>SMYM01000010.1:0-1200000 GCA_005959805.1 Elsinoe ampelina
CCTAACCCTAACCCTAACCCTAACCCTAACCCTAACCCTAACCCTAACCCTAACCCTAACCCTAACCCTAACCCTAACCCTACAATTTAATCTTTAGGAATATCTATAGTAAACCTACCTTAGGTTAGTTGTAAAGCTTCCTAGGTTAAAAACTCTCTTACTAGCTTTAAAGCTTAATAGATATTACTAGTAGTAACCTAGTCTTACCTACTTACTCTTATCCTAGTAGCCTTCCTAATCTAAGAATCTATTCTCTTTATAATAGCCTCTCTCTATTTAAGAGTAGCTTTATCTAGAGATAGATCTACTTTTATATTTCTAGTAAGCGCCTTAAGAATAGACTTACTTAGATTCTCTATCTTTTCTACTTACCTACTTTATTTCTTAGAAGATAGTAACTCCCTCGGAATTTTCTATAGCTAATCTAGGCCCTAACTCTCTATAATAATATTCCTAAAATGCCTCCTATTCCTCTATATAGATACTCTAAGTATAAGTAAAAGCCTACTTAATTACTCTTATAGGAGACCTTAAAGTAGACTATCTATACTTCTCTATACTTTCTTCTTCTTTATCTTCTATACCTAATAGTATATTATATACTTCTATATAAGTACTATATCTTTACTCGAGGTTAGAGTAGTATTAGTTAGCTTAGATATAACATCTCTAATAACTTAAGCCTTTATCTAACCTCTAGTATCTCTTTTTAGAATCTTCTATAGACTAGTACTATTAGAAGGAATCTCTTAAAGCTATACCTTAACCTATTTAAAGTTAAGGCTATTAATATACTCTAGTGTTTTTAGCTATTCTTATTAGCTAGTAGCCTAGGTCTTAATAGAATAGAATATATAAAGGTTCTTCTTATGTCTTTAAGACTTATTTCTATACTATTTTAGTTGTCCTCTATAGCTTTAAGCTATAGAAAGATTAAAATACAAAGTTTTAGAATAAAGAGTAGATAATTTAATCTCTAAATAATAGTTTATAACTATAGTATAGTAATAGTATTTACATTTATAAAGTTAAATAAATAGTTTAGAGTAGCTTTACTAAGCCTAGAGTACTCTATTTCTACTAGTCTATCTCTATAAAGTGTCTATTATATATAGTAGTAGTTTTTCCTCTATAAATTATAGAAACTTTATTCTAAATATTCCTAACTTAATATAGTTTTTAAGCTATTATAACTACTTATATTTTATTAATTCTAGACTTTTTATATTAATAACTAGAACTTAATTTAAATGTTCTTTAAACTAGTACTAATTTTAAGTTAGATAGAGAAAACTACATAGGGAGCTATATTAGAAGAGGAGAAGTTAAGTTATAAGGGAAGTAGTAATAAGTTTAGAGTAGTAGACTTACCTATCTTCCTATTTATATACTTACTTATCTTTATATTTATATACTTACTTATCTTTATATTTATATACTTATTAGTCTTTACCTTTATATACTTACTTATCTTTATATTTATATACTTATTAGTCTTTACCTTTATATACTTACTTATCTTTATATTTATATACTTATTAGTCTTTACCTTTATATACTTATCTATCTTTATATTTATATACTTATTAGTCTTTACCTTTATATACTTACTTATCTTTATATTTATATACTTATTAGTCTTTACCTTTATATACTTACCTATCTTTACCTTTATAGACTTACTTATCTTTACCTTTATAGGCTTACTTCTTCTTCTAAGATATATACTTCTCCTCTCTCTTCTAGAACTTTCTTTCTTTTATCTTAGTCTATACTAACCTATAGCTATTTTATCTTCTACTTTATTATATCTAATTTATATATCTTAGCTTCTACTCCTATACTAGTACTACTATAGACTCTACTACCTACTTTATTAGTAGTTCTACTAGCTCTATCTAAGTTAAAGCTATTCTTAATATAGCTAAGTAGGCACTTACTAGTTAGCCTATTAACTTTAATAAATACAAGGTTTAGAATAAGCTAGTTTATTTACTTCTTACTCTCCTCTCTTCTTTATAGTATACTAATTCTTAGTACTAGGTTATTACTAGTATTACCTAGATCTACCTTAGCTTAGCTATTACTCTCCTCTCTTAGAATAACTCTATCTAGGCTATCTATATCTATATTAAAGAGCTAGCTAATATACTTTTCTTCTAGTTTAGCCTTAAATACTTCTAGGACTATTATAGGCCTTTACTAGCTATACTAGACACTATTTAGATTACTAATAGACTATCTAACTATAGTCTAGCTTAGTACTAAGTCTAGGAGGATAGTAAGGTAGTTCTTATAATTACTACTCTTCTAGCTAGTAAGATACCTTAGCCTAAGACTTAGGTTAAAGAAGAGAAGAAATTAGAGAAGAGAAGAAAATAAAGAAGAGAAGAGATTAGAGAAGAAGTTAGTTATAGAAGAAGTTAGTTATAAAAGAGGTTAGATAAGGGAGAGGTTAGATAAGGTTAATAGCTTAATAGATACATTAGGTATATTAAGATAGTTTTAGTTATATAAAGCTTTTTCTTCTATAGAGTTCTTTTCTTTATTTTCTATTATAGTATAGTAGCTAGTAGCTTAATAGATAGATTAAGTAGATAATTAAGTAGACTAAGTAAATTAATTAATATAGCTTTATTAACATTAAGTCTTACCTCTTCTATAAGAGAGCTTTAGACTAAACTTCTTCTCTATAAACTATCTTTTTTATATAGAAACTACTTTCTCCTCTATAAACTTATAGGAACTTTATTCTAAATATTGCTAACTTAATACAGTTTTTAAACTATTATAACTCTATACTACTTAACATTTTAAACTTTATTTAGAAGCTATTTAACAATAATTTAGACGTTCTTTAAACTAATACTAAAATTATAATAAAAATATTTTAGAAATATAATTCTACTCTAGGTCTAAAAAATAATTCTACCCTAGGTATAACCCTAACCCTTTTATTATACAAATTTAAGGTTTAGAAATTCTACCTTACTCTAGGTAGAATTTAGTATTCTAGTTAGACTTCTTCTATATTTCTTTATCTATACTAAAGGTTATTAGGTCTTCTATAGTAGTATTAGCCTTTTTCTCTACTAGCCTAGTAACTATTATATATAATCTATTAGCTAGCGCCTCTTATTAGTAGTCTCTAGCCTAATATCTAAGTCTTTTATATTTAAAATATAAGTTGTCTTATTTATACTTCTCTCTCTCTTTTCCGCTAAGGAACTTTTCTCTATAGCTAAAGCCTTATACCTATAAGAGGCAACTTTTATATATAGCGTTAAGTTCTATAGAGTCTCTATAACTCTAGGAGAAATATATATATTTAATATTTACCTTATATTCTCTATAATGTTTTATATATTATTTATAGAGTTAGTTATTAATAGCAATTATAGTGTCTATTAGTTCCTAAAGGCTATCTAGTAGCTCGAGTATTATTTAATCTTTAATTAAGTTACTTAGCCCTTAATAGAATATAGAGTATTTAGTACTATTATTCTAGTCTAGGTATATTATAAGTTATTAGAACTAGAAATAGTACTAGGCTATAGACCTATATTATTATAGTTATTAGATCTTTATTATAGTAATGTACTTCTTATTAGATATATTAAAGACTTACTTAATCTTTACCTAAAAGATATTAAAGCTCTTAAAGATAGCCTTTATATCTAAGCTTAGTTATCTATCTAGGTAGCTACTTATATAAGGCTTAAACTACCTAAAGATAGCACCTTTAAGGTATATCTTAGTATAGAGAACCTTTACTATGTTATTAGTATACTTATCTCTCTCTAGAGTAAAGAAGACTTTAAGTTAAATAAGAAAGTGCCTTAAGTAGATATAGTTCTTATAAAAGAGTTCTACTTCTAACTTAGGTCTACTTTGTTCTTTCTCTATACTAAGAGACTTTCTATATTTACTCGAGGTTAAACTAGTAGTAGATATATTATTAATAGTAAGCTTTTCTAGCTTACTAGTAATTAAAGATACTAATAGTAACTTAGAGTAAGAGTTACTTATTAACCTTATAGCGTGCTATACTATAGTAAGAGTAGTTAAAATATTATAAACTATCTAATATAGCCTATACTAGTAGTCTAAGCTAAGCTAAAAACAAGATAGTTCTACTTCTATAGTAGTATAGTACTAAGGTAAGAGTTAGAGAAGGTATATCTTATAGATAATAAAGTATAATTAGATAGTATTATAAAGGCTAGCCTTAGTAATACTAGTATTTACTATCTAGACAAGATTAACTATAGTACTTATATAAGGTAAGAACTATTTCTATATATATATATTCTTTACTATATACTCTATATACTTTATATACTTTATAGCGAGAGTCGAGAGTAATATAGAGTATATATCTACTAGTAACCTATATGCTTTATAGTCTCTAAAGTAGAGCTACTAGAGAAGATAAAGAATTAAGTAAATATTAGACTAAGTTACATAATAACCTTAGTAGTTTAATTAGTCCTAACGTCTCTATACTTTAGCTATCCTACTAGTTTGTAATAATAAGTTTATACTAAGGTATATAAATTTAGTAAATAAGTTAGCTATAGACTAGTTAAATATATCTATCTCTATACTAGTTCTTATAATTTTAATATCTATACTCTCTATAGATACTCTTATTAACTCTCTCCTAGAGAGTTACTATAGATACTACTTATAAATAATACTCTTAAGTAAATAGGTCTTATTACTAATTATACATATTTCGAGAGTATATAAGATAGAGCGTTAATAGTACGCTTTTTAATTCTATATATATTAATAATAGTAATTATAGAGAGGTAGTAGTATATATATAATAACTAGACTTATAACTAGAGCCTTAATAACTACTATATACCTACTTACTATTTATTCTACTACTACTATAAAGGCTATAAATAGATAGTATATCTATATTACTAGATAATAATCTAGTAGAAGAACAAAATTCCTTATTAACTATAGATAAGAAGTCTCTTTAGGCTAAAGTTAGTATATAAGTAAGTTAGAAACGAGGTAAGTGTAATAATAGGTCTTATAGGAGAGTATTTATATCTAGGAATTACCTAACTATACTACTTAGAGAAAGCTAAATAGTAAGTTACTATACTTAAATCTAAGATTAACTCTACTTATTCTACTTCTTCTTCTTAGCTCCTTTCTAGAATAAGTAGAGACTAATAGCGATATATTTATACTTCTCTAATTAACCTAAATTCTCTTCTAGATTAGATCTATCTTATAACTATATACTTACTACTTTAATTAGAGTATTATCTTCTACTTAATTATATACTCTTATAGTAATAAATTCCCTAGTTTAAGCTATAATAGTACTTATAAACTTATTCTTATCCTTAAAAGGAGCTTTATTCTAAAGTATATCTAAGAAGGTAAAACTATCTAAGCTAGAGCTAATAATACCTCTAATAGGCATATTATAGCTAGGTAAGTAGTCGTTACGCTTACAATTCTATATACTAGTATTATTATCCCTAAAGACTATATTAGGCTCGAGGCGACGGAAGTAGAACGATATAGGTTAAGTATCGCTAATATAGTATAGTTATATAGTTAGATTTGTTCTAAGAAGAGAGAAGGTTAGATCGCTATTAGGATTAATCGTCCTTATAAAAGTAGATTCGTATAAGCTATCGAGCTTAAAGTGTTAATAAAGTAATATACTATAGTAGTTACTAGTCCCTCTAGGTAGGGATCCTATAATCTAAAGCAGAATTGGACCTAGTATTAGTGCTTATATATCTAGACGATCTAAAGTCCGTTTAATGCGGAGTGTTATAGGCATCTAGATATTAATAACATCTCCTGTGGCCTACGCTCGGCTCAACGTGAGATAGGTGCCAGGTTGTGCCTGCACATTCTAGACTTGACTATTGATGCTAACTGAGAAGCCTTCCCGGATCCAAGCAGGCACTCAAAGGTTGACATCTAGTTGACCATTGCCGTCCATGGTTACTTTGACAGTATCTCCACGAGGAAACTCTGTCTCCTGGCTCACGGTGAAGCCCTTCTCGGTCCATGTCAATACAGTTGGGACAAACAGGTTAATCCACAGAGCGGAATTGTCAGCAGTGCGGAAGTATACTGTCTCCTGGTACTTGGTATGACTCTCAAGACCCGAGCCTCCGCAGCAAGTGCCAGTGTTGCCGTAATTGCGATTGCTCCCTGGTGTCAAGGGTTGAAAGTAGGTGAGTTGGGGATTCGCGGTGTTACTTGTGTCGGCACGAGATCCAGGGATCATGTTGAACAGACCACGTTCGTAGTTATCCATATATGTTGCATTGTGCTCATGTAGGAACAGGTTGCGAGCCAATTTGAGCATGTTGTAGGTCGTACATGTTTCGGCTCCATCTTTTGCAATGGCGTTGGCAATGTTGTCACGATTCTGGAACAGTTCGGCATTGGTGTTGGATCCAGGATAACTCCCACCCACACCTCCGCTGGCAAATTCTCGGTGAGGCACGACCCAGTGGTAAAAGTTTCTCGCAGCGTCAAAGTAGTCTTGCTCCCCGCTATACTCAAACACTCTCAAGTAGCCGATGAATTGAGGGACATGGGTGTTAGCGTGAAGTCTTGCTTGTCGGCGCCGACCTGGGATCTTGTCTGGAGTGACTACCAGAATATCGTCATCCTGCACTGCTGCGCCGAACAACGACTCTCGATTGTCAAAAGCTTTCGCTGTATCCAGATGTTCAGCATCCCCAGTCAAGTCGTAGATTTCCGGGAAAACTCCGTTCACTCCACCAAACTCACCGGCAATGTACAAGTCCCACATGTAGTTGAGATCGTCCCGAGTAAGATTACCCTTATAGTCCGGGTGATTTTTGTCGCCCCGTGTGAGCGCAAGATAGGCCCAGTCCGCCATCTTGGTGACGACATCGAGTGCTTGCTTGTTGTCGGTGTTGTAGTACGCATCTAGCAGACCTCGCATAATCTTGTGTTGGGTGTACCAAGGTGCCCAAGTATTGGTATCCTTGTCACCTCCATAGACAGCCCAACGAGGAGGACCGAGTCGTAGAACAGTATCCTCTGGTAATGCGGCGAGGTAGCCAGGATAGGTAGGGGTCCAGAGAGAGGCATCACCTTCTGTGGCGGCAACGATACCAGCATCTCTACTATTCGGAGACGCATCGGACAGGGTGGTGCCATCTTCTTCATCGCACTTGTACCAGGCAATGTTACCGCCTTCGGTAGTCCCACTCGGTGAGATTTGCATGGACTGGACTTCTGCCGCAGTGAGTGCCCTGTTGAACATTTGAAACTCGTCGATAGTAGCATTGAGAAAAGCATCTCCGTATTGAGATCGTCCAATCCAGCGCTGCCAAGGTTGGTGGGATCAAGTGTCATGGCTGTGTTGCTACCTGCCTCTTCACCATTGACGTATAACGTACCAGTGTTGCCTGCAAGAGTTACGGCCACATGCACCCACTCGTTGATGGGCAGCGCTTGATTGCCGTTGATCTGCTGCTCCTGACCAGCTCCTCCAGTCGTGATGGCGAAACGAGGTACTTGATTGACAGCGCCAGATCGAGGAGCGAGGAACATGTTGATGCTCGTGCTCTGGCCAAAGTCGAAAAGACGACCCCAATTTTGCGTCGAGGCCAGATTGATCCATGTAGCAATAGTGAAGTCTTGAAGCTGGTTGATGTTCTCTTGCGGAAGGGTTACGTATTGGGCCTCGCTGTTACCGTTGGGTTGAAGAGCGCTGCCGAACTTTCCCTCGACTCTTGGTATTGGAAGGGGTTGAGCTTGTCTTTTGGTGACTGTGGCAGCGTCGAGTCTGGCAGTGATCGCTTCCTGACAAGCAGCCAATTCGGTAATCATCCAGTCAAGCTTGGTCTTGTACACCTCTTCACCCTGGTCGGCATAGGCTTGGGACAAAGCCGACATGTAGTGACCTGCCCAGTGGCCACTGAGAAGACCACCATCTTCCCAACCGCCAGGCACGGCTAGTCCAGACGGGTTCGGTCGGCCGGCCTGGTCGTTGAAGAGGATCAGAAAGCGACGCTCGTCGAAGGTCTCGAGGAAGGGCTTCATCCGGTCTCGCTTCTCTTGTAACAAGCCATCACCAAGGCGGACTTGATCAAGGCGGAAAGGCCGAACTGGTGCATTTCCGCCGGGCCCAGGATCTCCGGCAACGTCTCGGGTGTGATGATGGTGATTGTGGGACGGCAAAGTAGGGACAGCTCCAGTGAGAGTGGCAAAGAGACCTGCCAAGGACAACTTGCGAAGGTATCCAGTTGCGTTCATTGTGGTCCTACGCTCTTCTTGAGCTTACCAGGCGCGGAGGGATACAAAACAAGCCTCATCGTGTGCATGAAATCTGCGGTTGGATTTATCACCTAGGGTTAATTTTGCTTTAGAGACGATCCCGGAGGGGGCGGCCAGGTTTAGATGGAAAGTCCTGGACCCGGCCGCATTAGCAGCAATGAGGGATCAAGACGTACTTTTGTTGTGCCTGTCGTTGCATCACCTACCTATTCTGGACCTGTCAGCTGCCTAGTAAGTCGCGTGTCGTTTGTCTCCTATTCGCGGGCAGCACTAGGATCTTTGCAGACAGCAGGGGATGCCGCCTCCATCTTGGGGTCTCGTCATCATCCACGACCTGCGCCACCTCGGAAGTTGAGACAATATACCACGAAGGAGCTCACAAGGCTGCACGGCTCCCAAGGCTCGTCGGAATGGTCGGGAAGTTGTGGTGAATGCAGATATTGACAAAATTTGAAGAAGTCAGAGAGGTTCAGGTTCGTGATTCCATCAGACAGGAATGGCAGAGATTTGTGACGCGGGGCAAAAGAGATACAAGCTCAAAAAGCAGGCCTGTTACACCATGTCTATGTCATGGGTGAAAGCTCAAATCCATGCGGGCGGAGTCCAGACAGATTGCCATGTTGGCCGAAAGAATATTAACGGGGCTGCCCACTACAAACGCTTCCCTGCCGCCCATGCCTGATCACTTACACAGGTTCGATGTATACACGCGTCAGCAGGGGACCAAAAAAGAGGTCATGCAGAGCTCGAGGAGACCCTGAACCACATCCAATCCGACTATTACAAAAAGCAGCCGCATGTCACTCCCGCAGGATCCTACCTCGTACTGTATGTATCCTTTCTTCGGACGCGATACGTTCCAGACTCAACTTCGGAGAAACATCAGACACTTTGAGCCTCGCTTAGAAAGGCCGAGGCTTTCCCCTTCACCACCACCTGGCGCCAACGATAATTCCCGATGTCAACGCCTCCGGGCCCGGTGCCACGTGCATCCGCCGATTGGCATTTTCCATTGAGGCGAGAAAATAGTGGATCTCTCATCTCTTTTGCCCCTACAGAGTAGAATGTCTTTTTGGTTGAATCTCCTTTTCCCACAGATCTTTTTTCCAAAGAAACCACTCAAGGGTCCTGCAGGGCCCCGCGAGACCCACGGTATGGGTCTGTTCTTGCTCATCATTGCCGGTTCCTCGCGATCAGAGATCTAACTATCGCTCCCTTCAAAGACAGCTGTCTCGTTCGTTCCAACCACGCTTCTAACGCGATAAGACGATCTTCCTCTCGACGAATGGCGCTACCAGACATAGAGCCTCGCTCCCGTTGCTTCACATGTCGTTGATCTCGCCCGTCCACCTGCGCCAACCCCTTCTCGGCCGCGCTTGATTGTGCACGTCCTTTTCACGCACAAGGTAGGAGCATTGTGCGAAACAAAATGAGCGCGGGTTTTCTGCCCTATCCACAAGTCTGTACAAAGGTTTCCTTTGCTGCACTGCTTCCGCATTTGCTAATCACCACAACCATGTCTACCATTGTGCTGACTGCCACCCCCGCCCACCCGACCATCCGTGTCCGCGGTGTATCACCAGAGCAGAAGAAGCTGGATCAGGATGCTCACCCAACGCTTCAACAGATTCGAGATGCCATTCCCAAGGATTGCTTCGAGTCGTCCCTCCCAACTTCACTTGCCTATGTCGCTCGCGATCTCTCCTACGCCGGCGCCCTCGTCTATCTAGCATTACAGATACACCACATCCCGAGCTTTCCTCTCCGCGTCGCTGCTTGGGGTATCTATGCCTTCTTCCAGGGCTGTGTGGGAACTGGTATCTGGATTCTTGCCCACGAGTGTGGCCACGGGGCTTTCTCTCGCTACCAAAGGGTAAACTCCTTCATCGGATGGGTCCTTCATTCGATCCTGCTCGTCCCCTTCTTCTCCTGGCAAATCACCCATGCTCGCCACCACCGCAACACCGGCCACATCGATCGGGACCCTGTCTTCTCCCCCACCAAGGAGAACGAGCTCCCCGAAGACCACGACCACGACGCTCATGATCTCTGGGAGGACGCCCCGATCGTCTCGACTGTCCAATTTCTCATCCACCACATCACTGGTTTCCAGCTCTATCTCCTCACCAATGTCACCGCGGGTCCCAAGTCTGGACCTCCTTCTCACGGCGGTCGCCCTTCCGGCTCCCATCTCAACCCATACTCCGATCTCTTCACACCCGATCAGCGTTACTTGATCGCCATGAGCACCCTCGGCTTGATCCTCACCCTGACCGGTGTTTACAGCGCCACCTACGTGCTCCCCACCTCCACAGTCGCTCTGCTATACTTCCCGCCCTACATGATGGTGCATTTCTTCATTGTCGCCATCACCTACCTGCACCACACCGACCCAGCGACACCATACTACTCCTCCTCAACATGGAACTTTACCAAAGGCGCCCTCTCCACCGTCGACAGAGACTTTGGCTTCATCGGTCGCCACTTCATGCACGATATCATCGACCACCATGTCGTACACCACTTGTTCAGCCGCATTCCCTTCTACAAGGCCGAGCGAGCGACTCAGGCCATGATGCCATTGTTGGGCAGCAACTACAGGGAGAGGAAGGATGTGAGCTTCTTTGGGGAGTTGAGCAAGAACTGGGCCCAGTGTGGCTTTGTCAGGGAGGACGATCAGGGGAGGTGGAAGTGGGTCGTCAAGGCGTGAGCATTGTATTCCACTTGCATGGATAGCACGGTGCATAAATGGCTAGCATGAGACGTAGATGCACGCATAGAGCATAGAGGAAGATTGATAGACATTAGAATGCGCTCATTCATTATTTTCCCGCAAAGTGGTATAAAGCTACATGGTAGGACGGGAATAGATTGCAATGCTCAAAGTCATCCTTGTGCCCGTCTCAATCCTCGTCGAATATCGAATACGTGTTGAGGAGGATCGTGTCAATCACTCGAGCTTGCAAGGCAGAATCCTGGATCTGAGCTCCACCGGAAACGCCCATAAGGCTTGGACTAGAGCCAGTTAGTTATCTGTGAACCGAGTATTAAAAGCAGACACGTACGCAAAGCAGATTGCCAAGTTACTGCTGCTCATTCTGTTCTGTGCTTGGTGCTCTTGGATCCTGTTAAGATGCTACACCATGTCAGCGACATTCAAGTAACACTATATCAGTGAATTTTACCAAGACGACCGCTCTCAGTGTTGCATAGTTGGCATCAGGCATCCCGTTGATGATAGCATGCAAGGTATCTCTCCTCACAATATCGTCATCAATTCGAGCCGCGCTGATGAATTCGCCGTATCGTTCTTTGGTCAACAGTGGATCCGGCAAGTCCCTGAAAAACTGCTTCAGTAAACCTGCCACACTATTGACATCGTGGTTGAAGCTCGCCGGATTCCGAAAGTCGACCTTCGATGCATCGTTGTCGAATTGGGCCTTGAGCTGGGTAATGTGCTGAGCAGTGCCATTCTGTCGATAGATACCCTCAACGCTGAGACCGAACGATTCTACCGCTTGCACACACGTGTAGACGACCAAGGGCACTGCCGAGCCATCTCTGGCAAAGAGCTCATCGAGATCCACCCCAAAGACAGGTCGTGTAGGGGGAGGCAAATTACTCGATGGTGGCGGTGCCCTGACTGGTCCTCCCATTGGCGAGGCCGTATGAGATGGTGGTCCGTTGTGGTATGGAATTTGAGGCAACGGAGCTTGCGGAGCATCGAGATTTGAAGAAGGGCCGCCTGTAGGGTAAGGTGGCTCATTGTATTGCGCACCTGGCGCAGAAGAGCCTGTCGGATACGGTGCCGATCCTGAAGCTTCCCTCGAGTGTCCAAAGTCCTGCGGTGGGAGTGATGGGGGACCCTGCGAGTAAGGTGCTGACGGTGGAGGCGCAGGCTGACCGAACGAGTATGACCTGCTATGGTCTTGCGGTGGCGGCGCATACGTCGCCTCCTGTTGCGGAGGAGGCAGTGGCTGTTGAGGCGGGTAAGTAGCTGATGGTTGTCGGCTGGAAGGTGTAGGATTCTGCGTCTTGGGCGCAAGTGTCTGGTTCACTAATCAGCCCATTGACGCGCTAGAAATGCGCGGATTGCCATAATACCGGATGCTTGACATATTCAATACCGGTGTTTCTCACCGGCACCTTCGGTTTGTGCGATATGACATAGTGCTGGAAGTCGGCGTCGTTGTTGACGTCGGACATGATATCGCGAAGACTTCGGTGAGCGGCCTCGCTCGGTAGCGGTGTGATGAGGACGCCATTGCCGATGAGCAACTTTTCGGTAAAGGTAGCTATGAGCAGATCAGCACCAGCTTGACCAAAGCCTCGTCGACCTACCGTATTTTTGAAGTTGCATGGCCAGAGCAGAGTCGCACTCCCTGATCAGCTCCAAAACTGCCTTTACCGCGCGAGGTCGCGTCGACTTGATCAGTTCGTCTCGCTGCGACTTGGCAAGTTGAACCTTCTCTTGGTAGTCGTTGTCGGCGACCTGAAGCTTCTGCAGGACATTCTCCTCGTATTGGGCCGCACTCTTGGGTCCCTTGATGAATTTGGCCTTGCCCTTGACATCGCCAGTCTTTGCTCGGTCATAGTCGTCTGCGAGACCATCGTATTTTGTCTTTGCTCGATTCATGAGCGCCTCTGCGTCGCTTGCTCTCTTCTCTGCACTGAGTCCTTCATGCTTCCACTCTTTCCGTCCTCTTTCCATGTTGTTGGTGAGCTGGGTAAGATCTTCGTGCATCTGGCTGAGAGACAGAGCAAAGCTGTTGGTGTTGTTGGCCATCTTCGCGTGCGTCTTGAGCGACTCTTCCATTTGACGCTTGTATGATCCTTGTCGCGACTCGGTGTGGTGCAAGGCTTCCTCTGTGGTCTTGACTAGGCGCTTCATGGCCTTCTGATGGTCATCCTCCATTACCGATCGCTTCTTAAGGAACGTCGCAAAGTCCTGCATGCCTGTCAGATCCGCGCCGGTGTTCCGTATCAAACGATCTTACCCTTGCTGACGCGATGCTCTGCTTCAATCGATCCAAAATGGTCGCGAGTCCAATCTGATATAGTCAGTGGGTCAAACCATAAGACTCAGCCTCTACCCCTGCTCACATCTGAATACAAAACGTCGTCCATCTCTTTCATGATTGTTTCCGAGGGCCCAGTTGCGGGTGCCGAGCCATTCGCTGGCAGTGCGCCATTGCCGTCGCCATTGGTTGGGAAGTCTGCCATTGTGGTTTGTACGTTGATGAAGAGCTGCTAGGTCCTCCGAAGGGTCAAAGTGTGCATGGCGACACGTGTAATAAGAAGTGGAAGGGCTATATTGGGAAGCACACGCAAGCACACGCAAGCTTGATTCCGCAGCAAAGAGGAACCTTGAACGATGTCATTGAAACTTGGCATTTCCCGCCGCTGCCTCGGCTCATTCTCGGTCTTTGATGCTCCGCCGTCTACACTGCATGACACTCACCAGTCTCATTTCCGCATCACAGGCATACTGGGCGCGCTTCAGATATAGCCAATGGCTCTGGCTCGGTCTCTCAGTCCTGCGTCGCGATCGATAGGACGTTCACTTGTCTTGCCAGCGGCACGTCGGCAGCTGCAGTCCTCACCTACCATATCCCAGACTGGCGTACCCAATGACATTGCATTCGCATTCGAGTCTGTTCCTCCTGGTCACCACACGTCAGCACTCATTCTGACGGGTCGACAGCATTGATGGCGTCCTTCTTCGATCTTCAGCACCCTGCGGCAACTCGCCAGCTGCCGTTCAGCATCTCCTCAAATCCCAGCTCCCCTGCATCTTCTTGACCAACGGAGGCGGCAAGTCAGAACTGGCACGCATCAGCGATCTGAGGGCAAAATTGGAATGTCCCGACCTGGAGGAAGCCTCGATCATCCAAAGCCACACGCCCTTCCGAGACCTGTCGCAATTTCACGACAAGAATGTACTAGTGGTTGGAGGAGAGGGAGACAATTGCAGGCACGTTGCGCAAAAGTATGGCTTCACAAAGGTCTTTACGCCAGGCGATATTTGGGCTAGGAGACGCGATGTCTGGCCATTCTCCAATCCTTTCAAGTCATATTACGACAAGTTCGCTCAACCGACGATTGTTCCAGAAGAATTAAAGATTGATGCAATCTTTGTCTACAATGACCCACGAGACTTTGGTCTGGATCTGCAGACCACGATCGACTTCCTTCTTTCCTCTCAAGGCATCCATGGCACTCTGTCCAAGAAGAATGGCGACCAGAGTCTGCCCAACAAGGGCTACCAACAAGATGGGCAACCGCCGTTATTCTTCTCCAACCCGGACTTGTGGTGGGCAAACAGTAATCCTCTTCCACGACTCGGCCAAGGCGCTTTCCGAGAAGCACTTGAAGGAGTATGGGCAGCTGTCACAGGCGGGCCCAGCAATGGGGTGAAGTTACACAAGACGGTCATCGGGAAACCGCACCAAGGGACGTACGAGTATGCAGAGAAGCAGCTGCGGACGAATCGTGACAGGATCGCCAAGGTTCACGGCGCCACAATGCCTCCTCTACGGAAGGTGTACATGGTCGGCGACAATCCAGGTAGATACTAGGGCCGTCACACCGAGTTCACAACTGACATTCGGTAGAATCGGATATCCAGGGCGCGAACGGTTTCACGAGCCTCCATGGCATCGAGTGGGTCTCAATCCTGGTCAAGACCGGTGTATACAGAGGTGGGGAGCCAGCTCATAAGCCAAGGACAATCGCAGAGGATGTGTATTCGGCCGTTCAATGGGCTTTGGAAGATGCAGGGCGGTCGAGAAAGTAATGGCATCCGCATAGTCAGTTGAAACAGCTGGAAATGATTGGACGACCACAAGATACCCGTACATACATGCCAAAGACACATACAATACAATCATGCATTACTCATAATCGCTCTGCCACTTTCGAAAATCACCCAAAGGTTCGCACACCAGACCACCATTCTTCACCCGGGGGGTTTCTCGCTCTTGCATTCTCCACCAACCAGTCATCAAGAGCATCACAATCACCCTCGAGATTCTCGCCAGTCCAATTCAACGACTTTGCAACTGCCACTCTGACTAACCTTGGGACCATACCATAGTCATCGGCATACATTAGTACGTCTAATGGTTCAATCTTCTCCGTATTGTCCCTCTCGCCGCTGTCCGAGAGTTCGAGATGCTCCAGTTTCACAATACTTCTCAGCCGCGGCTTCCTCCTTCGCTGCTTGTTTGGGATCAGGTCGCCATCTGATGGGACCGGGACATTTTCTGCCCGATTCTCGTGGTCTGGCTGGTCCGAAGTCTCCAGATGCACCTCATCCTCGTCGCTCCCAGAGTAGTATTCCTCCCCATCGCTGAGATATCTGGCACTGGTCGGATCGATTCGCGCTTCAGCTGGGTTCAGGACTTCGGGCGTGACATAGTCCACGCTGACTTCCAGTGTCAACAAGAAGGGAAACATATCCAATACGCAGTCAAGTGAGTCTGATTGCAGTAGGGGAAGGTGGGCAAACGCGAGATGGCAAATGATACAATCGGATGATATGAGCGTGAGGAAGAAAGCATGGAGGCAGTCATCGTCGAATTTCGGGCAGTGCGTGATGCTGACGGTCATCAGTCCAGCAGGAAGATGGAACTGGCCCGTCCAGAATTGGCTGCTCAAACCTCCTGACAGTCCCAGGCTGTCGAGGTTGGGTGGCCACTTGATGGTTGCAGGATTAATGTTATTGCCGAACCCGGAAGATCGAGGTAGATTGAAGTCCTTCAGACTTTCGAGACCTGCAGTGACTTCGAAGAGAGTCTTCAGGCTGGAAATCTCAGACACCAGAGATAGGTCCAGCTTCTTCAGGGCATGGCATTTTGATAGAGCTGGATAGCAGTTGAGGCTGAAAGATGCTTGGGGCGCTGTGAATGTTTGTAATCTTTCCTTCGTTCGACCAAGGAGTCGAGCAGTGGTGGATTTGCTTCCTTGATGTACCAGCAGCGACAAATCGAGCTCGCGGACGAATGAGGATAATGGTGACTTGCGCACATTGAGATTGATCGAAGGGCAGATGGTTCGCGTGAACTTGTCGTAGTGTGAACCCTCCAGTCGTGGAGAAAAGTAGAGGACCGGTGTGGCGATAGCATTCCACTGAGAATTCACCAGGCTGAATGCATGTAGGTCACGCTGTTTCTCCGCTTTTCCATAGTTGTATGCAAAATCTCTGGGATCTAGGTAGGAGATGATCTCAAGTAGTATCTCGTCCGGAAGATGCGAGTAGGCTGTGTCAGGGTGTCGCGGCGGGTCTGGTGGCGTGGTCGTCATTGTCGATTCTCCGACACCAGCACGAGACTTCTTCTCAGCATCGGCGGTCCATCCGTGGGGAGCTTTTGCATAGGCGACATGCAGCGGGACGGCACGGTGAGACATTCAGTAAGGTGAGCGCATGCGATTGATGGCGATCGAAAGAACTGTCGAAGCGAAATGGGGCTGTGAGACGTTTGTGCTTTGATCGCATTACTTTCGCGGCGCACGTGACCAATTCGACACAGCGGATTATTTCAACGCACCAAGCATCATCTGACCTGCACCAACGACTTCAAGAAGTATCATTTGGCTTCTTGTAGTCTAAAAACACTCGGCCTTCCTCTCCTAATCCCTCGAAAAATGCCAGAGCTTCCTCGTAGTCTTCGTTGTTGGTCCATCCGTCAGACATGACAAACCCATCAAGGCCTTCCCAAAACTCCGCTTCGGTATTCCAACCCTCTGCATCGGCATAATGCTGCTCCAGCTCTGCTTCGGAGAAGCTGATAGGGCAAGGGCCATTACCTGCTATGCTGGACCAATTTCTGCATTCAGTTAGTTCATTTGAATTTGTGCTCATCTTCGACGTGGCTTCTTGACGTCAACATACTGTTGAATCCTCATCAGACACTGTCTGAGCGCCGATGACCCCTGGTGTCGTATGTTGCTCGCAAAGTGAACAGTCTGTCGGATGGTCTTTCCGTGAGGTAGGTCAAGCAGTGAGCGAAACACCTGCTTGGATCTCTTGATCTTTGCTTCGAAGGTGTACAACAGAATCGACCTTTGTACACGATCTCTGATCTTCTGTTTGGCCACTTTATCCACCATGCTCTCGTAGTCGTCGGGGAGTTTCAGAAGTAGAGGACCGTTATAGTCTACTATCGGAGGGTGCTCCACTTGTAGAAACAAAGGACCTGCCCAGACGTCCTGCCAATCAATCAAAGACGTGATCTTATCACCTTCTACAAAAATGTTCTGGGTTCGGAGGTCCCAGTGCCAGACGACGCTTTCGTTCACCATAGGGTCTCGCGGGCACAGGTGATCCACGATCTGGAGATACTTGTGGTACAGGGACAACACTGTCCGAGGGTCGTCCGTGACATGGCAACCCCCCATAGATTGGGCGATGCTCGTCATCCCACATTCAGCAATAGCCCTCAGAAATCCGCTGGGATGAGACCCTGTGCACTCCATCAGTCTTTGTATTCATGTGTGCGGCAAAGACGTACAAGGTCCTCTGTCCAGATCTAACGCGGCTCGGCCATCATCCCAAAACTCGGACGCCACAGATGGTCCAAGGACAAAGCGTGATGCGAGCTCATCTTGCAGTGACGGTGGCAATTCCGATGCAGCGCGAATCCCGTGGTGTGGGCAGGGTGAGTTTGAACGGAGGAAGAGATTACCAGAGCTGTGGCGCAAAGATAAGTGACAAGGGACATGGATGGCGGCTGTGGGCTGCCTGACCTCGCAAAACGTACGGACGCCATGGCGTTCGCAATTCCGACAATTTGCTCTACAATGGTCGTCTGGTCCATGAGATCGAGACGATGCCATGATTTGGATAGTTGCTGCCCACGTGCCTCCTCCATGACCATGTAGCTGATACCCGCCGGATTGTTGTCGTCGCCGTTCCATGCAAATACCTTTGGGACCGGCAATTTCAATATGCAACGAGCCTAGAGTTGATCAGACGGAAGAACACGAACGGGACACTGAGCGAACGTGCATATTCCATAGTTGCGACTTCGGAAGCCATGGCCATGTGGGTACGAGCCTCCTTGACCATAGGAACTCTGACGATGACAGGGCCTGTGTCCAGAAACAAGCGGAACACCCTATTACTCCCACCTTCGGCTATCTTCTCGATTCCATTGCAGGTCTTAGCTCCAGCCGCTTCTATGGCGAGCTTTTTGAGTGCATCGATGTCAAACCTACGGTACCGAAGTCGTAGTTGTCGTTCTTCGTCCCATAACCAGCGGCCGCCCGTATAACTGAAGAGATGCTCGTCAGAGGGGGCCGGCCTGAATATGGCCCTTACCCTGGGCGCAAATGATGCCGAGACTCGAAGTCGTCCGCGAGGCAGTGATGCAGCAAGAGGAATGCAAATACGAGAAGCCAACCCAAGTGGCATTGCTCACGCAAATTGTGACCTGGAGCCTGGCAGTTGGTGAAGGAAGCGAAGTCGATGGTGTGGCGCAAGCTTGTCACGTAGCCAACAGTTCCGGCCCTTGCGATTCACTCTATCCAAGAGAAGATTAGGCCAATTTTCATCAGTGTCATTCGTATCAAACCTTCAAGACGATGTCGGACCTTGAATCGCTGTCCACCTCTCACCACCGGTCGATGTTTGCGATCTGACAAAATGACGTGTCAATCCAGCAAAGTGAGGCTTCCAGGCATGCCGACAGTTCGCCGAAATCGAGTGCCACTGTCACAGATTTGCTATCTTTTGTTATCTTACTGTATCTATCGCCACTTATTCAACGGTGCACTTTGGAACCCTTGCTTAGTCCCTGCTAACATTACCAAAAATGTAAGGTATTGTCTTGAGTAAGATATGTGTCAATATATCTAAAAGTGGTTAAAAACAGGTTTAGCAGGAATTAGGGTTCACCTTACAGGGTTTTCGGGTTCAAACTGGCTACCCCATGGCTTAGCGACGCTAACCGCCCCTTGTGCACCAAAATTTGGCGGGCGGTGAAGCATATAAGGTCGAGATTAATAGAGGCTTATAATTGTTATTGTTGTTGTTAATATTAATAGTTAAAGCTAAAGAAGCGTATAATCTAATTAGCTAATCAATTTTTCACTACTAATTTATACTTACTATAAAGGTGTTACTCTTTATAGCGCTCTCTACTAACTACTTTAAGACCTCTTAGCCTCGAGGCTATTAACTGTCTAGTATTATACTAAGGTTAAATAAGAGGCTAGTAGTAACTCTATTACCTTCTCTATATTATTATTATATCTAGCTAGTATATAGAGTAAGCTAAGCCTTTAGCTATAACTCTAGTATTATAGTAAGTAAGGTAAAGAAGATAGTAGTAGACTATTCTTAGCCTCCTTATAATATTAGTCTTCTTACTTCTCTTATAAGTTAAGTAAGTAATCTTCTTTAGTCTTAAGATATTAAGCTCTTTAGCTAGAAGATAACTACGTTACTAACACTACTAGTAGAGACTAAGGTAAGTCCCTTAATAGAGGCTAATTCTTCTTCTTCTATATAAGCTATACTACTAGTTCTAAAAGAGATAGAGATAGAGTTACTACTAATAGCTAGTGTAAATAGTAAGAAGTTCTATAATAAGTAAGTACTAAAGGGACTATTAGTACTAGATTATAGTTAGCTAGTATTATAGTTAAAGAGTAAGGCAAAAAACGTACTAGATAACCTCTTAAAGCTAGAGAATATAAGCTTAATAGCTACTTACTTTAAGCTAGCTAAAAATAAGAGTTTTAAACTTATAGTAGATAAGCTAGCTAATATAGAAAAGCTAGTAGATAAGCTTATAAGCTAGATTAATAAAGGCTACTTATAACTCTCTATCTCCCTTATAGTTACCTTTACTAAGCTAGCTACTCTAACTATACTTATAGTATCTTTATAAGTTATTTCTCCTTATACTATTAGACTACTCTCTATACTAGTTAAAGCTAATATACTACTAGCGTCACTACTAGATTAGTTAATACTAAGGCCTCTAGAGTTATAGTTATAGTTATAGTTATAGTAATAAGCTTAAGGGAGTATAACTTTAAGCTAGCAATTTAGCCTCTCTAGTATATTAAGTAATACTACGCTAAGCTTTAATAGGTAGTAGTATAATAATATCTAGTATATAAATTAGATAGACTTATATTAGTATAACTAGTACTAAGAGTACTTCCCTATTAATACTATAGCTAAGATAACTTAGAGTACTATAATTCGTAATAGTAGAGGTTTAATTAACTTACCTCTAGCTATAGTAAGCGTTTAGCTTAACTATATAAAGTCGAGAGCTAGAGCTACTATAGTTAAAAGAGTACTAGATTTACTACTAACTCTAGTCTTAAATACTTTATCTCTAACAGTTTATATAAACAATATAAACACTTAGAGTAGCTTACTTACTTAACTAGCTATATAAGCTACTTCTCTATCGTTACTAATTAGCTTATAATTCGATTTAAGTAAGGTACTATTTAACTTTAAAGCCTTTCTCTTAAAGAAGAAGGCCTTTAAAT
Source organism: Elsinoe ampelina (assembly GCA_005959805.1). NCBI lineage: Eukaryota > Fungi > Ascomycota > Dothideomycetes > Myriangiales > Elsinoaceae > Elsinoe > Elsinoe ampelina. The sequence continues at coordinate 20,821 of SMYM01000010.1, forward strand.
AGTACGCTTAAGTACTTAATTAAATCTTTATATAGCTACAAAGTAAAGATTATAACCTTAAGAGTATCTACTAGATATTAGCCTCTCGGTAGTATAATAACTAGCTCTTTACTAATAGTCTTTTAATCTATCTAAAGTAGTAGATATTAAAGTTTAAGCGTTAATAGATATACTCTCTATATACTAAGGTTAAAGAGAGTACTTTAAAAGAGGTTAATATAGCTAAATAGATCGTTACTATCGTTAGTAAAGGTAGTATAGAATTTTTAATAAAGGCTTAGTATTAAAGAAAGAGTTTAACCTTACTCTCTCTATTTATCTATTTAATTATATTATAGCTATAATACTTAAATTAACCTCTAGCGCCTTTACTACTTACCTCTATAACTCTATAAGTAAGAAATTAGTAAAAGAGCTATCTAGTAGCTAGGTAATAGTATCTCCTTACCTATGCCTTTAGTACTAAGAAGCTCTTCTCTATAGAGTTAAAATCTAGTAAATATAGTAGTAGGTATTTAAGGTATAATCTATACTCTTATACTATTCTTTAAACCTCCTTATTATAGTAGATTAATATATTATCTAATACTATAATTAAGCTAGGCTTAAGCTATAGTAAGATAGTATACTTAAGCTAATCTTAGAAGATAAAGCTAGTAATTAATCTATAGTAGATAAGGGTGTCTTCGAGATAGCTCTTAGTTATAATAGCTAGAAGAATACTTTACCTTTTAGACTAAGTCTTTAGTTACTTATCTATATAGTTAAGACTAATAGGTAACTAGCTATACCTTCTCTAGCTAGTATATTTATTATAAGCTAATTTATCTAAGTATATAATCTTATTGACTAGCTAGCTCTTATACTTTATACTCTAAGTACTATATAGTACCTTATCTTATTTAGCTACCTTCTTCTTTATAACTTTCTAACTTTACCTCTAGTAGTAGAGAGCCTTCTATATTAATATAAGACTAATATCTAAGCTATGTACTTCTAGTAGCTATAATTAAAGCTCGTTAAGATAAGTAGTTAGTATATTAGTAAGGTAGACTAAGAGCTAGTTCTCTATAAAGGGAGTAATATAGTAAGTATACTAGAGATATATCTCTAGTAGTAGATAAAGAGATCTAAAGAACTTAATAGATAGGCGAATATTACGAATAGTCGCTCGAGAGATAGTAAGTGTTATAGTAATTACTCTATTACTAAAGCTATTAGAGAGGAGATAGAGTAGATTAGCTAGCTTAGCCTTTAAGATCCTCTAGTTTACTATAACGGCTAATAGCTAACAACTAACAGCTATTACACCTTTTTTAAGCTTTAAAAATTGACCGGATTTGGCTATATCAAGAGCTATCTAGCCATAACCAATCTCGACCTCTGGCCTGCTAATTTTGGTGACGAGAGGTCGGTCAGCGTCGCCAAGCCATGGGGTGGCCAGTTTGAACCCGAAAACCCTGTAGCTGGAGTCTTCGCCTACCTTGGCCGAGGTTGCTCTGCCTTGAGTCCTTGACCGACCTAGAAATTATTCGCAACTGGAACTTGAACTCGTATTATTTTCGCGTCTGCTGCCGCGCGTCTTTAACCAGCGTGATGCTGGGAACAGTAGCCTGGCGAGGGGTGAGCGCGACAAAGAACGGTAAACGTTATCGCGAGTTTGCCTGTGGCAAAATCCCCTGGGACTTGCATAACGAACCATGCTCAACGTCGCCAAACGGCTCGTTCCAGCTGCGACCAGGGGTTTGATCCCTTGAATCGACATGTGGTCTATAAGTGCGAAGAGTTGTCTCTCGCTCCCCAACATCATTTCTCCCCAGGCCGCATATCGCTGCGATAATGAGTCCTGAGCAGGCATATTCCCGCCTCACTGGCCATGAAAAGAGTCGCTCAAGCGACCCCGACAACTCGTACGAAGATCTCCCACAATTCCTGCAACCAAGAAAGACATGGACGGATTTGCTATCGCGGCCAGCCAGCATTGGTGTCATATCAGCTGCGGTGATCCTGGTTGCATTCGCAATGGGCTTTAGTCTCGGCAGATCGGACGTCGCACATGAGTGAGTCAGCTGAACGATTCATGTCATGATCAGAGCTGATTTTACAGTTTCACGCAGCGGGTCACGACAAGCAGTACGCCCAGCACGTCTGAAAGTGGAGGTGGCCACACGAGTACTGTCATATCTCATACATCAGCGAATGGAGAAGGACATCCCCGGACAATTGACAATGCGCTCGATATGTTGAGGTCATTCCCTCCGGTTGACTACTACACCGAGTATGGCTTAGATCCTGCTACCCTGAAAAGATATCCGCCCTTGAAAGAGCGTATAGCCATTGTCGACGTCGATACACGGCATTGGGATCCTTGGACTACCCAGATCGACGACATGCAAGATTCACACTGGGGTTTCCTTAACCATCAACTCTACGCCAAACTGCACGGATACACCTACATACATTCCCAGGTCCCAATCCCCAAAATGGAAGGTCTTCATTTCACCTGGGCAAAAGTCTACGAGCAATTCCGTCTGACAATGATGGACAAATATCAGTTCGTGCTTGTTCTCGATGCTGACACCATTTTCACCGACATGCGGATCCCTCTAGAAACCTTGTTCAGTCATTGGGGGATCGATGAAAATACTGCTCTCGCAGCTGTGAAAGACCCTATCGAGTCTACAGACATTAGGGGTAACGCTAACCTCAACTCCGGGTTCGTTATCACCCAAAAAACGCCGGTCACTGAAGATCTGCTGCGAGACTGGTCGCTCTGCCCTACGGATGTCAAGTTTCATAATTGTTCGATTTGGAAGTCAAATCACTTTCGTGAGCAATCAGGCCTTTCCAACTTCATCAGGTATGAATACGCGGACAACATCATCGAAATGCCATTCGAGGAGACCGCTGGTGGCAAATTCGTCAAGCACTACTGGGGCGGTCTGAAGTCTCATCTCAAGGAAGCGTGCCTAGGAGCTCTTGTTGGACCTCGCGCTGTGAGGAAGGCGAAAGAGGAACTCGACCATAGCTGGATTTCCCACCACCAGCAGATTCTCGACTGGCAGTATCAGGATCTTCTGTATCCGCCCGGGTCGGAACAAAATGCTACAAGCGATGCAGCAGTCAAAAGTGCTCGAGTCGAGGAACACGAGGAGCATGAGGAACACGAGGAGCATGAGGAACACGACGAGGAGGAGGAGCATGAGCAGTGACATGAAAGTCGATAACATATTTATTAATCACAGAAAGTGGCTATAGTCTTCCGCTTAATCCGCTGCCCACTTCTTTATAATCATGGCTCTCTGTGTTCTTTCCAGAGTCACTGCAATAGCGCTAGCTTTGGCAGAACCCTTAGGCTGGCTTATATGACAGGAGGACGTGTTGAAAGAAGCCTCGAATGTCCGCAGGACCACTGATGGATGACTAAGCATGGTCAGCGAAACACGGGAAGAGTGTTTGTCCCTTTCTCGACCCGATGCTACACTTTCTTTGCTTGACTCGACCGGCACTTATCGAGGTTCACAAATATGTAAAACGCATTCTTTGGGTACTTTGTCCCTAATCTTGACTCACGGGAGATCCCACAATCAGGGCACCTACCAGAAAGATGACCATGTTGCTCGGTAATCAGATTTCAAGCTCCCCTTGCCAGAGGGCGCTTCTCTCACGCTCTTCGCTTCTTAAAGTTACTCTTTTGCTCTCCTTGCTCTTCGATATATCGCGCAATGTCGTTTCGTTACAAGGCCGCTTACCCGGAGAGTCATGTTCTTCGCCAAAAGGGATGTAGATTCTGTCCCTGCTCCGTCATTTGATTGCTAATCGACCCGACGGCACGCTTTGAAATCATTCGAGGGATTGCTTGGCTCCCCTGAACACCATCCAGAGACATAGAGTATACTCCCTAGTGAGTAGTGAGGCATGTATATAAAATTGCGACTAGACTAGCATCAATTCACTTTTGTCACAACACACAAACCGCATCCAACCCCTTCCTACCACATCGATCAGCTTGCTTTGGTCTCATTTTCACATACCAGCACAAACATGGTTCAATATGAAGGTCCGTACAGCGGACAACAGACGTTTCAATCTTTCACCAAGACCTGGCACAACAAACCCTACCCAGCCATCTCCCCTCTTCGCTCCGAGCTGAGTGCTGCGGACAAAGTAGTCTTCATCACTGGTGGCGGGAGCGGGATCGGTAAAGCAACAGCAATCGCCTTTGCGCAGGCCGGTGCTAAGGCCGTCGCCATCTTCGGGCGTCGACTCGGAACTCTCGAAGCAGCTGCTGAGGAGATCAAGGAAGTCAATCCCAACACCAACGTCATCGCCGAGACTGCTGATATCAGCAATCGGCAGTCTCTAGAAGCTGCCTTCGCCAACGCCCTCAGCAAATCAGGTCAAAGCAAAGTCGATGTCTTCGTCAACAATGCCGGGTCCCTGAAGCCGCTCAATCCTGTCGTCTCATACCCCGAGGCGGACCTCCGCGCCAGCATCGAGGGCAATTTGATCGGCTCATACAATGCCACACAGCTGATCATACCACTGCTATCCCCCAACGCCAACTTCCTGAACATCAGCTCTGGCATCGGTCACATAAAGCCAATTCCCGGGCTATGGGTCTACTCAGCATTAAAGTTGGCCACGATCAAGATGTTCGATTACCTCCAGGTCGAGAACCCAGATCTCAATGTCTACAACATCCAGCCCGGCGTCGTTGATACCGATCTGAACAACGTTTCCGACTTCCCTGGAGAGGACGATGGTAAGCTCCATTCCTCTTTATTCTTCGGATGTCTTACATATCTTTCAACACCCTTCCATACTTTGGCATGTGCTGATCCGTCCGCTAGTAAACCTACCCGGCCAGTTCAACGTTTGCCTTGCTTCTCCCGAAGCCGATTTCTTAAAGGGCAAATTTGTCTGGTGCAATTGGGACGTCGACGAGCTCAAGTCTCTGTCAACAGAGATCAAGGATTCTATGCTCATGCGGGTGACCTTGCAGGGCTTGCCAATCTAGAATCTGTAGCTTCGATATATTCATCGAAATTGTTTACCGATGTGAAGACAAGATCAGGATGTGTCCAGGTCCTTTGTGTTCACCCAAGCGTCATATCTACCTTAGCAGCTTGAGTACATCGAACTTCAATGTCTCACTCACTCATCACCGAGGACGATGGATCTTGGGGGACAGTGACAGCATGAACATCACTCACCATAATTCTCAGCGTGAAGGACCTGTCACCAGTGCGTGACATTTCCATTACTCCCAGCTCCACCCATGGTATGACTGACCCCCACCCGAATGCTACCTGTGATAGTACAAGAGAAACAATGAGCGTCCAATTCATGTATGCATCATAGGGTGCTGTGGTCCTTCTTCCATCCTTCCATGCATTATTCCCGTTCCCTGCCCAACCATAGATTCCATGATACCAAACGTGGTTGGTAATCGACCCGCTTTTCTCGCCCTGCCAATCGCGAGACCGAAGGACCGTCACATATGGCCTCCACTCTGCTGTCCAAGCAGCTCCAGCTGACTCGACCAGAGCTGATACAGCGCCCAGCCAGTACCGTTAAGCAAGGCACAGATGCTTGCTTCAATGATCGGCCAGAGAATGGCGGTGACCACGCTTGTGGCGACCAATATGCCGGGCACTGATCGACCTTCGGGAGAGTCCTACTCGTGGGCGAGACTGGTGACAAATCAGCATGAGCTGATCTGACTGAATAGTACATCTGCTTGACTGCAAACGTATGTATGTGAAAGTGTCGGAGGAGAGAATGGAAATTCTTCACCTCTTGACAGCTTCCCATCCATTCAACCACCTCATGACGACAAGGCCCAGAACGACTGTGCCCAGTGCAGCAGCCCCAGGTAGCCCGTGGTATCGTACAGCCTCCCAGTCAGCGCCCTCTTCGACCAATCCTTCCCTCCTGAGCACACCTTGGAGCTTGGCAGCTTGCTGTCGAGTGATCATAGCGCCTTCTTCGTTCTTGATGCCGAGTCCAGCTTGTTCTAAAAGAGCGGCAATGGGGATCGGACGCCCCTGTCTGCCGTGTCCATATGGTCGAATCGTGTGTCCATTCAATTCCGATTTGTCATCGAGATCCACATCCGGCGACGACCTGGTGCCTTTTGTGCTGACATCGTCGGTCATGGCAGCCCGCTTGTGTTCGATCATCTCCTGCAGACTTTGCCTGGCTTCGTCTCGATCATTCTCGGCTGTTTCTGCACGACGTCTGTACTCCTCCATCTGGTGCTTCATGTCGAACATGTTCGACTGTAGTCGGTCAAGTTGTGATTGCAATTCCGACATGGAGAAGGAGTCTTTGTCCTCGTTACCGCTCAGATCAGATCCGCCAGCTTTTGACATGTCTGCATCCACTCCATTCGGTTCGGCAGAGTCCTTCCTAGGACCATGCTCTAGCTGATACGCGCGTTCCTCTGCGGTCACTCGAGCGACCCGCTCCTTCTCGAGTTGTTGTTCAAGAAGTACCACACGATCTTGCAGAGAAGGAATCTGATCTTTGGCAGCCTTGAGCTCCCTGGTAAGAACGAAGAGAGCGTTGGTGTGGTCGGAAGTGTCGAACATGGAAGGTCTGGCGGTATCGGTGCGCTGGAGAAGAGGCTGGATAGCTGGATCGTTCAGGACTTTGCTGATGTCTGGTTTCTCCGGGAGAGGCTGCGAGGGCGGAGGTGCGGGAGGTTCGGGGAAATGGTTGTTAACGTCCGGTCGATTCTTCTTCGGGGAAGACTGCGATTTGGCATCGAGACTCTTCTTCTCGTCAACCTCTTCTGTTGGAGGCGCTTCACCCTTCATGAGGAGATCCAGAGATTGTTTCGCACGAGCAATGTCTTGCTGCTGTTGCCGCGCCAGATTCAGCTCACGCTGGTGTTTGTCAGTCCCACATCCACCCTTTTCTGTCCTTCGACACTCACATTGAGCCTTTTCACAATCTGTTCAGTCGAGATTGGCTGAACCCACATCCGTGACCAAGGCTGCTGCTGAAAGGCGTTGGGATCTCTAATTGCCGACACTGGTCCAGTCATTGGCCCTGCGGTCTTAATGCTGGGAAGTCCTGGATGTCCGCCTGCTCTCTTCAGCTGCTGGACCTGCACAATGCCATTGGAGGCTGTTGGACCGAAGTCGCCGAACCCAATATCAATGCCCGGGGAATAAATACCTGCATGTTCAACCCTCGCAGCGACCTTGTGGTGGACCACCGTCTTTTGATCCTCGCTCACTATGTCGATACCCAATTCCAGAACGTCTTGCTCTCTAAGCTCATGAGGTTCCGACTCTTTATTTTCAGGTGACAAGCGCTTGCCATTGACGAATGTGCCATTGGATGACTTGACATCGCGAATGAATATCCTCCCATTTCGTTCCGCATATACCTCTGCGTGCTGGCGAGACAGCACTTTCGAGTCGAAATAGCCATTTGTCGGTGTGGGTGCAGTCTTTGCATTGGTCTGTCGTCCGATCCTGAGGACGTCCGGGTAGTATGGTACATGTATTGTTTTGCGCTCAAACGTTCCGTTCATGGGAAGTAAATACAAGAACGCCGAGCCTTCCGGTGGAGGGCCAGTCCGTGGTGCGCCATTCTGTTGTACTTGGCCGTTCGCCATCTGCTGTGAAGGGAGGAGAGGGCCGTGGAGGGCTGAGATGGCGGATGCGGCGGTCGGACCTGAAGACACAGATGACACAGACTGCGGTCGAGCAGTGCTGAGTCCGGATGTGGGCTCCGACTTGCCAGGAGGCCAAATACCTCGAGTCGTCTTCTTCCTCGCCCAATCGTTGCCAGAAATGTTTCCGTTCGCTGTGACCGAGGAAGCAGATATGGTCGAGGTAGCTGACGAGTTTGAGCTCAAAGATGAGGAAGAATTCGTTCGTTGCGCAGTCTTTCGTGGACCGGGCATGAACATCTTACCCACCTCTTCCTGGCTCATGTTTGCGAAACCGTTCTGACCACCGTTAACGGAACCCCATCCTGTCCTCGATGGTTGAAGTTGGACTGGCGGTGCTACTGCGGTCATAGTCTCGTGCGCGGCGGAAAGAGCGGATCGAGGTTTCGAGTGTAAAGACTTCACTCAGGTGAAGACTTGTCGTTTCTCCACCACAACTCCTGGCCTGCAAGCACCCAATGTCCGTTCCGTCTCATTCAACTCTTCTTCGGTAAGATATGTCGTCAATCGCAAACCGTGTAAAGCAGATCCGAGTCGTGTCTGCGCGATCCGGACGGTGATCCGGCAGGGTCGTGAGATACTTTGTGAACACGAATCGGGCAGGGCAAGGCTGGACAGCGCAAAGACAGTGGGGAGTCGAGCTGGAAGTAGACAAGAGCGAAATTATCGATACAGGTGAGCGCAGAGAAGTCGAAGACCAGTGAACAGTGTCGTGTGCGCGATTGAACGTCTTTCTCGTCAAGGAGGGACCAAGGGACGTGGATCTTTGGAAAATGCACGGACTCTTGACGGCGGGAGCGGTGCCAACGGCGTCCAGCGCTGAGCGGATGAGAGGAATTCAGTCACGTCCTTTTTACATCGAATCGTAGGTGGCGGCGCTTGAATTATTGTAGGATGATGTTGCAAGTCGTGAGAAGGTGCAGAAACAAGCGGCAAGTGGATGCAGAAGTTGGCTCAAAGTCGTTTCTCCGCTTGCGCCAAAGAAAGAAATGGGGACGCAACTTTGGAACTTTTGGCCGGCGTCACTGGTGGAGGAGCACAAAGGAAAAGACCACGTGATCTGTGGCCGAAACACTCGTCGTGCACGTCGTTGTAGACGTTCTCGCCACAAGATACGTCTATCTCACTGCATGTGATCGTCAGTCATTCGTGCTTGGTCTCCAATGTCTCCGCCATCGCTGCATTTGCGACTGTCACGTTGGTGTTGGAGCATAGATGATTTCTATACCCATTCCTGGATTAGTGCACCTTATTTCCTCCGAAAAACCTGTTGCAAATTCTGTTTTAGGAAATTATCAACTCCGCACTTCTGCATGTCCAAGTGCTTGCTTTGATGCCCGCGGCGCTACAACTTTACGCAAAAGATATATACTCACACAAGCCAGCAATATGCCCGTCCCAGTAGGAGCAGGCGGCGGCATGGCCGGTCCCTCGACTTTTGACAAGCGTGTGTCGGCAACCTTTCAGTCATTCAAGGCTTCGACTAATGTCTCCTAGTCAAGATGGGCGCCATGATGGGCAGCTGTATGTCATTCCCTTCCACCGCAGCTAGCTAGCTCATCCTAACACTTCTGACAGCCGTCGGTCTGATCATCGGCTTCATCTTTGGCGCAACAAATATCATCCGATTCGGTCCTGGACCAAACGGAATGCTGCGAACGATCGGGCAATACATGGTGGGGTCGGCCGCAACATTTGGGTACGGAACTTTGTAGACCGTATTGAAGCAAATGCTGAGACGGACCAGATTTTTCATGTCGATCGGCATGACGATACGGACAGACAGCTCGCCTGTCATGACCGAGGCTTTCATTCGAGCACAAGCGGCGCAGAGGAGTCCGACGATCATGGCAAGGAGGAGATTGGAACACATTCGGAGGGAGACAGGTGGAGGATCATAATGATGAGGGCTGGAATGAGGAGGACGAGTTGAGAGGGTTCTCAGTGGGTCAACAAGGGAGGATCCAAAAGACCAAGGACACTCACACTGTACAAAGAAACATCACCAAGCTCCGTCTTGCAGATCCCCAAATTAACTGGGGCTGTATTAGATTTGTTGTACTTTTCATGCCCTCCTGTGACGGCCAGCGAGGCACACGGATCTACCCCTCCAATCACACTCCGCATCTTGCTTCAATATCTGTACAAGCACCTTTTCACCACCATGTACCTCCGACACAGTTCCAGCTTCCATCTGCCAAAGCAGACTCTCAAATCGAGATTCTCTCGTACAACAAGATGTACGCGACCTTGTTGTCCTTGACCCCTTCCCTGCGCGGTGTCCTCTTCCCTGCCGTGCTTGGGGTCGCAGTGCCTCCAGTGGCTGCTACACCTGCCCACCTCTTCTTATTATCCACTCCGTTCACATCGTTCCAAGCCTTACCGTCATCCTCATTCTCCTGATCCCCGTCAAGCCCTTCGTACGGGTTGCGCTGGGCAGACTCCTGTTCAGCCTGATGACGCTTGAGTGCTTCGGCAAGCACCTTTGGATCTTCTTCGGCGCCTGCTTCGGCCACATCTTCTGGGCGGATACGTCGAATCAACGTATCATCCACCCTCACCCATTCTCGCCTGTCTTGCCTAAGCAAATCCACAGTGTAGTGGCCACCCGCCGCACTCTTGCCATGATGATAGACGACAGCGGTCAATCTGTATCGTGGCAGGCCGCCTTTGACAGCGAATCCACCGCGCTTTGCAGGAGGAAAAACCTCTTTCGGCAGCTCAAAGTCCAACGGATATCCAATTCTCTTCCAGATCTTTTGCGTCCCTCCAGACGAATCGTACTGGAAGCGCTTGAGGTGTAAAATTAGAATCGGTGGCAGAGATTCGATAAAGACCTGCTTTGTAGCCGTCGTGCCGGGACCCCGAGGCGAATTGAAGTCCCCCGTCAAGCTTTCCGGTTTGGTCAGACCCTTCAGGGCCTCGGTGATATTGTTGATGTTTGGTGCGCCAATGTCAAGCTGGAGTGGCTGGTAGGGCTCCAATGTGACGGAATTCTTCAAGCCTGGGACACGCAGTTCGGACCGTAGGGCGCCTCCAAAGATGCGGGTAACAGGCGAAGAGTTTGCCGTATCTCCGGACTGTCTTGTGATAGCTGCTTTTTGCTTCGGTCCAACCTCCAGCCATCCAGCATCTGCAGTGCCTGATGTGGTAGAGGTTGGCGACGAAGGAGCCTCCGACGGCGCAGGCACACCCAACGATCGCATGACGGACGTGCATTCGTCATGTAACCCGGCAAGAAGGAAGCCAAGGAACTCCTCGGCGTCTTGTTGATGACCACGCTGGTACTTGTTAGTAAATGCAGACCGATGACGGTATCATGCACATACCCTCATGGAGGAAAAGCGTGGCAACCGATTGATCACTCCGTAAACGTATTCGGGGATCAATGAGTCACCATACTGCTCCAGCTCGTTGTCCTTCAGGCGCATTCGTAGCTTTTCGGCTGACTCTGCGCTGTCGATAACCTTGAACTCCCGCATAAACATGATCATGGCATCAAGCAGAGGGGTATCACTTTTGAAAGAGTGCGCTGCTCGCTTACCAACCTGATCAAGGAAATCGTAAAAGGGAACGCAAAAGACGAGTACCTGAAGAATCTACAAATGATTAGCAACATTATTGATGAGCCTCTAAGAATAATCTTACCGAATTCATGTAGCACATATTCCCAGTATTGACCAGGCCGCGAGGCTCGAGGAAGGCCATCTTGTGCTCGCCCTGGACATCAAACTGGCCCAGCACCTCGCCAATTGTACCGGATCGCGAAGTGGTAGCACCATTGCTGGATGCATTTCCATTGATCATGAGAGCCTGTGCGTTGGCTGCTGCTTTGCTGCGGACCAGATCGGCCCATGACTTAGGCGTCGACTTGACCTCATGCTCGTCCAGCTTCTGTTCTGCAGAATCGGGTTCAGGAGTGGTTTCGGACACTGGCTCCGTCGACGTATTCTGCGGCGCCTGAGACGTTGTCTCGCCATTGGTGGTGCTGGCCGTGGCGGATTTGGGTTTGGACGCAGGTCTGTGTGGCAGTGCAGGTATGATGGGGATTGCTGGCCTGGTATCTGTCCACTTCTGTCCATTCACTTCTGGCGGCTTCGGTGACGATGCGGGCTTCTCCAAATCGGTCCTTGGCTCTTGAGGTACGGCGTCGATTTCGGACGGGGCCTGTGATGTCACCGGAGTCTCTGGATTCGACTGTCTTGTGACGGTGGAGTGGTCTGAGTATTCCCCATCAACATCCTTCTCTTCCGTCGTCGTCTCGGTCTCATCTGCATCTCGGGAGGGTAAAATCACAGTATCGTTTATGGTCTGCAAGTTCTGTCGTCGACGCTTCTTCGACGCTCGAGGTGGGAACGATTCTTTTGAGTCTGGTGATGAGTACCATGGGAGCTTGGCAAGATTAGTGTCATACTTGTCTGAAGAGAATGTCAGGGGCATACCGTAGGATAAAAGGGCATCCGCCGAATTGCCTGAGCTTGAACTACAGATGATGACCGTCGTGAAGCAGGTTGAGGTGTCGAGCTCTTGGATGGGGGCTCCCTTGGAGATGATACAGGCTGTGAGATAGTGGATGGTGCTGGTAGAGGATTCGAATATGGCGATTGAGGTGGTAAGGGCACGTGAGCGTAGGGCATTGGTCGGGATTGTGGTTGAGGTGGCATGTGAGACATGTGTGGTTGAGAGCTTACGACCATGGGAGATCTTGGGGTATTGTACATCTGAGGCGGCATACCGTACGGGGCATGCATCTGTTGTGGTGCCCATCGTGGCATCTGATATGGCATAGGTGTCGGATGTCCATAGTAAGGAGAGGGATATGGATATGCGTAGGGATTGTAGGGCGAAGGAGAGTGTGGAGAAGCTTGCTGCTGGTATTGGTGGTATTCCTGATGCCGTCTTGACTGATGGGGTGTGTGCATGTTCTGGGGCGGCGGTCCCGGAGGATAGTTTGGATTCATGGTCGACCTCTGAGAGTCAGGTCTGGTCTTAGGTGACCAGACGTGACGAAAGGACTGCTGCCTGGTGATATCAGTACGGTTTATGTAAACTTAGATCGTCCGTCCCGCTCAAATAGCATGAGGGACAAGCTCCATGTAGTGGAAGAGCTTACCAAGCAGTAGATGTGGAGACTGATTCTAGGGGAGATTAAGCAGTGGAGTGCGGATCGTGACGCATGAGCGACAAGACCACATGGCGTGTAGGTATACTGAAGAGCTCGAGAGATGCTACACCGAGATCATTGCTCGCGCGAGGGGCGTGAGAAGCAAAGGTCGAGAGTTGTGAATGCGGGCGAGAGATGAAGCTGTGATGTGATTTTTGCGATTGCGGCGGACGACGTCGAATGTCTTGGCACTCCGCTTCACGGATTTGACTTCATACTGTGCATCTTAACAGGACACCGGCTTCATACACTACTCCCAAATCTTCAAGATCCACAATGTCAGGCAAAAAGGATATGCGAAGACCAGATTTGGGTATTTGTTCGGAAGGCAGAATTGTTGTGCTCTGCTGACCCACTAACAGTTGTGCCATACATCGAACCAGCCACCAAGGAGAGCAATGATATTTCAAGTACGCACAATCATGGTCGATGTTTAGGAACGACATTCTGATCATCTCACAGGTACAATGACTAGCACTTTGCCGATGGCTGCGGTAGGTTGACTCTACTTTACATTGGGAAGCTTCAATGCTGACATTTACAGATCTTTACCAGGAACAAGTGAGTCCAACACATTCTCTGCCAACTCGATATGACGAAATTGACTGTGAGCGCACAGGATCATCGGATGGTGAGACTCCAGCAGGATTCACAATAGAAACAAATGCTGATCTTGATGTAGGACGGCAGTGACCATGGCTGTGCAATCCTGGCTGCAGGAAACTCCCGAGAACAAATCGACAGCGAGCACGCCAGCCATATTCTCAGTCGGAATGGCATGTGAGTAGACACGGGTCCGAGTGCAGAAGAATGTGGCTAATCTTGTGACAGTCATGGCTTTGGGAGTGGTATGCGCTCAGCCCAAGCGACTAATTTGATATCGCGTCACTAACTTTGTCACCAAGTCATACATGCAGCTATTCATGCCGCCTACTCCAGGTCTGGGTAATACCGCAGCGCCTTCTGCCACACCGAGTGCGTAATGAAATTTAGCGACGAGTTTGTCGGGCCGAGAATACAGAGACAGCGATGGCGAGAGCATTCATAATCTGGGGTTATCCTGCATCCCGGTCCGGTAAACTTTGCCAGATGTGGAGGGTGGGACAATGTGTCTGAACGTTCAAGATTTAGCGACTCTGTACACTATTTTTCACCATGTGAGGAGAGCAATTGATCAATTCCCAGCATTCCAAATGCTTCATCTCATGACATCGCCGTGACACCAGAGATATACCCGACGGAGTGGAATCGAATGACAGGCTAAAGGGTACGGTACCCACGCGGGATCGGCGCTATCTGTCTCCAATTAGTTTATCCTTGTCTTGCCGAAACGAGCTTTAGGGCTCTTTGGCAATTCGGGGTTCCTCGGGCCTTCCGGGGCCTCTTTGGGGCTTTTTTGGGGGAAGGCGGGCAAAAGACGATAGCAAAAAAGTGGCGCTTCGCCCAGGCAAGCAAGCGTATCTTTTCGGCAAATCGGGGAAAGACGCAACAGGGCCGCCCGCCAAAGAAGCCCCAAGGAATCCGGAACGACGGCGCATCTCGACAAGTGATGTACAGTAGCCTCCGACGGTGCAGCTGAGCACTTGCACATCCCACGCCTCTGGGATTCACCTCGCTTGTTCATTTGTCGTTCGTCGCTCTTCCAATTGCAGCTCGCTATCTGTCTCGACTCCTCAGTCCTTCCTCTGTCTGCGGCGCAGCTACACACAGCAATCAAAAGCACCATCCGGTAGCTGACCGACACTCCACCACCATACATTTCTAAATGACACCATCTGCTCGCCGCAATGACAACTTCGACGTGACCGGCAGATTGGCTATGGCCATGTCGCCAGCTCGAGTATCCGCCATATCATTATCATGGAGGCCCAATCCTCCAGCCTAGATCATCTGCATCTGCCGCAGCCTGGCGACTATGGACATGGCTCGACCGTGCAGTCGACATTTGCTATCTCGAACTCATCTCAAGAACCCCCCAGATTGCACTCCGAATTGTCGAACAATGTATCTGTAGCATCTGGACAAGACAAGAGTTGGAAGAATGTTGGCGACGACCATGACGTACAGATGGCATACGGAGACTCGGGCGATTTGCAAGAAGCAGACCAAGAGGATGATGATGTATCCATGAACTCGGCATCACCTTTCTCGGATGACGACGATCCACCTCCTCATGTTCCAGTGCCGCTTCCCCTCCCCGGTCCTGCCCATGACGCTACGCCATCTGGATCTCGGTCGAGTCGCAAGCAGTATACAGAAGCCCAGCAACGCGCTCAGGGAAACAAGGCCCCAACTTTGGCATTCTCCCTCCGCCCTGGCAAAGAAGCAGACTATCGACCTTGGATGGGGGACGGTGCAGAAGATGTTTTGAATGAAACCATATTCCGTAATGGCTTCTCTGACAAGCCAGCCAATGCGGGCCAGAGCGAGTCCAGCATTGCTCGTCCTATCATCTGGCAGAATCTCAAGACTAAGCATGGTTTACTAGCTCTCTCCGCACTCTTCATCCAGACCATGGACAAACGTCAAGCACTCGGCAAATGTACCGCGCAATCCACCTTCAAACCTCCTCCACGAGTCACCCTTACAGACACTAAACGAGAAGCGTGGCTCCGGGATCTCGCATCGGCTGACGTTCCTCTCAGAAGGCTATCCCGCACCATACCGCACGGTATCCGTAACAAAGTCCTTCTCGATCAATGCCTCGGCAAGAAGATCCCACTCGCCCGCGCCATCTGGCTGGTCAAATGTGTCGGTGCCAATGAGATCCGCGCATTCAGACGTAAGGGTATCAGCGGCTCTGTCGCGTTGTCTGGCGAGTTGAAGTGGATCAAGGAGTGGACAATTTGTGTCGAGCAGTTCCTGGAAGCTACCATCCGGAGTAGCGGCCAGAAAGATTGGGTCACGCACATCAGATATGTGATTCGTCTAGTTACCGCACTTGTCGATGAGGATTTACTAGATCGCGACCACTTTCTCAATTGGGTTACCACATCGTTTACCACCAGCACGTTGGATCTACTACCAATATGGATCTTAATCGTACAGATTTGCTGGAAACATTTAACCCGAGTGCAAGCAAGAGGCCGTCATCTCGGAGAAGCTATACTGGGACAACTCTCAAACCTCTCCTCGGCGGCGCACCACTCTACGCACTCGACCTTGGTCAAAAGTCTCGACCAGCTGATTATCAAACTGGCAGCCCTCCACCCGAATACACTCGTCGCGCTCAAACGCTGGCCGTCACTATCTTCAGCCCACAAAAGCCTATGCAACCGTCATCCACAAGGCCAGATCAATGCACGATTACAAAGCATAGCTACACGGAACGATCACCTGAATGTCTCGTCCGACCAAACCCGAGCACGTCTCAAGACTCCACGATTACAGGTCTTCGACCACCTCGATCAGATAGCTATTGGAACTCCTATCGATGCAATTCTCCGTACTTGTCAGAGTTTGTGCAACGATGCTGAGATGTTGGTTACCGCAATTGTCGATTGGGCGTCTACAGTCCATCGCGTCGGTCGGTCGAGAATCTACTTGGCCGTGCGCTTGCTGCGTCAACTCGCCAACACAGGTACGAGTTTGGAAGAGCCTGTGCTCTCCTGCCTTGAGTCCTCTTCTGGTGGGGCAAGAGATCGGAGCATGTTCGATGCAGTGGTGGTTGAGCTTGTCTCATCGCGACACTTCAATTTTGGGAAATACCTCCAATGGCTCATTTCGAGCGGCCATGTGTCCACCACCGACAAAACGCATGCTTCACTACTGCACAGTGTACCTTCGTCTCAGCTGGGCACCCAGAGTCTGAGCCTACGCCGCGCGATCCTTAGTCGGCTCGGTCAACGAAATGACCAGTCTGTGTCTCTCCCACCGCTCGAAGGAATAGTAGGAGAAATCCTCGAATCAGATTTGTCACAAGAAAGATGGACCGACCTCACGACGGAAATTATGGCTGCCTCGAGCAGCGATCGACTTGCTGTGTCACGCAGGCTCGCCGCCATCCTCATAGAGCAGCACAACGAGAGGCGCTCAACACCTATCGCAACGTTCTTGGCAGCTCGGGTTTTGATGGAGTGTGCAGCTGACTATCCATCACTCTATCAAGTTCTTCGCACGCTCATTCTACACGCCAAGCACCAAGACGTGGCCAACTATGCCGCCACCCTCCAGAGACATATGGATGTCTTTGACGCCATGGGTGTACTGCAGGAATTGACCGTTCTCCTCCACCGTGTTCATGCAAGACTGAGACACTTGAACCAGTACGACAAGATCTTCATCTGCTCACTTCTGGACCTGTCTCGTGCACAACCGAGGCTGGCTACACAGGGCCCTTCGCTGGAGCAGGATCTGATCATCTGTGAGCAGCAACATGCTGCAGCAGTCTGCTCTCCAGCGTCGGACAGCATGTTGACTGTACAGTCGGGTGATATAGCCTCTGATGAAGACATTGATCGTACATTGGCAAGTGGAAACATGATGGATGAACAGCTACTCGCTCGACTTTTCTCGGCCATTGTGGAGAGGACCGTGAAGTGGACTGTATCTGGCTCGGCTTCCCTCGCGAGTCCATGCCGCTGGTTCGCTTCTCTTCGCCTCTTCGACACAACAGTGTTTGACCGCCACATGAACAATCTTCTCGGAAAGCTCGTGGCCAACGCCGGTACAGACCAAGTTCGCGCCATTCTCATTGCTCTTATTAGCTCTGGATGCTTGAACCCAGGCAACGCCCTGAACGCCTTTGTCAAGCGTCTTGACATGCTGGAGTCCAACAACGCTCCTCAGCTGGCAAGATTTGCCGCAGGGACACTACAAACATTCTTGCCGCTCACCGATCTTGACCATCAGAAGATTAGTCCCGAAATATACCGGTTTCAGATCGCACAGATCACTGTGTGCAAAGAACAATACAAGACGATGCTACGCTTTGTATGGCATGGTCTTTCCAT
Organism: Elsinoe ampelina; assembly: GCA_005959805.1. Lineage (NCBI taxonomy): Eukaryota > Fungi > Ascomycota > Dothideomycetes > Myriangiales > Elsinoaceae > Elsinoe > Elsinoe ampelina. The sequence continues at coordinate 38,627 of SMYM01000010.1, forward strand.
GTTGAATGACGCCAACAATTGCCTCTTTACAAGTCCTGCAGTAGCTTGGCTGTCTACGTGCTGCGTCAATGACTCTGCTGCGGTCGCCGATGCATTGCATGTACATGAGCGAGTTGCAGCTCCCAAAGGACCAAGAGTTACGAAATTGCTGTGGATGATGGCACGCGGGGCCGTCAGTGTTTCGCCTTCCACGACAACGGATCAAGACGATACGGCCGGTCTGGTGACGATGATAAGAGGATCGGATGAGTTACGACTACCCTTCGTCAGACTGCTCATTGGGCAAGTCGGAGGTACGAATGCCAGCTTGGAGCAGCAAGATAAGTTACGACGGGCGTTCGAGACTGCGATTGCCGACCACAGTGTGACCTGGCCGCAACTCATGGATGGAGCAGGCTCTGAGGTCGCCAAGAGTCTTCACCAACACTCGTCGGATGCGATACTAAGTGCCGTGGCCGACCTTCTAGGCGATTCCCCGACGAGTTCTGCATCTTCAACTATTGCGGAAAATCTCAAGGTCGCAGCTATCACATCGAGCAACAATGATGAGTCAAGCATCCATGTCATGGACAGAGTGGTCGATCTTTTGCAGCAGTCGTCAGAGAGGTTGGATGAGGCCAAGGGAAGAGGTACCGTTGGCGATCGGGCTCTAGAAAGGCAAGTCACTCGCGAAGGCTTGTTCACGTCTTCGTGTCTAATTTTTCACAGCATCGCCAGCCTCACCCGCTTCACTATCCTCGCCGCCTCGTCCATGTCTGCAGACAAGTCAACATCACCCACGACACAAAAGCTGCTCGGGTCACTGTGTACACTAATGGTCCGCGGCGACTTACAAATGCACCAAGAAGTTCAAGAAATGCTGCACGACTGCTGCGCGCTCCTCTGCCGGTCCCTATCAACAGATCAACGCTCGTCAATCTATCATAGACTGGACGAGTCGACACGACAAAATGCGAGCACTCGCTTCATGTTGGGCATTGAGGAATCCAGGATCCAATGGCTTGCGCTTGCTTCGCGAGTACCGGTGCAGCCTTCGTCTACCAGTTCTCCAACTCCGATCCAGTCGTCCTTCCAGTCTCTTGCTCGGCAAGGTCAGCAGTCTATGCCATCACCCAGGGCATTCGGCGGCAGTGCATCAAACACTTCGACACCTCTTCCTTCTCCGGGCGGCCAGCCCCTCTCTGCTCAGATCCGGACACCTGGTCCAGTATCGACTGAAATGAAATACAACCCCTTCCACCTCCGCAAATGGGAGTTGATGCAAGACCCAACCCCGAATATGGGCAGCAACGATACCAGTCTCAGCTTGCAACTGTTTGCAGCTCGCAAGGTGCTATGATCACCTACATTTTGTGTATAGCTTCTGTTCCTTGAAGACATGTTTTATTTTGTTCACACTATTGATGGATACAATATTCTCGACAACGGTTTTTCCTGTCACCATAGCGGGCGTGTAGAGGATGGAGACGAGGATATGACGAATCATTGTACTGCATAGCGACGTGTTAGATGATGTACGAATTCTATAGAGACCAGTTTCAACGCAATTCATTTTAAGAAGCAAACGCTGTATGGGTATCATGCATATCCTCTTTCGCGCCTGTCAGACCCTTGTGATCACCACCTCCACCGTGCTCGCCCACCTCATCCTCGCACTCGGGACCTCCTCCCCATCCGCTCCATTCTCGTTCGCCAGCGCTTCCTCCGTCTCCACAACATCGTCCACGGCCCCAATACTCCCCGTCTTGATCCTCACTTTATACCCGTCCCTCTGTTGAAACCAACTCCCCACCCCAAGCGCCTTTTCGATCGCCCTCCCTGTCCCCTTGACCACCACTTCCCCTCCTTCCTCCTCCCCTGCTTTCCTCGCCGCCTCATCCAACTCCCCTTGCCCCGCGTGATCCTCCTGCGCCTGGGCCCTCCCTTTCTGGAAGCGGTGATCCCGGCTCCTCTTCCTCACCGTGTCTAGCGCGGACTGCGTGGCTCGTTTGTCGGCTTTGTCGAGGAGTTTGACGACTCGTTTGGTGGCTGACATGAAGGGCGTGGAGGGGGAGACGTAGACTATTTTTTGAGACGAGGAGTAGGGCGAGGGGAGAGGGGGGCGGAGGAGTGGGCGTTTGGTTGTGCGGTAGCCGGTGGGGAGAGGGGGCAGTTTGGTCGGTTGGTCCTTTGGGTGCGAGTGGGAGGGTTTGGACACGGGAGGTGAGGTGGGATTGTTGGTGGTAGTAGTGGTAGGGGGTGAGGGAAGTTGGTCGGAGGGACCGGCGGTGGTGGGAGGGTCGCGTTTACGTTTGATGCCCATGCTGGACAGACTCGACAGCGGTCAGGATTGCCTGTTATTGGGATTTCATGGTTGAAGAACGTGGTTGTAGTGTGGAAGCTGCGAGGTCACGGGAAATCAAAGATCGGGTGAAGAAGCTTGAACTCGATGACCCCACCACGATCCGATATATCGACAATCTTGCCGTCTTCACCCTCGCATTCACGTCAACAGCAGCGCATTCTCAATTCATGATCCTCCGGCACGTCCGCCTTCCCGGCCTCACCTCCTATGCCAATGCCAGCGCGCTACAAGATCGCCTCGTTGCTACTGCACTTGCACACAAGAAGTCGCCTACTTCGCTGGCAGCGCCTCCTCCAACATTGATCACCGCTCAGTTCCACGCGGTTTACACCTGCGGACGACGCGACGTCGGATCTGTCACAGCCGATCAGCAGAAATACCTGCGCGAAGGCGGCGCCGAGTTCCACGAAGCGCTCAGAGGCGGACAGACGACCTTCCACGGTCCAGGACAGCTCGTCGCATACCCCGTCATCGACCTGAAGAGGCACGGATTGACACCCCGGAGCTATGTCTGTCTGCTCGAGAAGAGCCTGATACGAGTATGCAAGCGGTACGGCGTGGAGACAAGGACGACGGAGAATCCCGGTGTATGGGTGAATGAGGAGGAGAAGATTGCTGCGTTGGGCATACATTTGAGACGCAACGTGAGCAGTCACGGCGTTGGGCTGAATGTGAGCACAGATTTGGCATGGTTCGACAGGATCGTGGCATGTGGTCTGGAGGGGAAGAGGACGACAAGTTTGAAGGAGCAGGGTGCGGAAGCAGGGGTCGACGAGGTCACAGGTGTGTTTGTGGAAGAGTTCGCGAGTGGTCTGGAGGGAGTGGAAGCAGTGCAAGGTATTGGTGTGGACGACTTGGAATGAGTTTCTCATCGCCATTGCGGCTACGTCCGATGGTTGAGGCTTCGATGCGATCCTGACAAGACCCTTCAAAGGAACGACACCATCCTTTGGCATGTCCTTGTTGCCAGCGAGCTCACAGAAATGGCTACGGCCTCGGATATCGGCAAACACCAAGTGCGGTGCTCTTTAGCCAGACACAGCTGGAGAGAACGTGTAGAACAGAACACACCCGCGAGAGCGGAAGACGCATGCAATGCCAGGCACGTCGATGTACAGGTAGATCGTACTGCAGTAAGTCCAGAGGCGAGTAGCTTCACAAGGTTGGCTTCATTATTCCAACACTTCTTCTGCTGCAAATCTTGATTGCGCTTGCTTTTCCGCCGGAGTAATGAACTCAGATGCTGGACACCTATATAGTCGTGGAGAAGATGAAACGACACAAAGTTCTCTCGGTCCAACCCCTTCGCAGCTACCGTCCGCATCGCATCCCTCTATCACCACTTGAGAAGCGAGATCACCTTACGCATACAATTCTCACGATGGACACAGCTCAAGCCCAGTCTGAGGAGGCTGCCTTCAACCACGTGCTTCAAGAGCGATTCGGCCCACTATTTAGCGACGCTCACGACGGACCATGTCATCACTTCGACCGGTCAGCTCCACTAGTCTCGTCTGGAAGGCCGCTCGATCAACTTTACGGAAGTCGTGGTAGAGAACCCAGAAGCATTCCATTGGAGACGCTCCTCCGGTCCAAGTCACCCAGGCCAACGCGTCGCCTTCGGGTTCCGGAGACTGCAAGTCAAGAAGCACATGAGCCCGAGGTCGAATCCGAAGATAATCCCGGGACTCGTCCTGCCGCGTCACCGACCAGTGTGGCAAACCTCACGGATGGCGCGAAGAACCTAGCAGGCTATGTATGCGGCTGCTTTCCCTGGCCAAAGTGCGACAGGATGCTTGGCCCAGCGGGTACCGACGGCCAAGGCACACAGGGAGAGCAAACTCCCAAGGACGGTCGACCCCTGGATCGGCCTTATGAGCCGCCCAGGGCCATGACGTACAATGATGCCAGCAGCTCCGTCGTCGGAACACAGCATGTACCAGGATCAGGCCATCCGCGGCCGCGATCAGTCACCATTCAGGAACCTCGTAGTCCTCGTAGGAGCAGAAGAGGCGCCTTTGATGTTAACTTTCCCACGTCTCGACACGGGGCAAGAATGCTAGTCGGCGCGAGGGACGGTGGGCCTGGAATTACACTGTTGCTTACAGAGCACTGAGCGATTGGTCTTGGTGGGGACTGCAGCATTGGGTCACAACGAGGGGAAGGAAGACGGTGTCCACGGATTGAATCGTGTGTATCGTAGCAATAATATTTGACTCGACACTCGTGCTTGACCCGTGAATACCTGGGCCGGGTGATCCATGTGAATGTCATATGATGCGGTGGGCGTGATATGAACACCTTGACTCTTGTCGATGTCCTAGCATGTCAGTAAAAGCCTCTCACAGACTTTATTGGGTGTTTCAGCAGACTCCGACTTCGTTCTGCTAATTTATAATGAGTCTTTACTTGTGGCGCGGTTGTCAGCACAGAAGAATAACGGAATCGGTGGAGCTTCGTGGACAAAATGTCAGAAAAAGCATTTGAGCGCATGCATCCTCCCCAAGCCATAATTCATGCATCGAAACTTGGATCTTTATTTTGATGAGGATGAGCCGCATCTATTCATGCATGTATCATTCCGCGACAATGCGTCGTTGATTCCTCATCCGCAAACGCGTCAAGTTCGGTGAAGTCTCGCACTATCAGCTTCATAACAGGCCCCTTCTGTGACTTGCCCATATATTGATAATTCGGCTAATGCATCATGAAGCCGGTAGTATGATCCTTCGCTATACCACCGGATTTCTATAGATACTGCTATACCGAGGGGACTATGCCACTAGGATGTCCTTGGAGGATCGTCATGCGTACTGCTTGATCTGTCCTGGTAGTTCTGGTGTTGAGAACTACTTGATCTGTCCCGAAGGTTCCTCCACCTGCCTCTCATGCTCAAAACCCGATCCTCAAGACATCCAATCATCTCTTCACCTTCCACGCTATCCCACCACGCGGCTTACTTCCAATAGTCCACCACCAAGCCTGCTATCCGCCTGGTTGGCCCTCGACCGTTACGGAACCCTCGCGGCGCCCGAACAAATAGTCGACCGTTTGGACGAGATTGCGTGGCGTAAAACGAGGCCAACGATTGTTTGTTGGGGTAAACAGGGAAGTTTTGGCAAGCATGTGAAGGGCGAAATTGATTGAGAGGGTCTGAGACATGAGGACGACTTCAGTGCTTGGACGAGAAAAGTCACGGACACGAAATGAGAAGATGGGGAAAGTGGTAGAGTCATTGTTAGTTGCATTCAGCAAGCCGTCTATGTGTGATATGTATGCCAAAAAGGTGAAGCTCTGATTCTGACCCCCTTATGATGTAGGGGAGGAAAGAAGAGGTTCAGTGAGAAGAGGTAATTATTAGAAGCTATGAAAAGCCAATGGTGGACAAGATCCCGCAGTGTAGTAAAACCCAAATGATTCCAAACCGCACACTCACACTCGAAGTCACCGCATCCATTGCAAGTTCTTTTTGGATCGCATCAAAGCCATATTCCCAATGTCGTGTCGAAACAAGCTGGCGCTTACTCGAGGTCGACCTTGCCGGCGCCAGCGTTGGAGTACTGGCGGCCACGGAGGCGCATGGCCATCTTCTTCTTGGTGGAGCCACCGCCGACGTTGGATGGGGAGGCAGTGGCGGTCTGGGAAGAGGTGGTGGATGAGGCCTCAGTGGTGGTGGTGGTGGCAGAGGTTGTGGTAGAGCTGACGTCGGAGGTGGTGGTAGAGCTGGCGGCAGAGGTGGTGGAAGAGCTGACTTCGGAGGTGGTGGAAGAGCTGACGGCAGAGGTGGTGGAAGAGCTGGCGGCAGAGGTGGTGGAAGAGCTGACTTCGGAGGTGGAAGAGCTGACGGCAGAGGCGGTGGAAGAGCTGACGGCAGAGGTGATGGTCGAGGTGGAGACAGCCGAGGCGGAGGTGGTGCTGATGAGATCAATGCCAGAGGTGGTCGAGACAGTGCTGGTGGTGGTGGCAGAGCTGGTAGCGACTGGGAGGACAGTGACGGAGCCGGCAGCCGAGGTGGTCGCGGAGGAAGCAGCGGAGGTAGCGACAGAGGCGGCAGAGGTTGCGGCAGAGGTAGCGGCAGAGGTGGCAACAGCGGAGGTCACAGCGGAGGTCTTTGCGGAGGTCTTTGCTGAGGTCTTTGCTGAGGTCTTCTTGGTCGAGGAGGTCTTGACAGGGTCGAGGACACACTTGCAGGCGTTGTAGATCTGGCGGACGTTCAAGGTCTTGCCGAAAGGAGCCTGGGAAGCGGGCCTCCAGGTGGAAGTACGCCACTGCTTGCAGAAAGGTGCTGGGTTCTTGACGAGGCCGGCGAGAGTCTTCTGCTGGGCCTTGTTGCAGACCGGGGCGGCACCGGGGCGCTTGATCGAAGCCTGCTTCTTGGTGGACTGCTTCTTCTTGGAGATACACTCGCAAGCGTTGGAGAAGCGCTTGATGAGAGCAGCGCTGTTGGCGTTGCCAGTGAATGGCTTGCCGGTGACGGGGATGAGAGTGCGCTTCTCGCTCAGGTAGTAGTTGCAGAAGGCCTTGGAGTTGGTGAACTTTGTCTTGATGAAGGCGGCATCAGTCTTCTTTACTCCCTTGCCGCAGTTCTTGGGGTTGAAGGCAGCGAAGGCAGTCGCGAAGAGCGCGAAGAAGACGAAGAGGACTGAGCGATGCATTGTGAATGGAAGTGAATTAGAAGTGAAACGAGGGGAATAGACCGTGCTGTGCTGTGCTGTGCTGTGCTGTGCTGTGCAGTGTATTGAATGAATGACTGAGCTGGTAGGATGATTCTGGAATTAGGATGACGAGCTCGAGGATATTTATCCACCGCCTCTCTCTGGACTGGGAGATTGCTTGGGAGAGGCATTATTGATCGATAATCTCACCGACGGGTTGACACAACAATTTCGGTGCAACGTCTCCTAGCAAGAGACGACTTTGGACGACGTTGGCAGATGAGTCGGTAGGCAAAGCTCATTTGCCTGGGCGAGTGTTGCAAGTGAGACGACAAGACACGGACACCGGCGCCGTTGAAAGGTGCTATTAAGCATAGCTCGCCGTGGTCTGCCCGCAGTGCCCGGCCAGTCTTGCCATGGTGATAGGCCCCGGCGGGTTGAGAACGGTCGTGTGTACCGGTCTGGACAATGTTTGCACGAGATTAGCCGACCGACAGAGGTCGTGCCCCGTTCGTGTAGAACAGTAGAGCAAGGAGACATCGATGAAGTCAAGATGAACGATGGACACGAAGGGGGGCAGAGAGATGAGTGTTGCAGAGAAGACAGGAGGTGTCGTGTTTGTTGTGTGTCGTCTACCGTGTGTAGCAAAAACAACCGACAATCACCCGAGTATGGGAACACTGCCCTTTCGCCTTCACGGACAGGGTTTTTCTTCTCGAATACCACCACAGTAACTAGCATGGCATCTCACATGTGTCAAATCCTTCGCACCTGCTTCTCAACTGGCTCATCTCAGACATGATAGCTTAGCGCCGCTTGTGCTCGGGCATACCGCAGCCGCCCTCGCTGATCATCAAAGGCTTTGCCACGTTCATCTCGGCACCGTTTGCTGTCGGGATACCCGTGCAGCCACATCGAACGTTCGTCCCCTAGGACTCCTTTCGGCCTCTGGAGGCTCGTAGAGTCTTCCCACAGTTGCAGCTGTGGCTTGCTGAGATGCTGAAACGCACGTCTAGATATGAATGCCTGCTTCTGGCCTGACGACGCGAGAAGCACCACTGACTGGACATCCGTCATTGGGCTTTTGTCCCGCTGTCCTTATCTAACAATCTTGAACCCGTGCCGCAAAGAAGACTCCAGAAAGTGGAGAATAGTCCGGCTCTGAATTGCCACTATACGAGGTGGTGGCAACGGTTCGGAGCATGTCTAGAGTCACTAGCAGTGTCAAGCGGCAGATGGAAAACAAACACCCGCTACAAGGGTCTGGTCGGCAATGTCTCATCTTCAAACCGACTCGTCGTAAGCACTATTCAAGTAGTGAACAATAGTTCATGCGCGGCCACCGGCGTGCACAAGGTAAGCTCGAAATAGACATTCCAAAAGGCCATGACCAGGGTTCTTCAACCCGCTGTCAAGATGACCATTGAAGTTTGGCCTTGCACGGATTTGATTCTGGATCTTTTCGGATTTCGAGTATCCCAGTAAGTCTGACCATGCTGAAGACCTAAGACCACCAGTGGCAAGGCAAAAGTATTCTGGATGTTTCGACTGCGTGGCAAGTTTCAGGCGCGCGTTGTCGATGGGGGCAGAAGGGACGACCGGCAAACTATTAGCATGCTAAGATGGGAGAGCTTCCACATTTGCTCAAAGCTTTTCAGGGCGGATTCGGGGCCGCATAGCTTTGGACTCGGCAGGCAGGGAGCTGGTCAAGACCTGACTTATTGCGGATGTCGAAGTACGGCCATCAGCCCTCCTGCACGTGTGACCAAGTGAGTAACCTCAACAGCTGGGCATTGGATACCACGCTTGAGACTCGCGAGAAGCGACACTGCGGCTCTTGTGGTTGTGCTAAAAATGCCCTGAGAGGTGCGGGGCGAAACACGTGTGGAAGACTGCACACAAGGTCTTCCGCAACGGACATGTTAGCTCTTTTATCTATCCTTCCAGAATTCCATCGTATCCTGTTATCCGTCATCTCAATTTACATGTCAACATGCAGACTAGACCTTCTACGGTTACGCACAGATGTCCATGCAGGCAGAGTGCCCCGCCTGCACGAGGAGTTCCTGCACCTGGATAGGGGCATATACATGCTTTTGTGCCTTCTGGACATTTTTTGGGCCCTTCCACACCAGGGGCACGCCGTTTCCGCTAGGAGCTTGTCTGTCCGATGATAAATATTCTCGTCAGACCCCTCCAGTTCTTGACCGCATTTGCCCTCATGTCGCCAAAAAGCCCACCTGTCAGTCAAGCTGCCTGGCATCACAAGGAGCCATTGTGGAAGCCGACACGCTTTTCGCAGTCGTCGGACATGTACGCTGGGAATCGGAAATCACTATTGGGAGGCCGCGGACCTTGTCGAGCCTTGCTTTATGTCTTTTCGTTTCTCTTTGTCGCCATCTTCCTCACTGACATGCTGCGCAAAGGAGGCCGACAATCGAGTGCGGACAACCTGGAAGTGGCAAAGGTATCATTAATCACCGGGAAATACCAAGAAAACGAAATCGTCTTGCGGAATCACGAATTACACAGACGACATGACGAAAGATTTGGCTACAAACATTTTGTGCTCACTCAGCCTGTGATTGGAGGTTTCTGGGATCGAACAGTCTACATGCTGAGTCTCATTACTCTGGAACTGGCCAAACCCGAAAATGAGCGATTGCAATGGATGATGTACGTCTTTGACTGACCCTAGAGCTTCAGAGCACTGACTTCTATGCCAAGGTGGTATGATGCGGATGTCACCCTCATGAACCCAAACACCCCTCTAGAAGCCTTCCTTCCGCCTCAAGATCAATGGTCGCATATCCACATGCTCGTCACAAATGACGACAATGGACTTAATAATGGTGTCTTCTTCCTACGAGTACACCCCTGGTCGATACAGCTGCTCAAGACTGTCATTGGTATTGAGATGTACGAGGGGGATGTCGACCTGGAATACAGCGAGCAGACAGCACTTGAGCTCTGGATCCTCAGTGTACGTATCATAGTGTCAGACGGCTCACCGCAAGCTCTTACTCATGGCAGGACTCGTTTCGCGAACACGTCATGCATGTGCCACAACGGTGGTTCAATGCGAAACCGACCGAGTGGGAAGTGAAGATGGAGGGAGGATCTGTGTCAGCAGAGCTGCCGGACAAGGAGCTACACAAAGCGACCCTACGACAAGGCGATCTGTTTGTGCACTTTGCCGGACTCGCCCACAAGACGCGCGCAATGGAAGCCTTTATGATGATTGCCGAGGAGGCTCGGTCAGATTGGGAGCTCGAATTCGAGGGATCAGAGCTACAGACCGAGCTCATATCCTTCTGGTCCGGCGATGCTTTGGAGGAAGATCTGATCGTCGACGACCTCATTACAGAAATGCAACAACGAAGGTTGTATCGGAAGAAGCATGGTATACATGCCACGGGCGGGACGGGGTTTTGAGGAATACATGGACATAGTCGCTACACATTTGCATGGATATGGACGAGCGGGCGTCTTTGTTTCTGATCTACCATCACATGCAGTATTGCAGACGTGTATCTATTATTTTATGATGGTGAAGCTCAAGCATTTTTGACCGTGAAACTCGGCCAAGCGGTGACGACACAAGCGTGGAAATCAGCATCTCCAGAGGGCTGCCGGCAGACATGCATCTTTCTCTCCTCCATCGCCGTCCATCCAAACCCAATACTCTTCGTACCTCCGCTAAGACGCAAAAATGCACCGGGCGCGTCTAGACTCTAGCAAAGATCGTCCCCTCGATCAACGAGACCTTCACGCCGCACCGTTGCGACCAGGGATAAACTAGCTTTCTTCCCGGGCCCCCTGCATGACGAGATAGGCATCCGACCAAATACTGTAAGTACTGTGCATCTTCTCCGTCGTGCCTCACGTCGACCGTCTTTATTTTCTCGCTCTGCGAAACACAGGATGCATTCCATGTCAAGCCTGCGGCCATTTTGGCTGCTGGCCATCATCGGCTACCTCACCTACCTGAGCATCTCCTCCAAATCCATTTCCTCGCATGTCAAGAGTGTTGTACCGCACAAATTTACCAGCATGAGCATGCGGAGTCAGCAAGAGTGGTCCGGCAGCATCCACCGAGCTACCAGCGGTCGCGAAAGGACATCATCCCACCACCGCAGCTCCAGCGTGGGTATATCAGTCGCCGGAGGCACAAACATATTTACCGCTGGCTACTCAGCACGTGTGACAGAGCTACTGGATCAACCATTCCCCAAAAACATATGGCAAAAGTCACCTCTCAATCTGCGGCGACGGAATACTCGGAATATCGCTTCGTGGCACAAGATGAACCCCGGGTGGAGACATGTGCATTTGAGTGGTGAGTCTACGCTTGACCCATGTTCAGCCCACAGCGATCCTGACACCATTTCCTTCTAGACGAAGAGAGCGATGAATTTGTCGCCCGCATCTTCAAGAATCGCCCCGCCATCACCCGGTTCTGGAAACGCCTCACGGTACCTGTCGTTCGCTCCGACGTCCTACGCTACCTGATCCTGCTGGCCAAAGGAGGCGTTTACACCGACTCGGACACCGAGTGTATGGAGCCCATTGATGAATGGATTCCGGAAGAGTACAGGAATGGCAAAATCAATGCGGTGGTCGGCATCGAATGGGATAGTCCGCCCAAATACGCCTTTGCCAAACCCGTCAGCTTCGTGCAGTGGACATTCATGGTCAAGCCTGGTCATCCGTTGATGGAAAACATGGTGTCACGAGCAATGGCCAACCTCGAGTTGATTGCTCGACAACAGCGCAAGGAAGTCGACGATGCCGACCTTGGCTTCGAGGATATCCTGTTCAGCACTGGCCCTGGCGGCCTCAGTGACTCTGTGGTTCATCACTTGCAGGATCAAGGTATTGATTTCGTTCCGGAAATGCTCTCTGGTATCAAAGAGCCAAAACAGCTCGGTGACGTCCTCATCCTTCCGGTCAACGCTTTCGGCTGGGGACAACCACACAGCCACTCTGGCGACCCAGCATATGGCAAGGCATTTGCCAAACACAAGTTTGACGGCAGCTGGTTCAAGACGGACGAACAGCTACGTGCCGAAGCAGTGAACGAGCTCGGGTTGGCGAAGCCAAACGAAGCCCCTGCCGCCGTCGACAAAGCCCCCGAGGTCAAACCCGAAGACAAGAAAGCCATCGAGAAGGTAGTCGAGGAGAAGAAGGCAGCCGCCGCCGCCAAGGAGGCCGAAGCTAAGAAGGTTCAGGAAGTGGTTGCGAAACAGAAAGAAGCTGAGGCCAAGGAACTCAAGAAGGTCGTCGCTGCCAAAGAAGCCGAGGAGATTGATCCGGAAGAAATCGACAACTCGGCGAGTGAGAATATCGTCGACGCTATGGATGTTCTCGAAGAGCACGAGCAGCTCGTCGCCGAGGAAGAAGAGCAGGCGGCGAAGCAGAAGGTCATCGAAGCCCCTGGAGCCGGAGGGGTCAAGCCCACGTTTGAGAAGAAGGGCAAGCTAGGCAAGGATGGGAGTGTCGGGGCTGGAAGGAAGAGTGACCCAGCTCAAGAAAAGAAGGCTACAGCTGACGTCGCCATTGGGAAGGCTGGCGCCAAACCTGCACCTGTGGGGGCCGCCGCAAAAGCCGGTCCGAAGGCTAAGCCGAAGGGCAAGAGTAGTGAGACGAAGAAGGGGAAACCTGCAGCGGCGGCAAAGGGCAAGACTAGTCCTGGACGTGTCCCGGCGAAAAAGGCAGCAAAGAAGGTGGCTCATGGTGAGTTTGATTCATGGCTTGGTGAGAGTGCTCGCTGACGTTTGCATAGAGGACGAAGTGGATGAGGAAGAATTGAATGCGATGGAGGTTGCTGCTCTGTATGATTGAATGGATTGAGTAGTACTTTCACTGTCGGCGTTCAGGTGATCCGGGGTCAAGCGAGCGTATGTAAGATGCGTGTTCATGTCAATTCATTCATGCTCAGTCCGACACAATAACCCGGCCTGTGCTCAAACTGTAGAGACTGGTATCTTGCTATGATTGGTGCAGCACATGCCAATGCATCTATGTAGTGACTCTCGACCATGCCAACGCTATGCCCTTTCCACATAATGCTACAGTCCGTCGGTAACAAGCCTAGAACTTGACCTGAAACTTCTCCCTCACTCTACCCCCATATTTCAGCAACACCAACGGCACCGGTATCATAGCCACGGCCACGAACCCCAACAACGAGTTCCCCCACCCCAGTCCCAGATCCCTGTACAGCGGCCGTCCGGCCAGGGGTAGAAAAGCCCCCAACAACGACCTCACCACAGTATGCGTCGACGTCACACTCGCCGCATACAATGGGTAGCAATCCACCAGGTACGTCTGTACAGCGATAAAGATGCCAATATTCCCCAAACCAAACAAGCCCGTGCCGATGATAGGCATGATATAATGTATCTCCTTCTCCGCGCTCCATCCATACCAAAACAGCCCTATGGGAATCACAACCGCGGCGCCAATCATGCCTTCCAGCCTCACTTCGGGAGGCACATCGTTGACGGTCCCGCCCTTGGCTTCGGCTTTTGCCTTGAGGCTCCGGATGCGGCGGTCGGATGTGGCGCCGAAGACGGCCAGGCCGAGGAACATGCCGATGCCGATGCCGAGGAAGGCGAGGCCGGCGATGCCGGTGGAGAAGCCGTAGGTGGACTCGAAGACTTCGGTGATGGTGACGAAGAGGAGGTAGGTGAAGCCGTAGATGATGGAGAGGTACATCTATGGTCCGTCGTGTCAGGGTGCTGGGTGTCCAAGGGTTGGGGGAGGTGACTTACTGTGAAGATGAAGACGGTGGGGGACTTGACGAACATGAGCGTCGGGCGGGAGAGGGCTTTCACGAAGACGTCCTTGGGCGTGTCGCCGGTATCGTACATGGTTTTGTACAGAGGGTTACCCGTTTCGGCCCGGACTTTCTTCGCCTTGCGGTCGAGCAGGACCGGAGCGTAGGTTTCTCGCATGAAGATCAGGCAGAAGACAGTGCATACCCCTGCCGCGATGGAGATGATCCAGAATACCCATCGCCAGCTGACATCTTGTGCTACAAAGGCACCGGCGATGGGACCGATGACGGGACCCATGAGAGGCCCCATGGAGAAAATGGACATCTTCGCGCCGCGCTCTTCGCGTTTGTAGAGGTCGGCAATGGTGCCGCCGCCGAGGACGAGGGGTGCGGAACCAGCAGCGCCTGCGAGGAAGCGAAGGCCAATGAGGCTGTTGAAGGAGGGTGCGGCGGCGCAGCCTATGCTGAAGCCTAGGTAGAGGACGTTGGTGACTTGGTAGACGATGGCTCGGCCGTAGAGTTCGCAGAGAGGCGCACAGAGAAGAGGACCGAATGCGTAACCGACAAGGTAGACGGACACGACGAATGAGGCGAGGACTTCGTTTGATTGTTGGAATCGTTGTAGTACGTAGGGTACTCCTGGGGCGAACATGGATGAAGCCAGCGGGCTTGGACATGATCAGAAATAATGTGGAGTGAGCGAGAAGTGGTAGCACTCACGTAACAAAGGTCAATCCAGAGACCATGGCGATATGAATAATTTTCTTGCCTCTCGACCAGTTCAGAGGATTGGTTGGATCATTCTCGCCATCCCAAGTGACCAGATATTGATCCTGTTGTTCTTGTTGTGGTTCCCCATCCGAGCTGGCGGTGGATGTGCTCTTCTGCATTGCCTCTACAGTGCCAGGCGTATTCTCGACATCGGGCTCCTTTTCCGACATTATAGTAGACATTATGAAAATAGATGATGTGCACAAAGAAGACAGAATACCTACATGGCTGGCAGAGGTGTTTTGAAGGCTTCTCCAACGAGATGCCGTGGGTGCACAGTTATGCCAGGATTAAACAGATGCCGAGGATAATTTATGAAAGGCTAAAACGGCAAAGTCGGTGATTCCCTCCACCGATGTAGATCTTGCTGAAGCACCTGAATGGTGTTGCGAGTCTTGACACAAAGGCTTGATTTCGACCGTCTCATCAAGCAGCGATTCCCGATGCGAGCAAGCAAGGTGAGGTCTTGCAAAGCTTGTTGGAAGTATGGGAGAAGGACATGGAGGGCTTCTATAAACCCTGCCATTAATAATTGAGGCGGCTCTTTCACCCCTCTGCATAATAACACCAAATTGATTAAACGACGGCGCAAACGGCCTTTCTGTCCCGCGATTTGGGGTAAATGGTGTTGTAATTGGCAAATCGGATCGAGAGACGTGTAATTCATTTAGTGAGTTATAATAACCAATTATCTACTATACGTGTGCTAACTTATTAGTACTAGTTCTTTAGTACTAGAGAAGCTATACTAGTTCTCTATTATAATACTCCTCCTCTAGTATAGATTATTAAAGCTAAAGAACTATCTATTATATATAAGTAAAGTAATTAGGTTATTACTTTATCTTATTATAATTACTTATAATTATTAGTACTAGCTAATTATTAGTAAGAATTTACTATTAGTCTAGCTTATAATTACTAGTAATAATAGTAACTATTAATAATAGCTAGGTAGCTATTGTTCTATATAAATAAACTAGCTTATAAATCTTAATAAAGAAGATATAAGTATCTAGCTAGCTTCTTTATAATTTCTCCTTCCTTTATTATACTTATATTAGTTAATTACTACTAATATAGTAATAACCTTCTTTAATTATACTTAGCTCTCTTATATATCTATAGCTAGTAATAGAGTAATTCTATCTAAGGCTTAGATTATTATTATTATTAACTTAATATAGAGAGCTATAGCTTTAAATAACTTTCTAATTATAATAAATAGTATTATTAGTGTTTTTTTCTTCTTTTACTTATTAAAGAAGTTTAGTACTCTTTATTACTTTACTAGACTAGTCTAGACTACTTAAGTTAAAGTATTTACTAATAGAGATAATATCTATAATATAGTAGTTCTAGTTAATACTATTATAGCTAATAAGACTATTAATATAACAACCTTAATATTAGTAAATACTAACTATCTCCTAGTAATCTTAATATATTATACTAGAGGTAGAACTATTTATACTTAACCTTCCTACTATAATATTAAGAATACTAATAGTACTTATTTCTTAAAGACTTTTAACTCTTATATAACTTTCTAATAGGTCTATAGTAGGACTTATATTAACTATATCTATCTTAATAAGTACTTTAAGTATAACTTCTAGTCTTAGGCCTCTAAAGATATTTTTCTTAATAGCTAGAATATTATACTAAGGAAAGTAGCTAAGTTATTAACTACTACTAGTCCCTTAACTCTAACTAGTCTCTCTTCTACTCTTTCTAGTCCCTCTTATAGTTATTACTCTTCTACTACTAGATTTACTTCTAGTATAACTAGAAAAATTAATATAGATCTAATTAGAGATATTAATATTCTAAAGCTAAAGTATACTAAGGATAAGGTCTTTATTTCTATTCTAGCTCTTACTAGATTTAAGCTATAAGATTCTAATACTTAGGCTAGGTATACTAAGAAGTTTAGAGACTATATAAATAACTATAATAACTTATAAAGAAGATTAGCTAGGGGTAGTAAAGTACCTAGTCTATAGATATATAGGTAAGGTTTAGAGCTTAAGAATTAGAAAGGTATTCTAAGAAGTATATCTAATATAAGCTTATCTCTAACTCCTAAAGGAACTCTACTAATAACTAAGTCTAGTAGTAGTAAGAGTAAAGGAAAGAAGAGAAGTAGTTCTAAATCTAGCTTAAAGAGCTCTCTATAGAAGAAGAGGTAAGCTTATTAGATAAGTATTAGTAAGATAGAATAGTAGATAATAGAGATAGTAATAGTATTAAGTAGTAGATATAGCTTAGGTATAAGTAGCTAGTAATAAAGTTATAATAGCTTTTCCTTTCTCTCTTTTTAATAATAAAGTAGTCTACTTTAGACTTTAGATAAATAAAATAGCTTAATAAGTAGTAGTAGTATAAATAATATACTTAGGATAGTAATATAAATAAAATCTAAATAAGTATATAGTATAAAGTTATACTAGGTAATTAGCCTTTACTAATTAGTTAAGGATCTTATTAAGAGACTTAGACTTAGTAAGTGTATTAGCTAATTACTAAGTTATATTAATATACTTAAGCTTAATTACTTTAAGTTTATACTACTCTCTATAGTAGTAGTTCCTTAAGTTAATATACTTTAATCTTCTTAAATTAGTATAATCTCTTATAAGTTTAATAGCTAACTTATTATTAATAAAGACTATAGTTAGTCTAAGGTAGATATTAGTAAGTAGCTTAAGTTTAATAATAAAATTTCTTAACTAATTACTCTCTTTATAAGTCTTAGTTAAGGTAAAGTACTTAGCCTTAGTACTTAATAGTATAATAATCTTCTATAGTTTTAATTTCTAAATAACTAATATACTAAGTATATAGATAATTATACTAGATATAGATCTTATAGTTAATCTATTACTAATAAAGTCTAAATTAGAGTAGGCCTTAATAGTATTAACTAATAGGCTATTAACCTTCTTAAAGATTAAACTCTTTATAATTATTCTATTAATATATCTCTAGATTTACTTAGCTATAACTATATAAGCTATAGTTAGATTCTAAAGGAATTTAGCTAAGTAATTAGTAGTATAGCTAATATCTAGCTTTATATTATTAGCTAGATACTATAATTTACTAATAATTCTATTAAATATCTTATAGTTCTAAGTATTAACTTAGCTATTAGTTAGTTTATAGAGTTAATTAATAAGATACTTTATAGTTCTTACTTAGTAAAGATTATAGTCCTTAAGCTTTTCCTCTAAGTAGTATAATTACTTAATCTTAATTATATTCTTAGTTTTATAAAGTTAAATACTAAGGAAGAGATTTAAGTTTATAATCTTTATTAGAAACTTAAGATAGAAGTCTTTAACTAGCTTATTAGTATACTTCTACTTAGTAATAATAATCTTAAAATTATTAATATATATAAGAACTATATAGTACTTATTAATAAAGAGATAAGTATTACTATATAACTTAATAAAGCTAAGTAATAGAAGTGCTTTAACTATAGAGTTATACTAAAGGGCTATAGCTTACTTAAGTCTATATAAGCCTTTTATAAGAATAATAAGCTTATTCTACTTATTAGAGATTAGTATATCTTCTAAGTAAGAGATATAATTTTTAATATTAATGTCTAGTCTAAGGAATATAGTAATAGTATATACTATTATAATAACCTAGTTATAGTAAAGAGTATATATAAGAATTACTCTTCTAGTTTTAGCTCTTAGTATTAGTATAAAGATTCTAATAAAGTTAATACTTTACCTTTAGGTAAAATCTTTTATAGTCTAGTAAGCCTTATATCTCTTAACTTTACTATTAGTAAGCCTCTTAATCTTAAAGACTTATTTACTTATTATTAGCCTAATACCTCTTAGTATCTATAATTTCTTAATAATTAAAAAGGTTTTAGTATTTTTTAGAGTATTCTACTTTACTTCTATTATAGCTTACTAGTAATACTCTTTAGGAGAGAATAGTATATCTCTTACTATTTATAGGTCTAGCTTAAAGTTAATAGCTATAGATCTAATAATCTTATTATTATTAAGTCTCTTATAATTAATCTAGTAGTATATTCTAAGAGACTTTCTAATAGTTTCTTATAGTAAAAGTAATTTCTTTCTTTTATCTATTAAAGACTATATATTAAAGAGTATAATAAGGAAGTTAATATTCTTATTTTAAGTATATATTAGTAGCTAATTAATATTAAATATTAGATTAAAGGTAGAATATAGTTTACTAATAACTTTAAGTAGTAGTATTATAAGGTCTTTACCTTTATAATTGTTATTATTAAGTTACTTAATAGGTTACTTCTTTTATTTATAAATAAGTTAAGTATCTATTTAAAAGTAATAGTGTTATAGATACTTCTTTTACTCTTTAATAGAGGTAGATAGTTATTTATATCTAGAAGTTATAGAGTAGTTAGATATTAGCTATTTAGCCTAAGTAGTTTATAGATTCTTATAACTAAAGGGTAGTTAGTTCTAGCTATAGCTTTTATAAGAATTACTACTAAATATCTACTCTCTCTAAAACTATAAAGCCTTAGGTAGTTATACCTATAGAATATATAGTTACTTAATAAGCTATATTACTTAATCTCTATAGACTATACCTTTATTAAAGGTAATATAAAGTAATATTAAGATCTTTCTCTTCTAAGCTTATTAAGTATAGTACTAGTAAAGTATCTAGATAAAGTAATTAGTCTTAGAGTTAAGTTATATTCTAATATACTAGCTAAGTAGTACTCTAGCTTAAAACTTATATAATTTAGAAATATATTAATTATAGATATAGGCTTTATAGCTAAAGTGTTTAATATATATTAATAAGACTAGTTTATTATTATTAAGAAGATCTTTTCTTAATTCTTATATAGGAATTTTCTTAGTTTTAGTATAGGTAATTCTATTACTAATATAGATTATAAACTCTACTAATAAGTACTAGAGTTTAAAGAGTGCTTTATAATTAATAAAGATATATCTTATTCTAAGGATAATAGCTTTATTAGTAGTCTTAGACTCTCTATTTTAATATTAAATATTAGGTATAGAGATATTCTATCTCTAACTATTAAGTTAAATAGCTATTACTAGCTTATAATTCTTAAATTTACTATCTCTATTAAAGATAAAGATAAATAATAGTTTATTATAAGCTATATAGTTCTTAGTATAAATAGCTTTAATAGCTACTAGAGTATTACTCTTTAGAAAGAGAATAGTAATAAACTTATACTTACTTTTACTATATATAGTAAAGAGAAAGTACTTATAGCCTTTACTTAACTATAGTTTAATAGGACTAATAAGGTCTAGATAAAGCTTATCTAGTAAGTACTTTAGTAGATCTCTTAGTTTTCTTAATACTACTCTTTATACTTTTAATATAGTATATAGTTTATAGTAATTAAGATTTAATATTTAAAGTTCTTCTAGTCTAATAGCTAGGCTTTTAGTAAGGGAAAGAACTATATTACTAATATAGCCTAGTCTCTAGTACTATCTCTCTAATATTAGTCTTTATATAGTTACTATAGCTAGATTTACTCTTATAGCCTATAGTTTCTATAGTTTTAGCTTTAAAAGTAGTTAGCTTATATCCTAAGGCTTATAAATCTTAAAGTTCTTTAACTACTTAACTCTTTTAAAATGTTTAATAAGGCTAACTTCCTTTCTATCCTTTAATAAGGATTTACTAACTATAGTAATACTAAGTTCTTCTTTATTCTAAAGATTAGATATAAGAGTATTAGTTAATAATAGTAAGTATATATAACTATTAAGTTTAATAATTATCTTCTTTTCTTTACTATTAGTTAGGATAAGTCTAACTTTACTAATTTCTATATTAAGTAGCTTCTTTATACTAATAGCTTATTTAAATTTAAGAACTTCTTTATATATCTTAATTATTAAGAACTATAACTTATCCTTAATAAAGTGCCTTAATATACTAGAGTTATAGATTACTTTATTCTAGCTATATATTAATAATAATAATATAGATATAGCTACCTTAGTATAAATTAATCTAATAATATTAATATTACTATTAGATTACTTATTAAATTTCTCTATCTTAGTAGGCTCTTTAGATTCTTTAATAATAGCTTAATCTCTAACTTTCTTAGTCTTTAACTTATTACTTCTACCTTTAGCCTTAGTATTTTTATTATTTAACTTATCTTTATTATTCCTCTTACTTTAACTCTTTAGTACTTTCTTAAGGTACTACTTAAAGTAATCTATATTAGAGTAGATATAATAAGTATATTAAGTATATTAATCTTTAATATAGCTAACTACCTTATAGATAGAGTTTAGATTAGTTCTTTAATTATATAGAGGCTTTTATATTCTAAAAGAGTCTATTATCTCTTTAAGACTCTTCTTATAGTTAAGGCTAGATCTTTAGCTCTTTAACTATTTAGTAGTCTTTATTCCTATAATAAATATAGTTTTAACATAGTATAGAGAAAGCTTAAACTTATCTAGTATAGTACTAATAGTACTTACTTTTTACTCTATAGTAATAGTATATTAATAGTAGTACTTTATAAAATCTTTATAGTACCTTTAGGTATTATAAGTTATTATAACTACCTTATTAAGGTTATAGATAGCTATATATAGCTTATATATAATAATAGGCTTAAATATAGCTTTAATAGTGTCTAGAAGCTTCTTTAAAGTCTTCTAGGTTATACTATAATAAGGTCTAATAGATTTATAGACTCTTATTATAATAATACTATAAGTAATTCTATTATTCTTATTTTACTTTTAATTCTTATTCTTATAGTCTACTATTTAACTAATACTTACCTTCTTACTAGAGTAATTAGGCTTATCTTCTCTTAGTACTTAGTTAATATTATAGATAGTATATTTAAGTATATCTTTCTTAAGGAGAGCTACTTTAAGAGTTAATCTCTAGGTATAGTAATTACTTTCTCTCCTAAGAATCTAAGTCTTAAGCATTTTTAATAATCTAGATATAATAAAGATAATTAGCTAGAGCCTATTAATTTAATTAATTTAATTAGTTTATTTAAGCTATTTAACTATTAGATTAATATAGGCTACTATAAGTATTTATCTTAATATAGCTAGTCTAGAATTTAGTATAGGTAGCTTAGTAATTCTTTTAATAATAACATACTTAATTTACTATAGCTTTAAGTACTTTTAAAGAAGCGCCGGGCTTATAATCTATTATAATTAGCAAATCGGATCGAGAGATGTGTTATTTATTTAGTAAGTTACAATAACTAATTATCTACTATACGTGTGCTAACTCATTAGTACCAGTTATTTAGTACTAGAGAAGCTGTACTAGTCCTCTATTACAACAAATGGAACTAGTACAAAATTAAAGTCGTAAGTTGTCCATGATTAAACAGGTGCTAAATACATGCAAAAACTATCGCAAACGACATCTAAGAACAAAGATCTCCAGACGTGGCAAGATCCGCCGTCTTCTGAATCCACCTCGATGGAAGGATCTGCTGAACATCGCAGTGTTCTGGGTCATGACATTGGCTGAGATGAAACGCACCCGCTTTGACGAGTGCCTCGACAGTCGCATTCGCCACGACCACTGGCTTGTCAGCACAACCAGGCGTGACAAAGAGACGGTGGCCGATAGTATCGCAGACTTTGTGCGAGGCCCTGACTTGGTGTGGTACTTTCGAACCCGGGGCGGCCTTGTGATCGCCTGGAGGGGATGAGTAGCCCGCTCCATCGTCATCTGTGTACGAAGAAGTCTCCTTGACTGATGCGTCGCACAGGTGTGCCGCCTCGAAACGGGCTTGACTGAGTTCTGCGTTTGGCCACGATTTGCCCCGCAGCATGGATAAATGAGAGGTTGGACCATTCTTGTCCATGGACGAGAAAGCGTGCCGAGTCTCGTCGGTCAATCTCACAAAGAAGTCACCTTGCTGCTGTACTCTGATGACATCCGAGCTGGAGATCTCTTCGTTGCTGTTGCTGTACAAGAAGGCAGGCACAGATGATGCATAGCTGTTGCCGATGACTGCGTAATGCACATCATATCCACGGCTCAGCAGGGCGTCCACGAGAGCAGGGCTCGATTTGAGATTCTCCCGGACATCCAGGCAAGGTAGGTTGAGCTCGGTGCAAATCGCTAGGGCTTTGTCATTGGTCGCTGCAACGATATATCGAACAACATTTCCGTAGCGAACCAGAGTATACACCGTGTTCAAGAGCAGTTCTCGGAGAGCAGGCAAATCAGTATCGTCAAGTCCATGAAGTGTGAGAGGCAGCACGGTGACCAGGCGTTGGTTGTCTTCGTCTCCAGCATGGATCTTCTCCTTGACGTGCTGCAAGCTCACGAGGAGTGCGTCAAGATCGTTCTGCTCTTTTGGCCATCCGAATTCTGGACTGCCAGCAGGGAGCAAGTGCGGCGCAGACAACGCTCTTGATATGGTAAACCAATCTTGTGTAAACACATTGCCTTCTTTCGTCGCCTTCACCATGTAGCTCATTTCTTTGATGAAATCCGTTTTGGGCTGGTATTGTAGCAATTTCTTCATCTTGCAAGTGTCGGCCAAAGTGCGCACCAAGTCGTGCTCGCGTGGTGGAAGCTTGAACTGATCCTTGGAGACCAGATCGGCCAGATCCTGCACAGAGTACGACGAGCCGGTACCTAGGTTGATGACTTCTCCGTGAAGCGTCGGAGACTGCTGAGCGAGGATGAGGCCTTCCACGATATCACTAACGTGGATAAAGTCACGAGAGTGACTCCCGTCTCCCTCGATAGTAAGTGGCTTGCCGTCTGCAGCTTCCTTAGCAAAGACGCCGGTAACGATAGCGTAGGCTCCAGTAGTCGGTTGTCTAGGACCATACACCATGAAGAAGCGGGTGCTAACCGTAGGCACACCAAAGAGTTGGTCAAAAGTCTGCATCTGCAACTCCCCTTCGTATTTACTGCTCGAGTAGGGAGTGAGGAAATCCGGAGCCATAGTCTCCTTATGAGGCGGAGCTGCATTACCGTAATATGTCGAGGACGCCGCATAGATGACTTTCTTGATGTGGCCAGCAAGACGTGCTTCTTCCAGTACGTTCCACGACCCCAGAGCATTGCTTTCTAGGCAGAAACGGGCCATGTCGGGATTCTTCAGCGACGGGACGACCTTGCTCATGGCGGCAAGATGAAAGACGTAATCGACACCCTTGATAGCTTCTTGAAGAGCCGTCCTGTTTAGGATATCGCCAAAGAAGAATTCGACGTTTTCATGCTCCAGCGGGACATTACGGATAAACCCAGTGTAGAGATTGTCGAATATCCTGACCTTGTATCCCAGATGGAGCAATCTGTCCACAAGATTCGAGCCAATAAATCCCGCACCGCCAGTCACAAGTACCAGTGTCCCCTCTGTCCCTGACGCATTCTTCCCTCCTTCTGGTAGAGCAAGCCCTTCGCATGGATCTCTCGCGACTTCTAGATCACTCGTTATTTGAGCAATATTGTCGTACGTGAAGGAGCCTGTGGGCATGCTCAAATCCTGATTACTGACATCGATGGATGTCGATGCATCGCTGGTGTGCTTGTATCTCAGCAGCTTGGGGACCCGGCCGACTGATGAGGCTGGCAGCGTCAAGAAAAGGATGGTGACCAGAATGAGGAACGAGATTGTCCCAACGACAACCCGACGGTGTTGTACTGAAGTCAACATGATGACTGAGACCGACTATGATTTTCTCTGAAGCAGAAGACAATTGTGAAAGAAGATGGATCAAGTGAGAGACTAAGCAAAACTCACCGATCAGACCGTTATGGGACGCCCATGGTGCCGTCTACTGAACCATCTGCAAGCCTCACGGGGGAGGAGAGCGTCCGGAGTCGGTTCGGAGATGGGAGAAGACGTTGCACATCAAATGGCAGCTCGAATTTCTTGCCCCTTTGGCTGGAACATGTTCAGCTGAACGCTTGCGCATGCAGGCGAAAGGATCCGAGCTAGACCAATCAACCAAATCGAGGTGGACTGAGTGCTTAAACTTAGTAGTGAGGCTCCAAACGGCGTCGAAGATTCGACTAATAAGGGGTAACTTGGCCGCCGTTACGTAGGAGACACATCGCAAAGCTGCCCCTTTGTAAGGGAATCAATGCTTCGTTTGTATATGCAGTCATCCCGGGAGTCCGATTCGTGCTCGTAAATGGCATTAACATCATCTTGTTTGATATAGTCGCAGCGGTGAAGATGAAGCGTGGTAAAGACAGGTGGCGTGGTGTCGCCATGAAGGATGAGTCAGCGCGCCTATCAAGCTTCGACGGACCCTCCATCAAGCTCTTTCTGCATCCTTTAACATCTGCCACATGGCTGAAAATATTGTCTGCTCCCGTCAGCATGTCTCTCGCGCCACGTCACCGTATCGAGCCTCGACCAACGTCTTTCTGGACCAGAGCCGGTCTGATCTGCACCACAGCTGCAGCGAACGCCCTCGAACCACCTTATGGCCATATTGATAGCCCACAGCCGCCCAAGGCGAGTCTGTGAACCAGATTTTGTCATGATTGATTTCAGGAGGCAATGATCTGCCAAGATGCCCTCGAAAGGGCGGGACCGTTGTGGTCAATATCTGCAGAAACGTTGCACGACAGCCACGACGCCTTGCAAATTGATCGAGGTCATGGCTTCTCCCTTTCCTCGATCCCCTGGAACAAATAATGATCCCTCCCAGCCAGTGAAGCTTCGTGCATGAACGCTTAGCGGTGGTCACAGTAGGGCATCGACACACAGCACTGCACCTGCATTATCAGCCGTTGTCGGCGCGGGGCCTGGCTACGTCTGTACCGCAATTGGTACATAACCAATTTCTTTCCATTTTCGCTGTTGTCACCACCGTGCTTGGTCCCCGATCGCAGATTGCCTGCCCACAACAAACCATTTCCCAGTCTGCCTGGAAGTGATTGAGGTCGTCAAAGCAGGTCACTTGCTATTCGTGTATGGAGAAAGCCTTTGCTATCATCAGGATGGTCGAAAGCGACACGGAAATCATGAACCGCTACCGAGACGAGAGCGATACTGGAAGTGATTTAGCACTACTGGATGAAGAAGGCGACACGGAAAAGATGCACCTCGACGACCGCAACAGCCGGCGGAGGGTTACGAGGAGCAGACTATTGGAGAAAATTCGCACGATAGCCAACAACTTCGACGTGAACGATGCCTACACCACCATTGCCAGCTCATGGCGGACACTCACTGTGGGTTGCTTGATCGTTTCCCTGCTGGTAGCTCTGGTGTTGTCAAGGTCACGAACTGGAAATACAACGAATGCGACTAGCCCTTTCTTCGAACAACTTTATGACGCAGAAATTGCGAGTCCAGCTCAATTTCCTCTCCATCTCGAGTCCGCAAGGCCGAGAGATCTCTGCACACTGTGCAACTGTCAGGCAATCGTCCCGTATTACAAGCCAACTCCTCAATCAAGCGCCAGCTTTGGTTTCCCGCCCCGACCGCTCGAGAGTCATGTACATCCCTCTTCCGATACGGTCGACGTCAACGAATTCGTGCGCCTCGCAATTCTGGATATATACTGTGCCCGACAGCATCTTAATGGTGAGCAAGCGCTGAAGCTCATCGGGCGGACGGCCAATCACCTCGACAAGATGATGGCCTGGTCTCTGTTCGGACTGGACACTGGCAGGCCGACGATCTACCTGACCACAGCGACCACTCCGGAGGGAAAGTCGGCCGAATTCCGTCCTCAGTACTTCCGACGCCACGGACGTGCAATTCGCTCCTGGATGTCGCAACAGGAGAAGCGCATGCTTGATGTCAATTCAGAAGAACAACATGACGTTCGTGACTGGCAAGTGGTCTGGATCATTGCTGAGGATGATGTTGAGATTGATCCTCTCATCCTTCGTACGCTGCAACGGACCGGTGTATCCTTCATCTACTTCGCATATGGCAAAACCAAATCTTGGGGCAATGCACAGAAGAATGCTCTATTTCAAATGATTTATGCTTTGACCCGATCCGGTCGAGGTGGTCTTTACGGTCATGGTCCAGTTTACGGACTCGATGACGACAACAAGATCGTGCCAGGCCTCTTCGACAAACTTGTCAAGGTGGTACGTCTTGGTGTCGTTCCGGTTGGTAATCTTCTCGTTGGTCCGGACCTCGTGGGTTTCGAGAAGGCCAAAGTCGACGAGGATATCGGGGAGGCTGTCGGGGGATTGTTTGATTATGGATCTTTCACATTCAACTCGACACTTTTAGGCACTGCGATCAGCGGACCTAGCTTCTGGAAGCATACCGGTTGGGGTGGTGAGGGAGCTTTCTTGGACCAATTCGGGACAGTACGCTCGTACGAGCTGCTCTGCGGGAAGAACAAAGATCAAGACTGTCAGCTCGTCTGGCACAACGCAGAGCTGAAGCCGGTCGAGAAATTCACAGATGACGAGGAAATCGCTTACGTCCGCAAGCATGGAGCCGCAAAGTTATTCCAGGAGCTGGGCTTCTCTCCCACACATGGCAACGAGTAGTGTCCTTTTTATTGCATGATACAGAAGAATAATTTCCAAATACCCTTACACAGCGGATGATCAAGCTTTGATGATTGACGAGTCCCTGACAGCCTCTGCCTTATCTTCAGCTAGTCATGGACACTGATCAGTGGAAGACGGTATCGGACGGTCGCCCACAGTCATGATGGGCACCCTTGCAGCGACTGGTGAAGAGGACCTCCATCCGATCGAGACTCAGTGTTGCAAACTCAGAACTACTGTTGCTATCTGCGAGTCAGCCGAGATGGCTTTCAATTGGTGCTTACATGTTGCATTGCGAGGTGGGTAGCAACCAAGGAGCGACACCATCTAGTACATCCAAGCAGGCCTGTTTCAGTCGTATCTCCAGCGCCTAGACTCAAGCATACGAGAGATTGTACACCACTGGCTTGGGGATGAGTGAGGCCGGTGCCTTGGCATATTGGAAGTCATCTGGATTGTCAAACAGTCAGAAGTGGTTGAACTGCCACCCAGGCAGAAGCAAGATCCGTAGCCAATGGCACTTCGATCGTGATTAAAATACCAACAAGCCTGCTTGCAACGACAGTACCGAACAACGATGTTTGTATCTTGACCGTTATTTCCTTGATTCGGCAATTTTACCATCAACGGGACTGATATGTGATGAGAGCACACTAGACTATAACTTCGGTGGCAGGCCACCCCCCTTCCGACACTCACACTACCTGCGAAAGACGTCAGTATCACCTTCATCGACATGTCTCGTCTCTCTAGTGTTGTTCTCCTACTTGCTCTTTTCTTTTCTGCTGTCCTCGCGGCTCCCAAGCAGTCATGCAATCAAACACAGGTAGCCACCGTCAAGAAGGCCTTCAACGTACCAAAGGACTTCTGCAATTGGTACCTCGATGATAAGCAAACCAAATCTCCGGTCAATGCTCTCACACGAGCACAATTCTCCAAGGCATGCACCTGCATCACCAAAAAGAAGCAGTCCACCAAGGCAGCTAGCCCGGTCACAAATCCAGGAGCTGCTCCCAAGTGTAGCAGTGCCCAGAAGAAGGCACTCCAGAAGGAGGCCAAGAAGACATCCGAGTTCTGCAAATACTGGAACACGGCCAAATGGAGGGCCGACTCTCCATTTGAGAAGATCAACGTCCGCTCCGTGTACAATGCATGCAAGTGCTTCGCAAAGACCAACTCCACCAGTAGCGCCACGCCTCGTCCTAGCAGCTCCTCTGTCGCGACCATCACCATGGCGTCCTCGACCTCGTCGATGCTGAGTAACAGCACTGCATCCGTCACTTTGTCTTTGAATGGCACTCTTCCCACGACTACTAGCGTCCTGAGCAGCTTCTTCAACTCCTCGATCACTTCATCCCACAGCAGCTCCATCACTCTGTTGAGCGTTCTTCCCAGCACCGGCTCTTTCACCAGCACCGGCTCGGTCTCCAGCACCGGCACTGTCTCGAGCTCCAGCGTCAGCTCGGAGGATCTCCTCGGCGGACTCCTTTCGACCAGCAGCAGCGGTAGCAGCATCAGCGGCAGCACAACTACCACCGCCTCAATTACAAGCATCAGATTGAGCAGCGTTAGCGAGTCTGCCAGCTCAGTCAGCGCCCTGGCCAGCAGCAGCAGCATCACCATCACCACCAGTTTGGAGTCAGTCACCACGACATCAGCGTCCTTATCTGCTACACCCAGCGCAACCGGTGTCGGAGGACTGCTCGATGGACTCGCATAAGCCAGCACCACAAGAGTGATGTGAGACGAGAGAAGATTTCATGATCGACTACGCTTGATTCCAGACCAATGAACTGCCTTACCGTTGCAGATTCATAGTAACCTAATCTTGATCCTAATTCCCGACCTCTCTCAAGTCCATGTGAATATAGCTCTGATCTATGGGGCCGTCTTCTTCAATCCTGGTTTTTTCAATGTCAGGAGGAGTTCGCGAACCACGCTATAGTCTAGAGATAGCGTCGCCTTAGCTGGTCTTTTGTTTGCCAAGGGTTTGTCCGGTCGGCCTTTGCGTCGGCTATCTAGCAGAATTTCCTATTTAGGCCCAAAAAACCGGTCAAATGTGTCGAAGAAGACGGGCCCTATCTGCAACCGTATATCCTCTGAAGCTCCACCGCACCTGCTTACGAAATTCAAAGGACGACCGGAGACTGCTGCAACGGCCGACGTGTTGATATAGTTGGGAGTTCGTCGTGTGCTGGACTACTTTCAAACCTCAAGCCGCTGGTTCGGAGTGCGCTGATCATGTGACGCGCCACTTGGCATCTAGGGTTACAACCATATGAGCGGTGTTTCGGAGGCTCAGCGCAGTGTTGGGTGTGACCCAGCTCACGCTGGAGATCAAGGTTGTCCATGCGATTTTGTGATGACAAAGCTCATGGCATCAGAGCTGCAAGGCCCTGTGGCTCGCATTCTTCTTCAGAGAACATCGACTAAGCCGCCCGATGGATAAGCACTCATCCTTATGAACATGAAAGATCTTGTGGAAACTCTTGTGGAAGCTTGGACTTGGTGTCATTTCATTTCGAGGCATCCGAAGGGACATGAAACGTCTTGGCTGAGCTTAGCGTGGTTGTTCTTCCTCAACCCTGACCGACCATCAGTTTCACATCGACATTGACATCCTTTTTACCTTTTCGCGCCTGGTGCTTCTTTGTATACGAGGGTACAGGGCTGCTATCGTTGGCTGACAGTGGTGGAGGAGGGACGTTGTAGGGCGCCGGCCCCGTCAATGTCGGTTGTGCAAAGTCAAACATGTTCGTCCTCCCTCAGCTTAGGTCTGTATCAGTATACATGGACGTTGGTTTGTCGCTTCTTCTTCCTTCATCCATTCATTCATTCTCACCCCAGTCACTCTTTCACTGGTTTGCAAGATGCTATCGACTTTGATTTCTCTTTCTGCTGCGGCTGGTCTCGCAAATGCCTACACCGTCGTGGTGGCCGGGCAGTACATGTTGAAGAACATTGATCCTCTCGTCGTGCCGGGGCAGTATCGCAGTCACATGCACTCCTTCTTCGGATCTGATGCCGTCACCGTCAACACCACCAAGTCTGCGGAGATCATGAAGGGCTGCTCCACGGTGGACAACCTCAACGATCTTTCCGTCTACTGTTTGGTTTCTCACAGTCCCTCGATGGCTCTGACTAATTGATACCAGGGGTTCCGACGCTCTACACCAACGTCAACAAGCAGTACAAGCCCATCGCACCAATGCGCTTCTCCGCCTACTACGTCGCTATCGAGTCCGCCGAGATCCCAATCCCCACGGACTTCACCGCCATCGCCGGCAATGCCAAAGCCACTACCCAGGCCGACACGATCCCTCTCGCCGGCTTCTCTTGGTTCTGCGAAGGCGGGCCGAACAAGGCCGCGGGCGCCGATGCTGGTGCCTTCCCCACTACCACGTGCAGCACGCACCTCCAGTCTCTCCTGCTCTTCCATGATTGCGTCAACCCAAGCACTCTCGAGAGCGCCTATTCTGGTACACAGAACTGGAAGGATGGGTTCAAGCCTGCCAACCGCTGCCCAGCCGGCATGAAGCGTATCCCACAATTGAGGTTCAGCATCAGGTATGATCTGCGCAAGGCTCTCCCCAACGGATGGAGTGGTGCCCCACCACTCGAGTTATCATGCGGACCTAGCTACTGCTTCCATGGAGACTTCATCAACGGATGGGTGCCCGAGGCTGCCGCGGATATGTTGAAGAGTAACAGCAAGAGGGACTTCAGGAGGGTCCAGGGCCCGAATGACAGCAAGGTCCGCGGTCAAGGTGGACTCTGCAACATCAAGGATGCCCAGGACGAGGATCCAGACAGGGGCACGAGCGATCTGGTCAAGAGCAGGGAGATTCTTGCTCAACCTTAGAGAACTTGACCACCGAGCACCCACACCCTAGGTAGCGGCAGGCAGAGCCCAGACATGACAAGGCAGTCTGTACATTACTTCATCTATCAACCATTTCAAGAAAGCATCTACATCCCTCCCCCCACTAATGACACCCACCACCCTCCCCATTGGTACGCCCATTCGTCCCATTCGTATGCCCATTCCCCACCACCACCACCCTACTCGCACAATTCTTACCACTCGGCACATCCAAACTCGGGTTCCGCTCGAAAAAGTCCGCGGGGCGCAAATGCACATTGTGAATCTCGACCGGCATGACGGGCCAATCCTCGACCCTCGGATTATGCGTCAGCCCAAAGACAGACCACACCACCACGTCCTCGTCGGCGACATTATCCCTCCTCTCCACCGCGTCTCCCACCCCGCCGACTTCGCTCCTGCTCTGCATCGTGAAGCGTCCGGCCGCGTAGAGCTCGTCGTCGCGGTGCTTTGTCACCCAGACGTGGTGCTGGGCGAAGGCGGCGCGCTTGGCTTGCAGGGAGGTCTTGTCGGCTAGCAGGAGTTGGGTGGCGGGCGGGACGAGTTTGTAGCCCATGGGTTTGCCGCTGATTTTGTTGCGCTTGTTCTCGTTGACGATCTTGAAGACGCGGTTGTGTTCCGGGGCGGCGTCGGCCCAGGTGGAGGTTTCCAGGCGGGTTTGGCGGACTTCGTAGTAGTTGCCTTTGGGGTTGGTGGTGGGGTTCGTGGGGACGGTGTGGGATTCTTCTTGGATGACGGTGTTGGTGTGGCCTTCGATGGCCGGGTCGATGCGGATGGCGAAGATGTGTTGGTGGTTTTGGGCCAGGACGCCCGGGTTGACGACGTTGCCGTAGTCGCTGGTCTTGTTGGCGTCGATGTTGACGCAGCTGACGATGCCGGTGGCGCGGGTCTCGATGTCGATGCCGCCGGAGAGGTCGAATTTGTAGGCGAAGATGTATTCGTAGTTGGCGAGGGTGATGACGAATTGCACGACGAGTTCGCGGCGACGGACGACAACAGCTCGGCCAGTACGCCAGTTGGTGTGCTTCCACTCGATGCCGGCATCTTGCTCGTGGAGGCAGATGACGTTGGGCTGGTGCTGGACGCTACCGTCTGAGTTGACAGTGTAGCCATCAAAGTACTGAGGATGGTCAGTAAGGCGCCAGCGGAGAGAGAGGGATTGAATATACCTTGATCACACCAAGACAGTCACAGCCAAGCGCTAGGTTATTGGCATAGTTGCCTGCACCACCATCGCCAAAATCAAAGGCCTGTTTGCGGACGTACACAGGTCGGGCATCGGCATAGGGTACCGTCATCTCGCTGATCGACAGACGATGGAAGACACTTCGGCCGTCGTAGTGGACGTCGTGGATGACGGCACCTTCGCGTGGGTTGAAGGATACTCGGAAACGCCACTTCTGCCACTCGACCAATGATTCATCCTTGACGGAGAACGAAGGTCCATCTGGCTGGGTGATATCGATCTGCTTGAGGTCCTTCCTGGTGCCATTCGGCAGCAGCTCAGGGACGTACTCGGCCGGGCCACAGTGATCGAGGACCCGTTCGGAACGTGTCAGTCCAGTCAAGCTGTCACCCTTGCCGCCCGTGGCGAGTCTATCGATCCGAATGATCTTTTCCTGGTGGATGTCCATGACTGGAATGAGAGGTAGAGGATAGGCGTAAAAGTTGGAGTCTGGGTTGCCATTGTTGTTGTCCTGGGCGAAGACAAGGCCCTGGAAATACCTCTTGACTTCCTCCGTGTCTTCAAGACCTCCGTATGGCCATGGTTCCACGACGACCTCGAAGCCTTCGGGGAGCTTGAACTCGGCAATGGCCTTTTGGAATTCTGGAGAGGCTTTGCATACTCTGACCAGGACGTCAAACTCATCCCTGGTAGTATTAGTGGGTGTCACACGTGAACACGTTGAGAGCACCTACAGAGTCAAAGCGGCATGGAATTCCTTGCCAATAACTTCATGCTTTACTCGTTCCTTCTTCTCGACATCAACGACCGCCTCTTCGTAGACAGGAATCTTGTCCGAGCCAATGACATCATACTGGCATTTGGCTAGACGTGATGGTCTCTGAGTCTTCGATATATCTCTGCCAGCATGCTCTGCGTCCAGGAAGGCTACCAGCTCTGCCTTTGCTGGCTCTTGCAGGAAGATCTCGCGGAAGCTGAGTACTTTTTGGGGGTACAAGGAGACGAGAAGCTCTTTTGCAGCAAGGATCTCGCCCTCGCTGAGGTTGGAGAGTGGATGAGGAGCCATTTTGAGTGTGATTGATGGAAAGAGAATGGACTCGAGACTATCTAGACCATGAAATCCTACCTTTTTGCCATGGACATCACGGTGAAGGTATAGTTCTGGAGAGCTACGGCGGAAAGAGTCCGCGTGGTTAACTTAAAGTCACAGAGGTACTTACGAGCGTTACCCCCCTCCGAGCACCTTCCAGATCGAGATAGGGCAGCCAAACGTCGGCGAAGATTTTAGAGCTCCGATACGCTCGTTTCTCGGCAACGCGCGGTCCCGCTCTGTATCGAGTTAATTAAGCGAGCTCGATCGCCTGATTGCTCGGAGGGGGGTAACGCTCGCAAGTACCTCTGTGAGTTTATCTTGAGGACGCAGCCCCAAAAAGTGTTTAGCAGGAGAAACCCTCGCACAGTTCGGCATTTTATTTTGAGCCAATCGGAGTTGTCGCTGTTCAGCCTCTATTCCGCTCCATCATGTCGCGTTTTTAGCCTCGGAGTTTCACTTTTTTGCGAATCTCCGTTCATTATTGTCACTCCCATCACATTGACATCACCATTTCTACACCACCCGCCGACATCGGTATGCGCTATCACGGTGCTATCACGGTGAATCAAGAGCTGATCATGATTGTGGCGGCTAAGTGCTCGTATCTGCACGCGTCCTTGACGGTAGACTATCATACGCGCCTTGCAACGGATCACAACATCAGTACGCACAGCGTTTAGTAAGGTCGAGGAAAATGATAACAATTTCGAGACCTCAAGATCCGGCAGTTCTACATCCACAGTATTGCCTCGCCACTGGTTCTACCTCTGTGCTGCCAATTTGGCATACCTCGGCTCGGTCCATTTCCTCATGCTTTTGCCGAAGAAGATGAAGATGACAGATGCCCCAGTAATGGTGAAAGCCAGACATCCGACAACTATAAAAGCATTCTGCTTGCCCATATTGTTGATCCACGGCTGGATTGCCCAGGTAATAGCAAATCCTACCACGTTGCGGATCAGAATGATGGTGGTGATGGCCTGGGTATCAATCTCCTTGTAGCAATCCAGCGTGTACGCCATACTGACAGAACCACCAACAGACAGTCCGAACCCAATGAGGCCTCCACCCACGAATAGGACGATCCAGGCCATGCCTCTCGCTGCTCCAATGCCGTATAGCATCAGACCAGCAGGGAAGATGATGGCGGCAGGAAGACAGCTCCAAAGACGGAACTCGGCTCTCTGAATCCACGGTTTCGATTGGACATCCAAAAGGACGAAGCGATCAGTGACCGTCCCGGAGTAGATGGCACTGCAGAATGTCAGCAGTGCGATGGACAAAGAGGCCTGATTGACTCACCCGATGATGGCTCCGATCAATGGGGCAATCCAGAACAGACCGATCTGACTGTTGCTGAAGAGATATGGAGGAGGTGCTAACGTCGCCGCCACCGTTGTTCCCATGACTGCAAGCCAAGACACGCAGGTACCATAGTTGACGCCACACTGGCTGGTTTAGCGCGATGCAGATAACCTTTACAATGGACTCACCCAGATGATAGCCGGTAGGGAGCAGACCTTGAGAGGCCGCCAAAAGTCATTCAATACCGTACTCCATGTTGTCGGGAACAGCTTGAAAAACGAAAACTGAAGCCGGAACTTGGTTGTATCAAGTATATCGCCAACCTTGGGGCCACTCGTCGCGTAGTGGATCTGCTCGCCTTCCATGGCTTCCTTGGTCTCGTAATCCTCCGGGTTCATCTCTTCGACCTTCCTCACGTGAAGGCTTTGGGCGGCTTCATGCAAGTCGGCGGACCGCTCAAAGTATGTCTCTTCGAAGGTGAAGAAGAAGAGGAAAGTCAGGAGACCAGTAAGGATGACACCCCACCAGTAGATCCATTCCCAGCCTTGGCTCGTGACCATGTAGCCCGCGCAGATGGGTCCGACGAGAGAGCCGAAAGCGAGGCCGAAGACGTAGTAGGCAAGGCGAGTACCACGCTCATGGGCATAGTAGGTGTCGGAGACCTGCATCATTAGTGCGTGCCCAAATTGTTCTGGTGGGCCGACTTACCGAGACAGGCACCAGTGCCTCGAAAGGTGCAGCGCCGATGCCGAGTAGCACATGAGCACCCTGGAAATCACCGATGGACTTTGACCTGGCCAACCAGACCTCAGCGCCCAAGACAAAGAGCAATGACCAGTTGTATGTGGCTCTTCGGCCGAGTTCTGTGCGGCATTCGTCAGCTGTGCCGCTGGAGCTCGTTGCAGATCGACTCACTGTTGGATAGAGGAATGAGGAAGACATTGGCGACACCCAACATCAACAAGCAGAGAGCAAGGCCGATGCTGAGATTCGCAATTGTGGTTTCATAGACCTGGGCAAGAACGACGTAAATGACTGAGGACCAATTGGTGATGGCTCCCATCAAGGAGCTGTATGCACTGTGTACGTGTCAGCAGCAATCCCGATGGCACAGACTATATGCTTACACCAAGAGCAAGAGGTGATAGCCCTTCCGCCACCTGCTCCAGCGGAGAGGGTCCTCGAGGTCTGACGACGGCGTAGGTACCAGCAATATGTCCTTCTTGGAGAAGGCAGCGTTGCCTGACCCGTCGATCATGTAGACTGTACCTGCCACGACTTCATAGTCCGGCACCGGGTTGACGTTGATGACATTCATGATTCGCAGAGACAAAGAACAATAACAAAGACACTTGTCGTCAAGTGGAGCAGAGAAGCGAGTAATTATAGCATAGACGAGATAGCATGGTCATGCTGCGTAGCGACAGGGAGGTTTGGGATCCAATCAGGATATACCTCGTTCGATCTCGACTCGAGAGGCTCATAGCGGGGTGTCCAGGGTGAGACGTGCAGAGTATGGTTACCGAGCACCCGCTGGCAGGGTTGACAGGTTATCTGTGGAGAGACACCGACCACACTATGCCACATCGGGTCTGCCGCCTTTTAGCGTGAACGGCATATCAACATCTGCATGGAGAAGCTATCAACCTGCACATCCGAACACCCTTTATCTCGCGCGGAAGACAGCCGCAGGAGGTGTCTTATGAGACATTGCTGTTATCAACAATCGAGGCGCAGACCCAGCGCCGGCAACATGAATATCAAAATTGCCGCGATACCGAGAGCAGACCCAACTGCCGTGTGATGGATGTTCCTCAAGCGATCAGCTGAGAAGGAAGTATTCCGTTTGATTCCTCCACAGTCCCCAGCAGGGTTAGTACTGGAACAAGTGTACTTCTCCAATATGTTTGTGACTTTCTGACTTGATCTTTCCGCGTGAGTCTTTATCTTCTTGCACACGAACGACAGTCATGACGGCGACGAAAGCAGGACCTTGGCAGGAGATTGCCGAAAAGAAGCAAAAGGCGAGGTCAAAGCTCATACCAGAGCAATGGCAATTGCAGGAAAGATACGAAGGGTCCAATGTCCTAGACGTCCCGGCAAAGGCGGGCATTCTGACGCCGAGGGAGCTACAGATCACCTCCGACTACGATGCTGTAGACTTGGTGAACGCCCTGAAGAAAGGAATTCTGTCGGCCGAAGAGGTGACAATCGCCTTCTGCAAGAGAGCTGCGATAGCACAACAATTGGTCTGTCTCCGGTTTGGGCGGAGATCATGGCAATGGACTAATCCGAATAGACAAACTGTCTGACCGAGATCTTCTTCGACGATGCAATTGAAAGAGCCAGAAGTCTCGACAAGGAGAGGAACGAGAAGGCAGAAGCTGAATTACGACCTTTTCATGGACTGCCGATATCTCTCAAAGACAGCTTCAGGATCCCCGGTGTCGACTCAACCATCGGACTTGCATGTTTCGCACATCAGCCGGACGACCACTACTCAAATCTCCCCCAGCTTTTGGTAGACCTCGGAGCTGTTCTATACTGCAAGACGAATATCCCGCAGACCATGATGACAGCAGACTCGGACAACAACGTCTTCGGACGGACGCTCAATCCCAATAATCTCCAACTGACGGCGGGCGGCTCGACCGGTGGTGAGGGCGCTTTGATAGCTCTCCGCGGTAGCATTGCTGGCATCGGCACAGACATCGCCGGCAGCATCCGGATA
This sequence comes from Elsinoe ampelina, assembly GCA_005959805.1. Taxonomy (NCBI): domain Eukaryota; kingdom Fungi; phylum Ascomycota; class Dothideomycetes; order Myriangiales; family Elsinoaceae; genus Elsinoe; species Elsinoe ampelina. The sequence continues at coordinate 75,901 of SMYM01000010.1, forward strand.
CCCAGTGCTTGTAATGGAATCTATGGCTTCAAGCCAAGCTCAGGTATCGTGCCTTTCGCGGACCAAAGGGCGCCTGTCCCGAATGGCGAGATGGGTGTGGAGCCTGTTGCTGGACCAATGGCTACCAATCTGAGATCCTGCAACTTTCTCCTCGAAGCCATCATGCGTTCGAAACCTTGGCTTTGGGATGCAGACTGCCACCACATCGACTGGCAGGCTCATTCGAGGCCGCTCAAGATACGGATTGGTGTTGTCCATGATGATGGATTATACACGCCGCATCCTCCGATCAGAAGGACAATCTTGGAAAGTGCGCAGAAATTATCCAGCGCAGGTGTTGAAGTAGTAAATTTGAAGCTCCCATCGATACTCGAGGCTTTCCTTACCACAATCCAGTTGTATTCGGCTGATGAGAACAAGGTGAGTATCCAGCTAGTGTCTATCTCAAGTCAAACATGGCTGACTTGTTCATTTAGTACGTTCAGAGCTTGATCAGCTCAACTCAGGAACCTTTTGTACCATCCGTGGTGAAGAAGGACCTACCAAACACTCCTCCAATGGATATCAAGAAGCTGTTCGAACTCAACGCTGCTCGACACAAGATTCAAGGAGAGTACCACCAACTTTGGCTTCAGCACAGCCTGGATGCGATCCTTCTCCCGGCCGCCCCACACACTGCCATGCCGTTCGATGAATGGTCATCTGTTTCCTATACTTGCCTCTGGAATTTACTCGACTACCCCGCTTGCATCATCCCGACTGGCAAAGTCAAGTCGACAGACAAGAAGGATGACATATCGACGGCCAAGTATGGCGACATGGACAAACAGACATACCAGATTTGTAAGAACGCCACAAGAATGTACCCCGATATAGCTGACCATGGCAGACTCCGGTCCTGAGCAGTCCAAGGATGCCCCGACGTCGATCCAGCTAGTCGGCATGAGGCAAGAGGACGAGAGGTTATTGAAGGTTGCACAGGTCGTGGATGAGATTTTGCACAGGGAAGTAGAAAGCAAACTATGATGCTAGATGGAAGTGATCAAGATGCATTCATATCTCTCGGTGGAAGATGCGGGAAGTTTGTGATTCGATAAGCGTCGATGATGATTTTCTTTTCGGTCATGGCAAGCACTCCAATAGCAAATACACCGTTCATCCAGTTGTATCGACCAGGCGGCGCTTCGAATTGTAGTCGGGTGAACCATTCGACCTGGTCCTGGGACATCTCTGTTGGTGGTCCTTTGGAAGAATCGATAGCCGGCGGGTTTCCAGCACCACCAGAGAATACACCCTTTGATTTGATAAAGACGAAAATACCATCATCAGTTCTGACTGTGTATCTGGCATCGAGTCGCATGAACTTTGGCTATCAGTAACGGGTCCTATCGAATCTTGTCTAGACTCACATCTGCCCCTTGTACCGTCGTCCCCCAGTCTGCACCGCTCATGTGAACGATCTCACCACTAAAGTTTGGACCCTTGACGATTCCACCCTTGATAGGCATAATCATCCGAGCGTATTTGCCGTTGAAAGGCGCTCCAACGGGCTGTGTCGTGTCTGCCATTTCGGCGGACATGCGGTAGACAAAGTCCATGTATGGCACCCGCATGGCCACCGGCAGCGGCAAATGCTGCTGACCATCTGAGGGCTCACCAGGGACCGACATGGTCGCGAGATTTGCCAGGTGAGATGAAGGAGGGTAAGATCGATGGAGAGATGGAAGCGATACCGTATATATCCATCAGCGGAAAGGAGCCGTCAAGCGCCACCAGACATGAAACTACTCTCTTCCCCTCACAGGGCAGGGCTCCACTGCCACCTTTCTTCACGCACTAATTGTCGGCATGTTTCTGGGGACTGCTAGGCCGATCAACTTGCGTGGACGGCACGGACAATCATGTTCGACAGCTTTGATGCGCAGACCGGGCAGCGCATAGCTCCTCGTCCCAAGCAGGTCAGATCAGACCGTGGCTGTAGCGCTTGTTGTGACACCCTCGCCATTGATATGCCACATGTGCTAACTTGTGGTAGGTCGAAAGAAGAAGAAGAAATGCGATCTACAGAAGCCGAAATGCTTCAGATGCCGCAACTCGACTTCACGAAGCGTCTGCGAATGGCCGTACGATGAGCCCGTATCGACAAGCCCGCCTGACCACGTCGTACGTGTTGCAGACGTGCATGGGTCAACGATTTCGCCAGGCGTAATTGTGTTGGAACCGTTGAGCTATCATACCCAGAGGGCACCAGGTTGTGTCAACACGCCAGGTCATGACACGAAAGTCATACCTCATCCATCACTGTACGCCCTCTGTCATGAACCAGAGGTCATACATGCGCTACGTCTTACACCGTGAGTAAAGACTTATACGTTGCATTTCCACCTAACATGTCAGATCGCTGTCGTACGAAGATGTGGCGTCGATGATACAAGCATTCGAAGATGCTTGCTTGGACCCAGAAAAGTCTGGTCAAAGCATCAGCGTCATGAGTATGCAGCTAGCTTTACAGCATCCTCCTCTACTGCATGCTTGGCTTGCATGTGCTGGACTTCCATATGCTTATCGTGATCGTCAACTTCGGCCACTGTTCTTGACCCATTACACTGCCGCAGTGAAAGGTCTCGCCGATGCTCTTCGGAAGGACGGCTTCCGTACAGAAGAGTGGATGCAAGCCACGATTCTTACTCTACACATCTTTGAGGAGCATCAGGCGACTGACGATGTCTCCATCACTCGTCAATCACACATCAGAGGAGCTCATCTGATCTTTCGAGACAGCTTGTCTCTGACAGAGCAGGCCTCTCGCCACCAGACGTTGCTGCTCGAAGCTTACATCTGTCGCACATCTGTCAACTGCTTGTGTGACGGTAATGTAGGTCTTCCCTATGACCACTTGGAAGCTCCACTCAAAGTCTTGTTGTGGTCAGCTAGACAGCATGACAGTCGACTGACTACCGCATGTCCATGGGTAGGCTTGTCCGGTCCCAAGCTCACAGATCTAGGCTTCAAGCTCTCTTGGCTCCTTCAGCAACACCCGCTCTCGGGAGAGGATCTTGTACGCCATGATTCGCTCAAAAAGGATTTGAGCGAGATCAACTCTCTAGTACTCGAGGATTGGGACACTAGTGGCCAATTGTCACACTCGACGCTCCAGATTCGGTGGATATACTACCTGGCTTGCGACTTGCTGAGCGCGGTACTCTCAAATATCCCAACAACAGATATGATATCCACCTGCGACAGAGGCATTAAGATTCTCGAAGACATCAATGACAATTTCAATCCCACGCCAAAGATGATGTGGCCGTTGGCCGTTCTAGGCACTGGTTGCAGTAAAGAAGCCCGGCTCAAGTGTTTGGCAGTACTGGAGGATATCCGATTCAAGTTCAGCCCGGGTACTGCAGGGAGAGTCAAGTCTTTCCACAACAAGGTGTGGTCGAGAGATTCCTCCACAAGGAATGGTCCCTACCTGTTACTCGATAAGGACATGATAGGCGACCTTTTCTTCTAGAGCGCTTCAGTATCAACGGCGTATTCAAGCTTTCATCCACGACGACAACGACCTCCTCGCACTAGACCCATTGCCGGCTCGGAACTGTCACCATCAGCCAGAATAACGTGGCTCATTATCTCAGTTCGGTACTCAAAGGCCAGACCAGGTTGGGCGTTGAGCTGCTTGCGTGCATCAGACTTTAGCACGTTACGACGGTCATTGTGCACTCAGTAATGAGTATATCCGTATTGCGATCTGTCGCTGCAACGGTCGTCTCTGGTTGAACCCACACCGCGCTATATCTTCTGCGAAGCTCAAGCCGTTGGTCGCCAACCGTTGAAAAAACCATCCCAGGGTTTTGCCGGCCCCCCAATCAACACGAAAACACCCCTTGCCAGCTGTCCGCGGGGCTAGAACCATCGGGTGTTGTCAACGGTGAGAACGTATCTGTCCCGATCAGCTGGAACTGGATTGATACTCCGATCATAATTACCCTCAAGATGTGGTGTGGAGGTTCCCGCAAGCTGCCGGATACTACCGCAGGACAGTTAGTATCAATGCTGTACCAAAGATGTCGTCTCACACTTCAGGAATTTTCAGTGTGTATGCCGCTCGGAGAGACTCGACTCTCCCGGCGACCAGCATGACAAATGTCTGCTGGGCTACATGCTAGATAGCTTGATCTTGAGCCTAGCAACGGAGAAATCGAGAATTGTGCCACAAGCTTTCTCACCACGAACCTTCTAGTACATCTGGTCCCTCAACTGTCCTATATCAACGGCCAGAGCACCGACTGGTAGATATGCCAAAGGTTTGAAACCTTCACATACAATACGTCAGCCGGGACTGGGCGGTAAACCCACCGGCAACACCGAATGCTGTTCGGTGAAGACGTGTTGCATGGAGCTGGTGGTATAAGAAGAGAACAACCCATTACACTGGATCACCAAACACAGCGTTGGTCGTAGACACATCTGCAACATGTCTGTTCTTAACAACCCTCATGTATGTTGGCCATCAGTCACATTGCAGTCAAGTCCTGACATGTCTAGTTCCTCCCCGAGATATGGAGTCTCTTCGCCGCCGGGTCCATGATCTTCACGATCCGCTTCGTCGTCCGCATCAGATCCTCAGGCGAAGGCATTCGTGAACTTGACCTGGATGATGCCTTTGCCGGCGGTGCCTGGATCTTTTACTTTCTTACTGTCCTATTGTTCGACAGAGCATGCATGTACCTTGACCTGCCTTCCTCCATTGACACTGACCATCCAAGTCCACCATGGCACCAACCTCGACTACACCCCGACCATGACCTCATCCGACATCGAAAGGATCACCTCCGGTTCCAAATTCCAATTCGCAGCATGGTACACCTACACCTCCATGATCTGGTCCATGAAAGCCTCGATGCTCTTCTTCTAGTACTTCCCCCTCCTCTTCTCCTTCTCACCACCACTAACCCCCCTCCCCAGCCGCCGCCTGACCTTCAACTCCCTCCAACAACGTCTGGTGCAATGGATCGCCCTCTCCCTCCTCGTCACCTACCTGATCAACATCCTCACCATCTCCCTCTCCTGCCGTCCTTTCGTCCAAAACTGGGCCGCACCGACAACCTGCTCCCCCACCCCCACCCTCCTCACCATCTCGTCCCTCAACATCGCCATGTCCCTCGCTATCCTCTCCATCCCCATCCCCCTGCTGTGGAAGTTGCAGGTGCCGCGCAAGCAGAAGATCGCCATCGGACTGTTCCTCACTACAGGCGTGGTGGTCATTCTCGCGGCGGGGGTACGTATCGGCGCTGGGTTAGGCCTGGCGCAAACGACCGTCAACCTGGACGTGTGGGGCGTGAGGGAAGCGCTCGTCGGGATTTTGTTCAAGAACCTGCCCGTGCTGAGGCAGTTCTTCCGCGGGAATTTCTGGAGGGGAGAGGGGAGTAGTAGTGCGGGGACTGGCGCGGCGAGGAGGGCCTACGCTTCGGAGAGGTCGGTTTTCAGGACAAAGACTGATGAGGCGGTGGATAAGGAGCTGGAGGGGGGCAAGGGGAGGGGGTTCGGGAACAAGGGGGAGGTGCATGTCCAGGTCGAGGTCTTCATGGGGAGTGAGGATCGGGGAGGGGATGTGGAGATGGGGAATAGTGCTAGGGCTGGGAGACTGTGAGTTGAGGACGGGAAGGGAGGGGGCAAGGTGATGGGGGAGACGAAAGGGGTCAAGTCGGCGGCAGTGGATGAGCTGAGAGGGTACTGTGCTAGTCCTATCTCCTGCTTGGTGCATTGTACAAGGAGTCTTTTGGGTATTCCGATTAGCGTTCTCGTCTGGACCAGGTTGAATAGGCAGCTCCCGAGGAATTGGAATCACAGCTGTAGTATAAAAGCTGTGGTGCATCATTCAAGCATCAGACCACACAGCTTCCTGGATTGTGTCACAAAACTAGCCAAGCTGGAATGCTGACCACGCTCGCAACACCGAGAAGAACGTTTCACGACACAGCATACCCAGAGCTCGATTACTCGATTACTCGATCACTCGATTACTCAAATTTGCATCATCTCGTATCTAGGTATCAAGAACAAATCATACAAGCCCCTCCCGTTTCTTCTCCAAACCTAGACCGTGTACCTGAAAAAGGTAGCATGGTCACCCTTGTCCTTCTCCAACATTCTCTCCTCTTCAGTGTACTCTTCCGGCCTCTTATACTCGCGATCCCTGCGCGCATTCTCCCTCCTGAGATACGTAGTCATGAACGCACTCAACAAGAACGACATGCTGATGAAACCCAGCAGGATCGAGTGACCAGTCACAAAATTCGGGCTGTCCCTCGGCAAGTAGATGTACGCAGCCACCACACCACCCAGGTTGCCGAAGCCGACGTGCATGGCGATACCGACGCCGCGCTTGAGCGAGCCGCCGATGTTGTTGCCGTTCCAGGCCACACCCTGGGGGACGTTGGGGTAGATGCCGCTGACGGCGAAGAAGCAGCCGATGTAGCGGACGACGTTGTTGCGGGTGCCGACGAGCATGGCCCAGCCGAGGATGGCCATGAGGTCGAAGAACATCATGAAGAGGCCGCGGGTTTGTTTCTTGTCGGCGAGGTAGCCGCCTCCGAGGGTGAAGAAGCAGGCGACGACGTAAGGGGGGACGGTCATGAGTTGGGCGGTGTTGTTGGTGTAGCCGAGGGTTCGGACGATGGTGGGGAGGAAGAGGGAGATGGAGTAGAGAGGGGTGTAGACGCTAGTAATGTCAGTGGAACAATTTCAGAATGAAGATCGCAGTACTCACCCGATGGTGATGAACATGTGGCACCAGATCTTCCAGTCCTTGATGGCGGCCCAGAAGAACTTCATGTCAAACTCATCTGACAAGCTGCTGCGGTCCTGTTTCAGGCGCCTGACAATCTCCTTTTTCTCGTCGGTGGTCAAAAACTTTGCAGTCGCTGGGTAGTCGCTCATGACGAAGAATGCGAGGATGGCGACGGCGAGTGTTAGAAGACCCTCGAGGATAAAGATCCAGGCCCATCCGTTGAGTCCTCCAAGACCGTCCATCTCACTGATACCACGGGCTAGAAGACCTCCAAAAGCGCCGGCGGCGGTGGCGGCAGAAAAGAAGATGGCCATGCGCAGACCGCACTCGTGGCGACGGTACCACATGGTGATGTAATATGTCACACCGGGGAAGAGACCACCTTCGGCGAAACCGAGTGCAGCACGGGCGGCCATGAGTCCTTCGTAGTTCTTTACAACACCCATGAGAGTGCAGCAGACACCCCAAGCAACCTGGAAAAAGAGTCAGACACGTGCGATTATCAGTCTGGCTGAAGTGTTTCAACCTACCATGATAGTGGGGATCCAGATTGATGGCCTCGTCCTCTTCATCATAATGTTGGAGGGAATTTCTGCGGCTACGTAGAAGGGGAAGAAGATGGCTAGAGCATTATTGTAGTCGAGACCTCTGGGGTTCATGCCCAAGTCGGCTTCGAGATTGACCAGACGAGCGTTTCCGATGTTGGTGCGATCCAAGAAGGAAAGCAAATACAGGAGGGCGAGGAAGGGGAGCAAGCGCACATCCATCTTCCGGATCATGCGCTTGGTGGCCTTGTCGTCGAATCCGAGATCCTCATCGGAGGTGTTGCCCGAGCTGTTGTTGAGGTGGTCGACGCCGCCATCTTCCTTCTCCTTTGGCAGGTATGTGTCGGAAGTCTGAGGTGTTGGTCCATCGCCGGTGACTTTGGCCTTGAGGCCTTGAAAAATTGCCATGTCTACTGTTGTATGCGGTCGTATGTTACACCGGCCAAAGTTGGAATCCGGGGAGATGTCGTGGGACAACGACGCTCAAGTAGGGAATGGATAGGAGGGAAGGATTATCGATGATGTATCCTCCAAGACCCGGTATGATGGCAGTGCAGACTCGTCAAGAGATGGATGATGGTCAACCTACAAGGGCCCGATCGATTGTCACCGGGATAATCTGGGGAAACGACAGGAGTGGGCGGGCATGGGGTCTTATTTTCTCACGAAAAAGCAGGCGAACCAGGCAAAACACACAGGCCCCGGACTGATGGCAGGTAGTGCCCCAGATTGGACAATCTGCCGAGACCATGGTTAGCGACCATGTGGATACCATGCCGCGATCGTGGAATGGTTGCTCTCGTGTGGGCCAGGCCCTGGAGTCCTCGACACGGAGGAACCTGATGCGAGGAACCTGTTGCGGCTTGCAGCGTGGTGGATGAGAAGAAGCAGCCGGCGGCGGGTAAGATTTGGAGGCGTTGGGACAAAGCTTGGTTGGCGCTCCACGGGGAAGCCCAGAAACGAGGCGCCGCACCAAGCGTCAAATGACGGAGCTTCTTGGCGTGTAATCATCAAACCTGACTGGTCCGCTAGAGGGAAAGGAGGGCAGTAATGAATCGATGGTCTGATGAGAGCTGCAGCCCTTTGAGATCCCGTCAGACGGAAGAATAGCAAACAAAGCAGGTGAAGCAGCCAGAAGACGACTCGTGACCGCGAGAACATGTTCCCGATGAGATTTGCTTTCCCCAGATGTGGGTGTAAAGGTAAATGCACGAACCGTCGATAGCGGTGGGCGGCCAGGGACGAGAAACAGGAGACATCGGGCATGCGGATCGATGCCTGCCCTTGGCCCACGCAATGCCACGAGACTCCCATGCAGTGGTTCTGGTTGTTTGGGATCCATCGTTCGATGTCATTTGTCTTGACTTCTGTAATTCCAAGACTCTGGTTCGTTTTGTGGTGTATGGATGCTGGGAGTTGTCTTGCCGGTCTGACATCTGTTAAACATTATGCAGGACCTCGCTAGTCATGCAGCATCGCATGGATGGCCTTATGCGACCTGCATCTCACCCATGCTGGAAACAGGCGTTGAGATGCACGTCTCACGATAAGCAGGCGATGAATGGTGCGAAATTGGATGGACACCGAAGCCAAAAAAGCGAGGGAGAGTGGTGGGGGAATTCGATTCCCGCTCATTGGACGAAGGGACGACATGTGCCAAGTCCGCCCAGACCGCCACCGACTGCCACCGTTTGATCTTATCTCCCATGCTTGGTCTTGTGGCTTTTTTTCCCACGCATTTTTACGTGATAGCTAGCTCTAGCCCAGCCTCGGACAGCGACTCTCGTGGCAGACGCACCCTCTCTTGGCCTTTCCTTAGCTCTTCTTGTTTCTCGAGGCGTACCGTCCATGCCGCAGCGTCTTTCCCATTTATCCGGGCCGGATCAAGGGGACAAGACTTGTATGGTCTGTTGTTGTGGTTGAATCGGCAAATATTCATGCCGCATTATTGGAGACGTCCATCAGCGTAGGGATCCAATAATTTGTCTGTCCATCTGTCCCGCCAGTTCACCAGGTTGCTTTCGGTCAGTTGACTTTCGTCCGCTTGTCTTCCACGAGATCCCGAGGGTCTGTTGGCGGCAGCTAAATTGAATGCTGATGTGCGGACTTGCACTTCAGCCGCTGTTCATCACGCGCATGCACGGTCTCTCATTTCGACGCAGGGTTCATCATTCCCTCTCAAGGGGTACCGAGATGCTGGACGCCTTGTGGGATACTGTACCTCTCCTGTTCAGGACCGAAGCGGTCAGGTTGCTGACGTGAAAACAAGCCGCTCAAATGCTGACACCAGGATCATTTCGCTCCAAGCAGAGTTCTTCGAGCTCTCCATGCTGACGCTGAGTGAGCTATAAGCTGAAGAAGTACGAATAGCATGAGCGCTTGTTCCTAGCTCTGACCTTGAACATGTGTAAGATCCAGAGTCTTCATGGGAGCCCTTTGGGCATTAGATCTGCAATCTCCCGTCGCCTGGGGATGAGCTGGCTCTTTTCCTCCGTCCGATCGCTCGAACTAACGTTGACCACTCGCGTCTGCAACCGACACGCTGCCTGCTCTGTCACGACTCTCCTTCTTGTACTCTACCGCTGTCTCGACTGCGTCATGTTCAGTCTACGTCTGTTGCATTGGTGATGTCCCGTGACCCTGTGCAAGTTGGCTCCTCTGGTAGGTTCTGTGAGTATCCCTTTCAACATTGAGGGTTTACAATTTCTCTATCTGATCAACTCACGCTTCGACATTGGATATCGAGCTCATTCATAGCTGGAACAGTCCAGAGCAAGCCCTCACCAGCTGGCTTAAGAACCAGATAGGCGACGTGATAACATCTTGCGGTGACGGGAAGACAGGCGGTTCCTCCAAGCACTGTATGTGCCGGTTGACTGCCTGCTCATCAGCGACAACCACACCACGAGGCGCAATTGCGGCAATCCCCCCCTCAACCTATCAGAAAGACTAACCCAGCCATGCCATACACTATCCTCTCCGGTCCGCGATTCTCCTCCGTGACAAACTTTTCATTCTGAAACAAAGGTCCTACCTACAGCGACCCTCTCGAGCCCCTCTCAGGATAAGATGCCCGGGTCGCGGTCCTGGAAATTCAATCTCAGGCACAGATTGGAACATGCCCTTGCTGCCTTTCCTCTCGATCGATCGTGCCGGCTCGAGGACGTAGTGGGGCGTGGTCTCCGACCGAATTGCCTTGCCTGTGTCGTTTACTCGTGGTAAAAGCCTCTAAACGGGGTGCGATAGTGACCGTCCCGATTGTCCCAGTATATATTGCCTGTCACACAGCTTCCTTATCACACATGAGATGGACCAGGGTAAGATAGAATACTAAGCTCAAGCTGCATGAAATGGTTCCCCGACGTCCACTGCCGGTGCCTCTCCATATTGTGCCATCAGAATCTCATACCAGGTAGAAGAGCTAGAATCGAAGATGATATAATCTCCCTAAATAAGTACAGTAGAATATCTTTCTCTCTCCCTCGCTGTCCCATCCTCCACAACCATGATCCATTCCCCAAAAGTCATTCATCCGAAGCCATGTCCCGTTATTCAAGTCCTCTTTTTCCGCTCTGTCATCTGCAAGGCTGCTCTCTCCCGTCGTCCGCAACTCTGTTCCAGAACCATGAGTTGAAAGCATACCCTCTATCTAAGCATACCTGGTCCCGTACAACCGAAACCTTCTACCCCGGAACGTGCCCGTACTTGGCAGCTGGGCAACAAATCCTGCCCTCCATCACCCACGACTCTCACACACACTTGCCCTCCGCTGACCGATGCCCGGCAGGTTCCCGATCCACTCCCCCTTAATACGCAGCCGGAGTCCCCCCTCTCCCACCACCTGCGCTCGTCACCGGCCTCTGTTGTTGCGGGTTGGGACTCAGTCCCAGTCCATGTCCACCACCACTCGCAGAGCGGGGCCATTCATTCGCATCTCCTCCACCGACAGCGCCAGCACTGCCGATTCTGCCTTCACGCGGCACGGCCGAGGTGGGCGTCACGCCTCCTGTCTGCCTCATCCTGCTCTTGCCATGTGCTAGACGTTGCTCGCGCCAGCTCTCGTACCAGCGTTCGCGGCTGGCGTTGCGGAGCTCGACCCGCCATTCCGAGAAGACGCTGTCGCGGAGGCGGACAAAGTCGCAGTGGTCCGGATTGTAGGGGTCGGCCATACCCCAGGGGAAGCGGCGGCCGACGGCGTTGAGTTCGTAGGGGTCTGGAGAGAGGAGTGAGAAGGGAATGTAGATGTCTTCAAGGGGGACTTCGGAGCCCATGGCGCCGGAAGGGGTCATGCTGCGCGAGGCCCCGCGGGAGCCGGGGCGCTTGAGTGGCTGACCGGGAGAGGGAGTCGTCACGGTGCTGCGGGTTTTGGCGTTGGGAGAGGTGCCGTCGTTGGGACCAGAGTCAACGTCCGAGTCATCGAGACGGGAATGCTTGTGGTCGCCAGAGATGGACGAGGAAGTGGATTGAATTGGGAGAGGATCGTGGTCGTCGGCGGAAGAGTCAGAGAAGTCGGCATCTTCGTCTTCGGATTCTTCAAGTCCAAGAGCGTCAAGCGGATCGAGCTTCTCAGATTGAATGCTGTTCCAGACCGAGCGCTTGAGGTACTCCATATGCGGACCAGTAAGTGTGTCGGCTTTGCTGATGATCGGGATGACCGATGTCTTGTTCTGAAGGCCTTTCATGATCTGCATTTCGAGTTCAGAGGAGAGACCAGAAGGACCGCGGGCTTGAGCAAAGGCATTCCCGTTGGCCTGTAGCTTGGATGCGCGGCATGTCTGATCAAGGTGGGCTGGGTCGAGGACGAGGAAGACACAGTGAATGTGTGAGTCCTTCGCGCCTGGTGCTCGGTTGACCTTCGACTCTTCGGTGAAAGTGTCCTCGAACTTGGACTCGATGAAAGTGACCATCTCACGGACTTGTAGGTCTATCATATTCTTCTCCACCCCCTGAGAGTCCCACAAGGTAACACCAACTCTTTCCCCGTCGAATTCGGCCTCGATATAATGTGATGTGAATGCACCGTCGTGTGAGGTCATCCTTGGTGAAATCATGCTCTGGTGCTGCTTCTCTGGCGGCAGGGAAAGAGACGACTTGAGAAAGTCGATAAGGGAGGTCTTGCCAGAGTTCTTAGCGCCAACAACCAGAATACTGCATCAAGTCAGTAGATGATATGCATGTGAATATGCCAAACTTACTTGAACGGAGTGGGATCCTTTCTCCTCCTCATTCTTCTCGGGCTGTGATAGTTGCTGGTAGCCGTGCTCGTGACCGACTGATGCCTCAAGCTGTTCATGCTATCCATCCTCGACCTCGGATCCAGATACTCGCCATTCTTGCCGTCGCGGATATCTCTCATGCCGGGTGGAGCCTGTTGCTGCGGTGGTGGCCTGTTAAGGAGAGGCATGCTTGTGGAAGGTGACATTGCGGGATATGGCCTCGAGAAGTTGCTGGCCTTGTTCGATATGATGGCGACTGAATCTGGGCGAACGTCGTCTCCACCAAAAGTGTTGATGACGGGTAAAGGTGAAGGTGAAGGGAGCACAGGAGGAGGTCTGGCTTCACGTGCTTCACGCTGTTGGCGAAGTCGCTCCTCCTGGTCTCGTAGCTTTTGTTTGCGCAACATTGTGTGTCCGTCCGAGGAAGTCACGACCGCGACTTCGTGTGAGCGCGATTTCGATCTTGATAGGAACCCAAAACTTCCTCTTCTCTGTCGCCCGGCGTTCTCGTCCGTGTCTATCGGCTCAGCGATTGTCCCGTTCTCTTCCCTTGAAGTTGCCCTCGAATGTGTCCTCCGTCCTGTCATACTGTCAGTCGCCGTCGAAGGTCTTTGCGATATGGTCGAGGCGCGGTATCCTGCTGGGAGATCTGTAGGCGGAGGTGGTAGCGGTGGAGGGACATCGGAGATCTGACGAGCGTGCGAAGGCTGTCGAGGTGATGGCGAGGGCGGCGTGAAGTCGTCCATTGCGGTCGGACATGCAGGCGCATGCAGTGCAGATCTGTACGACCGGCAAACAAACAATCGGGACCGGGTTTGTGAGTCGAGTCGATGACGGTGACAAGGTGGTACGGAAGCGTGTGGTGCAATTGGGAGATTGAGCGGCTGACGTGAACTTACAGGATGATGTAGCGAAAGTATCTGAGGCTATCGGGCAGAGACAACCGTCGTTGTGCAACGGCTGTCACCAACAGGTACAGCTGGACCCCGAGGCCCTCTATTCGATGAAGGGGGGGCTAGCGGGGAGCGACACAGGGCTGACGAGAGATGAGAGATGTTGTCTGCAGGATGTGCTAGGATCGAGAGGGGAGCTCCGATAGCTCGAAGGTGATTTTTCGGACTTTTCGTTGATCAAGGTACTGTTGAGTGTACAAGTTGTACTCTCTCAAATCATCATCTATCGCACATCTTTGATTGCCCAGCTACCGTACACCAGCAACAATGTGTCTCAGTCGTCCAGGGAGCGACGAGTGGATCTCTTTTTGGATCATCTAATTTGCTGCCCTGTTTCGGCACAAGAGGATCAGAAAAGCGAAAAAGAGGCGCATCCCGAGACAAACACGTTCGGATCAGTGCTAGCTCATGCACTACTGCAGGTACGGAGCAAAATGCCTATACTTCGTACAAAGAGTTGCCAGGTGAAACATGTTTTGCCATCAACGCTCGTACATGGTCTCTGGGTATCATACATCATGCTGCATATCATAACAATATCTAGCCATTCATCCATCTCGGATTCCTACTCCGCTCGTGGTCGCTTTGCCCCATGGGGGTTCGACGGCGGCGAGTTTCCGCCAAACTGGTTGTTGATATATCCACCTTGCTGGAATCCTCCTGCAAACAACGACATCAGCCTGCATAAACTCCAAGCAAGGTCCCAGACTTACCTCCGAATCCAATCCCCATGCCCATATCCATACCCATGCCGCCCATGCCCCCCATGCCCATATTTGGCATCATACCTCCCATCATGCCGCCTCTTCCTCCTCGACCACCCGGGAAACCACCTCGATTCATCCCCATCATGTTGCCGCCTCTGTTGAAGCCCATCTGCCCGCCGAAGCCTCCCATGGCGCCCATGCCCATACCCATGGCGCCCATGTTGTTCATGCCTCCGAACCCACTCATCATGCCCATCTGATTATTGTTCTGGTTGTAGCCTCCTCGATTCTGGTAGCCACCTCTGTTGTATCCTCCCCTGCCACCACGGAAGCTGTTCTGGTTGTTGTAGCCACCGTTGTAATTTCCTTGCGGCTTGTCCTTGTATCCATCCTTGTTCCTATTCTGGGCGTCCTTGGGTAGCGACTTGTATGGATTTGGTGATGGATGAGCATACGAGACACTGATCTTCTTCCCTGGTGCTTGGTTCACCACCGAGTCGATTTGATGTTTCACGGCTGTCGCAGCCTCTGGTGTCTGAAATTCGACAAAGACCTCGCCTTTACTCTTGCCATTGACTTTGTGCTCATTGAACGTAATCTCTATGAGCTCAGCCTCAGCGTGCGCCGCGTTGGCCCACCCACGGATGTCGTCTTCGGTCGTCCACCATTGTACCTCGATGAGCTTGAGGGCGGGCAAAGCGTCCGGATCCGCCTCCCGATATGATGAATCGTCTTGATAGTCGTCACCCATGGTCGCTAGTCCAACTTGACCGGCTGTCGGCGCAATGGTTTGCTTCTTGTCGTGTGACTCGCGGTGCTCTTCGTCTTTGATCATGGCGTCGTTTGCTGCCCCATCCAGCCCTGGCTCCGTCTCGGGCTCTATCGGTGCCGTATCGTGGTCATTGTAGTCTTGAACTCCGGCGGTAGCAGTATCCCGTCTCGACTCGACCGGAGGCTGATCTGCTGGCTCGGGAACAAGCTCTTCTGGTCTGTCGTCTCCGTAGATGTCAATGTCAAAGTCGTCTGCGTCCGCCATAATGCCCGTTGTGCAGGTCCGACTCCTGTCTTACAAAGCTAAGCGAGCCTGTGCAACCATGATCAGCCTCACCAGAAGCTAGAGGAGCAGTAGATGTGAGCATGATTGATAGCAATTCTTGCTGGATAGTGTGTGCCATCTTCGGTATTTACAGCAAGTCCCAGTTGTTTTCCGGCCGAAATGCAAGACCAAAAGCAGGCATATAGAAGTACGTACAAGAAATGGTCCTTGAGTAATGAGCAATCGTGATATAGTACAAGACCGAGCAGCCCTAGTCCCCGAGCAAACACAACTGACTGTTCCTTGACGCCTCTTTCAAACACCCCAGACTTGTATCCTCTCCCTGGCTCCCTTCTCTTGAAAACAACAGACACCGTGAGGCGATTGAGACAGTACAATCAGGTTGGCGATGAAGGAGCGCGAGTGAATTGCTTTGACTTCTGTAGCGTCAGGTGGGCAGGCTCGAAGTGGACTATGTGGTCAGCATTCATTCAGTCCACCAATTCTCTCGATCCAAGCGACGGCAAGACGGTCACTGATGTGGTGCGTATAGAAGCAGTAGGTATGCAAGTGCCGCCTTCGGTGAAGCTGTCCATCTCCTGGAGGTTTTATCCCCGTGCAATTCCCGGCCGCGGAGGTATCAAAAGCTCAACTCAAATGACGGAGTCCGGTAGGACAAAATATCCACAATGTCAAGAAAGGATGATGGAGATATATTTGTCTGGATCACGCATGATTTCCTGGACGTCAAACAGGTCATGGACAAGGTCAGAAGCCCGCGATGTGGTGCGATAGTCATCTTTGCCGGAACCATTCGAGACAACTTCCAAGGCAAAGAAGTCAAGCATCTGGCGTACTCATCATACGAGACTTTGGCGTTGAAAACTATGCAAACCATTGCAGAGCAAGTCAAGGAGAAACACGGTCTTCACAAGGTCGCAATCGTTCACAGACTCGGAGTAGTGCCAATCGGAGAGGAGAGTATCTTGATTGCAGTATCTTCGCCACATCGACAAGCTGCTTGGAAAGGCGGAGCGGAAATGCTTGAGCTGGTCAAGGACAGGGTCGAGATCTGGAAGCTGGAGGAGTTTGGCGGTGAAGAGGGTGGCGTGTGGCGTGCCAATCGCGATGGGCAAGCAGGCGTCAAGGTATCTGGGGGCACTTTGGACGATGCTAGACAGCTTGATCCACCGGCGGGTGGAGGACTCCAAGACCATACGACTTGACAAATTTCTCCGCGGCATCTCCGGCGACCAGCTCAACTTTCTTCGGCCCAAGTGTGATCCTGCTCGCATCTCTCATCAGATCTGCTCCACTCCTGCAGCGCTTGCGAACCATCTTATTACAAGACCACATCTCGAGAAGATGTCCAGTCATATAACCCAGGCTCAAGGCTTCTTCAACGAGAAGCTTCCCTTCTCGTTCGCTTCCTTGATCATCTCAGAAATGTTTTTGTCATTTTTGCCTTGCAGTCTCGCCAACACCACACCCAACCACTCCTCGATGTCCTCTTCCGCTTCAGCCTCCGTCTTTCCCTCCCCACCCTCAATGTCCATACCCTTCCGCACCTTTGTCCTCAGCTCCTCGAGGCTGCTGATGTCAAATGCCCAAAGTCCACCTCCTACAGCCATGACTCCGAAGCTCGTGACGTTCAGCGTAGCCAAGCCCAATGCCTCTGCCGCATCCAACCCTCCATTCGCATCCTTGACCTTATTTGAGGGTGAGAACATGCCCGCTGGCTGTACAGACGCCCATTTCCGGGCCAATGCTCGCCGGGTAATGACGGAGCTGAGTATCATGCATCCAGCACCGAAAGCAAATACCGCAAATTGCTGCCGTGACCGCGACGAGGTCCAGAGAGTGTGCCAGCGCTCGGAGGTCGAGGTTGAGGGTTCGGTTGGCTCCGAGTATCGCTGCGGCTTGATCACCGAGCCATTCGAGGGCGCAGGAAGGCCATGAAGGCGGCGCTGGCGAGCGTCATTGGGCTCGGGGAGGGTGAATGGCCACCACATCCATGCGATATGTCAAAGACTGGTCTGCCGGCGTGATTGTGTCGTCGTCTTCTGTCGAGGAAGAAAAGGCGACACGAACTGCTCGAGGGTCTGGTTTGCAGTTGCATGACTCGCGGAACAAACACTTCTTTGCAATTTCGGCTTCACTTTCTTCCCCCACGCATAAAAGGCTGTAGAATGCTACGTGTCGGCCATAGGAGCTACAATCGTGCAAACCTGGGAATCTTAAGATAACATTCCTGCAGTAGATCACGGCTGATTGATAGACTGTAGCTGGAGGCACCGCATGGTAGGAAGCGCCTTCCTGCCAGTCAGTCTCGTGGGGCAAAAATCCGCGGATGGGCAAGCATGGGACACCGCGCCTTCCTCAGGCGCAGTGCGCTCTCTCTCCTCGACTCTTCTCCGTCTCCTCTCTTCTCTCCCTTTCTCTCCATCACACATCCATTCATCCAGCTTTGCTTAATCGCTTGCTCTTATCCATCTCAACCCCCATCGTCATCCCATCACTACCCATCATGTTCTCATCTATACTCATGCTCGCCGCAGTCCTGGCAGCGGTCACTGCTGCCTCCCTCAGCGACTGCACTCAGCGTTAGGAGAGCTTCCCATCAGTCAACACCCTCGATTGGCAACCCTGCACGTCAAACACCTTCAACGGACTCGACCGTCAATGCGGCAACCTGATTGTTCCCCTCGACTATTGCAACGACTCCTCCATGTACGCCATACAATTGAACCTGATGAAGATCCCGGCCACTCGACAGCCAGTCCTTGGCAATGTCTTTGTCAACTACGGCGGACCTGGAGACGATCCCCTCGTCAGTTTTGCATCTCCAGTTGACCTGCAACAGTAAGCTTCGAATGAACGTCTTAGCTGATCGATACTGAGCTTTCATAGAACGGTCGGCGAGCAGTACAACCTCATTGCCATTGAGCCAAGGTACGAGCAGTTCTCCAAACGCAGTTCTCATATCACTGACTGCAGTGTAGAGGTGTTGGTGACACGATTGCCTTCGACTGTGCGGATACGCCTGTACGTCTTCCCACTGCGGATCCGTCAATTCAAGGTCGCAACCAGTCCGACTTGAATGATATAGACTGGCACGTGGCGACAACGTTCGCAGATCAGTGTCACCATCATGAGAAGGACACGGGCGATTTTGTCGGTACCATGTTTGTGGCTCGCGACATGCTCCGAGTGCTGGACGCCTCCGGTGGTGATGGCTTCTTGCGATACGTCGGTGAGTTTCGGCCTGTTTCACATGATCTGGTCAGGCACTGATTCTTCTAGGCTACTCATACGGCACTGTCATTGGTGCTACTTTTGCCGCCATGTTTCCAGAAAGGGTGGAGAGGATGATGCTAGACGGAGTCGACAATGTTCACCAGTACTATCGAAGCACGTGAGTTGCATTTCTGCCATTGGTGGCACTCGTACTAATGTGCCTTAGCACCGTGGAACAATACATCGATACCGACAAAGCCCTCGGCGACTTCTGCCATCATTGTGCCGCGCATCCCAGCAAGTGCGATTTCGCAGGTGGACGTTCGGCGACCAAGTTGATGAAGGCGATCCGCGATATGGTGGGGTACATTCAGTTGTCACCAGTGCAGATCCAACACGAAGACGGCACAGAGGACTGGCTCAACGATGAGATGTTCAGGACCTCCATCTTCCACGCTCTATACAACCCTATGTCATCATGGTGGGACTTGGGTCGCTTCCTGTACCAAATCGAGAACTTCAACAAGGTTCCGGCGGATCTCAGCGATTTTATCGTGTCGCCGTTCCTTGGTCCCTTCGACCAACACCTCGTCGGAATAGCTTGTGGTGACGACGCCCTTCGCTCCGATGACTTGGCCTACATGCAGAAGCGTCTCAAGCAGGACAATGGATTGAGCATCTTGACGGCTGGGCTCCCCGACAAGAAGTTCCTCTGTGCGCAATGGCTGTTCCAAGCCCGCGAGCGGCCAGCGCTGGACTTTTTCGACGATGTTGAGACAGCAAATCCTATCCTCTTCGTCTCCTCCAAGCATGACCCAATCACACCTCTGGTCTCGGCTCGCAACGTCACCAAAGCCTTCCCTGGAAGTCGACTACTTGTGCAGAACTCTGTCGGAGTGAGTGCAGCTTCTTCCATGCATGGATGTCTGCTGACTTGATTGTAGCACACCGCCTCCAGCATACCTTCGAATTGCACCACGTCCCACCTACAACAGTACTTCGCCAACGGCACTCTCCCTAAGAAACACACCATCTGCCAACCCAACGACCCTGCTTTCAAGGCAGTCTGGCACCCGAGAAGAAAGATCTGGCGCTACATCCTGACCGCAGCAGGTGTGGGACTGCTCGTGTCTGGGGCTGTTTGGGCCATCAACAGGCTCTGGCGCGGTCGGACCAAGTCTATTGAGGCTCAATGACCACAGTCACCTCCCTGGTCAGCATGATGCTTGGGTCGGCGTTATGAAGGTCTGGTAATCGGCTCTGGTGTTTGGGGGACTCATTGATTATCATCGACATGGTAGTTGTCCCACTCAATCCTATGCCTTCTTCATCTATCTCCGGTCCAATGTCTGATTTTTCTTCCTTGACGTGATTTGCAAACGAAGCCACTCCCTGCGCGAACATGCTCAATCAGGCGATCGACATGTTCGATGCGTCTGTCTCACCCAGCTCCCACTTGCATCTGGTGGATGAGTCGCTCATGTCACAGAATCTGCAAAGTCACCTGGGACATTGGCCTTGCAGTGCGACACATTGAGCTTGGCTCTTCTAGTTGAATCCATCAGAATGTCTGCTCGCCTCGATCATTCGCATTGGATGCTGATTAGGTCGGTTCCAGTCTCTCCTGGTCGCCTATTCTGCAGCTTTGGCAGGAGTTGCATGGAAACATTGCTCGTAGACGTTGCTGCTCCCATGTCGCGCCGGTGGAGACCTTTGACAGGCGTATCTCGCTCCGGGCCTGGTGTTGATCAGCCCTCAGAGAGAACGGACCAGTGGTTGATGTGCCCCTGGTATGGTAGGATGAAGTTCCTCACTTTAGCTTCATGGTGCCAACAATGAGCCATTCAGGAGGCTGTCACGCGTATATCCCCACTCCGGTGGTAATTCCTCTTCGCTTGTGAGATTGAGCATGCTTGGTGCCAGAGTCAGCTCGGCCAGCGAGATGATCGGTTCCGAGGGCATTCCATCCAAGCCGACATGCCGTCGTGCCCAAGCTATCCCTTCCCACCACTCGGACATATCCGCCTCTGGGATGGTGGAAAGCATCATCTTCTCCGACAGCTCCGTCACCAGTCTCTTCCCCAATCCCATTGCCCACCATGCCCGCCTCCCCATTCGATGTACCAAGACTCCCCAATGCATTAGCATCCACAACGCCACCTCGTCCCCATTCCTGAATGCCTGCATGAAGGGCTTGCCTGCCAACGTCGGCCATGCAATACATAAACTCCTGACCAAGTCTCTCTTCTCCTCAGTAAAACAGAACTTCAACCCTCCCCAAGCCTGCATATACATCCCCTCCTCCTCCCCACTCGCCGCCTCCACGACCCTCTTCATCCTCGCCAACGCCTCCTCCGTATCCTCCCCCAGTCCCCCAGGCAACGGTGTTTTCACAATCTCCTCCGCCCTGACCAACGCAGGCCCATACTCACTGCTCCACAACCCCCTCGCATTACAAGCCGCCAACTCCACCATTCCCACCTGCAGATTGAAAATCTGCGCCACCATCTCCAGCACATCCTCATCGCCATACCCGGCCTCTCCCCCCACCACCCCTACCGCCCGACTACACAGCGGCACCCCCACGTACAACGCCATCGCCAGCGCGGAGAACATGTACAGACTATACTGCAGATCACCCCCGGCGCCGTCCAAGCTGGGCAGATAACCCCGGAAACTCCTCGACGCGGCGTCGTAATACGCCATGCCGGCGCGGAGGTACCGCGCGCTGTCGGCAGGGGCGCAAGTGAGGCTGCTCTCCAGCGCGGCGAGGGCGAAGAGGCCGTGGAGGAGGAAAGGGTAGCGGAGACCCAGGCGCGGGAAGGTGAGGGTCATGTTTGGGATGTCTTCGGGGAGGCTGGTGAAGGAGCGGTAGGTGGTTGTTGTCCAGCGGTGGAGGAGTTCGAGTTCGAGGAGGCGGGTGGTGGGGGTGAGGGGGAGGGGGGTGTCGAGGTGGAGGGGGAGGGTGGGGACGAGGGCGGAGGAGGGTGCGGAGGGATGGGAGGGAGGGGTCGGAGAGGGGTTGCTGGAGGAGGAGGAGGAGTGGGAGGGACGTTGGATGATGGCGGTGGTTCGGGAGAAGGTGGCGGGTCGGCGGGAGGGGAAGTGGCAGGTGGTGGAGGACTCGCGGGCTATGCAATTGGCGCAGGGTGGGCCTTGTTCGTCACACTGCAAGTATCAGCTAGTATCGCGAGAAGCTTTGAGTTGATCGGTACCTTGACATGTCGCTTCTTACAGTTGCTGCAGCCGCTTCGCGACTTTGCATGCGAGATGCGCTTCTTGACCGGCATGGTGGCATAGATATCTATGTGGTTGCCGAGTATGTTTCATCTGGGGAGGAACACTACTTGAGGCGCATTGAGCCATGAGCTGGAAGAAGAATGGTTACGTCCTATCATGTATCGTGTCAAGGTGAGGTTGCCTGAATTCCAGCCGCACCTTGGTGGCGTTTCAGCTGTCAGCCTCTACCAAGACGGTGACCTTCAGAGTCTGCGGAAATCCTGGGCTCTCATTCAAATGTCGAGACAGAAAGTATTTCGAAATTTGAAATATGGCAGTATTTCGATACTACGAGTCTATATAATGCAAAGCAACTGCCTCCAGCCTACGTGCCTTTGCGACCACCCAGCTTCGAGATGCTCAGAAATCCCAGCAAGAACAGGGTGTACCTAGTTTTACCCGTTTATCGACGAACATCTCGACCTCTGCACCCGATCCTGGTGATAGTACCCAGTCACCCTCCCGCCGAATCTCGCATCCTCAGGCTCCATCAGCAACCAGTCCAACTTTGGAAACAACCAGGTCGGATCCATCTCCTCCACACTACCAGACCGACGGCTTGCATCTCCTGGCCAGCTCCCGGGACACATGGTCAGAAAACCTCCATGCTGACTGCCGGCGAAGATGGCATTTGTGTGGCGAGTCAGCATACGGTGAAACTGTTTATCGGCAACCCTAATGCTGGGAGCCATGTGCAATAGTGATTTGGCCATTTCTGCGGGTACAGAGAGATCTTCGGGACGAGGTCTTGTGAAGCTCGGGTCTCCCGTCGGGATGAAATGCAGCGAGATGAGATGGTAGCTGAGTTGGTGTGGAGCAGTTTCATCTCGTACCCACTTCTTGTCGTTCAAAGTAGATCGACCCTGCCATTGCTGCGTCGTCGTCCTCGTCGGATTCACTGCCAATAGGGTACCGTCCTTGCGCTGAAAGGTCCAGGAGCGTGAGGCGATCTTTGCAATGTGATCGAGTTGTTGCGTCTTCCGACCCAGGCTTTCAATTTGCACAACGACTGTGCGGACGCTGTTTGGCAATCTGGTCTGCGACACCCATACCGAGTTGATCGCCAGGGGCGCATCATGCTCCCAGTCGCGGAAGTCTACGTGACGAATGGCCAGTGTCACATTCCGGGGATGCAAATGCTCAATATCGAGCAAATCTTGCAAGCTTCGTGTCGACTCAAGCAGCGCTAGATTGGCAAAGACCTGCAAATTCCGGACACTGGGTCGTCGACCCTGTTGAGCCAGATCCTGCAGCCGGCGTTCTAGGTCGAATGGGTTGGTACACTGGGGCGGTCGCTCCGGCGGCGCTGTGAAGAAGATAGTATAGTCAAGATTTTGATCGAGCACCCGTAGCCCTTCATCATGAAGGCGTCTACACGTGCGCAAGATGCTTGTGTGCACTATTTGCGGCCTATCATAGTCTAGTCTTCTCCAGATACTATCTCGATTGAATTGAGATGTCGGATGATTGCAGACAGAGAGACAGTATCGGAGTACTGCTAGCCGGAGTTCTGCAGGAAGCGCGGAATACAAAGGCGATTGCCCTTGTTCAAAGCCAAACTGGGTTACCTCACGGCCGTGAAGGCTCATCTGTGCAGCGCGTCCCTCAGAGCAGATTTTAGGTCATTCAGAAGATGCATTGGATCTCAATATGTGGAAGAGATCCGACTAAATCCGCCGTTATGTATTTGCAGCGTCATGGTGAGACCCGTTGAATGTAACGTTAGCTTTATGAGTACAGGACCGGAGCTCGCGGGATCGTAGCGCAGTAACAAGAAAGAAGAAGGAAAAGTAGAAGAGTATGATGTACACACGCCTTGTAAGTCGGCCAACGCTGGTACTGGAGGCCCAGGCTAACATTGACCCGCTGTCAGCATGTTAGGGCCTGTGCTTGTACGCTATTCTTGATCGACCCATGACACATGAGAGCATTTCTGGAACCATCGTAAGCAACCTGGCGCCAGTCCAAAGGGAGATGGATCTGTGGGACGATGAAATTGTCTGTGTGCGAGTCGGGAGAGTGAAGCAAAGAAGAAAGGGGAGAGAGGATCGTGGAAAGAAGATGTCACGCGTGTGTGCGGCGAACGGGTGGCGTGTGCAACTCCGCCAACCAAAAACAAACCACGACTTCATCTCGTCTTCGCCTCCCTCTCTCCGTCCTTCATCCATCAATCGTCGCGTGGCTTCTTTCCATCCATCACCGTGGGCCCTTGATAGTCGCTCTCCCAGCTTCTGATTGCCACATGTGCAAGCTGTCCACAATACTGCCCACTCAATCGCCCTGCCTTGTTGTTTTCTTCACCGTTTGTTCTTGTCCGCTACGAGGACGTCTGTGAAGAGGAAGTCTCGTGCCATCCTTGACAGTCGTGATGATCAGACTGCTGGTGCCGGCGGCTGTCCTCTGCATTGGGCGCAAGGCGTTTCGAGATGCATGATGTCAGCGTTCGTGACCAAGAAATGATACCTTGACGACAACCATGCGCAAATCGGAGGTACAAACAAGTGAGCCTCAATCTCCTTTGCGTCCGGTCAGATTGATCTCAGACAATGAAGGTCTTGTGGAGGGCACAAAGGACCAGCAATCCCTGGTAGCAATTCACATTGGTGTCCGCATGGTCCTGGCGCATTCTGCTCCTGATCTGATTGTGGACATGGCCGGCTCGCCATGAACGTATCCAATTGGCAGCTGTTGATCAAACGGCCTTTACGAGTAGACTGACACGCTGGTTTGCAGGTGCTGTGAGTTTGGGTCATTGCTGGCACTGCGGCTATCCAAGGCATCCAAGGCAGTCAAGGCAGTATCATGGAATCTTCCCACGAAAGCACTCCGGCGTCGGCCAACTTCCCGTGTGAACAGCGTGGTCATAGCTTCACAACTCACCATACCATACAGTGCTTCATCCTTCATCTCTCCTCCTTCCCACTTACAAAACTTCTGCAGCACGCAACCCTGGGAACGATCCAGCTGCAAGTTGGCTTCTCCTTTCCTGTTTCCGACCCTGCAGAGCAGATTGAAGCACTCGGGAAAGGCCATCTGGCAGCCCTCACCTCTGATATCACAATGTCCCGTAAGCTCAATCTCTGGCCCTCGATATATCTCCATGCTGCTGACCTTAGTTCACAGAGCCAATCAACATTAGGCGCTCAGCATCTTGCTCCAGCTGCCCACGTCCTCCAAGCTCACACTCAGCCGCTTCAAGCCCCGCTGCTCTCGAAAGTATGCTCGGCGATCTTGACGACATGACATTCAGCAACGCAGGTTCGAGCAACTTGGACACTTTCTCGGATTCAATCTTCGATATGCGCAGCGACTCCGACAACGACATGCAAAATGAAGCTCCACCACCAGGTTGTGATGGGTCTTACGACCCGCACTTTCCCATCGACGAGTCTCTGGGCTCTACCGTCAGCATGGTCATCAACGGCGACAATGCTCAGCATATCCTTCCTCCCGATGCTTGCATCTTCGTTGCGAATCTACCAAAAAATATGCCTGACATGCACATCCGGTCAGAGCTTGAACAAGCTTTCCTGCAATTCGGCAACGTCTATGTCAAGGTCCGCCGCGATCATACTCATTTGCCAGTCGCCTTCGTCCAGTACACGGTAAGTCTCATTCGGCCTTCCTTGAATCTCGCTGACGTGTCACAGAAACGCGAACATGCGCAAAAAGCCCTCTCCGAAGGTCAAGGTATCCGTGTCGGAGGTCGTCCTGTCCGCATCGAGATCGCCAAGTGCGAACGCACTCTGTTCTGCAGTCACAAGCTCAAAGACCACATCGACAGCAACGATCTCGAACGTATTCGGGAACTCCTTCAGGATTTCGGCGAGATCGAGCGTATTCAGACCGCACCCGAAGACCAGCAAGCCTTCTACTATCTTCCAAAGGGAGTCTGGTGTCACTTCAAGCTCTACGGTTCGTGTCAAGATGCCTTCAAGGCTCTCTGCCGCCACAACACATACCGTTTCGAGCTGTTCCGCGACAAGAGTACAAGCCTGCGTCTTCGCCCCTACCCAAGCTCTCATGTCCCCAAGATGCCTGCAGCCACTCGCAATGCAGCTCACTACGCCGGTATCAAGAGTGTGGCGCACACCTCCAAGCATGGTAGTATCATCTTGGTTGATGGCATGCCTACGACAACGACGAAGCCTCAGTTGAGAGAGCTCTTCAAGCACTTTGGCACAGTCACGGCCATCTCCATTCAGCATCAATTTCACCAGAATCATGGTCTTACACCGCCCTGGTTCCATGGTTATGTTTGCTTCAAGGAAGAGTTTGCCGGTCCTGCCGTGCAAGCTTTCAGCGTAAGCAAATATCCCAAACATAATATGCCCATTCTGACATCATCAGGCTCGTCATGGTTTTTGCATCCAAGATGCTCACCAGCTTGTCTGGGCTCTACTTGCCATCGAAGTCATCTTCGTCAATGCAGACCCTTTCAATGGCTGCGCCATGCAGACTTTTGACATGTCTCAATATCATCAGTATATGCAAGGCATGATTCATCCGATAGTCGTAGCTCACCCAGCTTTCATGCACCACCCGAGCAAGGCACCTCATTGGATGTCGAGTATAGCTCTCGAGCCGATTTTCGATGAGGCTCGTCTTCGAGCGAGCGCCCCTGGACTCGGAGCCAAGGCCTCGATCCCACACGCGCAAAGTGTCAGCACAGTCTCTTCCGTGCTCCGCGAACCAAACAACGATGCTCTCGTATCGTCTTGGGGCCGTACCTACAGCTACGCCATGGCTCAGCGTCTATATACAGCGGACGACTTGCTTGGCTTCACCCCGCTCAATCAGCGAGATCGTCCGACTATTGAGGACCCGTCTGGGCTCTCCCCCCTCCGCTAAAGCCTCACCGGAGATGAGGGATTAAGGCTTCCGCGGTTCCCTGCCCGGGCGAGTGCGGAGACAAGGAACATCAAGACAGATTTGATTTGCTTGCAGAGATAGGCGTTGTACGATACCCGGGAACTTGCTTGCTGCTCACGAACTACCATTGGGCGGATTGAGACGTTGGTCGTGCATCAACACTCAGCTTGGAGAGACTTGAAGATATGCAGATGTCTGATAGATCGCTGACAGAACGAGAACTTGCTTCACATACATTGCCTTGTTTGAGTCAAACAGTGAAGCTCTATCCTTACTCAAGCATAGTTATATCCTTTTCCTTGTATTGCACCACTCACTTCACCTCTGGCAAAGCTTCCTGCTTCCTTCTCTTGTCCTCCTCTTCCTTTTGTGCTGTCCCAGGTATAAACCCTCCAGTCCACTTCCCGCCCTTCTTCTCCCACTCCAACTTCTGCAAATGTGCACTCCGCAGCACTGTGGCCTTGAAGCACTGCAACTTACATCCCGCCTTGTCCAACTCCTCCAGATCCTCCTTCGAAGGGAAAGCATCCTTCAACGCCGTCGACGGCACCCTATTAACCTGTGTCTCATCAGCACTCTCCCCCCGCCCGCTCCAGAACAGCAACCACTCACCTGCATATAAAACCCCAAACTCGGACTCACCACCACCTCCATCTGCTCCACCCCCTTCGCACACTCCTTCAACAACCTCACCACCTCCTTCCTCGTCCTCCCCGCCTCCTCCACCTCCACCGTCACCCCCACCACCAACAACCCCGTATGCCTCTCCATGATCCTCCTCAAATCCCCCAGCCCCAACGTGTACAGCGTCAGATTCAACAACCTCAGCTCCCTCGGCGCCCACCCTTCCTCCGTCAACGCCTTGACTAATCCCACGGCATTGGACTTATTAAACGTCATGACGCCATCACGGCCGATTTCCTGCTCCAACCGCGCCTTCTTCTCCTCGTCCGTCTCGTCGTCCTTCGGGAGGAGAGGCGCGTTGGCGGGATCTTCCGGGTCGTTGGTGACGTCTGCTTCGGAGACGTTGAAGGACAGCGAGATGAGGGTCGGGGAGATGAGGAGGGGGAGTTCGGACGAGTGGACTTTGGAGAGGAAGAGGGGGTCGGAGTGCTGGGTTGTGTAGTTGAGTTCGAGGGCGAGGAGGCCTTTGCGGTTCGCGCTGGGAGGGGCAGGGGGAGGGTGGGCTTCGTCGATTTTTTCATCCTGGTCGGAGGAGGTGGGGGTGTTGTCTTTGGGTGAGCGGAGGAAGGGGGCCACGCGGGACCAGAAGCCCGGGCGGGCGAAGACGTCGAGGAGGTGTAGGGCGCGGAGCTCGGTGAGGCGCTCGAAGAAGCGGATGGCGTCGTCGCGGGAGTCGTCGGAGATGCCGGCGAGGAGTTGAGAGTAGACGGTCAGGGTCTTGGTGTTGGGTGCGACGTCGTTGGCGAGGACGGAGAGGAAGCCGGGTGGGTAGCCGAGGGAGAAGAGCTCGAGGGTGAGGGCTTCGAGGGAGGGGCATGTTTGAGCGATGGTGGTGGTACCTTCTCCTGATGGGATCGACCAGGCTTTGTCGAGGAGCGATTGGTATTCGTCGAGCTTGATGTCGGAGGTGAGGGTGAGTGCGCGGAGATGTTTCGCTTCTGGCGGAAAGGGAGGGATTGTGAAGGACTGGAGAGGGATCTGTGCGGCCGTAGCCTGTGTCGGATCTACGAGCTGAGGTTGTGCAGACATGATGAAGAGTTCTGAGATTGCAATTGGAAAAGTGAGGAAGAGGAACAAATTGGAGAAGACCTACGAGCTCAAGCTCAGCTTTCCCTAGCCCTCAACTTACCTGCCGTTCCGTTGGTCGCCGTGTCCGCGGTCTTGTGCCTGGCATTGGCGCTTGACAAGCAATCTATTCGACTATCGATGAGGTGACGCGGATGACGGACCTGTTGTGGAGAAAAATGCGGAGGAGGGGGCGGGACCTGGCGGGGTTCCGCGGGGTTTGGCTGCTTGGTGAGCCCTGATCCAGAGTTGCTCTTTGGTCAAAACAATTGCCGTCCGAAGCTCAGTGGGGTGGTGGTCATTCGTGAAGTGGATCCTGGTCTTGATGATCTCAAGATGTCTTTGTTGGATGCTGCATCGCTAATGATAGGTCTGTCCTCTCGCCTTCCTCCCATCTGCGGAGCTATTATAAAGTCCAGCTTTGGCAGTGCTGCCTCCCATCCTTACAATGCCGATCAGATGGTGGACACCTGCCAGGACACCATCAACGACTTGGACGCCTGAACCAACGGCTTCTTCAATCACTGGCTTCAGCTTTGTCATACCAGCGCAGCCCAGGGTCAGCACATCTGCTCCTCTCTCGACCAGTCTTTTTGCCGTGTCCACCATGATACCGAAGATCTCCTCCTCAGGCTTGTGCTCAAGGTCAAGCACACCAAGTCCGCAGTGTTCAACGCCGGCGCAGAATGGTTCCATTCCGTAATACCTTATGGAGTCCTCTCCCATGACTTTGCTTCGAGCACCTGTGGCCACCAGACCCAATCGTCCACCAAGTGTTCGGGCGGCGAATAGGGAAGCTTCCATGATCCCGATCGTAGGTTGACTGAACTCTTCTCGCAGCATCTTGGTCAAAGGATGATCGCTGTAGCATGCTACGAGAAAGGCATCGTACTCCGAAGCAATCGGCATGACTGCCCGCATCGAGGCAGCAGCTGACATAACGCCGTCAAAGTTGCCCTCAATCGCCAATGGCGCTGGTTGTGGAGCGGTGAAGCCAGTGACAGATACATCTGGTGGCAATGTGCTGGCGACCATATCGACACATGCATCTGTCATTGACTTGGTAGCGTTGGGGTTGATGAGCAGTATGCGAATTTGTCGCCCTGCAGACGCATTCGTAGCCGTCTTCATGTCCGACATCGTGACCGCGATCGCAATACTCTATAAGTGTCTCTGCTGTATGATATCGCCAGATTAAACTTATCAGATTCGTTCATGGTATCGGCGGTTGAAATGCAAAAGCAAAAACCGATAGCTGACTCAGCTTGAACCAATACAATGTATATCTCAGCATTTCCTGCTACCCACCTCACACTCGACTTCTCATCCCGGCTGACATGAATGGAGAACTATGTCCTCGTCAAGGAGTCTCGATTGATACGTGACAGAACATGAGAGAGCATACATCGCGACTCAGACGCGTGAGCAAAAGTGTGTCGAAGGTATGACGTAGGAGGGGCAGGACGGGAATGTTTCTGCACGACCGCTGCCCATTGAAGTGTCAATCGTCTCTGCAAGGTCTGTCTTTTTCCACATCCAGTCCAAATTCGTCGTGCAGCTCGAAAACCTCAACATGGCCATCGACGACAAGATCAAGACTACCGCCAAGGAGGAAGGGCAGAGGGTCAAGCAGCTGACCAAAGATGCTGTTCAATCTCAGGCATACCTGTATCCCATCAAGGTACGGTAAATTGCATTGATGCGAAGGAATAGTACTGACCATCGCGTCAGGGCATCTACTACTATGCTTCTCATCGCGCCTTGTGGAAGCCCCTGATGGAGAAGATCGTGCCTTGTATCACCATGGGCGTTGGCATCTTTACCTCCATGTTTTTCTTCACCTATCTTCCTCAAGCCGCCGTGCTCGCGCTCTTCAATGGACCGATTGCCGCCGTAACGACTGCCTTGCTGGTCTTGAGCGAAGCCAGCACCATCTTCATGGTCTCCGCTAAGACGTTCCTCATTGAGGACAGCCTCGTGGACACGTTCGATGGAGTATGTTTCGGTTTCAGTAACGTAGACTCATGCTGACAGGACTAGACACTTGTATCCAAAGGCCAGACCGAGCTTGTCGCTTCCAATCGCCAAGTCAAGTCCGGAGGCGACTCCATCGCCCGTCTCGGAAAGCTGGTCTCCAAGCCCTTTCAGCGCTTCACCCCTTCCGCCATTATCAGGTACTTTATGTATTTACCACTCAACTTCATCCCTATCGTGGGTACTGGCATCTTCATTCTCTTGCAGGGCAAGAAGACCGGACCAGGAGCTCATGCCCGTTACTTCCAGCTCAAGGGTATGAACAACCACAGGAAGGAGGAGCACGTCGAGCATCGTAGAGGAGCGTACACTGGCTTCGGCGTTGTTGCAGTCCTTCTCGAGATGGTCCCCGTGGTCGGCGTGTTCTTCGCCTTCACGAACGTGGTGGGTGCAGCGTTGTGGGCCGCAGACATGGAAGCCGCCGACAGCACAGCACCAGGCCTAAGAGCACAAGCCAAGAAAGCAGAGTAGTCGTCATCGCAGCAGTGTCATTTGGAACAACAGCTAGTCCCAGATATAGCCTGACCAACCAGTACAACCATCTAGAAGAACCTCCCCTCCTCCTTCAAAGCCACAGTCCTACTCTTACTCTCCACATCATGATACGGCCTCTCCCCAATCCCCACGGCCCTATTCCCAAACCTCTCCCCAAGCCCATCATAATCAAACGTCGCCGTATGAAACACGCTCCTGTTATCCCAAATGGCAATATCGTTCTTGTTCCTCCACTTGAATCGCACCTGCAAATCGTGGTTCTGGTGGATCATATCCAGGAACCTCTTCAGCAGCTCATCGCTCTCCTCCTTGTACAACTCGTTGATGTACTTGGGGAACCCGCCGATGGAGAAGATGCTCTTCCACCCCGTGACTGGGTTGGTGCGCACCACGGGGTGCACGGCCGAGAGCTCGGTGCCGGTATTCTCCGGGCTGCCGCGCTCTTTGTCGTACAGCGTGAAGCCGCCTCGTTTCGCAGCGCGGTGGAACCCGTCCCCGATGAAGGTCGCGGTGAGCCCGTCGAGGAATTTCTGGTAGGTGGGGGAGAAGCGGTCGTAGAGTTCGTAGCCTGAAGCCCAGAGGGTGTCGCCGCCTGTTTGCGGGAGTTGGACGAGGCGGAGCGAGGTGTAGTCTGCTGGGATCGGCTCGAATTGGATGTCAGAGTGCCAGGCTGCGGTTTCGTAGCGGCGGTGCGAGGTGGTGGGGCCCGGTTGGGTTTTGAGGTCGAAGCCGAGCTTCTTGCGTGCTTCGGAGGAGATGGTGGAGATTTCGTTGTCGCCTACGCCGAATTCGCGGGAGTCGTTGAGGACGGGGTGGATGTGGAGGGTGGAGGAGGGGGGTTTGCCCGAGGCGAGGCCGAGGCGGTTGATGAAGTCTTTTTGGAGGTCGTTGGTGAGGTTGTCTTGGGCGCGGAAGAAGACTACACCGCGGGAGGAGACTAGAAGGGCGTAAGAGAGATACTGGGATAGGGGAGAGGGACGCACTAGCGTAGGCCAAGTCGCGAAGCAGCTCGTCTGCGTTTGGGGCGTTGAGGATGTCGTCGACTATGTTGGTTGTTTCGTACTCGCGGCCGATGATAGGGGTCACTTCGACGTGTTCGAATTTGTCAAGGGCGCCAGTAGGCTTGAGAGGCTGGCGCTTGCTCGACTTGAGGTCGGTGCCATTGCCGTTCTGTGTGTGACTGTCCACGGGGAGCGCTGTTGGAGCCATGTTTGTGTAGAGGATAGGAGAAAAAACCGACAAAGTGTAAATAGAACCTACCGTGACCTATCTATACCTGATCTGCGAGCCTATGACGGACTATGCTCGCACTCGTGCATGCTGCAAGCACTGTCACGTCTAATCACGCAATCCAGCTCTCCAGCAGCATGAACGGATGTAGGATCCGACGTGGTGGGGATGAGATCCGCTAACGGTGTAATGATAAGAGCTAGTCGATGATCCCAGCCAGAATATCTGCATGATGCCAGATAGCGCGTTCAGTCTGGTTGTGCGACGGTGTTGTGTCTTCACGTGGAGGTGGGATGAGTGAGGGGTAAATTTGGCTCTGACTTTCACGAGCAAGATAAATATTGCCAAGACACTTCACCCCCCTTTCAGTTTAGCGTGACTTCCGTTCCAGGCTCACCCCGCGGCTGCGTCCTCTTGCCTTTCTCTCAGTCACACTCGGACTCAGCCTCTGCAATCCACAACACAAATTGATAATCACACAAATCTCCACTCTTCGCGAGCAGAACTGATCCAGTAATACCCTTCACTCAACAACTCACATTACAAACCAAACACCAGACAGACGGTCAACGACATCTGCGATTTTATGTCCGCCCAGATCGAAAACCTCAAGTCCTTTGGTACGTCAGAGCTCGACCCCTCTCTTCCGCATACAAGCGCCGTGACAGGACGACGGAGCGAGCGATATGGCAGGCAACAACCATCATGGCCTCGTCACGGTCATAAGCATCAGGATGTCGGCCACTTCATCTCTATCGTCCTCGTCGACCCATCTGGCATTCAACAAAACCGTTGAGAACAGCCCAACTGACATATTGTGTCACAGACCCCTTCGCCGAAGCCGATGAAGATACAGGAGAAAGCAAGCAGTCTCAGAACTACATTCATATCCGTATCCAACGTGAGTTGCGACTGTACTAGCATCACCACATCACCAGGCTGACGATTTTCCACAGAGCGCAATGGACGCAAGACCTTGACCACAGTCCAAGGACTACCCAAGAAATTCGACCAGAAGAAGATCCTCAAGGTCATCAAGAAGAAATTTGCCTGCAATGGCACCATCGTCAACGACACGGAAATGGGCGAGGTGATTCAGTTGCAAGGAGACCAGCGCAAAGATGTGCAGGAATTCTTGATTGACAAGAAGGAGGGCCTGGAGCTTGATGCCAAAACCATCAAGGTCAGTCATGATCATACGACGCTGGAGAGAATAATGCTGACACCTGCTTAAAGGTCCACGGTTTCTAGTCCACCCATGCCGAGCCTCACTCGTTCCAACAGGACCAGAGGAAGATCGGCCACGCCAATACAGGACTCCAACAAGACACGCCTTCTTACCAGCAGATCATTCTGCTTCTGGACCTCTCCGGCTTTTCTCTACGACTGTTACGAACCAGTGATGACCGATGCATGAGAGCACAAGTGCGGACGGACTATCTTCGCGATGCACTCAGGGGGTGATTGAGTGCGAGATTGATTCTTTACTGTAGCCGGCTGCCGCATCTAACGCTTGTCGGAAGATGTTGGCGCTGGTTTTGTTATCGTATACTCTCTTTTCTTTGCAGGTATTTGCGAGCAGATGTAGTTCTCTCGGAGTCAGCAATGAGATTAGTGTTTACAAACTACATCACCTCCTTTTGATATCCATCCGGTGACCATTCATGACGCTCA
Source organism: Elsinoe ampelina (assembly GCA_005959805.1). Lineage (NCBI taxonomy): Eukaryota > Fungi > Ascomycota > Dothideomycetes > Myriangiales > Elsinoaceae > Elsinoe > Elsinoe ampelina. The sequence continues at coordinate 109,721 of SMYM01000010.1, forward strand.
TGTACCTGCCCAGACCTTGAATGATCTGCAAATGGATCATGTTGCCACAGTGGATGCATCTGGGCGGAACGGATCTCTGCGCAAACAGATCTACAAACTTTTGGCCCGTGCTGCCTTCCAAAAATTTGACCTCTCATCAAGCTCCATCAACCAGAAACCCATCTTTGAACATCCACCTCCCACGACCCCATCATGGCCTCCAAATCAGCAAATCGCATTCTCCATCTCCCTCTCCGACCCTTGAATCCCTTCGGCTTCTTCCACACCACCCGCCCCACCTCCCCTCTCTCCCGTCGCAACCTTGCACCCTCCACCCGACCCATCTCCATCTCCTCCCCCCGCCATGCCTCCGCCCGCCCCTCCTCCGTCGCCCGCACCCTCTCCAAAACCGGCGCCAACAAACCCCTCGCCTCCCCCGCAATCATGCAAAAAGAAGCCCTCCGCAAAGCCATCTCGTCCGGCTCGGCGTTCGACTTCATCGGCCTCGCGCCCGAAACCTTCGTCACGCTCCCTTCGTCCCAACGGCCGTCATGGATAAACCAGTTCTCGGACCGGTGGCTGTGGGAGAAAACCCGGTTGATGTCGAGGGGGAGGACGGCGTTGATTATTCTGTACTACAAGTTTTGGGCGTTGCGGACGCGGAGTCCGCGTCAGGTGGAGAAGTTGGGGACGAGCGCGAGGTTGAGGTATAGGATTTTTGAGTGGTGGGATTTTGAGATACTAAAGACGAAGAAGGTGGTTAAGAGGTTGTATGAGGAGATGTATAACCGGTTGGCGGACGGGGAGGTGGAGAGGTTGGAGGGGAGGGTGAAGAGGGATTTGATGGCGAGTTTGAAGGGGAGGGTGATGGCGAGGGGTCAGAATGATCGCATACAGTGGCGGTTGGAGAGGTATACGAAGACTCCGAGGTGTGTGGGATATTCGGTGTTGGCGCCGGATGTGTCGGCGGCATCGAAGCCGGCGTGGACGCCGACGTTGTTGCAGCAGGCGGTCTTGGAGGTGGAGAGCATGCAGAGTGTGAAGAAGGAGAAGAGGGTGACGGATGGCAAGGGCGGGTGGGTAATCAAGGACGTGAGCGAGGGACCAAAGGGGCAGGATGGGTGGCCGTTACCCAAAAAGGTGAAGGAGTATGTGGTGTTGCACAAGCATGTCAGGGATGGGAAATCGTCGAGGTGGATGATCTGGGGCATGACGAAACCGACGACCTTGTACGATGTCAAGAAGCAGCTCAGGGAGAAGTTGGGCCAGGCCGAGGTATGAGTGACTCGTCCATTGGGATCATCTTGCAAATAAATCGCGGCCACGACACGACAGTGGAACGGCACCATGCTCTCACAACAGAGAGTGCTATGTACGGCACATCAGATGCGATGATGAAGACGAGTAGCCGCGCAAGGTTGCATAGGAGCGACATGCCTAGAGACGGCGGCGGGTTAAGATACCACTCATGCCTCCCGAGATAGCCCAGATCCGCCAAAGATGCTGGGATGGCATATTCACTTGAAGCATAGCAAAGGCTGGTAGCGTGATAGACATTGTATAGTAGTGTACAAGGAATGACATTGAATCACTCTACTCCATTCTTGTACCACATCGAACCCCTTTTGCTCCACTGTGGTTACTGATCTCCGCCTCCGTTCAGCCCGTCCATTTGGCCTCGTTGGATACTGCCCCTGTTCTACTGGGTACTGCTGTACTGCTCGGTCGTCCTCGTGAGCTGTCGCGGAGAGCCGTCATAACGAATATGTAGCAGATGATACCATAGAGGAAGAGTGCCAAGGCCATAAGCCAGGCCCTTCTGATCTTTCGACTGTGGCACCCGCAATATAGCGTACAATGGAGGAGACAAGAGGCTGCCCAGGAGGGAAGTGCTCTTGCAAAGTGATCGTGGTTGTTTTCCACGTGTCCAAGAGCCAGTGTTTCTTCATCCGCCAGGACTGCCCGATGTAGACTCCAGGGAAGAATCCACCACCAATTGCCAAGTCCACGTCCCATGCGTCTGTCACGAAACACAATATTGCCCTGAGGTCGGTGGAATGCTGCGTCTGGGTTCATCCCCTATGAGGTTCCGTTGACCAGTCCCTCAGTAGATCCGTCGGAGCTTGTCAGTATGAAGTCCCGTACACCTCCCTGAAAGTCGGCAATTCGCCCGTCCTTAATCTTGACAACGACGACCCTAACGTCGTCATCCTTGTCCTCGTCTTCCTCTGGTCTGGTATGGAATGGAGTATTGGGGCTGCCACTGAGGACAGCTGCATCAGGCTTGTTCGCGGACTCCTCAAAGCCGTTGTATGCCAGATGCTGCTTTTTGCACCATCTCTCAACTTCGCTGCCTCGCTGCAGAACTTGTGCTGTGCCATTGATTGTCGCACTGATGCTGCCCATCTCGCTCGTGTTCATGCCCATAAGCAGGGTAGCCAAGCTTGATCTTCCACCCTCGCGACCTGAAGTTGACGGGCGATCTGATTGTGGTGGTGGGGAAGAACGAGGGTTTGGTGCTGGAGGACGAGAGGAGACCCAGTCGTGGACTAGTAGTGAGACGTTCGGGTTCGACAGCAAGTTCAGAGTCTTACGCGAGGACGGGTTCGTAGTCATGATGATGATCGGTCCATGAGGCAGAGCTGTCGTCGAGGAATTGAACGGATGCGAGGGGAGATAAGTGTAATTCATGAGCGAGACGTGTGGCTTGAGATCGACGCATGTTGCCAGGTGTAGCTAAGGTAATTAGCCAGCGAATCTTGCGGAGAGAGAGTAGACCTACATAGCGAGCGTTCTGCAGACACGAAGCTACCGAATCTGGTAGCGAATCTGACAGCTCTGGCTGTGTGTTCGCGGAGGTCTCCCACGTCAGTGGGGGCATTGCTTCGGTCATCGTTCTGGACGGTAAATGGAGATGCTGAGGTAGCGATTGCTAAGTGGTGATTGTAGGTCGCTGGCTGTATCTGCGAGTGAAGAATGGAAGGCGTGTGAGATGTACAAGAGAAGTGAGACAGACGATTGGTGTGGGAGAGACAAAGATGAAGCTCGAACGTTGACGTCGTTGCTCTTGGCAGGAGCATGTGAATTGATTTGCCCCTCCTACTCTGAGCAGGCCACTTTGACATGATTGAACGATAAGTTTTCGGTCGTAAGTCATTGACTATGCCACTATGTGCTATGTACATGTAATCCACTTCTGCAATTTCCCTGGCGCCTTCCACAACGATCAGCACCGAGTCCTTCTACTGTGACCCATTGCAGGACTGACCTTCGATCCTGAGTGACACCCAATCCATCCGTACACTAGACAATGTTGTCGTAACCTTCTTCGGTCATTCTTCGAGGTGCGTAGCGACCAGCACATGATCTAGGCAGAACCCTGTGACTCGGAAAGCGTGCCATGCGAATGCCCCCAAAAGAGGAGAAGTTGCCAGGTCGACACTGAAGGCATTGCGTTGGATTTCCAAAGGCTGGTCCAGGAGGTCTTCTGAATCATGACTACCAAGAACGGAGCTCTCATTGATCACATCAAGATCTTCTCGGGCTCGTCATCTTTTAATCTCCGTGTTGGATCGCCCTGCTTGTTTTGAAGCAAGGCTTGATTCGAGGCATCTTGCCCACGTCGGAAGTTCGTGGCATATATTTCCGCAATTCGGATATCGAAAGGTCCAGGAACTCTATCGATCAGCCCGATGCCCACACTCTTCAGCTTGTTCTTCATCATCTCTGATTGTGGTTCCACAGGCATGCCGAAATTCGTTCTCACAAAGTCGCTGAACCTGACCACGACTGTCTCCCACTCTCCCGGCGTGGTAGAGTACAACCGATGCTGATGGATGTCCGTAGGTACCAGGGAGTCGGTCTGGATGTTGATATGATACCGCCGACCATCGCTCTTGATCTTCATTGCCAGATAGTTGTACGGATCAACATCCCAAAACCACTGTCCAAATATTGTGCGACCAAAGTCTTTCGTCCGGAATGCCGCGTACCCTGACCTCTGGATATCTGGCCGACTTGGTGGCAGTTCCGTCGATATCGAGCCCTTGAATCGTATGTGTGCTGGGTCCTTCTCGGTCTCGGGATGATGTGTGATGTCTGCTTTCGAGAACCCTCCTTGCTGGAAGTCGCACATAAGCTTGAGCTCGTCAATCTTCCCAGGCTGGTCGAATTGGATCAGATGATATGGCTTCTTCGGGACTTCCAGCGTCTCCATGTTGATCGCTGCTTGTCGTCAGGATTGTGCCTTCAGTAAGGTGATTGTCCCTACCTATCCGCGATAGCCGCTTGAACTCGTTCATGCTCCGAGACCAGAAGCCCGCTTGAGCGTAGAGACGTCTCGTACACTGCATCGCGACAGTTTGTACAGAGGTCGAGATGTACACAGATGGGCGACTCCGGCGAAGCTTATATCAGTCGAACAATAGAAGATGCGGGCGAAGTAGGTCAGAAGATACAAGAAGACTGGGTCAATAGGAATGCATGCATGTGCTCGTGACGTAAGTTTGGAGAGCTTCAAAAAAAAGTTCGCCGATGGAGGAGACAGCTACACTCCATGCCACCAGTCACTCTTTTATCTCTCCTGGCATCTCTTACATGGTGGATGCGATATTCAATTTGACACTCCCAAATGATGAAATAATTACTACACTTCTCCAAAAATATACCCCGACCAATTCACGACCCAAAACCTCCTTCTGGCGTTGATGACTCTCAAGGCTTCCACCAAGGCCGACGATTCCGGTTTCAAGCAAGCTGCTACTTCTCAAAGTCCCCTGTCACAATCGCGGGAGACAGGAGATGTGCTACCAGAAGTCAACAAAGATGGACGCTCGGTAGCGAGTACGGCCGCGCCCACGCAGAAGCCGTGGGCGCATTTTGTTGCCGGAGGGTAGGTACACTGGTCATCATGGATGAAGAGCCATCTGACATCTATGCAGTACTGGTGGAATGACAGCAGCTTTCCTCACATCGCCACTGGATGTCCTCAAAACCCGGCTCCAGTCAGACTTCTACCAATCCCAACTCACAGCCGCCAGACACGCTCGCGGTGTTCCGCCTTTATCTCAGCTCTCATTAGCTCAGACTGCCCGACTCCATGTCCGAGAAACGTTTCAAATACTATTCGCTATACCCAAGGTGGAAGGATGGAAGGCGCTGTTCAAAGGGCTTGGTCCAAATCTGGTTGGCGTGGTACCTGCGCGAGCTATAAACTTCTGGGCATATGGTAATGGGAAACGGTTAATATCCCAGAACTTCAACGATGGTCAAGAGGCGGCATGGGTACATCTCCTCGCCGCGGCGAATGCTGGCATTGTCACTGGGACAGCCACAAACCCCATTTGGTTGGTGAAGACTCGACTCCAATTGGATAAGGCGACCGCGGAGAAGACGGGTGCGGGACTAGATGGGCGAAAGTACAAGAATGCGCTGGACTGCACACTTCAGACGGTACGGACAGAAGGTATTCGCGGTCTCTACCGTGGCTTGACGGCCAGCTACCTGGGGGTCACGGAGAGCACACTGCAATGGGTGCTGTATGAGCAGATGAAAGGCTCCCTTGCACGAAGAGAAGCCAGGCTGGCAGCATCAGGGAGGCAGTTGACGTCTTGGGATGATGCCATGTCTTGGGTCGGCAAGCTGGGTGCAGCTGGAGGAGCCAAATTCATTGCGGCACTGGCGACGTACCCACATGAAGTGGCAAGGACACGACTACGCCAAGCTCCGGTGACTACTGATAGCGCTGGGAGACCACAGCTGAAGTATACCGGTCTGGTACAGTGCTTCAAGCTGATCTGGAGAGAGGAAGGAATGGCAGCGCTTTACGGAGGCTTGACACCGCATATGTTGCGGGTAGTTCCAAGCGCTGCCATCATGTTTGGTATGTACGAATTCGTGCTGAGGGTTCTGGGAACAACCTCAGGTGTATAGTAGACAGTGAAGCAGAACTGGCTTTGTATGTAAACAGCATAGGCGTTGGATGATACCACTAGACGGGAAGAGACAATGCCACTCCACTACTTATGTACAATTAGGACAGCGCATATGAAAATGCTCGTAATGGGGCAGACCGTATCGAGAGACCATTCGCTTGAAATTGTGTCAGAAAATATGCTATGCCATGTTCTTCCATATGAGGTTTTGGACCGACACCTGACGCCTCACACATCGAGCATCATTCTGCTTCTCATCACTCCTCAACATCATAACGACTCGATTCCGTTCATTTCCAACAATTCACTCCTTTGGCATTCGGTTACGATCATTCCGAACATGCTCGTCAGATCAGCATCATGTCACGTTTCCTCTCACCCGCCAAAATCTGCTTGATCCTCTTGATTGATGTTTACCATGACCGCGAGGTCCAGCCTGCAGACACAATCAAGGTTCTCTCATTCATCTCACAGCATATCCTGCGTCGCAACGATGCCTCAAAGGCTACAGCAGAGGGTTCACAGTCGCCTCCAACACTATCACTTGCTTCATTCCAAACACTTCTTTCGTCCTTGGGATCAAACTTTCCTGGTCGCTCACTATACGACGTGTTTCTGAAGCTTCTCTGGCGCTTGGTCAGCTTTGATCAGCTTGACTCCATATTCCAAAAGGTCTGTGCCATGCCCATTCGCCACGCTGACTTCATGCTGATCTGATGAAAGTCACGTGCCTCGGATCCGGAGACTGTATCCAAGTGTCTACCAATCAGTCCGTCGAGCTCAATCGGCCAGTATCTCCGCAGATGTCATCTCGAATTCGTGCGACTACAATTCAGTGATGCTCAACTTCTCTGGGAGGACTTCTTGATCTTCCGGGAACCATCGTGGAGTGCTTGGGCGACCCGCAACCCTGAGGAGGCGGCATCGCAAGACAGTGGTGGTATCAGTCTTGATGATCACGTTTCGCCGATTCTACTGGACAGGCAGGACAAGCGTAGGTCTGACGGCCATGATGCTCTACCGAGTCAGGATTTGCTGGAGAAGACTGTACAGTTCCAACTTGAGCAGATCCAAGGCACGGGCTGTCGGCTGCCATCTGAGATGCAGACGAAGCTTGCTAGCATGGTGAAGCACGCAAAGTCTACGCCGGCAGACACATACTTCATCAGGTGAGGAGTTTTGACTGGGTAGACATCCCTCACTGACTTGTAGCTAGTTTCTTCAATTCATGGAGGTCCGGTGCATACAACGACGCCATCGACAATCTCCATCGGTACTTTGATTATGCTATGGAAGGATACGGTTCTCACCAAGCCATCAAGACGTATCACCAGTATGCTCTCCTGCACCTGGCAGTACTTCATGCAGACTTTGGAGCATATGAAGAAGCCATAGCTACCATGGACGAATGTGTGGCGACGGGTTGGTTTATTGAATTCTCGATTCCTCGTCGGGGCTAACATCCGATAGCTCGGGAGAATCAGGATTCCAGATGCCTGAACTTTGGGTTGTCCTGGTTGGTGCATCTTCGCAAGGCTCATCCAGATTATGTCAAGCTGGAGAGGATCTTGCAGAGTACCGCTTTTGCGGGCAATGATTCCGATATTCTGTTCTTCTTACAACAGAAGTCACTGGAAAGCAAGGACTGGACACAATTGAGCAGTACTCTATTGTCGCAAGCAGAGTCAGTGATTCAAACTGTATGTGATGTCTCTCTACGTTGCTGTCGTCCACTAAGATATACCAGGGTCAGGGTGCCTTGAAAGCCTTTGATTACAGCTATCAGTCTCACCATCTCAACGCCAAATACGCCCTGCATAGCTTGCAACCAACTCAGATGCGTCTTCACGGTTCGCTGTTCAGCCAGATTGGTGAGTTACATGTTGAGGTTAGGTGTGTGTCTCTCCCTGACGAGTCTAGGTCTACACGCCTTGTCACAGCTCCAGGCAAGTACAATCATAGCCGTGTACGAAAGAAAGGCAACAAGACCTGAAGCATTGTCTATGCATTGCGTCCGAGCATACCAACTGGCAGTCAGAGGAGAGTATGGTGCGGCTATGACAGAGATGAGAGAGAACAACCCAAGCAAGCACCATACTTTGCGCATGCATAATCTCCACCTCGGCTTTGCGAACATGATCAGGTTGAAGATGGTACTACATCGGTATGTGTGGGGGTTTAACTTCCTTGCGCAGAGCTGACAGACATGCAGCAAGGAGATGACAGTCGCAGAACGCCTGGTACAAAAGATCAAGCCTCTGCGCAGCATGGCTGAACCGGACATCGCATTCGAGACGCACATGCTAGAGATCGAGTACTTGCAGAAGGCAGGCAGGAATACAGAGGCGCTGGAAAAGGTCGATAAGATGTTTGAGGGAATGAAGTCCGCAGGCGGTGCTTGTAAGTCTTAATTCGAAGTCGTTGGCCAGCGGACTGACTCGACAGCGTTTATCTACAGGATTCGCCTGCTCATCAGCAAGGCGGATCTCTGGGTACATATCGGGAAGCCTTCAAAGGGATTCAGTATAGCACTACGAGCAGCAAATGCGGGCTACATGCGCTCGCTCTTACCTTTGATGTGCCAGAGCCTTGCCGCCCTCACCACCATACTCATTGATCAGGAAGAATACAAAGCAGCACAAGAAATAATAGACAGCATACTACCAAGAGTACGTACTCTTGCAAACAACACCAGCAACGCTGACCATCGCAGGCACTGGAACTCGGCGACCCCTTCCTCTCCGCCCGCCTCTACTCCCTCCTCACCGACGCTCTCGTCGGCCAAGCAACCTCCCCCAACCAAAACAGCAAAGAAACCGACACCCTCCTCAACAGCGCCCAAGTCTACCTTGAGCGAGCCAAAGACGGTACGTGTCCCTCTTCCATCTCCTTCTCTCGACATCCAAAGTGTTTCATCCCCAGAAAGTGTCAAAGTGTCGTCATCCCGACGCCCGGTCCTTCCATACCGCCCGCCAAGCAAATCTTCACATGCCGCCGATCACTTCGACCAGCCCTCGTTTCCCTCCCAACCACCTCGTATGCCAGCGCATTGGGCACGGTCCTGACCAGCCTCGCGCTCGGACGAGCACTGCCTCCCTGCCACTTTGCGTGGTCCGGGCACTCGCCCCTGCCTGCCACTTGGTTTTTTGGGAGGAGTCATCGAGGGGCTGGGGATGACTGTGGCTGGGTCTGGTTCTTCGCAGGGTCTGGAAGGGAGGATGAGGGGGTGTAGATGGTGCAAACACTTTTCTTCCCTGCGGGTCGGGCGGGCGCACGTGACTGCGCACTTTGCACCTTTCCACTTTGCACTTTTGGGTATCGCTGACAAAGTGGATGCAGGTTTCGCACAGGTTGAGGACCTGGATGGAACCCTGGAGTGTTTGCAGAAGAAGATTGTGCTGTTTAGGTATAGAGGGGAGGAGGCACTCGCGGAGGAGATGGAGAGGATGTATGCTGCTGAAATGGAGGGGTGGCGGAGGAGGGAGAGGGAGGCTGTCGGGTTGGAGTAGCTGCGTCGGCTATACTGGATGGGTTCGGGGAAGAGTATGCCGGTGAATGTCGCTGTCACGAATGCAATGTCTGCAGACGATCAATGGTATGGAAAAGTTCGTGAATGGTTTTTCGATTATGCACAGGCTACTTCGTCCTCCATTCCTGCTCTAGGCCATCCTGTCCTGCGACCGCAACATCTACTCGTCCTGCTTGTGGTAGTTGACTTTCGGGTTCCAGAAGAGAGTCTGTAGAATGTCAGCGATATGTTCCATCCGGTCATCCTGTTGCTCGCTCATGACATCTCCCCTCCGCCGCTTCTAGAACTCCATCCCGCCCCTCTTGGCCCATTTCCACCGAGTTGTAGTAACCCACGTACCTTGTCACCATCTCCCCAGAAAAAGTTCTTCGTCCTGATGTTCTGGTATGGGTACTCAGGCTTGTCCTCGAGAGCAGGCCCGTGGGCAACGTGCTCCCAATGCTCGTTCCAGAGAGCGTAGGCGTTGACGCTCGCGAGTGCCAGGCAGGGAATGACCACGCTGTATCCAATCAGTCACCGTTGCAATCCCTCCTCCATCCCATTCCATGTGCTCCTCCCATCTGTCCTCCTCGTGCGCCAAAGCCTCGCCAATCCCAACGCAGATCCAGTCTCTCCATCTCGTAGCTCGTGGTGGGACTCACTAGATCGACAACTTCCTCCACAGATCTGCGCCCGTCAGTACCCTCCTCTCGACTCCGACAAAAGTCTACGCACCACTCGTGGCAGCAGCATGCGCCTTCACGGCCGCTCTCTCGCGGTTGAAAGCATTGTCCGCCGCGCCATGGAATTCCGAGCCGGAGGAGGCGTTGCGGCGGCCGATCTGGCGGAGGATCGGGGAGCGGACGAAGCGCGCGGCGAGACGGGTGGATTGCATCGTGGTCGGCGGTGGTGTGGTGGTGATGTGCTTGAGTCTTTGCAGAGGTCCCTGTTTGTTCCGATGGGAGAGGTTGTGATGAAATGGCTTGGCGGAGGGGATTAGGTAAGCGGACGAAGCGCGAGAGGGCGGTGGTGGCGGTCGTCCTTGCTTTGTGCGACATCATGGAAGAACTTCGTTGATCTTTTTGGAGTAAGCATGGTATGAGGTACGGTAAACAAGTCGGAGGAAGAGCAGAATGAAGGCAAGGACTCTGCTACGGGATCTGGCCTTCAATCATCGCCCACCATGCGCCTGACAACGTGGAACGTGAATGGTATCCGCAATCCATTCGGATACGCGCCATGGAATACCAACAGGACCTTCTCGTCCATGTTCGACATCTTGCAGTCTGACATTGTGGTCATGCAGGAATTGAAGATCCAACGCAAAGACCTTCGCGATGACATGGTCCTCATCGATGGATGGGACTGCTACTTTTCTCTCCCCAAAGCAAAGAAAGGATACTCTGGCGTCGGCATCTATACGAGAAACGCGACTTGTGCACCCATCAAGGCCGAGCAGGGTGTCTTGGGTGTCTTGAGTCCACCTGGAGCCACGACCAAGTTCAGGGATCTGCCGGATGCGGAGGCGATTGGAGGTTACCCCTCGGTGACACAGATTGCGGAGCTAGGAGTTGATCCTGAAGTGCTGGACTCTGAGGGACGGTGTGTTTGCTTGGAATTTCCTGCATTTGTGTTGTTCGGGGTCTACAGCCCGGCAAACTCGAATGGCTTGAGGGACGACTTTCGGTACGGCTTCTTGTGTGCTCTTGACTGCAGGATCCGAAACCTGATCAAGGCTGGCAAGAATGTCGTGCTGGTGGGCGATTTGAATGTCTCCCGGGATGAAATCGACACCGCCAATGGGGATGAGGAGAGGATCAAGGCGGGCTTGTCTCATAAGGAGTACATCAGCACTCCGAATAGGAGAGTGTTCAACCAGATGATTATTGGCGGTGAAGTCGTGGAGCCAAGGGACGAAGGAAGGGAGGACTCCATCATGTGGGACATTGTCAGAGAGTGCCACCCCGATCGGAAAGGGATGTACACGCACTGGGAACAGAAGATCAATGCCAGACCTGGGAACTTTGGAAGCAGGATCGATTTTGTTCTTGTCAGCAAAGCGATGAAGGACTGGGTGCGTGAAGCAAACATTCAGGAAGGCCTGATGGTATGTCCGTAGAGACTCCGGCTACAAGCATGACTGACAATGCCAGGGGTCCGACCACTGTCCGGTCTACAGTGAATTCAACGACATCGTTCCCTTCCAGGATGCCAACGGACAGACTACAGACCGCCACATGCTCGACCTCATGAACCCAAGCGGCTACTTCAAGGCCGGCACCCGGCTCAAAGACTGGTCGATCAAGAATGTGCCTGTGTTCAGCGGCAAACTCCTGCCCGAATTCGACAAGCGCAGAAGTATCAAAGACATGTTCAAGAGACCGGTCAACCCTCCTCCTACGACCTCGACCACGAATGGCATTGCCGACAAGCCCGCACCATTCGACCGCAAGACTCCTGAAGCCACAAATATTCATGGTGGCAGCAACAACAACTCGGCCTCTCAAGACCCTGCTACTCAGACCTCTCCCGCACCGATACAATCCTCATCTTCGCCTGGCGTGAAGCGCAAAGCTTCTGAGACGCCAGCGCCCAAAGGCGTCAAACGGCAGAAGTCAAATGGCCAGTCCACCCAAGTCAAGCTCACGGCGAACAAGGGACAGCAAAGCCTGAAAGGATTTTTCGCGGCAAAGACTGCTCCAAGTCCTACCAAGCCTGCCGATACCAATACCGTCGCTTCCGACTCCGCTGCGGCGAATGGTCATCAGGATGTTGTCACCAATGCAATCCCCACCGACGCTCCCACCTTCATGGACTTTCCCAACAGACCCAGCACACCCAAGAAAGAGCAAGACCACAACCACCACACCTCCCCACACTCCATCAACGACGACAAAACCAGCATCGTCTCCCCAACCAAACCCGACCCTCCTCCCCCTCCCTCCCCCTCCGCCTACTCCACCGACGGCTCCGTCCACGACCCCATCGCAGCCAAAGACTCCTGGACGCGCCTCATGTCCAAACCCGCCGCGCCCCTCTGCGAACACGGCGAGCCCTGCAAGACGATGCTCACCAAGAAGAAAGGCGAGAACCAAGGGCGGAGTTTCTTCATGTGCGCGCGTCCGTTGGGGCCGTCGGGCGCGAAGGAGAAGAATTCGCAGTGGCGGTGTGCGACGTTCCATTGGTGCAGCGACTTTAAGAAGTGATGACGACCTTGCTTGGGTCGGCTGGTGGGTGGGTGTTACGATTCTGTATTTCTTATGATAGCGTCATGGAAGAATTTTTGCTGGGGGGGTTTGGTGTTTGTGCATTTGTCTAGACTTGTCCCTTTGCTTGCCTTGTCTCTTTGCTTGCCCATGTTTTGTGCTTGTGCGTTTGTGCGCCTGGAAAGTGGTCATGGGAAATCCTGGACATGGCACGCGACACGACACTTGGACTGGCAGGGGAGAGGACAGTGGGAGGATATGGGGTATCATTATGATATCTGCAGAAAAGCACTCGATGAAAGCAGGAAAACAAAACGCAGAATTCGTGACCGCTCTGCTCTGATGGCTAGAGACTGGTGGCATCCCCCTCTGGCCTCTTGATATGGCTCATCGCTGGTATGGACCTCTTGTCTGGAGTATCTCCTGCTCGTTGGTGTTGGGAATGTGGACTCAGAAGTCTTGGGCGAACATGTCGTCGGCGCCGGTCATGATGTTGTTGATCTCGGCTTCGAGGAGCTGTTCGAGGTTCTGGTGTTCGGGGAAGAGGTCGGTGTTGAAGGTGTTGGTGTTGAAGTCTTCGGCTTTGAAGTCGTTGGGGAAGACGGGCAGCTGGAAGTCGAGGTCGGGCTGGATGTTGTTGTTGGCCATGGGTTGCTGGTTGTGGTAGACGGGCTGGTAGTCAGCAAAGTCGAAGTTTTCGGCTGGCTCAGGGAATGTTGGGAAGTTGTCGAGGCCGAGCTCTGGCGTAGCAGGGTCCTGGTCATCGAAATCCAGCTGAGGAGTGGCAGCGGCGTCTGTGTCGGCAGCAGCGGCGGCGGCGGTGTTCTCGTTGGTGGATCTTGACTTGCGAGCTGCGCGACGCTTCTTGGTACCTGGACGACGAGGCGCATATTGGTAGTCGGGGTACATGCGTTCGTGCTCGATCTTTGCAAGCTCGGCCTTGCGCTTCCATTCGTCGCGGACTGCTTGAGGCTCCGATTTCCACATGGCGCCAATGACCTGAGCTGACTGGATGTTAGAATTGTGGCAACAAGCAGGGGTGCTGAGTCTTACAAATCTGGTTGTTGTGCATATTCGGGAAGCGGTAGACCATGTTGGAGTGATGGTGTTGACGGTAGAGGATGAAGCAGTTCTTCGGGCGCGGAATGCTCCTGGGAGTCTGAGTACCACCAGCAAGCATCTGTGCAAGCTGCTGCCTTCTCTTCGCTTCGGCAGACAAGACCTTGAGCTGGACGGTGCTTCCATCTTCGCTCATGTGAGGCTCGACGGAGCTATCGTTGAATGATTTGCATCTCTGAACGATGGCTTCAATGCCTTCTGCGCCCATGTCGAGGGCGACGGAAGCAGGAATGGCGATTTCGAATTGATCTTGACCTTTGGATAACTCTTGGATCAGAACGACCCAGAGCTTCTCGATGGCTTGCTGCCCCCCAGTCAGACCAGTGAATGCGAGAACGTTGATTTGAGACATGGTGGTGAAGCGATTGTGAGAATGTGTATGGCGAAATATGAGGACTGAGGAATGCAGAAATGAGGATGCAAAAAGGCGAAAGGAGGATTCATATATGAAAGGTGAATTGCAGCATTGACGCTCTCGATGAAATGTAGGAGGCTGACAATAGGAAAATAGCTCAATAAGAATGTGGCTGGAGGTGTTTCATGAAGTTGTCGATCGTGGGGAGAAATTGCATGTGAAGGGGCGAAGTTCATACCATGATCTCGATCCTGCCCATGTGAATTTGGGCTTTACACTTCGAAGATGTCTGCCGGGAACAGACACAACCATGCGATTCTTCCCGCGAGTGGGAACGTAAGTATATCTGTCGATGTACAAAGCGCCGAAGCGCCCTATCCTGCTGGCGAAGGTCGACAAGGTCGGGATACTGCCAGGTATCTCAAGGAAACCTTTTCGCTACAGGGATCGTCAGATCATGACAAACTGCCGATAGATGGCGGTGGTCCAAGAGGGGGATTTTCTGAGCACTAACAGACGGAGTACTACCAGCAGCAGTCGAAGATAGGTCTGTTGAGACTGCCCATCCGTGCAAGAAGGATGGATGTGGTAGGAAGTGCAAATTGTCGACGAGCCAACGTAACCAGCTACGACTAGATATTTTGGGCACGCAATGTGAGGCCTCCACAGATCTTAAATGATTTATACTTTGTACTTGATATTTTTTTTTGGAATGTTGGGCACAAAGGGGCAGCAGAATGCGTACCTTGCGCATGCGGAATGAGACTGATCACAAACAAACTACCACAACGGCCCTTCCATCGGCACAATTTGCATTTTCAGGGCACGACGAACTGGAAGCTCATGCTGGATTCTATTGCTTCTAAAAATCTACGAACCAAATTCCGCGGAACAGTGGTGAAATCGCAAACGCCGAGGCGCTGGGATAACAAACGAATCGAATAAAATGTGAGACCAATACTTCGAATAAAGAACGAGAACTTCTAGCCCCTTGATTCTCTGCGTGAGATACTGACACCCAGTCGCAGAAGCGGAGGCGCATGGCGAACGCAATAGCTGTCTGCTCCAACGGCGGGCTTGCCACACAGATGGCAACAAGTTGAACAACTTCAATTATGTCGTGGACGACATGGTCATGATGTTCAACATGAGATCGTCGTACAGATCTTGGTGCTGCCCCGAATCAGAGCATTGCCGAGCAGTGCTCGTCTACTGGATTGTGCAAGCGAAGAATGGGCGGGAGTTATTTGGGAGGGTAACGCCCTGGGACCTGTTAGCTTTGCTCTACCTCATCAGACAGGAGTAAACGTGCATTCCAAATATAGGGCATGATGATTGATTGTGTTGGTGTTGTTGGTTGGTAGACCTTGAAGTTTGCTGAAGTGAAGTCTTGAAAACGAGTGTAACCGGTGGAAGTTGCAGCAGCAGCGATATTACTGAACTATATATGCAAAGTATCCTCCATGTTAACAAAGGAGCCACATTCCAGCAGAACTTCTCTGACGAGTTTCATACACAAAGATCATTGCAAGTCCTTTGTGGAACTGCCAGTCTCTTTCGCCATGTTCTCGCCACCGGATCGACCCAAAGAAAGCTCGCATGCATTCCGCAACAACTACGGCAAGGTAGAGAACCGATGTTCCAGGGCGCTCGATCTCAGTGTTCCAGTTACCTAGCATGCATAGTATGCAGAAGCCAGATGTTCCCGCGCCACTTAGCCTAGTGTACCAGGCGCAGAGTGTGATCATCCTCGACCCGTGGTTTCCATTGAGAATCGACTGCCCCAGCCGCGACCATCGGAACGGGCGACGAGCGTTGGCATGATTAAACAAAGAAGGAGAACTCGCTTTCAGCTTAGGGAATACTGCCATTTCCTACCAGACCTACAATCACGGTCACATGGTGTGCAGTGTGGACGATGTTCAAGGAGGTCGCCGCACATGCAAAGCGTGGGCGGCAGGTTCTGGGATGGTAATGAGCGGACATTCATGTGCATATGCACATACAGATACCCAAACAGCATTGACACCGGCGGATTTCGTCAATGATAATGACAGTTTGTTTCTCGCGACTCCATCTTCCTTCCGTGCTTGATGTGAATTGACGTTGCCCATTAACGTTTCGGATGGCCGACTCTGGCAAACCGAAGGAAGCCCATCTGCTTGGCATTGACTTCGAGCCATCACCACCCATCGATCGCATCTCGCAAACACACCAATTCAGCATACCGATTCGCGCGGCACATCGCAGTCGACTGGTTTCAGACAAGCGGGTCGGTGTTCTTCCATCCACCAACCAATTGCCCGCGCGCACGCCGAACAAAGCAAGACAAACAAACAACCCCCGAAACATCAACACCCACACCAACCAGCAACCATGCAGGCCCTCCCAGAAACCCGCCAACAAAGCTTCGAAGAAATCTACGGCCCGCCCGAAAACTTTCTCGAAATCGAAGTACGGCCCTTGTCCCCCTGCCTCTCATTCCTCCCTCGCAAGCACAAAGACCCTTCCCCCCTTCCCTCCCGCCCCTCCATCCTGCCCCTCCGCAGAAACCCTCTCAAAACCCCCTCTAACCCCTCCCCTCCCAGGTCAAAGACCCGCAAACCCACGGCCTCACGCCCTCCTCACGATACACCACCTACCTCATCACGCTCAGCACCAACATCCCATCCTTCAAGCTCCGCAACTCGGCCGTGCGCCGGCGCTACTCGGATTTCGAGTACTTCCGGGACATACTGGAGCGGGAGTCGGCGCGGGTGACCATCCCCCCGTTGCCGGGGAAGGTATACTTCAACAAATTCGACGACGCGGTGATCGAGGAGCGGAGGAAGGGGTTGGAGAGGTTTCTCAAGATTGTGGTGGGGCATCCGTTGTTGCAGACTGGGAGCAGGGTGTTGGGGCCGTTTGTGCAAGGTGAGTTTGAGCGTTTGTGTGTGGGAGTGATAGGAGGGGGGAAGGAGGGTGGGAGGGGAGAACACGCTTGCGGAAGGGGAGGAGGGATGAGAGGCCCAGAGCGGTCGGGACGCTGGGGACAGAGAATACTGGCTGACTATGGATGTTGCAGATCCGAATTGGGACCGGAACGCGTGGTAGGAAGGTGGGCACAACGGGGACAGGGAGGAGATTACGGGAGGGTTGACTTGAAGCTGTGCAGGAGCAGTATACCGTCGAGCGTTCCAGCGTTGTTGTCTCGGTTTCTTTGTTTGCGAATTTCGATATTGGGAGGGGAGGAACGGGCAGGTGGGCAGAGACGGGGAGTTCGCAGGGTAGGTTGTCTCGCATGGATCTGGGAAACAGGGTGCAGCCAGAGTCTACATAGCACAGATGTCATGTATAATTTCTACTTGCACGTGATGGCGAACAAGATTATCCAAGTCCGACCAGGACCTGGTAGGATCAGATAAGCAAGTACTACCAGATGGCGAAGGTTTGCGTCGCGGAATCAGCGTGCTTGCAGGCTGTCAAGAAAAATTCGACAGCAGGCAGTCTGAAAGACGGGAGACCCAACCTCGGCCTCAGCACGAGTCCATGCGAGCGAAGAAGAGATGTCATGATGTTCATTGAACCAAACTATGCCCAGGCAAAACATAGGGTATCCCCTCCAAACCAAAACGCCCTTGATGCCCGTCCTCTCCCGTCGCCAGCTTCATCCGTCCAATTCCACAATACCAAATGCTATGCCAACCAACATCCTCGCCTTCCTCTCCCTCTCTCCCCTCCGCTCGAAGATGTCAAAGCCTCAATCCCCCTTCTCCTTGCCCTTCCCTGCGCCTTTGCCTGCTTGTCCCGCATTATTCGTCCTCGCATTCCCTCCTCCGACGAAAGCAGAGGTGTACCATCCGCCTTTGCCTTTGACACTGCCTTTGCTGGCCCCTGGCGGTTTCGCTGCCTGTTGAGGATTGGAAGGAGCGACACTGGCTGCGGCCGTCGGGGAGATCTTGTCCTCTCTTGAAGTCGTGGAGACATCTTCTGCGCTGCTGGATGCGGATATCATGGGAACTGCTTCTCTAGGTGCTGTGGTCTTGGGCAGAGAGGGCACGGAGGTCTTGGTCGGTGATGGGGTGTGTGAGCGTGCGGGAAGAGGTGGCGGGGGTTCTGTTTCTTCGATAGAGGAGGTTGTCGAATTGGATTCGGCTTCAGAGTGCGGAGGTGGAGCATGCTCGACTGGTATGAATGATGCGTCGGGGTCGGTTGCAACAGACTTCGCAGGGTGAGATAGGGATGCGGAGGACGCCTTTGATGGTATGGCCATGTCGGACGAATGGGATCGAGCAGCCGTATTAATGTGGTCGTCCGATGGCTGGATCGTGGCTGTGCTCTCGCCGAGGTCGCCCTCGTCCTCGCTGTATCGGGCGCTCGCTGCATCATCGTCCACGGCTGGAGCGGCAATGACCATGACTTCTTGGTCATTACTCGTCTCGTCCTCCAGAAGGCGGGCACTGCTTCTGCGCCTCTCGTGATGCACAGGGCCACTGCTCTTCCTCTTCTGCTCTTTCGTCCCTGCATTATCCTCGAGCGCGCCATTTGTTGTTTGCTGGTACTGCTCCACGTCCTCGACTTTGGCGTGCCCAGCCGAGTTTGGCCCTGTCGCGCCTGGAGGCACTGCCTTCCGTTTGAAAGTTCCAGCGATGTTGAAATTACTACCAGCCCATAGACTTGGCTTGGGTCCGGGCAGAGGTGCTCCAAGTGGGGGAAGCGGCTGACCACGTCCCATGGGCTCCCTCTCCTTCCCATTCTTGCCAGACGCCTTCGCCTGATCTCGCTCGCCGTCGGCCCCGTGCTCTTCTGCCTTCGATACATTCTCATGGTCGTCCTCTACCTTTCCGCGTGTAGCAGCCAAGGCAGCGGCTTTCGCCCCTTCGGAGCCCCCATCCTCGAGGCCCGCCTCCTTCGCCAGACTGGTGAAACCACTCACACTATTGCCTCTTCCATTTTGCCGATTGATCATGCTGATACCCCACGACTTTGCAGCATTCATGCCCTTCTCCAATACACCTCCCTGCGGCGGTGTCGTGGACAAGTTCCAGCTTCTCCTGTTCGCTTGTCCTCTATCTGCACTCGCCGGAATCTTGTTCAAAGGGAACGTTGCCGAAGGCATAGGGGGAGTCTTAATATCTGTAGCGAAGGATGCCTCGGCCGGAGTAGCAGCCACTGCATCCGTATTACTGCGACGGACACCTTCATCTTCGCTTGGAGAGTCGAGCGATGTGTTCGTGCTCGATTCCACAGATGAAGGCTGGAGTCTAGCAGACATGCTCTCGCTTCGATTCTTGACCTCCTTGACATAATCCGCAGCATCGCGGGTGCCTTTGCCCTTCGGCGTCATGGAGCGGGAGACCGTAGGCGTGACATCGTCTGTTGTGCTGACGATCGCAGTGGTTGGCGAGGCGAAAGAGTTCGAGCGAAGAGGCTTCGGCTTCTCATGAGCACGATCGGCTGGAGCGATTCGAGGAGAGGCAGGTTTGGAACGAGGTGGGGTGGGTGTCGGGGTCGCATCGCGAGTCGAGATTGAGGTTGATGTGGAATGCACGCTGGCATTGTCATTCTCGGAGGCCACAGGCTTTCGAGAATGCTTGCGAGACGTCACGTCCTTGGTGGGACTGGGAAGTAGGTTCGGCATGCTTATTGTCTTGGGCGAGATGGGCGGTATCTTGTCAATACTGTCAAGATCAGTGTCAATGGAGTCAAGCCTGGGACTCTTTATGTCGACGGCGTTCATGCCGATGACTTCCGATGCAGAATCTTTGGCAGGTTTGCTCGTTTCTTTCCTGGGAGCATCCCAGATTCCGCCTCTACAGTCGTAGTCTTCTGTGTCGAAGAATGGCATGTCGTCCCAATTGGGGTACACCAGTGTCTCCCCAACAACCTCCCTGATTCTGCTTTCGATGGCTCTGAGGATGAAACCATATGTGATCTGCATGCTGCTTACAACAGGCTCAACCGCTATGTCCATTTGCGGGATGGTTTCGAAAGAGATCCAGAGTCGATTGCTTGGAGGCGGCTTGATCTTGATTAGGATATGTCCAGAAAGCTTCCGTAAGACACCGGCGAGAACGAGATCTACCTCTCGCGCTCGAATACGTGACCCAAGCTCTATCCGTGCGATAGCTGCGATTTGCAGTCGGAAGCCACCGGTGTACTTGACGTCCGCCTCTACTGTGAGAGCGCCATCAATGTTGAGCTCCTTCAATTTCCAATTCGAGAAGACTGGTGCTGCGTCTCCCATGTCGACGCTCTGAACCTGAATGGAGGTGATAAAGTTAGGTTTGGGCACCCGTGAAATCTTGCGGTCAATCTTGGCTTTGACGGCGGCTCTAATATCCTCGGTCTTGTATATGGCCAGGAATATCCGTCCGAGAAGAGCATTGAACCACCGACAGTGATGGTCGCTGTCATTCGTATGAAGAGCCTGGACGAGCTTGATGATGTGATCGGTCTCAAGCTTTCTCGGTTTCGGTGAGAGTACATTCTCGGTATCTCTGGCGGTGGACTGCGCCAAAAGTAATGCATGGTAGAAGTCCTCCTTGTCTGAGCAGTTGTCCGAGAAGATGTAGAATGGTTGCGAGGTATTCCCAGTGTGTCCAGGCAAAGACCTCCTTGTCAACCGGATGCAGTTCTTCTTGATCCATAGGTCTCCTTCCGACAGTTCCTCATCCCCGCCATACAGATCCACATCGTGGTGCAACAGAGATATGACATGCCGCACTTCCAGCTGATCCGAGTTGTCGAAGAGCAGAATGTGTGCATGCCGAACCACGACGAAGAAGACATTCCTCGGTCTCTTTACAGCCTTGGGATCCTTCTTGTCTCCTTCCAACGCCGTGCTTTGCGTCTTTCCCCGCTCGAATATGCTCCTGTACATGCTCTGGTACACGCTTGGACTTTCCGAGTTGAGCACCTCTCCAGCTGGCGAAGACCTCTCCGGCGGCTTGCCGTTCACGCCGCCGGGGACATACTCACGACAGACCGCAAAGTAGCCTGCGGCGTCATTCCCACTGCCCCCGGGCGCGTCTTCCTTGCCCGCGAACCCATCGTCCTTGGTGAGATCTGAGTCGCTGTCGGAGGTGAGCTTGCTCGCGGCGGTGTCAGTGGGCTTTCCAGCATCCTGAGAGACTCTGGGGAGCGTGTAGTAGGCGAATGCGAAGACGGAAACTATGAGAAGAGGGACGAATGTAAGTCCGCCGAGAACGTATACTACTAGCAGCGTACGCAAGGACATTGCCGACGCGCTTGGGTCGTCGGTCGTAGTAGGTGTAGATGGTCCATCAGTGAAGGGGATGTTGAGGGAGCATGATTAGTGCAGACAATCGTCTCCAGAATGGAAAAATTCCACCTTTCCGCGTGTTAGAGTCCAAAAGAATGGAGGACCACTGTAGGGTTCGCAGAAGAGCCAGCCTGGCCAACTTTACCGATGAGGTCAAAGTGGTTCAGATATCCCATCTCGTGGCTCACCGAGCTTCCCCACAAACCTTAATTTTGCTGCCATCTGGCCTCGCCAAGATCGAGAAACCCTGGGAAATTCGACCTCATCTCCATGACTGGAAGATCTTCCGACTTACCATTGACCACTTGCCTCGACCTATCTCGCTGTGTCGCATTTCGCCTTCGATCACCGGTAACCTCTGAAGCACTGCGATAATCACAGTCGACCTCGCTCGCCACTACCACCATGTCGGACCAGCTCAAGGAGTTCGCCGATGTGCCCAAGGACTTCCTGAAGGAAGGCACACAGTTCTTGAACAGATGCACGAAGCGTCAGTAGAAGCGCATGGTGGCTTTGATCTCAGTACTAATATCATCTTCAGCTGATAAGCGCGAGTTCATCAAGATCTCACAAGCTGTCGGTGTCGGTTTCTTGGTCATGGGTGTCATTGGATACGTCGTCAAGCTGAGTGAGTGATGGATTGCGGGAACAACGGAGATGGCGCTGACGAGATTGCAGTACATATCCCGGTGAACAACATTCTAGTCGGAGGCGCTTAGAAGGAAGGAGGATACAAGATGAACGATGAGGAGAAAGAGAGAAGCTGGAGATGAGAGGATACGGCTTAGTGGGTTTGGAAAGGCGAAGAAGCCAATGAAGGGGAAGGATCATGAGAAGCAAGAGCTGTTGACAATCATGTGCGCAGAAGAGGGCAAGTCACGTGCCGGCTCATGTCACAACCAGTGTACGATACCACTCAGCGACAAAAGTCAGGTTAAATGAGAGTTTCATTCGCCATCATGAGCCATAACCCTATCTGCCATGCCACCGTACCATGCATCTAAATGAGTGGGAGTATATACAGTCGTGCCAGGGAACCCATGGCGCCTAGGTGATGAAGTTCAAGCTTCGTCGAATAAACACAAGAAAGAAATCGAGAATGCGCGCCATGAGATCCAGCCACAACCGTCATAACGACATCTGCAGGGTATCATCGTCGCTGTCTCCGTCGAGTCCCATCCGACGGTTGGCAGCTCGTTGCCGGAATCGCGAGGTGCCACCTCGGGTGCGGCGAGGTTCTTGCTTGAGCTCGGAGTTGACGTGGATGCCCATGGGTGGGTCACCCTCGTCGTCGTTGAGACCGTCATTCCAGCTGTGGACGGTAGTAGTGCCGCTATTGTGCGCGCCGCCGTTCCAGGAAGTAGCTGTAACATGTCAGAAGTGTCTCATTCGAGGCAAATGGTTTATGCTTACTAGCAATGACTGGAGCAAATGGATGCCAGCTCACATCCCGCAATATTCTGGTCGTTCGGCTATCTCCCATCATGTCGTACTCGTCATACCTTGGGTCGATTGGACCGGATCGACTTGCCTCCGAGACCTTGAGCTGTGACTTCAAGCTGCCGTCCATGTTCCAGATGTAGATGGAGCCGTCATGACTTCCACTGTAGACATAGCGTCCGTCCGTCGATCCTGGTGGACTGAAATGACATCTGATGAGGGTGCTGACTACGCTGTGGCCCTTGAAGGTGACCAGCGAGCAATCGTGAGGGTTGGCTCTCCGATCAGCCTCATCGTAAGGCGGATAGCGGTAGTCCCATCCGCTCGAGTACGACATCGGATTGATCTTCTCAGCCTTCTCCGGCGGTATCATCTTCCTTAGGTCCCACAGCTTCATGGTCTGATCTTTGGCATTGGAGATGACATATCTTCCATCCCCCTTGCTGTCGATGTACGTCAAACCTTCTGTGTGTCCCATGAACACGCCAGCTTCCCGACCGTCACCAAGAGATCTTCGGTCCCAGACTTTGATTGTGCAGTCATCGGAACCAGAGTATAGGATATGAGGTGAGGACTTATCACCATAGCAGACAGCATTCACATCGTCGGAGTGTCCAGGTATTCTCAGTATCGATCGGCCAGCTTCCATATCGTAGACATAGATGCTGCTGTCCGACGTGCCTGCCACGATCTCGCTACCGTCGCCACTGAACCGTAACGACCAGATCTGTAATATGGTTAGCAGCAATTCCAAGACTTAGAGTGTATACTCACACCCCAGTGACCATAACGATGTGTCCGAGTCCGACCTCCAGAACCAAGGTTGGCAAAGTCTAATGACTGGGGCTCTGATGAGTTCTCCGGGTCAGTATTTGCGAGGCAGACTTGCGGTCGAATACTGCTGTACGCGAGATACTTGTTGTCTGGGCTAAGTGTTGCATCCGTGATAGTCCATTGTCCGCCATAGAAAGGTACCTCCTTGTAGTACTTCCACCGATATGGATTAGAGGTGTCGTACATCCTGACGTAGAAGTCCTGCGAGCAGGTGAAGAAGAAGTTGCCATCGTCCGAGAATTGGCCCGAGTATCCTCTTGATTGAAAGTTGATAGACATGTCTGGCTTTGCAGAGGGTATCATGTCCTGCCTCATAACGCGATTCCTGGCTCTCTCGATGCTGGGTGTCTCGAGTCCTAGCTCCCGCATCATCGTCCGGTATGCCAGCTTCTTCTTCCGCCGTTTGAGAGTATCCTTCTCTGGCTCATTCATACCGAAAATTCCCTCTTGTATCAGCTTCTGCCCTTCTGGATTTGGTACCGGTGGCCACTTGAACTCCTCTGTAGGTCGCCGCCGTCGCATTCGCCTTCCCCAGGCACCATACCCGTAGTTGCCTTCTCCTCCGTCGTCATCTTCGTCATCATCTGCTACTTGTACTCGTATTCCATGGTTGGCGAAGAGTCCGCGAACACCAGCGCCACCCAGAAGCTGTAGAAGTTGTCGCTGAGTGACTCCTAGATCATTAGTCGAAGTCTTTCAGTCTACAAGGGCACGCACCGAGACTTTGTAGATCTTCCAGAGTCAAAGTCGTTCTTGTGGTTGTGTTGCCATTCCCTTCTCTTTCAGTCTGCTCTCCTTCGTCCTCGTTATCTCCAGACGGCTCCTCGGTCGTGTCCCTCGAAGCCCCGCTCTCAACTTCATCTGTTGCATCTGTCTCAGTCAGTATTTACTCGACAAGCTCGAATCAGTCGGTTTGGGCCTTGACGAACCATGAAATTCGATCTCTATCTCTGATTCCCCAAAATCGTCTTCGGTGCTCTCATCTGTCTCCTCAAACTCCATGTCGTCATCACCATCGGCGGTCTCCCACGGATTATCTGTCGGATCTTCTGCAGCGACTCGAGTGCTTCCAGCGGTCGCCTGAGCGGGATCCTCGGGAGAATCACTCATGATGGTTATTTCAACTGAAGCTGAGTGGATGAGCACAAGCCATGGAGAGAGATCGAGTTGATGTGGTGCATCGGCATAATCTTGCCGATCCGGAGATAGCAGATGGTGATTGTGGGGTTACAAGCACTAAGCTTTCGGCACACCTGTCAGGCGCAAGGCAAATCAATTATTAGAAGAGACATGTCACATAGGAGCACAAATACTGGCACACATTGTGCTACGTTATCCCTTCATGAGTGAAAATGACACGTAGAGGGAGCGCGAATAAACAGAGCTAGATCACAAAGCACGTATGCACAAGTGGACCAGTTTCATTCTGTCGAAATCGAATCCATTTTGACATCCTCGACGAGGTCTGATGCTGGATATGAGCATGATGATATGCCATCTCCCATCAATAGGTCGCCTATGCGCCGATCCTCATGATAGCCACCCGGCTTTGATGCAAGACATCTACTCTTCCTCCTCGGCCTCGTCGTCACCACCCTCCTTCTTCTCCGCGGCCTTGGCCTTCTTTCTCCTGACACGACCGGGGCGGCCTCCTCCGAATGGCGAAGTGAGAGCGAAATCGATGTGCTTCTGGGAGTCGAGACGGACGATGAATGACGGGACGTTGACGATCTGCTTGCCAACACTATAGAACTGTTAGCGGGCTTGCATCTACTGTCTGATGGCTTGAACATACCGGATGTGCCTCTGCCTGATGAGAACACGAGCGTGGTGGATGGACTTGGCGAGACCGAGCTTGTAGACGCAAGTCTGAAGGCGGCGCTCCAAGAAATCCTCAACCTTAAGGGCCAGGACGTAATCGAGCTTCATGCGAGACTCGTCGAGCACACCGACACGGACCAGACGGCGAATGAGGGCATTACCTTCGAAAAGGCGCTTGGGATCCTTCTCGTCGAGGGTAAGAAGCTGACTGTCGGACACATTAGCAGGTCGCAGATGTGAAAATGTGATAGCCATCTACGCACCGGGCAGCACGACGGATCTTTGACAGAGTCAATTGGACACGCCACACCTCACGCTTGTTGCGCAGGCCATATTCTCCGACAATCTTCAATTCGGTGTCACTGTGCCGCTGTTAGTTTGGCGATCCAACGACTTGAGCAGAGACAAGCTCATGCTTCAGTGGCCGAGGATGATACTAACAGACGAGCGGACTCGAATGGACGACGAGGGACCTTGTAGGTCTTTGAGTAGGATCGTGGCGCCATGGTTGTGGTTGATTGACAAGACCTGCGATTGAAACTTGAGGATAGATTTGGTGATGGAAAAGTCGAGTGCGCGCTTCGCTTAGCACGGGGAGCCGCGGCAGCCTTTCCTAATGAATACTAGTGGCGCGAAATTCCTGCTTACCTAATTCGCACACATCGGAACTTCAAGAGCAGAGGTCAAGGATTGCGACGTGAAAAGTTAGTCGACAACAACATCAACACAACGACCGCAACCCATCCGATAATTCGACAAAGGTACGATCAGATTCACATCAGTCTTTCATAGGAATTCCCAGACACTCTCGCCTGCAATTGTCCGAGTCTTCCACCACCACACATCAACCTCGAAATCATATCATACCGAAAACTAGACTAACACTTCTCTGCACAGATGGGTCACGCCGCCGGTCTCAGAGCGGGTACCCGCTATGCCTTTTCCCGCGACTTCAAGAAGAAGGGTATGATCCCTCTTGGGACGTACCTGCGCCAATACAAGGTCGGCGACATCGTGGACGTAGTAGCCAACGGTGCCGTCCAGAAGGGGTGCGTACAACCACAACCCAGTCAAGAGTCAGACACCCGCTGACACATACCCCAAGTATGCCCTACAAGGTCTACCACGGCAAGACCGGCGTCATCTACAACGTCACCAAGTCCTCGGTCGGCGTCATCCTCCACAAGCAAGTCCGCAACCGCTACATCGAGAAGCGCATCAACGTCCGCGTCGAGCACGTCCGCAAGTCCCGCTCGCGAGACGAGTTCCTCAACCGTGTCAAGGAGAATGCGGCCAAGAGGGTCAAGGCGAAGAAGGAGGGTGTGCATGTGCACTTGAAGCGTCTGCCGGTCGCGCCTAGGGAGGCGAGGACGATCAGCGTCAAGGACAACAAGCCGGAGAACTTGGCGCCGGTGGCGTATGATACCTTCATTTAAAGGGGAAGAGGGAGAGGGAGACGGGAGTGGTGGTGTTGCATGGGAGCGGAGAACTTTTCGCTGTGGTGTTGGGCTGAGATTGCCGGCATCTGCGGTGCTCATTCGGTCGATGCAAAATGGAACAATGAACTTCACAACACTTCGAGAGCTTATGGTTGGCTGTGTGAGCAGGAGCAATGTCTTGGATCTGTCATATTGCAAACGTGACCGGACGCGGACTATTATGATGACTGGTCGTAGCTCATGCTACTGAACGTGATTCTCTATGCACCATACCTTCCACGCCCACAACTCTAGCCCTGCATCTCAATACCGCCCGTCCCGTGGAATACTTCTCCTGTGAAGTACGTCCCGAGCGGACTAGCCGCAAACACGTACGCTGTGGCTACCTCAATGGGCATACCAGGCCTCTGCAATGGCGCCTGGCTGATCCCAAGATTCTCAGTCATAGTCTTCGGCTGGTTCTTCGTTGCGGGTTGCAGTGGCGTCCAGATGATTCCTGGCGCAACTGCATTAACTCTAATACCCTTTGGTGCCTGTTGTTGTGCCAATGATCTCGTGAAGGTGGCAATTGCTCCTTTGCTGGCGCTATAGTCGACGAGCTCAGGGTTGCCCATGTACCCGGCCACAGAGCAGGAGTTGACGATTGAGTCGCCGCGCTTCATGTGTGGGAGGGCGAACTTTGTCATGGCCATCATTTGCCAGACGTTGGTGCGGAAGGTCTTATCCACGACGTTGAGGTCGATGTCTTTGTGGTCGAAGCAGGCTTCTTGCATTGATGCTGAGGTAAATCAACGATGGAACAGCTAGCGGAGAGACTCATTCTACTCACTGTTGTTGACAAGGATGTTGATTTTGCCATGAACCTTAATGTGCTCGTCTATGATACGTTTGCACACGGCCTCGTCCTTGAGGTCTCCTGTCACAGCATGACCCTTGACACCAGCCTTCTCGATCTCCTTGATCGTATAGTCGGCATCTTCCTTCTCCACCTCGAGATGAGCAATGGTGACATTGGCACCTTCACGAGCCATAAGAATCGCCACAGATCGGCCAATGCCAGAGTCGCCGCCGGTGATCAAAGCTGCCTTGCCCTTGAGGAGACCACGACCTTCGTACTCCTTTAGGTAAGGCTTTCCCTCGTCATCCCAGAACTCAAGCTGGGTCCAGACTGCTGGAGGATCCATCTTGCTGTCCAGACCTGGACCGCCGGACTGGTCCTGGGCCTTGAGTTGTGCCGGGTAGGCGGTGGGGGCTGCTTTCTCTCCCATTGTGATTGATCTTGTTTCTGATGTTTACAAGTCGAGAGACCAAGAAATTGATTCAACAAGAACCAGAGCCGCAGCTCCAGCTTTACCTTTTCCGTAATTGTGAATGCGGTTGAGGATGTCAACATTGTGACATCACCAGCAGGAGCTATCAATCCCAGTGTCGCGAGCGCTGCGGGCAGTTCCAATCACCTACAGATCGTCTCAATTTCCACAAGACGCAATTGGGATTGGTAGAGGCCGAAACTGGCATTCACCATTTGTGCACGAGGTACAGAGGAGAGAGATTGCCATCTACCGACCGCCAGAAATATTGGCCGCAAACTATGGGGAGACCTCCAATCATCAAAAGCTCCGGACCATTTTGTCCGTTCCACATACCCATTGCTGTAGCTAAATCGTGACTATGGCCAAGGCATGATTCATCGCCGCTCAATTATAGCTTTGAAACCACTCGTGGTGAAAGACGTCGGCCGCGTCTCCACGCTCTTCCGGATCCCACACAAGCATCTTCCGAATAAGATCCAGAAAGAGAACTTTGTGGTCGCCTTCAGGAATGGCGGTGACGAAGTCTTCGAGTGAATTGTCCGGGATCGCGATGGGACCTACCCATTGACCTGTATTTGCATGAGGTATGCACAATTTTAACCAGCGCTCAACCGTATCTTACCATTGCCGTCGAACAATATCTTGATTGCTGGGTTCTCACTCCGCTCAACCATATGAAGAGGTGGAGGGCCGAGATAGCTGATATACTGCGCCACGGCGATTGGCAACACGTACTTGTTGTCGCGATGATCGATGGGATAAAACAGATGCCGACCTTCGAGGAGTTCTAATGCCTGTCCTGCGTGAGCCATGTATGCGGCCGAGGTCTGGCAGAACTTACCGTGATGCCAACTGACCAAATGTCAATCTTCCAGTTCCAAAGAAGTCCCATCAAGACTTCGGGTGCTCGGTGAGTATCCGGCATGCACCATCCTCGGTGCTCGTCTTGAATGAGCCGAGCCGAGCCAAAGTCGGTGAGAACAATCTTCCCAGTCGCGACATCATATATGCTGCCCGGATTACCCCTCGACGGATAGATGTCGTGGCCGTCCACTTTTGTCGGCAGGCTAGGATTGTTCTTCTCGTCTTGTTCCAGTCGAGCAAAGACCTGATCATCCTCTGTACCCACGAGTACGTTCGTTGCACTGATATCTAGAAGCATCTCAGTAGCGTACGTGATGTTCAGCTTTCGAGGTTCCTACCAGTATGAACAATACCACAGCCACCATGCAGCCAATCTAGACAGATCATCAACCGTGGCAAAAGGTCCACGACGAATTCTTTGGGCAGGCGATATGCGTCGAAATGGCGCTGTAATGTCAAGTAGCTGCAGCCCTGAGGCCTCATGACCAGGCAACCGTGTTGACCATGTGGGCCATCCAGCTCGAATTTGTCCTCGGCCAGCCTCAGATATGTCAAGCCTCCATCCTCTCTGGGACAACCCTTGAGATGATCGAGCATTTTGATCTCGTTTACCACGGCTGGATCTGGCCCGTTGGGCTCGACGGTGCAGACTTTGAGTGTTGCATAGCATGAGCGCCTGCATTCCTCATTCAGCTGAGGTCAACACGGTAGCAAGAGATGTCTACCTCTCATCGCGGGCGAGCCAGACAGTTGAATGAGCACCGAAGCCTAGTTTCGTAATGATACGGTAACGGTCCTTGTAAATATCGCCAATGCGGACTGGATAATAACGCCTTCGGCCCCATCGGGGAAGCGAGTTCTCTTCAAACACTTCGACCGACGTGTGACTCATCGTGCTGTGGAATCGCAACGATCTGGGACGTAAACACCTGAGCATGGCGCGCGTGATCGAGCAGCGGTGGCCAATCATGAGAGAATCATGAACGAGTTGGCTGGCAAAGGGCTTGCATCAACTGTGCCGCAACTGTGCCGCAGCGCCAACCAGGTGCCTGCTCAAGAAAGGTGGCGGGGATAGAATAAATGGAGTAGCTCTTGCAGCACGTCAGACCAGATCTGTTCATTGCCTTCGTAATTCACTCGGACCAGTGGTGGTCCCGTGGTATGCAGATATACATTCTCAAATCATGCCTCCCCGACCAGGCGTCGCGCTTCACACAGATGCCACCTTGCCAACAGCCGTGCAACACCTTGTCAGGCAAATCGCGGATGGAAACAATCCCCATGTGCGTCTACACGACAGAGACTGATTCAAGCTTCTGATCATCCAATGCAGGTTCAGTTCGCGTACCGAGAGATGCGGTTCCCTCGGTGAGTCTTTTCGAAACGTCTTCTCGACCCGACCACCCCTTTCCCCCAAGGATTGCATTCGTTATCAATCTGACAAGCAATGGCAGTGGAACCCAACCACATAATACGAGCACTGATGACCTGGAAGTCCGTAAATCCATTACGATCGAGTTTCGGGGAACCCCTCGAGGGACCTTGATCTGCCACCTTTTCAACGACGGCAGCATCAAGACACGAGAGCAGATGCATGCAGAGATCAACCATCGAGTGGCCATGGATAGGCACTTAGCGGCCGAAGAAGCTCGATTCCCGACGTTGAACCAGACAGTCGCGCGACTCGAAGCCCAGAGGTACATGAAATCACAGATACAGGCTCTAAGGAATGATGGTACTCGGAGTATCATGTCCAAGCAAGTGGAGAAGAGCAACATCGAGATGCGCTATCGTGCATTTCTGCAAGCACAGGCGCTGGCCAGGCAAGCTGCTGCTGCTGCTGCTGCTGCTGCTGCCGCCGCCGCCGCCGAACCTGCGCCCATCGCCACATCTGCCAGCGCCGCCACAAAGAAGAAAGGAGACAAGAAGAAGAACAAGTCACGGAAATAGTGTCATGACTTACCGTACATCAGATCTCATCAAATCTAGAAGTTACAGCCAACATTTTCCTACATGAGGAACTTCACGGACGGGATTTGTACGGCTATATGCGCTTGACAAAAACTGCAAGATACTGTAGAGAGTTGTCGTTGGTACAGTAACACAGACAAGTCGTTTGGGAGTCTACCTTGTCCCTGGATCATAGCGCCGGAAGCCGTCCACTGGACTGCCCGTGGTTTTGTGGCCATGCACTCATGTCTGTGGTGTTAAAGAAGCTGTTTGCAGAGTCTTGTCACATTTCGTAGATATTGGGTGCCTGTAAAATGAAATTCTCGAGGCAAACGAGCAAAAAATTCCCCGATCCGCGACCCGCACATGGAGTCGTGCTCGCGCTGTCACCAAACCTTGAGGCGATTGGTGTCAAATTTGCTGATCATGCTGTGACATTGCTGCTCCCAAACCATCGCCCAGGTATATAGCGACACTGCAGCCGCAAACTCAACTCAACCGCATCAACCCAACTCGTCGCGACATCATGGCTGACAAACCACTAACAACCCTCCCCTCTTCTCGTACGTATCTCGACCCATCCAATGTTTCATCCCCCATTAACCCTCCAAAGTCGACGCGCATGGCCTCACCAAAATCGCCACAGGCAAAGTCCGCGAAATCTACCAACTCACCCCCAGCACACTCCTCTTCGTCGCCACCGACCGCATCTCCGCCTACGACGTGATCATGCGCAACGGCATCCCAGGCAAAGGCGCCCTCCTCACCCTCATGACCGCACACTGGTTCTCGCTTTTCTCCAAGCACATCCCTGATCTGCAGACTCATCTCCTCTCTTTGTCCCTTCCTGCCGAGGTGTCCCTGCCGGACGATCTCAAGGTGCAGCTGAGGCATAGATCCATGGTCGTGCGCAAGTTGAAGATATTCCCTGTGGAGAGTATCGTGCGGGGGTATATCACGGGCAGTGGGTGGGCGGAGTATAAGCGCAGTGGGACCGTGCATGGGATTGAGATGTCCGAGGGACTGAAGGAGAGTCAGAGGCTGGAGAAGCCTTTGTGGACGCCGAGTACAAAGGCGGAAGTGGGGGGGAAGGATGAGAATATCTCGCCCGAAAAGGCGAGGGCGTTGGTGGGGGAGAAGTATGCAAAGGTGATCGAGGAGTGGAGTGTGAGATGTTATGAGATTGTGAGTGATGTGGGATTTGGGATGGGAGAGATTACTGATGGTGACAGGCGAGGGATTATGCTGCTGAACGAGGGATTATCATTGCAGACACGAAATTCGAGTTTGGGCTGGACGAGGAGACTGATACGGTAGTGCTTGTAGATGAGGTGCTGACGCCAGATAGCTCGAGGTTCTGGCCGGCGGACAAGTATGAGGTTGGCAGGAGCCAAGATAGTTACGACAAGCAGTACTTGAGGGATTGGTTGACGAAGGAGGGTCTAAAGGGCAAGGAGGGCGTTGAGATGCCGCCGGAGGTGGTGAAGCAGACGGCGAGCAAGTACAGGGAAGCATTCGAAAAGTTGACAGGCAGAGGATGGGAAGAAGCATTGTCTGCAGAGTCATGAAGTGCCGACCCCATCAAGGTAAGTCGAGTAGAAATTGGCTCTCCGAGGAGACCAGTGATGATATAAGTACGCCAGCGTATATACAGTGAAGATGAAGGCAATGCTTGCGGAAAGTCTACGGATGCTGCTTTTACCCAGATGCTGATGGTACAGCCGACCAAGAACGCCAGTCGCAATACAGTTGAAGCAAATGAGACGTGACCTCTCTACCCTGCGATCAGAACCCACAGGAGGAAGACTGGAGGGCGTTAGCGGAGACGACACCAAAAACAAGAGAGGAACCAGCTTACAGATCATGAGGACCCCAAACATCTTTGCCACCAACCACCTGTTACCCTGCACTCTCGACCAGTACTTCATCAACTCTCTCTGCGCACCGTCCACGTTGTCTACCACATCATCCGTGTTCGCATCTATTCGCTGGATCATCTCGCTTTGTTCGCTGACCATCTGTGCAAGTTGTCCAAAGATACCACCCAGCTCGTTGATTGTGCGCTCAATCGCTTCTATCGCCTCGCCTCTTTGCTGGATGTAACTGTTCTGGTTCCCTTCCTCCAGCAGCATCATTTGCTGGTCACTCTGCGGTCCGCGCCCAAGAACACTGTTTCCTGACATGCCCGACGGTTCCAATGTGAGTAGATCCTGACCCTGGCCTCCTGGTCCTGGAGCCGGACTTCTCCCTCTGCTTCCAGGCGTCGAGTAGAGTGGGCTATCGGTTCGTCCTGGCGATAATTGTGCTTGACTGGCTTGACTGACGCTGCTCACGAAGTTGTCCTGCCGGCTTCTGCTAGCTTGTATGTTCTTCGTCCGGACCTCGAGCACCTCCTTGAAGTTCACTCCTACGTCGGCCAGCTTCCCTTGTAGCATTACTACCACGTTCTCATTGTGTAATCCTTCCTGATCCCCTCCTTTTCCACCAGTTGGATGCGCTCGTTTCGACAGCTGACTTAGTGCGCCAATTTGCTGATTGAGTGCCGCGAGATCTTGCTTGATCACAAACGTGAGTTGGTTAATCTCCATAGGTCGGTCATCGAAAAGCGTTTTCCGCTTGGCGAGTTGCGCCAGGCGCTCTAATTTGCTGACTGTGGCTGCGATTCCGCGACCAATTTCGGCGGCTTTGCGCGCAAAGTCGGAGCGCTTTTGGCGAGTGGAAGAGGGCGACGATGGCGACGGGGAGATGGGGCGTTGAATGCCGGGTTTCGTTGTTAATCGCTTTTGGGCCTGGGAGAGGATGGAGCGGAACTCTGGGGTGCGGTCTTGGATAGAGGCGGTACCCATCGTGCCGACAGGACCGAGGGGAGACCGAGTATGGCGAAGATGGAGGAAGAACTCTTCTGCGCCGTGTTCAAATGGGTGCAGTGACAGATCGTTGCAGGAGTTGAGGATTGACTGCGGCCTGGAGGATACACCTAGTCGGAGTCGCGATAGCCAGATTGTTGTCGTGCGTGGGACGTGCAGAGGATTAGCGGGGGGATTTCAGCGCTGCTCTCAAATTCAAGAGAGGTCGGGAGTGCGATCGTTGAGAAATGTTATGATGTCGATTGCCGTTCGGAGGTGAAGTCTGGCTTCAACAATCGATGCCGAACATGGAAACATTGACGAGCCGGGGCGGCTTCGGGGGCTGCCGAAACCCTCTTTTCGGACATTTCATTTGCAGAAACGGGAAGCGGAGGCGAAACTTGAAAGAGACGGGAACGCTGCTAAGAAGTCAATCAAAGGTACAGGTGACACGCTCGCTCCCCGGCGGTGCCTTGGAGTTATCCATACAGATTGGTTTGTAAGTGCAGTTCTGGTAGCGAGCATAAGGTATGGACACACCGTGGTGACGACGACCATGAGTTCCACAGCTTCACTTGGGAAGACAACACTCGTACTTTCTCAGTAGAGTTAGGCAAAAATAGCACATGAATCTCGAGATCGACAGTGGTCCGGGCGAATTCTCCAATCCTTCTTCGTTTTGCAGTGGGTCATCCGGAGAAGAAGACGTCAGTCCGTGGCCCGTCCGTGGCTCATAGCAGCGGGCAGCGGGCATCTTCTTCCCAGTTCACGCGGCCTTGCGGCTGGAGCTTGCCGAAGGCTTCGCTGTCTTTGGTTGTCTTTTGACTGTCCCGGTTTCTGTACGACCAGCACCTCCATCATCCTCGGCTTCGCCCTAGACATTCTGTCTTGCAATCTGGATCACTCCCTCTGATCAGCCATACCCCTTTTCCTCGATTTGCTCAAGCCTCGACCGTAGTTTGTGTTAGTCGATTCTCGCTCCTCTCTCCACCAGCCGTTGGCAGAAGTGCGCCGGTACAAAGCTTTAGCTGCACCCGGCGCGTCGTTACGAATTCGCATCATATCGCAATCGTGCCTCACGAGAGATCTTGCACATTCGGCAATGCTTTGCTAGCAAAGCGACTTGACTGTCGCGACAACATCAAAGGCTCAGGCTCAAGCCAAGTGACGGTCAGCAATGTCGCGTCCAGCCTATAATTTCGCCGACGAGAGGCCTTCGTCTCCTTTGTACGTGGCCTAACAGCACCTATTAGAAGAATTGCTAATCTATTCCTCAGCGATCGGCCTCCTCAAGCAGGATCTTCTGGCCCTCCACCAAACTTCAAGACCAACGTGAACAGAAACAAAACGAGGAAATGGGCCGAAGCCAAGCAGCACAATTATGACGGAGACGAATGGGGTGGCTTCGACCCATACGACGAGTACGGCAATTATGACGATCCGGCAGGTCCTCCCCAGAATCCACGCCCGCGTCAGCATTCCTTCGACAGAGGTGAAGAAAGACGAGCATTCTCTGCAGGCACCGGTCCTCCAGGACAATACCAACGAGGTCCACCACAGCAGCAGCGAAGGGACTTCTCCCAGCCGGCATATGCACCTGCCCCCTTGAAAGCAACACAACCACCTGTGGCCAGTCGTGCACCAGCACCAGTCTCCAGCAACGAAGAGGATGTGGACAACGGAAGCGGTGGGAAAGCCCCGGCCGCGATACCTTTCATTAGACCCTCAGACATCTACAAGCGGATTGAGCAGGAGCGTGAGAGAGAGCGACAGTCTCAAGAGTCGTCAAGGCCTTCCATCGATTCTGCTTCGAGCAAGAAGGTTGGCACAGATGCACCGGTACCACCTATACCATCGATCGACAGGAAGACGGAGATTCCTCCACCTCCGCAGCAGAGTACAGCCCCTTCACAGACCGGAGCATCAGCAGGACCTGCATTCACGAATGCTCCAGTGAATGCAGCACCCACCTTACCCGACGACATGCCCCGGTCATCGATTGATGGCTTCCAGTCTATCGTAGATAGAGCCTTCGATCGACCAGATGACAACTCCGTGCCACCGACCCCGATCTCTGCAATCAATTCCCAAAAGACGCAAGACGACCTGTCACGCAGTAATTCCGAAAGCACGACCGGTATCAGCCCCATCATGAGCAGAGTGCCCAGCTCTACCACTGATGAATCACGTGGCCGGGTAGCTGCAATGAACCGAGAAAGAGCCATGTCAAATATTTCCGAGGAAATTCCTCTCGAGCCACCGCCGAGGTCTGCAAATCGACAGAGCGCAACAATGGCTTCGACACACTCACCACAGGGCTCCGAAGGCTTCATACCAGGACACACGAGGAAGGTCAGCACGCCCAGTCCGCAAGCAAGCCCGGCACGTTCGCCACGACTCGAGACCACCAGCACGCGGCGCTTGTCGCAACCTCTAGCTGCCGAGGTCAAAGAAGACGAGATCGCAGAACCTCCGAGTGCTACATCCAACTATTCTCAAGCTACATATCCTACCAGCGCCATGTCCGACAGAGCTACGCCTGTATTTCCCATACCGCCTAGATCGTCCGACAACAAGTCACCCACTGCTGAAACCCCTGTGACACTTCGGGGAGGATCGCGTTCAAGCACACCGCTCACATCTCCTGTCGAGGGTCGGAGATCTCCATTTCCAGGAGCCGGAGGAAGCAGAGTGCGAGATTTGGCAGGTAAGTACAACGACATTCACGAAGAATCCCGCCGCAACTCCTCGGCCTCGATCAAGTCTAAGACAAGCATTTCTTCGCTACGTCAAAAGTCCAGATCTGGTTCGGGCCACGCATCTCCTGAGCCACCTGTCGCTGCTTCACCGGTCGGCACTTCCAGTGAGAAGCTTGAGCGTCCGACATACAATCCACAGCCCAGCTTCCGACCCCATCTACCTGGCGAATGGATTTCCACGACTGACCTACGTAACGAGCCGGTCGTCATTCAGTCCAGTAGTCTGGCATCAACGAAAGAGGAGAAGGATCTGCCAAAGACACCAACTGTCCCTTCAGGCCCTTCGACACCTTCAGAGGTTGACTTCACCCCCAGAGCTGCTCAAGTTGATCGCAGCGCAAGTACAAAGACCGCCTCGAGTGGCCCTGCCGATGCTCTCAAGGCTGCAGGCGCCGCTCTTGCTGCATCATTGACCACGAGTGTTGGCACTTCTCATCAAGCACGCGATTTTGCAGCTCCCAAGCAGGAAGCGCCGCCAACAGCCGACGATCAACCAAAACGCTCGATTGGTGACGTGTATATGAGACCCCTGGAATTCCAACGCACAGCGTCATCAGTGGCATCAAGCGGTGCTCCAAGCCCACCTGCCAAAGACACACCTACAATCGATGAGCCAGAGACACGCAGTGCGTACTTCGCCGATCGATCCAAACGAGACTCAAGGGACTCATGGGAAGGCTCGGACGAGGAGCCGGACTCTGTAGAGAGTGATCGCTTGCGGCGCGAGATCGTTCGCAGTCTCACGCCACAGGCGCAGGAGCGAGGCACAAATGATCGGATCCACGATCAGACGATACTCAATAGCCCGGACACTGTTCGGGATGAGCAGAACTCGGACAAGGTTCAGCCTACTCAGTCCTCTCCACTTCGTACTGCGCAGGCCGTTTCGGATCTGCCAGAGGTAGCTGAACTAGATGGATCTGGCCCCGAAGTCGCCGCTGGTCCAGGACTGCTCAACAAGCGATTCAGCTGGGAGAGCAAGCCAACCTCGTCGATTAATCCCTCCGGTCTGGCGTCTGAGGTCGATCTTCCCCAGTCAGGCCTGCACGTGACTAATCAGGAGGTTCCTATGGTCGAAACGACAAGAGCATCGGAGGACAGTGGCCTCCAGCGTCGACTGTCGACATCATCAGCGACACCTGTACCTGATGGACGTAGCCCAGTATCCCCTGTCGCGAATGCCGAAGATGGTCGACCATCAACGTCAGAGAACCCACCATCCCCCATTGGTGCTGGTCAACTCGAAAGATCATCAACTGAGGCAAATTCAAGAAGTCAGCCCGAGCCAATCGTGGATGCGCCACTTCCAGATACGATTGAAAAGTCTTCGGCCAAAATCGCTTCTTTCCGAGAGATCGCGAATATCAAATCTGCCCCTGAAAGAATTGAGAAGTACCATGTCACCCGGAAGCAATTCGCCGACATGAACACTGGTCTTCAGGGTTGGCTAAGCACTACAATCGCCGCCAATCCCGAGCTCAACTATCTGACGAACACGAATGCAAGTGTTGTTCCTGGAGGACAGCCTACTGGCACTTCGCGTCACCGCCAAACCCCTAGCATCATCAAAATGGCAAAAGGTTTCGGTTCTAAAGGAGATGGTCCCTCATCACCCTCGAACACGGATGGACAATCAACCTCGCAGCCAACACGTCGCACCTCGAACAACTTCTCAGGTCACTCTCCTCAGTCAAGCGTGAACGCGGAGAAGATGCAAGCCATGGGCAAGGATTTCTTGTCGTCGGCTGGGAAGCTTGGTGGGAAGGGTATCACGGGTGCCAAAGGATGGCTAGCCAAGGGCAAACAGAGGTTACGGGACAGCAGCGGTGGTGGTGATAAGGTAGATTGATTTTTCTTTTGTCCTCACGTCCACGACCGCTGCACTTGATTTTCTATCGCTTGCCGTTTGCGGTAGCACGACGATTCGCATTTCTTTGCAGATGCATAATGTTTCACGACCTCACCCTTGAAGTCGGACTTGCACTCGATGGCATCAAATGCTGGTCTTCATTAATCCTGCTCCAGACTTTTGAGCAATGTATGTAGACTGGCCTTTGGTGCGGATCAATGCAAAAGACTTTTTTTCCTACTCTCGGTGGACCTCGCGTGGTGGTGATCAATTTGCTTTCTCCTCTCTGCACTCTTTCATTGATGAATTGCATTGTGACATTGGCCATAGGCTCCATCTGCCGACATTTCTCGCAGCGTCACTCCCACGTCTTCAGCGGCACCGACCGCAGCCAATACTCGCAGCTCATCACCCGGTCTGTCCGACGCGCCACCCACAACCTCCCTACGTCCCCGCTTGTCAAAGAGGAACAGCTCTTCATGGTCGGCCAATCGTCTATCAATCACGCTCGGCTTCCGAAGTGACAGGTCGGAAAAGTCGCGGTCACAGTCACGCCCACAAAGTCTGATTCTACCAAGCCGGAGCAGTACACCCATGCTAGATATGGATAAACTCGGCTTAGACGAGAAGATTGTGGAAGAGAGTCCTCATCCCGATAGAATGGCAAGTCAGCCGAGCACAGCTGCTGCCTCTGCTTGGACCGCAAGTTGGGATCAGCAAGAGAAAATCACCCCTCCTCCTCTGGTCAGCCCCTTTAACGAGCCAGGTTTCAGATTGGGTGTACTCCCAAGTCCTGGTGTCGAGACATTTTCCAGCTCTGTCAGTGGATCGCCTATCAGAAACACAAGGCCCGGCAGCGATGCTGGTACTCGCTTGAGAAGAGACACGGTCGATAGCCATATACTATCGCCGATCGCACAGAGGTCGCCCGAGAATGATGTTTTTCAGCCCGGGCAGCTTCCGGAATCTCTTGAACGGTCTGTCAGTCCGCTTGGTCAACAGGATGTAAGCCCGATCTTGATAGCCGAACTCGGCCCGTCAAGTCCTACCAGGGGAGATGCGGCAGAAAACCGGCGCCCGGCTGCTACGGATGCTCACAATACCGGCATGTCAACTCATGGTGCAGAGCAAGAGCAAATGCCTGTCGCTACAACGACTCCAGTGGAATTGGGAGACAAAAGCCCTGTAGAATTACCGACTTCCTACGAGTGGGAGCCTCACCAACCGCCCCAAAAGGCTGCCGATTTGCAGACGAAGTCGCCTGTTGAGGTGCCGGTGACAGATAAGATGGTCGACCTATATGCGAAAGACCTGTCACCTCTAGAGCAGCCAAAAGAATCCGAAGCAGAGGTTCCTACCGCTCTCGACGACAAGAAGGATACTCCTATGATCTCCTCGCCGGAATTTCGTCTCAATGATCAGAAACCTACTTTTGGGTCTGAAGATGAACGCAGTGAATGGGAAGGCGTTCGAGCCCGCATCTCGAGATCGCAGCTGAGTGCTGCTGACGATTCAAAAAGATCATCCGGCATGGCGTTGAGCTCGGGTCTTCATTCAGTTCCTTCCGACATTTCGCTCATCTCTGCTGGCACAGTCGAGCAGCCTGCCCAGGTCGAGCTTGTTCGTGTCGGCTCACCGAAGCTCATCAACAATCGTTCCTCCCTACCTTCGCAAAGTAGGAAGTCATCATATGCAAGATCTCCTCTGCCAACACCACACAGAGAGATTGAGCATCTGCGTCTGGAGCTCCGGAATACAGACTCTCCGACCGTGCCGGAACATTTGACGCCGCGCAGCACAACATTCCCACCCGAGATGTACGATAGCGATACCACGCCTTTCACAACGCCTGGAGACGAGGATCGACGCATTGACGAGACGCTGATGCAGACACCTACGGCGCCGCGTGAAGAGGAGACAGTCCTGCCAGAACCGGAAGCTGCACGTCGTGAGTCTCCACAGAACATAGACGTGGCACGAATGCCACTCGTCCTTCCCGCGCAAAAGCGCTTTGGTGTTGTGGCTCAAGATATGGATGATGCAGATCCTCCAGCAATACCCGACGCGGCACAGCCTGCGTCCCTCGTTGAGCGGGGCCGAGAACTGTATCCTCAGTCAGCATTGGCCCATAACTCCTTTCCTCCAAGTCGAGATCTCACGCCGCCGGCACAAACCAGCGAGCCATACGGATACCGGCGTACTCCCCCAAGGAGATTGTCTGGTGCTGAGGGGCAGAGGTGGTCACAATACCAAACGCAGCTTGATAGAGATACTCAATTCGGATCCGACTACTATGGACCGCCCCAATATCAGCGACAAGCTCCTCAACCTGTTGCGGATGCCTCGGATATGTATCATCGGGACTACATGGATGATAGACTTGTGGAAATGTCACCACTCGAAGCCACCGTGTTCGATAGGGAAGACGCTTTCCGTCAAGCGACTGAGCGGCAGCAACAGGAGGGTGCCAACTCGAGAAAATATTCGAGGACGCCGTCTCTTGGACCGTCACTTGTAAGCGAACCACCTAAGAGCAGCCATCATCCCGGTCCGGTACCGGCACCTCCTTTCAAGAGATCGTCTTCGAGATTATTAGGAGCATTTGATCGTCCCTCAAGTGGCACACCGTCGACGATGAACACCAATCGCATGTCAGGTATGACCTCGACTATGGATCTCGACGCGCTCGACAGTCCTGCGAAAGGGAAGTTGCTAAAGAAAGACCGACGTGTATCTTCGCAAAAGGTGGCTTCTACACCAACGCCTCCTCCATCACAGCCTGAGAAGAAAAAGCGCTTCTCAGGTTTCGGTTCGTTATTTCGCAGATCAAAATCAAGTACGGCAGGACCGGCATCTTCGGCATCCACCTCGAAACGAAACCGGCTGAGCAAACAGGGCCCGATGATCATTAGCGCGCCTCGTCAGATCTCGCCAGACAAGCTCGCTCCACAGGACGACTATGCTGCGCCAAATGCTCGGGAACAAGCAACACTGGCAGACGACAATAGTCATCCCAGAAGCTTGACTCCACTTTCGCGAAGAAGCTCTGGGATGGTGCCCTCGAGTCCAAGCAGGAGCAATACTCTCAACACGTTAGGAAGTCGGACTGGCTGGTCTGCCCCTAACGATCAGCAGGAGTACCCGCAGCCGACGTTGCCAAACGTGCAGTCGTCTATTCGACGATTGCACAGCGAGAGGAGTAGCAAGCGATTCTCCTACGTCGATGTGCCGGACGAGTTTCAGCCGGTCGACTCTTCCTACCGTGCTGGTATGTCGCCGGTCGATCCGCCTCGCCTGAGCCAGGTGTTTGAGCAGATCATTCCACCTCAAAGGGGCCAACCCGGCCAGGTCAGAACTGCTAGTCAAGACCCGCGAGCACAGTCATCGAGCAGATTCCACTCTAATGGGAGCATGGGAGCCACCCGACAGCCTTCGTACGGAAGTGGAAGTTATGCGGCACCTGACAACTATCGTCGCACGTCTTCGAATCTGTCAGGATATTCGTCTACATCTCCACCGCCACAGCGCCTGAACTCTCTTCCGCAAGTCATGGCCAATCAACCTCCACGCGGCTTGAGAGACAACAACGGCT
The DNA here is from genome assembly GCA_005959805.1 of Elsinoe ampelina. Classification (NCBI taxonomy): domain Eukaryota; kingdom Fungi; phylum Ascomycota; class Dothideomycetes; order Myriangiales; family Elsinoaceae; genus Elsinoe; species Elsinoe ampelina. Next base: position 151,792 of record SMYM01000010.1, read on the forward strand.
ATTATATACCGGAGCAAGTTCGTCAGCAAGCATATCGACCTCCTGGTAACTACAGTCATCCTTCGTATGGTGCTCGTCCTGGAGACGACTACAACTATCCTCCGCAAGGTGCGCCATCCTCTGGACGTTCGTCGGGCTACCACACTCCGGATGCCCAAGATTCCATGTCGGTGCACTCTGGGCTCGGCAGTAGAAGGGGAAGCAACGCAGTGCCTTCGCAGCAGTCACACCGCCGCAGATCTTCTCGAGAAGCAAGCGTACCGTACAGTTTCATGACCGTCAACAATCAAGCTCTGTCACCGGTCCCACCTGTACCGAGTCAGGGCCCAAGTCCGAACATCTCGCCGGAACGACAAAGTCGTCGACTATCAGCGCACAACCCTGGTTCTGAGATTCGACACGAGTCGCCTTCAAAACAACAAGCGGATGAGCACAATCAATTCGTCAGGCAAGAGTACAAGCGAAGACAGCAAGGGCACAGGACTACACCGTCGGCCGGCAGCAGGGACTCAGATCTTTACGCTCGTCCAGTGGGCAGACCCGCGCCGCCGCAGCCAGGAAGACTGGTGACCGACTTCTCGGGGAGCAACGCGTTACCGCAGCAGGGTGGCACTGGTCATAAGAGAAATGAGAGCGAGGATGCGCCTCAGATGAAAGGAGCCAGCTATCCAGGTCAGGAGTGGACGCCATTGGGGGTCGAAGAGGGGAGGTACACATGGGAATGATGTGTGATGGTTCGCTGCATTTTCAGGAAGTGTGACGAAAAGTAATGTTTCAGCGTTTCAACAGCATTTAGCGAGGACGGTGTTGGATTTCGGTCTTTTCTGTACAGAGATACCATATATAGCATTGTATAATTTGTGCAAGCGAGCGCAATCTGTATTCGATCTTGTTGACCAATCGCGCTGTTGCTCCTTTCGGTTGGTGGCTTTTTTGGATCGGAATTTCACTTTCTTCCCCAACTGCCAAAATTGCTCAATCGAGTTTAGGCCGGTCCAAAAAATAAACAGCATCGATGTGACTTCACCACGCGCGCATCCAGAATCGTTCCACGCCCTTTTCCTTTCTGTTGTTCTCTGTCGCAAACCTCTCTTCACGCGTATCCTTCGCTGATTTGACGCATTGACTGTCCAACATGACAGTGACTCGCAGTCAGACAGGGCACACGCCCAAGTAAGTCCCCCGACACGTCCCCACCACGCCGAGCAAACTCTCAGACCACTTTCATGGCCGCACGAGTCGAGCAGCACTCAGGGCTCGAGAAAACTCCCTTCCCTACCTCTTCGCTCCCCAGGTAGACCTCGACCATACTGACCTATCCCACCAGAAAGCCCGACCTCCCAGACGGCATGGTCGAGACCCCCCACCGCCGCCGCTCCTCGCGCACCCGCCGCACCTCGCGCACCCGCCGCACCATCTCCCCCTCCCCCTCCGCCCCGCCCTCCCGCCGCGAACCTGTCGTCGAGATCCCCCTCTCAGACAACATCCACGTCAACGGCAACGGCACCGCAAATGGCAGCACCTCCGGCCCCCGCACACGCTCCGTCTCCCGCTCGCGCAAGACCAACGGCACCACGAACGGCACCGCCAACGGAAGCGCTTCCAAGCAAGACTACACCTACAAAAAAGGCCAGGTGATCGATGGCTGGCGCGTGGGCTCCTCCCCGAAGATCGACGCGAACCCGCACTTCGACTTCGGCGGCGCACCGGGCGTCACGGCCATGATGATCGGTTTCCCCGCCTTGATGTACTACATGTGGATCGGCGCGACGTACTACGATGGCAAGTTCCCGCTGCCGGAGAAGGGGCAGTCGCTGGGGGAATTTGCGCGGCATATGGGGGAGTTATGCTGGGAGGGAGCGTTCCCGCATGTGAAGGCCTGGGTGATTTATTGGACTTTTCTGGTGGTGCAGGGGGTCATGTACCTTTACATGCCTGGAGTGTACGCGACGGGGAAGCCGCTGCATCATGAGGGTGGGAAGCAGTTGAAGTATTACTGCTCGGCGGTGTACTCGTTCTACGCGACGATTGTGGGGGCGGTGGTGTTGCATCGGACGGGGCTGTTCAAGCTGTATACGCTGATCGATGAGTTTGGGCCGTTGATGAGCGTGGCGATTTGCAGTGGGTATCTGGTCAGCATTGTGGCGTATGTGAGCACGTTTGTCAGGGGCAAGGAGCATAGGATGACGGGGAATCATGTCTATGATTTCTTCATGGGAGCGGAACTGAACCCGAGGATGTTTGGCTGGTTGGACTTTAAGATGTTCTTCGAGGTTAGGCTTCCGTGGTACATTTTGTTCTTGTTGACAGCTGGAGCGGCCGCGAGACAGTTGGAGAGGTATGGATATGTCAGTGGGGAAGTGGCGTTCCTGCTGTTGGCGCATTGGCTGTATGCCAATGCTTGCAGCAAGGGTGAGGAGATGATTGTGACATCCTGGTAAGTGTCGATGCGGAATGAGGGAGAGATATGTCTGACCTTCTGCCTAGGGACATCTACTACGAGAAATGGGGCTTCATGCTCATCTTCTGGAACCTCGCCGGCGTCCCACTCTCCTACTGCCACTGCACGATCTTCCTCGCCAACCACGATCCCTCCAAGTACCACCACCCGTGGCCCGTCATGGTCTGGTTCTTCGTCTCCTACCTCTTCGCCTACTGGGTCTGGGACACGGGCAACAGCCAGAAGAACTACTTCCGCTCGCAATCCCGAGGCTACTCCGTCGACCGCAACACCTTCCCGCAACTGCCCTGGAAGTTCGTCAAGAACCCCAAGCAGATCGAGACACAGGCCGGTGACCCTATCCTATGCGATGGCTGGTTCGGCATTGTCAGGAAGCCTCATTATGTCGCCGACACGTACTTCGCTATCTGCTGGGGTCTGATCACCGGCCTCAGCAGTCCGTTCCCTTGGTTCTACCCGGTCTTCTTCTGTCTCATGATTACGCACCGTGCGTACAGGGATATTCAACGGTGTAAGGAAAAATATGGTGAGGCGTGGAAGGAGTATGAGCGGAGGGTACCGTATTTGTTCATCCCGGTATGTGACCCAATCATCGCGAGTGAGATTGTGCTGACGAGTAACAGTATGTGTTCTAGAAGTGGCATTATTCGGATGATGCCCTGGGAAGAGATGGATCGCACCGTTGTCAACAATATTTGCTTACTTACCTTTCACTGTACTATTCATTCACCAAGGTGGTTTGTGGCGCGAGTCAAACGCGGTCGGCGGGAAACGCGGTGTCACGTGGAAGCCGTGACTGCCTAATGCAAAATATCCTGACCTCACCCACCCCTCGAAACCACTCTGTGCTTCCTTTCTTGAGCAAGCTGCTGACAACCAGATCATCAAATTCAATCAGAGTCACTCGTCGGATCATCACATTCTATCAGAAAACCCTTGTCAGATCATCACTGTGTATCAGAAAACCCTCGTCAGATCATCACACGCCTACCTCCTCTATCCACCACAAGACTTATTCCCCGTCGATCACCTTTAGAGCACTGGCTTTAGCTCCTCGTCCAACCAGTCAACAACCTCAAACATCACAGCACGAATTCCGACCATCGAGCTTAGATATCAACCTGCGATATTACCCTCTACATCCGACACTAGAACCATCGCGATGCCGCCAAGGCGTAAAGCCACAGATGATGGCGTCGAAGTCGTAATCACCAAGAAACGCCTGACTGAGAACTGGCAGCCCGGACCACCACTCAACGGTAGCAGGGAGCAGGACGTTAAAGACGCACGGGCAGCGATTGCGGCGGAGATAGGGAAGAAGCCAAAGGGGAGGCCGTCGAAGAAGAGAGGGAAGGGTAAGGCGGGGGAGTCGTCGACAGAAGGGGCAAGGATGCAAGCAGGCCAAGAGGAAGAGGAGGGTCATAATGCATCGACAAGCAAGGTCCAGCCCAGCTTGTTGACGCTGCTGCCCGAGATCAGGCTGCTCATTTACGACATCATACTTAAGGATGGTCGAGGCAAAGCAGAACAAAAATACATCGAGTCTGGGAACACGGATCAGCCCTTCTGGGACACGGCTGTCTTCCTGCCTGATTATGAGGATGCAGCGTTATTGGTTCGCGATAGGCACGGCGATGGCGAAGTGGTCGTTTGGGGCGACGCTGGGAAGTTGGCCGCAACATGCCGAAAGGTGCGTGAAGAGCTGCCGCCAATGCTATACGCCAAAATCGACTTCTCGATCGAGACCTGGGAGTCCCACGGCGATGATCATGTCAGGCTGCCTTCAGCGGCGACCGTCGCATGGCCGCTTGTTAAGAAGCTCGAACTATCAGCGTATACTGCGTCCGGACTCAATCGCATCTTGGCTGATCTGCTACCCCTCATCGATAATGGGACGCACCTGCATCAGCTGCGCCTAAACAGCGTTTACACGATCGAAGCTGAGGAGGAAACAGTAGACACAGCTGGAACTGACCCAGCGAAAGAATTCGGCACGCTTCTTGGCCTCATTGCCGACATCCGCTGCAAACGACCTATCGATTTCGGTCATACGACTGGAACCATTCACCATTCGAGGCGATTACTAGGTACGTCGAACGAGGACCTTGTCTCCGAAAGTCTGAAGCACTGACGAGGGTAGCTGCTGATGAACAGCGCTTGTCGAAGCTCAAGAGCGATGCGAAGACCTCGGTTGATCAAGAGCAGTGACATGGCCAGGTCAGACGAGGTACAGAGCGTTCCATAGGCAGAAGCAGAGAAGGGATACGCTTGGAGTATATTATTGGCCAAGCACAAGACTCTAACGGTGGCACTGTGGACTTTGGATTGTCAAGGTTTGCTCTATTCCGAACTTTGCGATGACTATTGTCTTTGCTTTTGTATTCACAGGAACACCTCAACAATAAAGATGCTATTGTCTTCGTTTCCACATCTTCACATCACCACTTGACAATAGCAAACTTCTTGAGTATAATTACCATGGATCTATCAGTTGGTTCTCCACGATTCATCTTTTTAGCGACTTGAAACAAGACAGGCTTACAATGCAGATCCGCAAGCGCAAGACCATGGCGGCTCCACCAGAGCAAGTTGCTTCACCTGGCGACGAGCTTCTTCTCAAGCGTCCACACAGAAGTGCGATCTAGTCTCTGCACCGGGCTTCGCTTTGCTGACCTCTTCCAGCTCCCTCTCCGCAGGTCTCCTTGCCACCATCTCCCACATCTACACCCACGACCAGCTTCACCTCCCTCCCCGGCGACATCCGCAACATCATCTACTCCATCCTCTGGGACGCCATCCTCTCCCGCCCCACCCGCCCCACACTCACCTACACCCTCACCGCCGTCCACCCCACGCCTTCAACCACCAAGTACCTCTGGCTCCCCTCCTCCACCTGCCCTTTCCTCCTCGGCACCATCTCCCTCGCCGCCTCATGCCGCCAACTCCGCCACGAAATCATGCCCTACACCACCTCGCTCGCGGAAGTGGAGATGCGCATGCTCCTCCCTCACATCAGGGCTGAGGACGTGACGATGCATTTCCTCCCGGCGCCGCATTGGGGTTCGTTGAGGAAGTTGAGGATCGAGTACCACGGTGGCGTGGACGTGGTTGATCTGTTGTGGTGGTTGATGCCGCAGATTGACTGGGGGGAGAAGTTGGAGGGGATGGTGGTGGAGAGCTATCAGGGGGGATGGAGATCGGAGAGTGCGAGGACGAGGGTGGTGGTCAAGGAGGGGCTGGTGGAGAGGGGGAGGACGAAGGATGCGTTGGTGGGGTTGTGGGAGGGGGTGAAGGTTAGGTGGCCGGTGGTATGGGAGGTGGATTGGGAGGTGAGGGAGTGGGAGTTGGAGATGAGAGGGGCGGAGATGAGCAGGTTTGGGAGGATCTGGGAGGGGATGGCGGAGCAGGAGAGGAGGGAGAAGAAGGCGGCGGTGGGGTTGTAGGAGGGATCGTACACTTTCAGTGAAGCGACATGTATTGAGAGTGACACTATTCGAAAATCGCAGATGACAGCGAAAGCTCATGTGCCATGCAAATGCTGGCATCTACGTCGTGTCATTCAAGGCGCGTCTTCCCTGCGTCGAGCGAGTGCTAGCGCCCGTTCCACCTCGCCACTTGAGGCCGGGACCGTCGATCGATTGCTTCCACTCCGGTCCCTCTCACTTTGCGTATCCGGGACCGTCGGCAGACTGCTTCTAGCCCGCTTACTCGAGGACTTTCGGGTGCGCGGCGACTGGCCGTCTGGAGTTGGCACCCACGACACTTCTGTATTCGTTCGTGGTACGAGGATTTGCTCGCTTCCAGGCGCGTGGGCCCGCTTGTTGTCTTTAGGCATCTTACTCTTTCCTCCGAAGATAGCGTGCCTGTGTACGGGACCATTATTGGGAGCTTCTTTTGTGGCAGATCGCTGTAACACATCGCCAAGGTTGGTCTGCTTCGGACTAGGACCTACATGTTCTTCGGCCTTGCTGTCCGAATCGTCGCTGGAGTGGAGGCCCTCGTTGGGTTGCCTGGGATGGTGTGGCGGTCCGGATTCTTGATAGATTTCCTGGGACGGCTGGTGTATTCCACTCTAGTCATTGATATGTGGAGCATTTAGATGCGCATCAGACAGTGGCTGCTCGGCTGCTGCAACGCGCGGTCGATGTGCGCGCCGTGGAGGTACAACATACATGCCCTGCACACGCGTGTATTTCCGGCCTCCGCTGACATATGATCCTGAGTTTGAATCGGACAATCTCCTTCGTTTTTTGCTTTCCTGGATCTGGTCGTTGATATGCTCGAGACCAGGGTAAGATTTCGGCTGGCGCGAAATCTGGCTGTGAAGCGGGTATCCATCGGTGCGGAACTGCTCATCGGCTGCGAGCATGCTTGATTGTACAGCCTCCCAGTTTAAGCCATGCAGTCTGGCTACTTGCGCAATGGCGGCAGTACTATCCTCCCGAATGCCGTCGATACCATAATGATTCAACCAGTCGCTGTCGAGGAAATCCAAAATCTGCGCAAGTCTCTCTACATTCCCTGGTTGGTGCCCTAATGCAGTCAGAGGGTTGCAAAATATTCGCATGTTTGAGGTTAACTCTTACGAAGTGCAAACCACCAATCTCCAAGTGTCCTCGGCATAATAGAGGGTGCTATTTGTTCTTTTAAGACATCGCCATTCTCGTCGATGGAAGAGCGGAGAATATCATGGATCCGCTCGAACGGGTACCTGATACCAGCATTATGAGTACGCGCATCGATATTCAAGAACTGAATTTGCACATGAGCAAACTGGACTGCATCTCAAATCAGTACATAGGCATACGACTGACTCTTTTGTTGTGGCTTACCGTTCCAATGGCGTTCATTCGTTTGAAATCTGTCCTCCATCTTGGCTTCCAAACCGTCCATCCTTGTATTCAACCTGTTTTCCAATCTCCCGTTCTTTCTATCCATCTTCTTGCTCAAGCCAGCGTGAAGTACAGCAGTCGCTTTGGACGTGATCATTGCCATTTGCCGGACGGCAGCGTTCGTGTTCCCTGCCGGCTCGAAATCTATCTTTGACACTTCGTCATGTGAGGACTCTGAGCTACTCTGGTCATTTTCGGGTTCTGTTGTACTGCCAGTAGGTGATATTAGCTCAGGTGGCGGAGGAATTTCTTCCATATTCGATGGCTGCTGGGATAGCACTCGAGGTTGCGATTCTGGGCTAGAGCCCAATTGTTCCATGCTTTTGCCTGGATCGTTCCCTTTTGCGACCGGCGTCTGTGATTGTACAGTAGTCATGCCACGAGAAGGAGGCGCGTTGAATGAATGGGGAGTGATATGTCGATGAACAAGCCACGAGAAGGAGGCGCATAGAGAGTGATATGTCGATGCGCAAGCCAGAAGGCAACCACTTGTGAACACGCGACCCCGGCGCGCTTGGCATTGACATGTGACCCTAACCCTAATTCTTGCTAGAACTCGCTCGTTCTTCGTTCTCGTTCTCGCGCCGAATATGTATGTAGAGGGTGATCGGTCATCATTACGGCGCTCTTTATGAATCACACGTCCCTTGATATGACTCTCTACTTATAATGATTTGTATTCCATTCACCTAGCGTCAACTTGGCGCTACCGATGTAGACACCCTCATCAAGTGCAGCAATTCTCCGGCTCACGAATTTTCTCCTCCCATTGGTCATACGAATCAGGCTTTCCGGCATGTCCCCACGCCTCCGCAATACCGTAGGCGCCGACTGAAGCTGAACAAGGATCACGTTGACTTGCTAAGAGCTTGGGGAAACAACCGATATTTGACTTGATCAGAGTCTGCCGGAATGCGCCTCGCCATGGGACTTCGAGATGATCATGGCGTAATGGAAGTGGATTGCAGCGTTGAGGACGTTGCTCCAGATAATTCCCTGAACCTAAGGAACAACGAGGAGGTAGAGCTACTCTATGATGGCGATAAAGTCATCGTCTCTGGAGGGTCCACGGCAAGAGTCGAGCTTCTCTCTGATCACATGGTCCTCAAGGCTCCGTACCCAGCCTCTCCGCTGCGACAAACTAGTCTCGATGAGATCGAACATGAATACCGAATCTATCAGCAATTGGGGACACATCCAAGGCTTTTACGGGTCTATGCGTTTCGCCGTGAAGAAGGCCTGACTATGGAATACATGCCGTGCGGCAACTTGAAAGATTATCTGATGCGGAAAGATACCGTAATCGACAATGCTTGGAGGGTGCAGTGGATCATGGATGTCTTGGAATCCATCAGCTTGCTGCATGCGCATGACATCGTTCATGGTGACATAAAAGCAGAAAACTTCCTTCTTGATCGGGATTGCAGACTACGAGTTATCGATTTTTCTGGGTCATCTACACCTGGAAAGCCTGGAAGCGCCATGGAAGGCGTCCGCCATTGCCTACCGCGCAGCTTTGAAGAATCCTCCACGATAAAGACTGACTTGTTTGCCGTCGGTTCCACCCTATATGAAATTGCCACGGGGAGTGCCCCTTACCACGATCTGGACGACGAAGAGGTGGAGATCCTGTTCTCGAAACGCGATTTCCCAGATACCGAGCACCTGCTCTGTCATCGAATGATCCAAGCCTGCTGGAGATGTGAAGTCAGCTCCATTAATGACTTGCTAGTCTTAGGTTCCAGTCTTGCATCGTGCACTCACGGATCTTGTCTCGATGTCAACACATCAAGTAAAGCCTATTGACACCTTGGACACTTCTCCTTCTTTCGTGTGGATCCGATTTCACGGGTGGGGATGTTTCGACACGGTCGTCCCGACCTTTGCGCGGTATGACACATCGTTGTGCCTACGAACTGTTGGACCCTGTGACCACATTTGAATATGGTCGTGGAAATACTGGTCTGACACATGGCAACAGCTGTACGAGGATTATTGTTGGGCCAGCTTGACCTCTTGTATTTGAGCTTGTTCAGGGCTGCTGCCTGCTCTAGACAGATACAAGTTTTGTCTAGCGACTAGCGCAAGCGTCCGGGGGGGTGTGCGATTGGTTGTTGGAACGCCAGCACATCGGATGCCATGTGGGGAACACCTCGTGACGCAGCCCCAGTCTGGGAACGGCAAGCGGGTGATGGGAGAAACCAGACCTGCTGTCTTTCTTTCTCTGAATGGTAGCTTCCTCTTCATTGTGGCTCGTGAAGCTCGAAATTCCCTCTATCACGATCAAGGGTACTTGTCAATGTGAACCAGTAAAGTGACTTAGTCTTCTTGTCGCGCAACTTATGCCGAGATAGTGTCGGCGCCTTCACGAACGAGATGATAAAGTGACAGCACTACAGAAGGAGGAAAGTAAAAAGGGCGACGTGATGCTTGAGAAGGAGGATTTGAAGCGTATTCGCCTTCATTTGCTGCCAGTGGAGCCTCCAGACCAGCATTGAGTTTCCAACAGATATATTCGTGCTCCCGAACGCCGTCTCAAGACCTTCTATAGTGGCAGTGCCGTTCAACCCCGGCTCTGTCAGAGTTTGAACCCATGTCCTGTATATCATATTTCCCCCGAAGATCCACCGTCATCTACCCACCAGGTCCATCTCCCGATAGGGCTCCAGAGAAACATCTCCTACTATGGCTTCGTCCCACTTCCCGAAAACTCAGGGGTTTCGGTGTAGGTATTCGTCCCCGGCGGGATAGGATCATGTTTGAATTGTCCATTCGCATTCGCATTCGCCACTGAATGCTCGAACTGCACCGCGTCAGTAGCCTTCCATCATCAGACTCCTTCCGGTTCACTCACCGACTTCCCAGCACCGACTTGCAATCCGGCTGCGGCGACCGGGACCGCTTGCTGTCCGAACGTGGGTCCAATGCCGGGTCCGGAACCGCCGCCGAAGCTTGTGGCCTGTCCCACACCTTCGCCTCCGGCTTCGCCGGCCTTGTTGGGGGATGGGCCAAGGAAGTTGCTGGGCTGGCCGACTTTGCCGACGAGGCCGGGGTCTGTGGTGGTGCCTGGCTTTTGTTGGCTGAATGGTCCGGCGGAGGCGAAAGCGAGGAGGGAGGCGATGAGGGTGGTGGTAGTGGTCTTCATGTTGTCGTTTTGGAGACTGGATGTAGTTGTTTTGGTGCTGGTTGGTTCTTACTGGTGAATGTTGGATGTTGTGGTTGTTGATGATGGACTGATATTTCACGAACAGTGTGCTCTGTCTTATACCTTCCCATCGTACTAGATAACGTCCCAAGGTAACGTATACCTTCTTCTGCCAAGCGAGTGTGTAGATGTATTAGGCGCTTGTGTAGGAGAGGCCAAATGGCTGCTGATACAGGTGTGCCGTAAAGTCGCCGAAGATAGATGAGAAGGCGAGACTGGTTCGCCTAGCTTATACAGGTGGCCAAAGTCCTTCCACGTCTAGAACGGACAGAAGTGTAAGGCGCGGTTTGCCCTCCCGCGGCCAAGGTCGACAGGCGTGCCTCCACGGAGAACTTTCATGTACAAGTACCTATACGAAACATACATTCCTTAGAGTTCAAGGCCATGACAAGTTTCCGACCAGACCATACCGACTCCCCTGTATTCTGCATGTAGGAGCTCCAGGATGTGGCACAAACCTGTCACTATCCCGCCCATGACGTTGAGAGCAGGTTGTTGGTGGTTGGTCTGACATTGAGCCTCGACGGTTCGTACGGGCACTCTGCCGTCTCTCTAGCATGCAAGACCGGGCCGAATACCGCTCAATATGGAGATGGCTGCAAATAAAGGAAAGCAAGTCGATCAGAGCCCACAAGAAGTCTTCAAGGAAATATTGGCATTGCCATCTCCGCATGTCTGCTTACCAGGTCGCCTTCAAGCGATCACTTACCGTTGGGTGTCAAGCACATGTCACGACACATGCGCTGCCCATACGACCAAGCCGCATGGCCTGTCAGCAATATCAGAAACATGACCAGTGAACAAGGTTCAATGGAGTGAGGTTGAAGAAGAGGATGGAGTTGATCGGCAACTCCCTCCCGCAAACTTTAACCGACAAGGCTGAAATGTCACAACATCTCTCCTTCACCCAGCGCTCAGGCACCGGAAGGTCCCTATTGAATCGTCGATCGTTCGTCTGGAGATGCCGAGAGACGGGATGGTCGAAACACTTGGGCCTACTGCGACGCCAGGTAGCCGGGTAGGGAAATTGTTATTCTCAGCCCAGCTCCTTCTCATATCCCGTCTATACTCTATTTTCAGCTCGCGGTACTTGCCATGATCGTCATTGTTATGGAATAGTTGATGTTACCATGCCCTTACGAGCTGTCCAGACATGGGTGTCTCAAATATCGAGTCAAGCAGAAGACACAGCATGGTTGCAAGGCTTGTAATGGAACGACCGGCAGAGGCGTCAACAATTAACGTAACGCTACGACGATCGTGGCCTGTTCAGTATCTTTGTGAAAAGCCCTCAAGGCGATCATGGGCAATCATGCTAGTCCCTGGCGAACGTCCCAAGAGACGCTGGCGGCGACTTATTTGACCTAATAACACGCAAGAAGACGACATCCCACAAGAACGCCGGCACCTCACAAGCAGAACGAGTCCAATGGCTCAGAAGACTTTGATTAACCGCAATCCCAGTATCATTGCATCCCCAATGTTATCAATCCCATCCTACTGACAACTCCCACACTCCGGCCCCCTCACCCCATCCACCGTCCCCAATTTCTTCCCCCCACCCCCTCCAGCCCCACCAAACCAGCCCTTCCCATTCCCACCTCCGCTCCCCCCTCCTCCCGGGCCCCTCCCATCCCCTCCCCCTCCACCCCCACTCCCTCCCCAGAACGTCGGCTTCGGAAAACTCCCCCTCCCCTGTGTCCCCCCACCCCTGCTCTTGGCAAACGGACTCCCCTGCGCCGCCGCCGTGCTGTCCAGCGAGAACAAAGTGGTCAGGTACAGCCCGATGAAGCAGTAGATTGTGCTGAGGAGGGATTTGGCGCGGGCGGAGAGGGGAGGGGAGGAGAGGGCGCGGCCGTTGGAGAAGTAGGCTGGTTTGGCCGGGGTGCCGGAGGAAGACGGGGACGACGAGGAGGGGGCCTTTTTGGTGATGTTGATTGGGACGGACATTGTGGTTGTGTTTGGGGAGAAGGTGTGGCAGGTTGGGAGTTGAGGTTTGCGGGTCAAGATGTGGTCCCTGAGCCAGGAAGGGTCGCTGGCGAGGCACTTTTTTGATTGGTCTGTTCGGTCCGCAGCGAATAGGGCGCGGTGGACTGAGTAAGATCCTTGTCGTGAGTAATGTGTGGAGAGGAGGAGACAGATCAAGGGCCACCAACATGACAGGTTGTCGGCCTGACATGCCATGCCAAGACATCTCGTCTAGACCTGCCGTCTGAGGCTCAAATGATCCACAGATCGTAACGCAGTGCAGATTGCCACCCAGAGTGTCATGATATATTTTGTCGCTAAGCTACACGAAGACAGAATGGTATCGACAATTCCTCCACGCCTATGCCGCGCCTTATTCCCAAGCAGCCTAGCACCGACGGAGCTTTCCGGCATCCTTGCTTACCTCCCTAATCTTCCTCCTGGTAACTGATCTTCCTCATCTCACCCAACCTGTGTCTGGCCGCTGATAGTGAGTTTTCGAGCTGCAAGATCTCGACCTGTTTCTGATTAGCATCCTCGAAAGTAAAACGGATTGGGAACCGCTTACCTGCTGCTCCATCTGCCTAATCTTAAAGTCGTGCTCGCTCAACTTGCCATAATCTTCCATCTCGCCACCATTCATCTTGCTCTGAATGATAGCTTGCACCTGTTTCACCAAGCTCCTACAAGCGCCAGTCACAGCCTTGCTGGCCTCTTCCAATCTCTCTTGCGTCTTCGACATGAATGAAGCTTTGACCCTGCTGGCCGCCACAAGCTGTGCGGTCGAGGCTGCCACGTCGTTGGACGCAACGATGAGCTGTTCTGGCGAGTTACGGCCGGAGATGACACCGTCGGCAGTTTCGATGAGCATGTTCGTCGACGTCGCCACAGCCTTGGCCGCAGAGATGAGACCTTCCGTCCAGCGATTGTTCTTCTTGTAGAATTGTGAGGCAGACATGCTTCCAGCCCTACCTTCTTTGACGATCTCCCGCTGACTGTCTGTGGCCGCCTTGATGAGTCGTGCGATGGCGTTTGTGACAGCAATGGCGGCTTCGAGGATGCTGTCGTGGATCTTGAGCTCGTAGGTGCTGTACTGGTCGCGTGGCTTGTTCATGAGCTTGTTCAAACGATCAGTGGCAGCCTCAATGGCCTTTGCGGCATTGGACATCTCTTGATCCACCAACTCGCCAATGTCTCCAGACTGATTTGTGAGCTTGCTCTTTGGTGCGAATGCATCGGCAAGCTTGGATAGCTGGTTGAGATTGACCTGAACGTCGTTGTTCTTAGAGATGACCACGTCAGTCTTCTGCAAGTCGTCTAGACCTTCAAGTCGATAAGACTGGATGGATCGGAAGAAGCCGACTGTCGAGGTGGCAGCCTGTCTGGCAGCATTGATGAGCTGGTCGCCCTTCTTGTCGTCTGATGCAAAGCGGGTGAGACCTTTCGTGTTTGATAGAACGTCTGCAATAGCTCCAGAAAAGCTGTTGACTGTCCGGATGACATCGGCATGGTTCGCAGCAGGACCATCTGCGATGAAGTTGTTGAAGGCAGTCGAGAACTCCATTGCTGAAGATGCAGCCTTCTCAATTTGCGAAAGCACGAATGGACCAGAGGCATTCTGATTACCAGCAATCATGTTTGACTCCAGCTCATACATCGCATCGTCCACTCTTTGCACACCAGATTGTAGTACGGAGTCGATGAGCTCGCCAATCTTGCGAATGTTCTCGAGAAGCATGACATCAATCTGCTCGTCCATCGCTTTGTCTGTATCGGTGCCGCCATTTCGGAGCTCATTCAGCTCCATCAGCGCTTGATCAAGGCCAGCTTTGACGATCTCAAGCTCTTCATCCTTCTCGCGAAGAAGTCTTTCGAGATCGCTGTCGCCTTCTCGGAACTTCATCTGCATGCCGTCTAGCGAGCGGGTCTTGTTGCGCAAGGCTTCTTCGAGATCTGCAATCTCTCTGTTGTGCCGTGACAGCATCGCTGACAGATCCGAGCCTTTGCTGCGTTCGGCATTCTCGGCCTTCTCGAGAGCAAATCGGAGCTCCCGCTTGAGCTTCTCCAGCTCATCTTTGTGTCCGCCAGTGGTTCGATCCCGGTCATGGTATGCTCTATCTCGCTCCCGAATCATGTCCGCCAGCTCCAGGTTCTTCGTCTTGAGCTCACGCTCTAGCTTCTCCCGCCTATCTATGGCTTCCTGTGCCGATGCCGCCTTCAACTGGACGCTCTTGAACTTCTGCAGAAGCTCAAGATGCTCGTGTCGCAATTGCGAGTACAGCTTCGCCAGAGCCTCGTATTTCGATCGCCATGTGTTGATCTGTTCCTGCAGTGCTCGGATCTGCTCATCCTTCGATTGTGACTGTTGCTGGAAGTTGTGGCCGAGCTGTGCCAACTCCGCCTCTAGCGATTTGACACGCTGATCGAATTGCTGAAGCATTAGCTGATCGCGCTCGTACTGTGCTCGCGCATTGAGATTTTCCCGCTCAAGCTCCGCCATCCTGCCTTGTGTCTGTTGTGCGTACTGGTCGCGCATGAGCTGATCCTGCGCGAGCCTTTGCTGCTCAGCTTGAAGTCTCTGCTGTTCCTCAAAGTCTCTTTGCCGTTGTAGCTCCTGCTGTTGCTGAAGCCTCTGAGCCTCATCGTACTGTGCCTGCAATCGCCGTTGTTCTGCTTCGAACTCTTCCTGTTGTCGCGCTTGCTCATTCTTCCAAAACTCGTTGATCGGCTCCGGATCGGGTGCTGTCTTTGGCGGAGGCGTTACTGGCTTGGTGACCTCACCCCTTGGTCTTGCGGGTAGAGCAGGGGCGTTTTCGTCTTCTTGAAGGAGGTTCGGCGGATCTTGTGGTAGCTTCGGCACGGGATGTAAGCTCGTGACGTATCGAAGATTCGAGCACTCGTAATAAAACTTGACAAGTCGGTAGTGTTGCGCGTTGTATCGCTCGTGGAGAGGTTTCAGTGCTTCGTCTTCGCCAAGAGCTGGGATGTGTTAGTCTTGAATCTTCCAGGAAAGAGGCAATCCGCACTTGTGAACATGGCTCGAAGCATGCTCGTGATGAACTTGTAGATACCGTAGCTCTCCGCAATCAGAGGTACCAAAGCAGCCATCCGGCACTCGTTATTCGTCCCGGGCCGGAAAGAAGCAAAGATGAGCTTTTGGAATGTCTCGATCTGATCCTGCAGTGTCATGAGGTCTGTAATCGTCTCGTAGCCCTCATTCGGATCGTTGATCGACTTCAAGCTGATGTACTCTTCATACTCGAATGTACCATTGAACTCGGGATGTGTGCGGTGGAAGGTCAGCTTCTGGATAAGGAAGAACACGTATTCCTGGATCAATGAAGCGTATCCTCTCATGCCGTCTCCCATCATACCGCCTCCTCCCATGCCGCCCGGCATGCCGCGCGACAGACTCTCGATCCAGTTGACGTTGGCTTGGGCATCTTTGAGCACTATAGGGTGGCCTTCCTGCATCACCTTGTGTACCGTGATGAGAGCTTTGAATGTCTGAACTTCATCCGCTAGTATAGGTTGTCTGCTTCCCGTCAATCATGTTGTCGCTGGCGGCTGGGGTGTTCTCCATACACTTTCATAGCCGACCAGAAGGAGGCCGAGCTCTTGTGGTCCCATGTGTAGACAATACTGCTCCGAACATGCTTTCCTGTACCGTGTCAATCGGGTTTCTTCGCTTGCGCTTATGGGCATCGTACTCTTCGGCGCGGTCTCCTCTGTTGGAGAGGTTAGCAATCGTGCTTAGTAGCTATGAACATCCCAATTCATACCTGGACTAGTGGCCTTTTTGACAACAATCGCAAGATCCGACTCGGACCTGACGCACAATCAGCGATACCCCTCACACGTCCTTCTCTCAACACCTACTTGCCCAAGTCGACGTTTCTCGAAGTATGAAGCGCCATGTTCGTGCTCATGCGCCGAGGGTGATCAGGAGGATTGATTATCGGAAATGCAGCGCTCATTCAGGATAGTCGTTTGTACAGCTCAGGGCTATGGCGAATTTGAATCAAGAAAACATTGTTGTAGCCTGAGATGTCCACGCAATGCAACCACATCTTCATCCCAAGCTGCGGTCCTTGGCGGGAGATCGTCATCGCGCTTCGGCTGTTCGGGTGATGCTTCCGACGACGTGCCCTCATCCATGACATTTCCATACCGCAGATTAAATGATTCAATTTCAAAGCTCAGGGAGATGCCGACTATCAACCGAATTCTGCGTGTAGGACAAGAGGCCAAGAAAATAATAAGATGGTTTCTACATTCAAATGTGTTCGAGAAGCGAAATGACAGCAGATTCCATGCAGCTGGGAATTCACTGATACGCATGTTTTAAGTACACGCCTACAACTACCCACAATGGGCAGTCTCAATAACCTCTGCGAATCAACCTCATAATCTTGTCCGAAGCGAGCTCTGCAACACCTTCGTACAAATACGCCGAATTCGATGTTGTCGGAGCTGGTGTAAGAGATCCATCCACAACAAAGATGTTGTCAGTACCATAGATCTTGGCATTGAGATCCGCACAGGCCGTCTCCGGCGAAGGCCCAAGAGCACATCCACCGCCCCAATCTAGACATGTTAGTCTCGTCCAGCTGTCATCAGGAAACTGCTTACGGTTGTTCGTTCGACGAGCATTGTCAAGCAGATGCTGTCTGAACTGCGCCGTGGTTGTTGCATTACCGAGTGGTGCCACAACGGAGAGACCCGGAACGCTGCGAGCGAAAGTAACAAATCGCTCCAGCGCGATAGTGTACAGCTCAAGATCTTTACCTTCAGGATCTGTCAACCATGGTCCGACGCCGCCGAGGTGACCGACGGTGCCATTGCTCAGGATCGTGATGCCACCGCGACTGAGAATACCCTCGTTCAGGTTAAACTGGCACTGGAAGCGACCAGCAATAGTGGTCGGCGTGGAGCAGATCAGCTGTACCACAATCTCATGCTCGGGGTTGCTGGGGTCCTCAACACCAAGCCATGCTGCTTGCTGACGGCCAAAATTGGTGAGACGACCGATCCGTCGGAAGTGCAGGTCTTCGGCATCTTGACGGCTGACGGTACCATTGAACAGGCCAGTGAGGTCGTTGTTTGGTAGGCGGGAAGGGTCATCAGCGACGAAGGTGACAGAAGTAGTCGGGTGATCGTGCAGATTCCTTGCGACCCAGGTATTCACGACCCATTGATCCTCGGAGACTGAAGTATACTTCGTGCTGACTGCGTTCACCAGCTCTTCTCGGGGTCCTATACCAGATCGGAGTAGCAAGGGAGATGTATTCCATGCTCCAGCAGCGACAACGATGTTACGGCCAGTGATGACTGTGCCATTCACCTGGACGCCAGTGGCGACGGACGGCCGCTGAGGGTCGCGGATGATGGTGTCCACCCTACTGTACATCATGACGGTGAAGTTGGGCAAGCGTTTGGCATCTTGGAGGTATCCAACCACTGGACCGCTTCGAAGACCATCTTTCGTGGCAAAGATGTCACGACCAAATGTGTTCCACT
The DNA here is from genome assembly GCA_005959805.1 of Elsinoe ampelina. NCBI lineage: Eukaryota > Fungi > Ascomycota > Dothideomycetes > Myriangiales > Elsinoaceae > Elsinoe > Elsinoe ampelina. The sequence goes on from SMYM01000010.1 coordinate 169,838, forward strand.
TCTCATCAACGTCGACGTTCGTGTCAACTTCCTTGAAGCCGAGACCTTCGAAGACAGGGCGCATGACCTCGTACACTTCGTCGCCGTAGAACTGCTATTGTCAGCTTGAGCTTCTACCAACGGCTTAATGCACCTGCCTTGCCGTCTGCAGAGATAGCTGGCGTAGTTGGTATGCGGCGCTCCACTCTCCTCAATGCAGGCTGGAAATCATTTGCGGTCCACCCTTGGAAGCCAAAGTATTTGTCGAGGTATCTCCTTGGTGGCCAGAACTGTTGGGCACCATTCACACCAGTGCCGCCCCCAAGACCTTTGGGTGCAAGGGCTGGTACAGAACTGTCGTAGAATGCCGATGCACCAGGACCGGTTGGCAGACCGAAGGAGAAGAAACCCATGCCGTCGTGCCGAGTGATGGTGGTGTTTGGGTCAATGAGTTTCTGCCATGGTTGAATTGCTTGACCCCCATCTCTAGCAAAGAATGGGCCGCCGCTTTCCAGTAGGAGAGTCTTTAGTCCAGCTTCGGCGAAGCGGGTTGCAGCTATGATGCCAGACGCTCCCCCACCGACGACTATCACTTCACTGTTGCTGGTTAGCTGATGCAAGTTGCCGCCGACTTCATCAGTCATACTATTCAGGAGTTGATGGACGCTCGCTCTGCGGTAAGGCAAATGTCGTTCCGAGGATGGTCAAACAGACCAGAGACACTGATCTCCAAATCATCATTGTGGTATTGGAGCAAGGTGATCTGACCGGCAGAAACACTCAGACAGGAATGGTAGCAACAGAACTACTAGAAGAGAGTGAAGATAATGTCGATCACACAACGAGACAAAATCTGTCGATTTTGTATGCAAAGATCAGACCCAGTGGCCGCGACAGCCCCTTTCCACAAGCACCCACCTCTCCTCCGTTCATCTTGATTTTGTTGATGAAGGAGCGGACTTACGGTATGTCGAGTCCCGATGCCCTTACTGCCTCCTTGTTTCGGCACAGGGCGGCGTTGGCAGAGTGGACGTACCGAGATATGATGGCTCCAGTGATGTCTTGGTATGTCAGATGTCGGTGAGCCATAGCCTACGCCAAGCAGAGGACGTGGGTTCGACAGCGGAAGCGATATGGTAGATTCCGTGTCAAGCCGTGCTTCAAATTTGGGAGTGAGCCCTGAGTATTCAATGATGCACCGGATGTAGGGCTATGTACTACAGTCATCTCCCTTAGCATAAGAGTTGTCCTGCACATGTCGTCCTGCCGTGGGGCGAGGACAACATATAGTGCTGATGGTGTATCAAGGCAGCCAGTCGAAGAGGAGGCGACGAGGTGGAAGGAGATTTCCGCGAAACATCAGAGATACTGCTCAAGCTTCAGGAAAGGTGTGTACTCTACCCTGTCGAAGTTCGTGCAATATTGGAGGACCACCATTGGGCGCATCGTTCTTAGGATCGGCTCCACTTCCTGAACCCGGTAACATTCACGCGCTATCAACAGCACGCTCTAGCAGGGCCAAAGACTCTTGCTGGAGACCCCGTGCAAGTACCAGCGTCAGCATGATGATATGACTCCTATACAATTAGTCAACCTTGACATGGACTTGAGTTCCAAGGCACTTCACAGCGCGAGTGACTCTGTGCTGAAAGTGAGGTACAGGAAGACGTCGGATGATTGCGGGTTTGTACGGGATGCCAGTGGAGCCATACGACACTGCATAGTATCTATGATCTGCGGCAGATCAGTGCTTCGTCCAGCACCACTAACGCCGCAAGGCGTGAAGAATGGTGATGCCACGCTCTATGATACAGCCAAGGACTTGTGCTTGTAGGGCACGCTTCCGATTGAATGATCCACTTGCTTGGGACAACGAGCTCTTCCAATATGATGCTCTTCATCATAGTAAGCAAGGGGAATTCTGCCACCGTTTACATGTGAGGTGTACCTCCAGGGTTGGGTAAGAGATGTACATGTCGCGAAGCCCCAGGTGTGGACGAGGATGGAGGACGAGGCTCACTGCGTGAACATGCGAAGAGGCGGCTGGCGCGTCGCATACTTGGCAGGAGAAGATTCGGAACAGCCCTAGACAAATTGAAGCGTCTACGTCCAGAATGTTGCGGATCCCAGCACTCGGTCGCAAATTGGTCCATTGGTAAGCGGCGAGCGGGAGTACGATACCACTGTGAGAAGCTAAGATGCAGTGGAACGTTTCGATGAGTTACAAGGTCAAGAACATTACACGAGCACATGGGCGTCTGTTGCGGTGGGGCGACCAATTGGCGTTGATGATTCTCATTGATACTCGCTATTTTGAATGCCATGGCTTCCATTGCCAGAGGACGCCTGCAGCGACACGCTGCTCGTGAGCCATGCAACAACCCAAAAAGAGAAGAAGGGTATTTAGTGAGCAAGGTTGTAAGCCCTGCGACGATCTCTCTCCTCGGCGATGGACAGCTTTACACCCTTGCCCTTGGGCAGACTGATCCATGGCTTCTCAGAGCCAATGACGAAAACGTTGCTCTCACGGGTGGCGAACTCGTTGTCGACGGCATCCTTGATGTGGACAATGTTGAAACCTCCATCGTGCCTCTCACGGTGAGTGATTACACCAACACGACCCATGTTGCGACCACCGGTGGCCATGGCGATCACACCAGTGTCAAACTGGATGAAGTCGGCGATCTTGCCGGTTGACAAGTCAATCTTGACAGTGTCGTTGACCTTGATGGCAGGGTCTGGGTAACGGATCCTGTGTCCAATATCAGCATTTCTGCGGATCACCAAAACTTGGTCCAACGGCTGATAGATGCGACTTACGTGCGAGCATCATGCGTAACCAAGAATGGAATCCCGCCCTTGCCCAGTTGTACTCTCTTGACCTTTCCTAGCTTGTACTCTGCCTCCTCTGTGGTGATGCGGTGGACAGTGAAGCGACCCTTGGTGTCGTAGACGAGGCGGAAGTTCTCGCCAGTCTTCTCGATGGAAATGACATCCATGAAACCGGCTGGGTAGGTGGCATCGGTACGGACCTTGCCGTCGACCTTGATCAGGCGCTGCATGACAATGGCCTTGGTCTCGCGGGCGTTGAGCGCATACTTCAGCCTGGGAGACTATCAGACCATGAACCAATGCTCTCTATCGAACCACCGTACCTGTTCCTGATGAAGACGATCAAGGGTAGCGAGTCGCGAAGCTTGTGAGGACCTGGCGAGGCCTTTGGAGCGTATGCTCCGGACAACTTGTCCAAGAGCCAGTGGCTTGGTGCCGATAGACGGTGTTGGTGCTGTTGGAGATGTGAGTATGCGCCCGCGACTATCAATGCGATTGAAATTGTACCTTCTTTGGACCACGACCCATGTTGGCGATATGTGCTTGGTTTCGCTGAGGAGACAAAGTCGAGATCAAAAGTTCAAGTAGGTGATTTTCGTGGTCGACCAATCAGTGCTAGCGTGAAGTCTTCGGCGAATAGATATTCCAGCACCGGTTGGCTTTCTGCCAAGCGCTCGAAGGGGTCAAGCCCAGTGGATCCAACGTCGGAACGCCTTCTCCCCGAGAAGTGGAGACATGAAGCCGACGTCGTGCAGTGCTGATTTGCCATCTTCCTCAGCTGACATCCACGACAACAATTCCGTATCCTCAACGATCTTCGCGACGACAGCAGAAAGGCACCGAGATCGTTTCCGAGGTGTCTTACTAATCACTCACGCTCGGCAAAGGCAGTGAAGACATCAGGTGGCACGAGTATGAGATTGGCGCCGGCAACCTGATATGCGCGTCTTGAGACGTCCCTAGACGTCTTGTTGGACATGAACAACCTTCAAGGCAACTTTCAACCGACGTCGCTTGACTTTATCAATAGACCGAATCCTGTGGAGCCCAGCGATATCAGCCATAGGCACGAGTCCTCAAGTAGCAAGCAGCTGGAGAGTCAGACCAATGGAGAACTTCTCCGAGTGCTCCGCGACTCTCGATTGCACAAATCCTCGAGAAATGTGGCCAAGGAATTAGGTGTATCAATTCCACCAAGCTCGAAGCCTCCACATGCATCGACTGCTCCAAACGCCACAGTTATTCCTCAGGATGGCGAGAGCCCGACTGGAGAGGGCACAGCGTATGCGATTCCTCGAGATATTGATCCAGCGCGTTATACACTCCCACCTCCAGCTCAACAGGGGATGAAGCGGCCGAGACATCAAGTTCCACCTGTATTGCAAGGACTCCATCAGCCGCCACCCAATGCTGGATTGCTTCCGCCTATGGATGCTGAGAACCGCCGGCCGGCTCAGCAGACCCAACAGCAAAATGACGAATCCACCGCGCAGCCGGGACCGTCGCAGCCCGCGACGCAGAATACATCAAAAACAGTGGTCATCAAAGTCCCTGCATCCGGTCATCGGCCAACGAGGCGAAACAAATGGACTGACGAGGAGACGCACGCACTGCTCCAAGGTGTACGACAATTCGGTGCTGGAAATTGGAAGAAGATCCTTACTTGCTCCGAGTACTCTTTCAACCATCGGACTGCCACTGACTTGAAAGACCGCTTCCGGGTCGTGTGCTCAAACAAAGATATGCTCATGCACTATCAGATTTATGCCGAGTACATGAGAAATCCGCCAGATCTTTCACAAGCTGCGCATCTTGCCGCTGCTGCCCAGAGTCGACCAGGAAATGGTCCCAGCGCAATATCGCAGAGTGCTGATCTTGACCTGCCTCGAGCTAAGCGGAGACAACGTACAAAGTGGTCCGAGGAAGAAGATGCTGCTCTTTTGAGAGGGTTCGGCCGGTACGGACCATCGTGGACATCCATCCAACTTGATCCTGTCCTGAAGAAGAGAACACCCACTGACATCCGTGACCGGATCCGGACACGATTTTCGGACCAGTACAAGAAGGCAGGGCTAGCACCCAAGCCATCTAAGCCTCGCGCTCAGATGCGCTCCCAACCCAAGCCTCCCACGGATAGCCGGCCATCAGCAACATCGCTGCCAAAACTCTCAGTTGTTCCAGCTTCCCAGCCCGAGCAAACGGCGCAGGCGGCCGCACCATCCTCGAACACCAACTTCAACATCTCTCTTCCGCCCATGGACGACACCTGGTTTACTGATGTGCCTGGTGCAATTGACTCTACACATCCTCTTGCACATCTCTTGAACAGCGCCAACGACTTGAACTCTATGCAAGCTCTCCCGCCTCTCATTCCTCGTATCGGATCAATAGACCATGATCACCACCAGACCGGTACAACAGCACAGTCTATCGATCCTCTCGCAACAGTACTGGGCAATTCCAATGGTCACAGAAATACCAGCATCGGCATGATTAACAACTAATTGGGTGGCGCAAGCGTTTGATCTTTGGTTGTGGACCTATTATACCCTGCTGACATACTTTGAATGGTTTTTACATGTACAATTCCACGAATCTTTACCTGTGTCCCCCCACCTGTGACTATGTCTGTCGTGTATCCTCTCTCATGTACGTCGTCTCACCATACCAATGTGGGACTCGTTTGTCAAAGGAGGAAGATTACATCGTGTATTGCTATTTGTCATGTCTGTTCGCCGGGTACTACCAGATGATGTTCGCCAACACTAATGCCTGCAGGAACCAGGTCATCTACCCCATCTCAACGCCAGCATCCACCCACACCACCAACCCCCTCAACGACCCCTTCCCATCCCACCGCCGTCGCCACCAGGTCTGCCCCATCAACGAGCCCCCTTGCTCCCACCGCCTCCACCACCACTCAACCCCTCAGCCTCCGCCTCCGCCTGACCTCCAGGTCTCGCAGCCTGTTCGACCCACCCCTCGGCCCATCCCTCCCCCCACCCGATCGCATCGGCTCCCCCCCAGTCAACCCCAACACGACCCGCCCACGACACCGCACCCTGCGCCACACCGCCCTCAGCTCCGCCCATTCCCGCCCAGCCGACCCCACCACATCCATCATACCTCGCCCCCTAATCTGCCCACGGTTATCCACCGCCCTTCCCCCAGGCTCCGCCCACACTTCCAGCCTCACGAGTTGCTCCCCCATCGCATGCGCTGCATTGCCGTCTCCAGGAGCGCGAAACGAGGGAAGGTAGCGCTCGTGATGAGCCTGAGGCGCTGAACCTGGAGCCAATCCAGGGCAGAGAGGTCGGGGAGGAGACCCGTCGGCGGCCCGAAACGGGCGGAGATGTAGAAGCGGAGCTCGATCATGAAGTCCGCTGAGAGGAGTGAGGGCAGGGCGCTTCCGAGAGAAGTGAGGGTCGTGATCGCTCCGCTAGAGTTTATGGGCCATTGGGTAGTGTACGGGATATGATGAAGATGTGCTGTTTATCGGCTTTGATGTGAGATTAAGGTTGCATATCATATGGCGAAGCAATTGCGTTTGATCGAGTCAACCTATGAATGTGCGGGTTTTACTGCTTGTCGCTGACGAAAAGCGAATTTATGTAGCAATACCGCAAGACCCGAGCCCACCTTAATTCTATCACCCCACCGATTTGTCATGCTTGTTGCTGTTGGCGAGATTAAGCCACGGCTGGTCTTCTCTTGCAATAAAATCATGTCAACGCTTCGAATCAGCGGTGTTGTGTCTCTTTGAACTCAGATCATTGGGGACTGAGATGAGGGACTCGATCAAAAAAAATGCCTTGTTATCCATTGGCTCTCGGGCTTTGATCCTTGAGCCGGCTTCGGTGGACGGTCTATAGGTCGAGCAGGCGGCGAAGGCAAACCGCATGATCTAGCGAAGGAGTCTGTATCATTCTTCGATGCTCTATCGGAGCAAATTTCTAGCGCGGTTTCATGGAGAGGCGACAGCATGTAGCCTTCCTGCGTAGCGCTTGACGGTCATATGCATTCCAATGGGTACGAGTCGAGCATAGATGTGATGATGTTTGTGTGATGAAGTGCTCGAGAGCCAGCCTCGAGCTCTGACCATGCGGGGAGAAGCTGACTCACCAAGGCTTCGGGCATCGGACGACCTTGGACCTATCAACCCCTTCAGGCCTGCTCTCTCCAAAACACGGCGCTAATACTGGGCGCATCTCAGATCCAGCCGCCGGTCTGCTGCCTGGAAAATTCACGACGTATAGATTCCTCGTACACATGCGAACATGCCACCTTCGCCGCCCTCGACCACAGCATCCCCGGGAGGAGATCACGCTGGGCGATTGCACAAAGACGGAGGCACCCCGCTCGATACTCGTAGCGACTCTCCGGAACACGACCAGTCTGGGAGGGTCAATAAGAGGAAGCATACCGGTGATGATCTCAAGGTCGACCGTCCCGAGAAGAAGCGGAAACCAATCTCCGAGCAGAGTCAAGCGGACAGTGAACCATTCGTTGATTGGGCAGAGTACTTCGAAGAGTGGCCGAGAAGAATCTCTGACATTGAGACTAAGATGGATGAGGGCAACAATAAAAGATTACGCTCTCAGACGAGCTACAGCCAAAGCGTCCGCGATGGTGACTCACCCGCTGCATGGACTAGGAGGCACGAAGAGAAAATGCGCGAAGCTGGTCTTGTCATGAGCGAATATCAGACCGAAGTAAAAATGTCGAGGGCCAGTGAGGATCTCCTTACTGTGCTGTTATCCTCTCACTATCCCCTCCCTGATGGACCACTGCTCCACGAAGGGAAGCTCTTGAGGGTTCTGGACCGCATACGCTTCTGTAACGAGGCCCGGATCATCAGGGATGCCACACCTTTCCTTGTCCCCTCACCGGAGCTACTTTCACTAGACGATGACTCGGGACTGGAACACGTGTGCGAAGCTCTTGATGCGGAATGGCTACAGTGTGCCACCTTGTGTGGTCCAAGGCCAAAGCCCGATTTTGCCGTGGGTGTAGCGGCGAGCGCTTTTGATGAGGATGAGATGAAAACACTCCGCCTGGAACATACGCCATTTTGCCCAACCACTTTCCCGGAAGGCATGTATTTCCCTTTCCTGATCTGCGAGGTCAAAAGCAGTGACAGACCGATCATGGAAGCGGAACGGCAAGCCATGCACGGTGCCAGCATTGCCGTCAATTCGATAGTACAACTATATAGGAAGACTTCAGCCTTGGATCAAATCGACCGGGAACTACTTGCATTCTCAGTAGCCCACAACGACAGCAACGTGAAGGTCTTTGGTCATTTTGCGTCTATCAAAGATGGCAAGGCCACATTTTACCGCCACCGACTGTACGCAGCTGATATTGCAACTCAATCCGCATCCCCGGATTGGGGTAAACCTTATCGATTGTGCCGTGCCATTTACGAGACATTCCTCCCTCAACACATAGCGAGGATCAAGAGTGCCCTTCGGACTTTGGTCAACAGACCAACTTCGGACCTCATCTCACAGCCAGAGCTCATGCAAGATTCACAACCCAGCCAGTCATCCGCACAAGGGCATGGGCAGTTTAAGAAGCCATCACTGCCATCCACAGCGAGGCTGCAACAGGAGAATGATCGCCTGCGAGAGCAGTTGACTAACAGCATACTTTTGCAGCAGAGGCAAGAGCAGTATGAGGCGCGGATGCAACAGGAGAACAACCGACTACAGGAGCTGTTGACCAACAGCGTCAATTCTCAGCAGAGGCTGATGGAGCAGATGAGGGAAGAGATGAGGCGAGAGAAGGAGAAGTTGAGGGAAGAGAAGGAGCAAGAGAAAGAGAAGTTGAGGGAAGAGAAGGAGCAGATGATCGAGCAACGCAAGGAACTGATGGAGCTTTTGAAATTATCGGCAGCCAGATAAGCATTTGACCACTGTGATTCTTACAAGCAAAAGCTCTGCTAGGGTTCCCCCAGGTGACCTCCACTTACCTGCACGTGAACTCCATCAAGCGCTTCATTGCACACGGGCTACTGATCAATAGTCAGGACGCCCTTCATCTCAGACGCCAATCCTGTTGACCCATATCGTACCAGGCTTCCTGAGGATTCCTCTTACAGTGCCCGCACAATCTGAACACTGGACCCCGGCTGACTTCACGACCGTCAATCGTCAATAGTCCACCATTCATGCGCCATGATCTCATCTATGCTTGGCCTCGTCGCAGGTTCCAGGCTCGTCATGGCTGCCACAAGCTGGAGTGCCTCGGGACCTAGATCCTGGCCCCAATAAGATAATCTCATCTCGGGTCTCTCCGCCGCCATCCTCTCTGCTGCATCAGCCGATTGTCGAAACCTCTGACGCCAGGTCTCGTCAGCAAGGCCGTCGATGAAACTTTGCGGCACGGGGCCGAAATATGCAAAGTGACGGTTCACGATGTATTGCTCGGGAATGATATCAAGCCGTGCCAGTTCTTGAGCGTCGTCGATGATGAGAAGATCAGCACCGCCGAGGACGAATATGAACTGTGAGCGCTGTCAGTCTGTGCTGGATTGCACGTGGGCCACTCACCACTAGGCCGAAGGAATAGACATCGGACATGGTTGTTCCTCTCCTGCCGATTTGGCCCTCTGGGCTCCGCCACATGACGTTGCCGACAGCGTATTGCTCGTGACGTGGATCAGCGTCTCCTTGTTTCAGACTTATGTCAAAGTCCCCGAGGATGACATCGGTGATGATTTTGTGATTCCGATCGTCATTGGTCCAATTGACCAGGATGTTGTCTGGTTTGAGGTCTGTGGTGATAGTCAGTACTTCGCTGACCACTACGGAGATAGAAGTGCTGCGCATGTGACGAACCATTGTGCACCCATCCGCTGTGATGCAGCTCTCTGATCGCCTCGCCCACTTCTCGCAAGATCTTCCTCCGTGAGTGGAAATCAAGCTCTGGCTGGACACTCCTCGTGACCAAGGTGAGAAGATTCTCACGCATGTACGGATGCACGAGAATTTTGTGTTCGTCATTGCAATCAACATGCAAGCGGAGTCGGCGAGACTCTGCCAAGTCGGTGGCGATGCGTTGCGAACGTTCGTAGACCTGCCACGGGACTTGCTTAAGTACGTATGTGTCGTTCTCGGACCTGGTTATACGTCAGATATATGGATCCTGGGCTGCTTCACATTTTGTGACATACGTTGCTTTAGTGATAGTGTAATTGCCGTCTGAGGTGCGCTTGTGGATGCCCTGCTTTTCGGTATATACCCGGCCAGATCTGCCTGTCAATGTCGACATAGCTTGACCATCTATCGAACATGTAGAGGCAGCGGGGACTGATCGGTGAGGGCCTGAAGTGATAGAACGTATAAACGAAAAAGGAATGCACCGGAAGGTCCGCAGATGCATGGTTACAATCTGTTGAAACGATGTATGATCTCGCCCTTTGTGACTTTCAGAGGGATGTTCCAACCGGCTGAGTCAGCATTGCGGTATACACTCAGATGTGTCGTCTGCAAGGTGACAGCCATAGTCAAAGAGGCTTTGACTCGCTGCCTTCATCTTGCGTACCCTGCGTCTTCTTGAAGCATTAGATCGATAGCGCATGTCCAATCTAGTAGTGATGTTGACTACTACTTTGTCTGTCCACAGCACTTTCCGGAGAAAGGGCAGCGCCACAGGCAGCTTGCGAGGTGATGACCACGCCGCTGAATGTACATATTTGACTGATCGAAATGGGCAGCTGACAGGACTCCGCGCCTGAGGTATGCATTAGTCATGCTCAAGCCACCTTGGGTCTCATCAGAACCATCGGTCCAGTGCATGTGATGTCATCAAGGTCTTTTAGGATAGCTCAGATCATTGCAGTATCATTTTGATGGAGATGAATGCCGAGCACTGGACGATCATGGACAGCTCAACATCCCGGTAGTGGTTAATAAAAGTCACCTCGAGCCCTCGAAAACTCGTTGTCGAATGGAGCCTAGAAACCCAAGATCTACTACAGTGCCGGGTGCAGTATCTGCGAGCGTCCTCTGAAACACCACCTTTCTCCCGTCGCAAGTTTTATTTGGTCTCTTCCTAGGTATATACGGAAGTAATCGATCCCGGTCTCGCGGATACATGTCCCCGAATGACAGTCTGATGAGAGTCTCGCCCAGATGGGTGACCGGCATGCTTAAGTAATCGTAAGAGAAGATCGGGCTCCCAGACCTATTATCGCCCGCCGTGAGGTAGCACAAGCGCCTGCAACTAGTCACACCAACCATGTCTCACACATCGAGAACGTCGTGTTGCAAAAGGGCACGATTCCGAATCTCTTTCGGATGCTCGAAGATAGTGCCTCCACTGCTTTTCATCAAGTCCCATCAAGTCGCAGACCAGGATGGCTCAAAAGTCCGCATTCCGCATGGGCGACACTTCACTCAACGCGGCGCTATCTCAGGGCGCGAACTTCTTGCGAGATCGGGAGGATATCGCTGATACTCAGGAACTAGAATCAAAGCTTTGGAGCTCCCGAGGGTTGCTCGCAGCGACGGTCGCTTCTCATCTAAGGCTGGAAACGAGTACATGTAGGATCTTGCCGCCAAAGTTCTGGATTCAGGGCAGCACAAACCTGTGCATACCTGTCCTCGCCGGAAACAAAGATCAAGGGACAAGGCATAGACTTCTGCTACGAGTCGCGATGCCCCATATGCATGCCATCCGACACTACCCAGATGCGCTGGACGACAAGGTCAATACTGAGGCAGCTACCTACATGTGGATGCAGCGACACTGCAGCGACATACGCATACCCAAACTTTATGCATTTGCATTTTCTGATGGTGCTCAGGTGAGACCAATAGCGCTTGATCGGAATTGTTCACTGAGCTTGACCAGTTCACACATGTCGATCTCCAACCGTGGCATGTCCGTGTTCGTCATCGGTTCCGTCAATGGCTTTATGAGCTGCTCAAGTGGCCGATGGTTGGCCAGTACGTCCCGCAACGGTCTGCACCGGAGACTGGAATAGCTTTCATGCTCTTGGAGTATATCGATAGATCCGTAGGAAAGCCATTCGCCTTCACTCGGAAGAAATACTCCAATGACCCGGTGAAACGAACCAATTTGTACCATGGCATTTCCCGGATCATGGCATCACTTGCAAGAATACCGCAGCCACGCATCGGTTCATTCAGATTCGACAGGGAGAGAGGTACTGTGAGTCTGACCAATCGTCCAATGAATGTCGCGGTCATGGTCACAGAATCTGCGGGCTCGCCACGGGTCATTCAAACAGGGCAGACGTATGGGGATCCCTTGACTTTCGCCTCCGACATGCTCTCGGTATTTGACAACTTTCTACTTCATGAACCACTTTCCGTTCTGAACCCAACCGACGCCCGCGACCGACTGACAGCCCGAGTCATGCTACGTGCACTTTTGCACACCTTCATCCCGTTGGAGAGGCGTTACGGCCCATATCTCGTCCAGCCAACTGATCTGAATGCGGGCAACCTGTTCGTCGATGATGATTGGAATGTTACCTGCATGGTCGATCTGGAATGGATCAATGCACTACCAGCCGAAGCTTTGTCGGTAAATCCATGGATGACGCCTACCCCATTTGACATGATCACCGATGAGTACGAGCACTACGAGGCTGAGAGGAACAAGTTTCTGGCCATTCTAGCTGAGATCGAGTGTGAAAAACGACTGGAGCACAACATCAATCTGGTTCGGACAATGGAACAATCCTGGAAATCCAGAAGCATATGGTTCTGGGACAGCCTCAGGTACACCAATGCTTGGGAAGGCGTCTTCGAGGACCACCTGCTCACCAAATACTCCACGGACAGAAAGCTGGTGCAGAACTTGAGAAGGCTATCGAAACTCTTCTGTGAAGATTCAGAGACCGTGGTCAAGAGGATGGTCGCTGATGCCAGAGCCTACGAGGCCAAAGTGCGGCTTCTGTTTGAGGAAGAGGGCCTCACGGCCGAGGCGGAAGACTCCACAGCTAGCAAGGCGAGTAGAAGATTCGCTGCGGTCGAACAGTCCGCAGTCGTCGAAGGACTAAGGGTCACGGAGGAGGGTGCTGGGAGTAAGGGGTTTACAACAGCAGTCATGGACGACGTGGAGGTAACGTCTGCTGGTTAAAGGAAACCCACGACCATTTCAAATATTCACTGATGCACTACACCCTCTACCGTACTTTGATTCACCCTTGATCTCTGCTCATTCAGATCCTTCATCACCGGCCTGGTCTTCCTCCTCCTCGGTCTCCCAGTCCTGCTCACGATCACAATCGCCACCATGATCCCAAATCTCATCTTCATCTTCACCCTGCTGTTCGGGTCCACTTTCGCGGGGTGATTCTGCGGCCTCGGAAGTTGCTTCATCATCCTGCGCTACATCTTCGTCGCCTGTGCCACTGACTTCACAATTGCGTCTTCGTCGGTGCTTCTGAGCCTCATGCCCGGATATTTCGCACTGTCGCAGCTCGTCATCGTCGAGACTGCTGAGGAATCCTGATAACTCTTCGTCGTCAATGTCGCTGACATGGTCGTCGTTGTTGGTGGGATGGCCTGACTTGCTAGCTGCAAGTGTGATGGCCACTTGCCGCCGCCTCTCTCCTTCCTCCTTTTCCTGCACCTCTACTCAGCTGGTCCTGAACTGGCCACCATATCGCTTATGGCTATCACTCTGCGCTGGGCGGTGATCCGACTGGACCAAGTGCACCACATATCGACATCGTACCAACGGAACGCCAATTCTCCGAAATCCAAGCAAGGTCGAAGCTGAAGCCAACATCCAGCCATCCAGCAGTTGCGTGTCATTGCGAAAGCCTGGCTGGGGCCGGGAATCCGTTTTCACACTGATGCAGGCCGAACTGCTCGCAGGGAACATCCTTGATACAGTACCATCTGCCTGCTCTATCACGACCACTTGCCGGCCTGACTGAAATCTCCCATCGCCTCCGCTGTGGCTAATGCATTCTTCCTCGCCCTCTTCTTGAGCACATTCTCGATGAATGCCTCTCCGGCCTTGTATGAACTCCGTACAAGTGGTCCGCTGGCGCAGTACAGGAAGCCCAGGTCCAGTGCTCTTTGACGCCATAACTCGAAAGTTTCTGGTGTAACATACTCTTCCACCTTCATGTGTCTCTTCGTAGGCCGCATGTATTGTCCGAAGGTGACGACGTCGACGTCGATCGCTCGTAACTCTGCTTTGATGTTAGCAAAATCCTCTGGGATCATCTTTGTTTGGTCTCACCCTTCAAAGCCGCCCAGATCTGATCCTCCTTCTCCCCCAACCCAAGCATGATACTCGTCTTCGTGATCAATCCCTCCTTGCTCTTCTTCGCCTTGTCCAACACCGCCAAACTCTGCCTAAACGTCGCCCTCCTATCCCTCACAAACGGCGTCAACTCCTCCACCGTCTCCACATTATGCGCATACACGTCCAACCCACTCCGCGCGACCATCTCCACCATCTCCAAATCCCCCGCATAATCCCCCGTCAACGCCTCCACCAACATCGTCGGCGCCTTCTGCTTAATCTTCATGATCGTCTCGGCAAAATGCCTCGCCCCTCCATCCGCAAGATCATCCCTATCCACACTGGTCAACACCACGTACCCCAACCCCCACCTCTTCAGCGCTTCCGCCGTGTTCTCCGGCTCATGCGGATCCAAAGGCGGCGGCGCCCGCGACGTCTTGACGCTGCAAAACCTGCATCCTCGTGTACACGTGTCGCCCATCAACATGATGGTCGCCGTCGCAGCGGACTTGTTGCTCCCGCCCCAGCAGTCGGAGATGTTGGGACATCGGGCTTCTTCGCAGACAGTGTGGAGGTTGAGGCCGCGCAGGTCGGACTTTATCTTTTTGAAGTTCTCGTTGGAAGGGATGGGCGTTTTCAGCCAGCTTGGTAAGCGGGTGTGGGTGCGTTTGCGGCCGGCGGGGCCGACTTCGACGGTGCGGAGTTCGAGGGAGTCGGAGACGGAGAGGACGGGGGCGTCGTCGCCGGAGACGAACTCGTCGAAGGAGGGGCCGACGTTGAGGCGGTTGCTGAAGGTGGTGGTGGGTCGGGGTCGGGTGCTGGTTGTCGTCGGTGGGGGTGGTGCGTCGATGGCTGTGGCGAAGGGGCGGCGGAAGAGGCAGTTGGGGTGGACTGGTCGGCGGCATGGCTCGGCGGAGGATAGCAGCCGGCGGCTGGCAGGTCGTAGGGTCGCCATGGTGTGTCTTAGGTGGAAGATGAGATGAGTGTTGAGGTTGTTCGTGGTTGCTCAGAAAAGTCGCCGCTCGCCCCATCCATTTCCGAAAACAAAGGCTGCGCTCCGATTGGCTGCTCGGTCAAAAGCTCTCCTGGGCCGACGCAAGCCGCAGGACGGATTCCCGACTTCACATCGTCAAGCTGTGGCCACAACTTTCACATGTCATCTTCAGCACCGGGTATGTCGTCTTCTGAGCTCCATGATAGCGAGACACATGTCCTCGAATGTCTTGCATTTGATCCTCATGAGAAGCGATACACGAAGCTCTCTACGAAGCGAGGCATTGGTCCCAACGATGTCCTAATCAAGACGACACACTCGGGACTTTGCTATACTGATGTGCATGCAAAGACAAGAGGATGTGGACTGGGACACGAAGGTGTCGGAGTCGTACAGAAGACAGGAGTCGCTGTTACCAGTCTGAGAGTTGGTGACCGCGTCGGATGGGGGTAAGCCTCCTCTCCGGCAGTGCAAATGATTTTTCTCGTAGTTGTCGTCGGTGCATGTATGTTAACATGTTTGACAGATGGCTCCATGAGGTAAGATTCTCTTTTGTGTCGTTTAACCTTCCTACCTCCCTCTTCCATCATGCACGCGCTTGTCCAACCACATTCCCCTTGTTATTCCCTCTAATCCAAGCTACAGTCCTGCGGAGCCTGTTCGTCCTGCCTCTCTGGATATCGCCAGTACTGTGCAGATGCTCGTGGCTTTGCATTCTCCGACCTGGATCAAGGAGCTTTTGGCAACTACCGCATCATCAATGCCGAATTCGCGTACCGCATTCCAGAATCCATATCATCCGTCGATGCCGGCCCTTTCATGTGCGCTGGAGCGTCAGTGTACGAAGCCCTAGATGCTGCTGGAACCAAGCCGTCTGATCGGGTCGGGGTGGTCGGCATCGGCGGTCTCGGACACATGGCGGTCCTGTTTGCCAAAGCCATGGGCTGCGGGGTGACAGCTTTGTTTGCTTCTGGCAAGCCATCTCCTCAGAAAGTCAAGGACGTTTTCGACCTGGGGGTGGATGAAGCAAGGTGTATAGCTGGGAGGATCGATGAGCTGTACACCACTGCCGATGGTCCTATCGAAACAGCTGATGGAGAGGAGCCAGAGCCGGACAAGAAGATCAATGTGCTTTTGGTCTGCTCGAACGAGCTGCCAGACTGGTTCAATGTTCTACCACTGCTTGATCGCATGGCGCGGATTGTGCTCATGACGATACAGACTAAGCCATTGAGCATTCCTTACATGCCTTTCATCCTGCCTGGTCACCGCATCATCTCGTCCACGGAAGCGTCGAGGAAGAATCACCTTGAAATGCTTGAGTTTGCTGCTCGCAATCACGTCAAACCATGGGTTGAGACATTCCCCATGTCACTTGAGGGCATTCAAGCTGCGTTTCAACGACTGGAGACTGGACAGATGCGATATAGAGGTGTACTACAGTGGTAGTGTCACATGCCTCCTATCTAAGTTGATTGGTGCCATCGGCGATCGTCCTCACCGAGAAGGGTTGCTCCGCTAGCAATTTCACAACGAACAATAGTTCCGCTCCCTTGGGTCTATTGTCGAGGCCGTGAAATCAAGGCACAGCCTCAATAGACGGCTGGAGAGCGGATAGCAAACTTTTCATCCACGATCGGACGCAGCTCATTGGCTGCGTGGCAAAAATTGCTTACATGTGAAGGTTGCTGTCACGTGAAAATTGCTCTTTCTGGTAATCCCAGCCGACGACGAGGTGACTATGACGACTTCTCCAGGCATCACCCAGCCTCCTCGTCGGCACATTACTGACTCATGCGGCATTTTTGCATTTTCACATGGAGGGTATAAATGCACCTCTCCCCCCCTCCACAAACCCTCTCTTCTTCTCCTCACTTTCTTGTTTCGCTGGGCGGTTACAGGCGTACTCTCCACATGGCATGCATGCCACACTTGCTCCTTGTGTTCAAGTGGTTACAGGCTCAGGTACCTGTGGATGAGCGTCTACGCCGTAATTCCTCCACCCCGAGCATGCCATTGGCGATGGTCACCAGGTTGCTTTGAGCATGGGAAGTACGGTGGGGCTAACAGAAGCTTTGATGGCGGGCTTGCCTTGAGCATACCCCTGGGAGCGTCCAGTGATCTTTCTCTTCGGAGTTGGTCAGTTGCCGAGTTCTGCACTACCTCACCGTCATGGGATTCGCAATGGATTTTGCGGAGGGTGGCAGGGAGTGATGTATGGATGCACCCTGGGATGTTTCTGGTGCCTCTGGGTTCGCCCTCGGAGCGCATTTTTGGTCGAAGCCAGATTCTCCCAGGCCATCAAAGTCATTTCTCAGTGGTGTCGACACTTGTTGCTCTGATAGCGGTCTGAGGGCGCCGCTCACTGGATCGATTTCGACCTCGGCATGTCAAAAGGACGACTTTGACACTTCGACTCCTGGACTTCTGGACTCTCGACTTCTGGCTTCGACTTCTGGCTTCGACTTTCCGACTTTTCGACTTTGCAACATATCGACTTTCCGACTTTCGACTACCAACGCTCGGATCTCGACTTTCGAATACCAACGCTCGGATCTCGACCTTCGACTATCAACGCTCGGTTCTCGACTTTCGACTTTCCAACAGGTATCGATCGGTGGAGGAGGTCGCTTGGGCTGGACGAGGGCTTTGATGGGTTGATGGCTGGTATTTGATGGGCTTGAGGGTCTGCTGGGTGTTGAGAGGTGATTGACGGGTTGATGGATGGATGGGTTGCTTAGATGGACTGTTTGCTGGTATGATTGGTGGCGGATGTGTGGATCCTGGACCCCCCTTTAGCCCTCTCGACACTGGACGATCTGACTGGACCTGGACCTGGACCTGGACCTGGAGCTGGACCTGGACCTGGCCTTCAGTCGTTGATGATACTCAAGAAACAGATCTCACGTCGCATCCTCGGATGCTGTACTGTGCAGACAGTTTTTCTAACCAGATCTGAGACTGAATTCATTTGTCTATTATTATGTTCCGAACCAATGTCTTTGTATCTTGTCCTTGTTGTCTGTGACTCTTCCTATTCGAGTACTCTCCACTCTGCTTTGCTCCTGTACAGCCGTGCTAAAAAGCCTTTCCATTCTTGCACGTCAACGGACATCTTTCAGACGGCGTGCCTGTTTACCTACAGTCACGATGCCTACCGCAAGGGAGTATCATCTTCTACTCTTCCTATCCTCTCACTCAAAGTCCTCCGCGATCTGTCCATTCCCATTGCCATTCCGATCTTGACACACAAAGATCAATATCATATCATCCTCAAAGTCGCCAGATCACCATATACTATCGTTGTACCTTAGGTAGTCCTCACTAGCATCGCCATGGGATCTTCAGCGTCTGTTCACTCGAGCGCTCACTCTTCTCTCTCTTCTACATCTCCGTCCACAGGAAGCGAGTCGCAAGAGGAGGCGGCGATTGCGTCACAGCTGACAATGCAGACTGTAGTGGGCGAGCATACCAGGCCTCGAATGTCAGACACAGATCTGTTCAGCAGAGGTTTAATCCTACCGGATGAGGATTCATCTCTCGGGTTCCGCTTTCTCGACCTGCCGATCGAACTGCGGTTCATGGTCTACGATGACTTGGCTGCAGATGCCGACGAGCATGTCGTGAAGCGCGTTATCTACACCCACATTCACGACCGCGATCGCAACAAGTACGACTTCCGTCAAGGTAGGGCTAATCAGCATCTATGTAGTCTCTCCAGGACCAGCAAGGCGATTCGACAGGAGATGTGCGAGCAGTATCTCTACCGCGGTGTGACGTTCTACATCACCATGCAGACCTTCGGCAACCGCTACGCTGTGGCTGGGGATCATTTCTTAGCAAAACTTATTCCGGACGCTACATCCGGTGTTTCATTTACCATGCCAGGTATTGACTTCGAGATGGTGCAGGATCTCAGGCTCACCATCTTCATCGACCACGACGGCTGGTGCGATCACACGATCGACATCATCCACAGGATGCAGCACCAACACAGCCGCAGGCAACTCAAGTTGACCTTCAAACGACAAATTTCCTGGAATTCCCATATCAGGGCGCTTTTCTGGGCGGAGTGGGACCGCTTCATGCTGGCCCTCAGATCGGTGCAGTTGCCGAATCGTATCCAGTACGCCGGAGGGCGAAAGCAGATGATCAGGGAGCTCGAAAGTATGTAGTTCGGGGGAACAAGAAATTACAGGCTGACACAGAATAGGGAATGAGGATGAACGTTTGGCGGCGCTTGCTTCTGGAGATACCTAGGTCACGCACGGAGGCAAGGGATCGCTCCTCAAGCAAACTAGGCGGATCTTGTAGGGTTTGAGGCAAAGATAGCGAGATATGGGACCTACTGCAAGCTCATCTGGCGGCATCAATGCAGATGACAGGATGGCAGGCCCTTGAGATGATGAAGATTGGAGAAATTCTTATGGTCGAGTGGCGATGGTGGGACGGTGGGATTGACAGGCCTCTAATTTAAGAGAGAGCTGACAGCAGCGCTTGGACAGGCGAGGGGTGATCTCATAGTGTGATGTTAACACCGGTGCTCTTCGTATCACCATCTCTCAGACGTTGGCTGGAACGAAGCAATCTGCCATGATCTTAGCATCGATGCCGGCATCCTTCTTGTGCATATATCGGACTCTGATAGCAGGAGAGAAGCAACCTACCCGTGGCAGTGTCTTCGGTGCATTGCTTCTCGTGTGCAAGTCACTCAAGTGAAGGTGCAGTGAGTTGTAGCTCGTGATCGCTGCTGTATCAGGCTCCACTTTTTTTCAGTCTCCTACACCTCTGCCTCCTTCCAGGACTTCACCTCTTCCTCCTCAAAAAACCTCACCTGTTCGATTGCGACTGCGCTGCTGCTGCTCACTGGCGCATCGTTTCGAAGCTCATACTAACGCTCAATCTCAGGCTACCAACACGCAAGCTTCAGCTATCATGGCGTCTCCTCCCGAAGGCTCTCCCTCGCTGACCAAGAAGCCTCCTCTTCGTCTACGCACCCGGACACCCCTCAAGGCAACAGAGATCCGTGAGCTTCGACATGCCGCCCAACGCACGAACGGCTTCCGATTTCTGCGATTCCCTCCAGAGATCAGGCATATGGTGTACAAGCTCGTCGCGGCAAACAACTCCGACGTTACGCACTCCGTCGAGTACCTCCGTAATCACTTCACGAAGACCTTCTGCTTCATCCGAGGAAGGTGCAATCAGACCTTGTGGTCACTGGCGAGGGTGTCCGAAGAGCTCTATGTCGAAGTTCTGCCGTATCTATACCAGGACATGAAGTTCACCATTCATACCGCACCTTTCGAGAACTTCTTCTACACACAGCCGAGGATGTTGTTCGGCATGGTTCAGAACCTGACCATCAAGCTCAATGCCAAAGATCCGGCTTGGTTCGACAAGTTTCAGCTGATGATGACGGCATCCGGTTTCTGCGAAGGTATGGACAATCTTTCGATCGAGCTCGTCAAGGGAGACAAGCTGGCGGAGGAAGACAAGAAGGCTTTCCCAGATCGTTGGCAGGCATTGATTCGTGAATGGAGCAAGCTTAAGCTGGCGAGAAGGATCGATTTCAAAATCAGTGGCAGGACCAAGAAGCGCCTGGAGAAGGAACTGAATGGTGAGTGGGACCAACGGCAACGAGACAACTGACTGACTTGGCTGTGCAGAGTGGGAAGACGCACGTCTGGCGAAGATGTACAAAGAGCCAGAGGATTCGTGAGCGGTAGCAAACATTGCAAGCATCACTACCATCCACGACCAGAGAAATGACGATGGCCGTGGGAAGTTCAATCAGCTGGGGAGAGCACGTCTAGATGGGTGTTACTTTGCGCGAGGTGGCAAGGCGGGTTGTCGGTGGCCATCGCTCGGAGGTGACAAGCACACAGGCATGCGGGATGAGAGAATGAATGACAGTGTCAAATAGTCATACAGTCGCCTCAAGGAGATATCGTGAAGTAGTGGTAGCAATGAAGTACACCCACTGCAAGCACAAACGCGCCACGCCGAATGCCATGAATCAAGTGAAGTCGCTGATTGCTCAGAGAACTGTTCCACAGCGTGGCCCGAGCTCCGGAACCTCGGTTATCGATCTCTGATGGCGAGTGAAATCAGGCAAACATGGCTTTTGCTCTGGTGCATCTCAACAAAGAAGAAAGCATTGCAGATCTCGACATTTGAGCAACATTTCGCGCCCCCTTGGCGAACGTGCCGGTCAAGAGAACAAATCTATCGAGTGGCGCCAGACGATAAGAGAAGGTCGCAGTCGAAGGACCTTTGTCCAGGATCAGGCGGCGGGACCACTCGTTCTGGTCGCTGATCTTGGTGCGATTGCCTTGGGGGCTAGACCGCATCTGACAGCTCCTCCACGCAGATGGCGTCTTGTCCAGCATACCATTCGACGACCTGCTGAAAGACAAACCGCGCCGCATGCACCCCCTTCACCTGACCCGGAATCTCCGGCTAAACCTGTGAGTATCACGACCGGAGCAATATCCAACTCGTCGAGATCCTCCCCATCGCCCAGCTCCGGTCGAATGCTGACTGGTCTGACCGCCTCCGTCCAGTCCACCACCAGGCCACCAAGAATCCCACCGGCAGATTGCCCAATAGTCTCCTCACTACCAATGCAGCTATCCTCTTCAGGCCCCAATCATGCTTCCAGAAACATGCCGCCTCGGCCCGCTTCTTGCGCTCTTTGCCCTTCTTGCCCTGCTTGTGGCTTACTTGGACATCAAGGCGTATGCTACCTCGCCTGCACCGGGAACGCAGTTTGGCAATGCGCGGTGCTGATCATGAGCGGAGACCTCAGGTACACGAGAGCCAATGCCATCAGCATGAGGGTACCATTGAATTGGTCCGTGGGCTAGTGAGATGTACATAGGACAAGGTGGGCCCGCAGGTTTGTTTTCTCTTTCTCTGCGACTGTACCCTGGATTGCAGATTTATGATTGAGCTCAACTCTGATCATGGCAAGTGAGTAGACCTACACGGACCAGCGACAGCATAGTTGCGCATGTGTAGCAAGCTAATGACACTCTTTCCAGCTTTCAATGTCAGCTCAGTGGCTGAAGCGACAGCTTCGGGCATAGTCGCAAACATACTTGCAGTCTCAGAGTCCGCCGCTCAAGTCTCTTCGAGCTTAGCTGCAGCGCAAAGTAGCGTGAATTCACAAGCTCCCTCGCTCGTAGTAAACGCCTTGGCCGATGTAAATACCACGAGCCCCTTCCTCACCTCCACCTCCACCGAGACCGTCACCACCCCCGAACCCTCCCCTGCCCCTCCGAGCATACCCACGCCGGGTAGCTTCAGCGCACTCGCGACGAATTCCTCCTCCTCAGCGGTCGAAGAGAGCACAAGCCTCGTAACCCTGACCTCTACCACATCCACCACAACGGCGCAGAGTACGACAGCCAGCGGCGATGATACTGAGACAAGTTCGCAGAATAGTACAATCATTGTGACCACATCTTCAGCGCCTCCGCTTACAACGACGCCTCAGCCACCGTCGACAACATCACCTTCACCTTCTCCCTCCACAACATCTCCGACGACTACATCACCCTCACCCTCACCAACTACGACACCGGCACAGTCTACTACTACTACTACTACTCCGCCTCCACCGCCACCTATTTCGACCACCACCACTACAAGCATATCTCTCGATGAGCCTTCATCAGTGAGCTCGCTTCCTACACCAGTGGAGACTTCGGAGCTCAATCCACCTGAGAATACTCCTCAACCAGTGCTGCCATCGACCTCTGCTGAGCTGTCTACATCTTTGGTCATCTCAATGGGCATGGGCACCCAGACCGCGACACTTGGAGGACCACCTGTCACTGTGTCCGGGATTGAAGTCTCGGTGCCGCCAAACACAGAGAGCATCGTCGTTGGGTCGACGACTATCCCGATCGAGGACTTTACCTCCGTCCTTCCCGGCGTTTCTTTGACCGTCACCGCTGGGTTTACTGCTTTACCCGTGTCTGGTGATCTCGTCCCTACCATCACCACAATCACATCCGCCGTCAGCGCCAGCGCCAGCACTCTCATCATCACAAGTACCAGTACGACCAGCCGGACTGCTATTGTCAATGCCACTAGAACAGGTCCTCCATCTGGCGTCTCAAGCTTACCTCCACAATTCACTGGTCTAGCACCTCGCTTAAGCTCAGACAAGAGCTTGATGTGGCTTGGAAGCGTAGCCATTGCTCTTGGCATCGCCGCAGCTGCGCTGTGAGCACATACGATCAGCATTTCATTTGTATATCCAGAACCGGAAATTCCCCAGAGTTTCGAGTCAGTTCTAATGTTTGACTTATTTCTGGAGCTTCATTTCCTGCGACGACAGACGGACACTGCACGCAGGTTCACATTTCATGGGGGACGGCGCATTCGATACCCTCCTTACGGAACATGACACTCATTATGATACCCATTTTCTTGCCCATTTCACGACACTCCTTACGAGACATGTTACGCACAAAATGACACAGGGATGATAGATATCTTGATGTATAAAGTTCAATGAAGCTTTCGACACTATCCAGTCCCCTTACCAATCATGCGAACGTCCTTCCTTCTGCGTTCCCCCACTCACACCTTCAACTCCCTATCCCTTCTCCTGTCCCCTTCCTCCTCAGCCTTAACAAACATCAACGCAGCAGTATCATGCCTCGCCAACCGCTCCACCGTGAACCTCTCCTCAAACACCCCCTTCTCCTCCCCAGTCCACATATCCGTGACCCTCCACCGCCCACACCCCTTCAACTCGGGCACCTCAGCAAACACCACCTCCCTATCCCCTGCCTCTTCCAGTGTGTTCAAGATGAAGACATGCGCTCCCTTGGAGGAGAGACCGGACCAGTACTCGGCCGGATGGCTCTGGTTCCAGGTCCCCCACTCGTTGACGCCCCATTTGTAGGGCTTGATGCTCTGTCCCACCACGGGGTCTTGGTTGAAGTCGACGAGGGCTTTGTTGCTCAAGATCTGGAGGATTTCGGGCCTGATGCCATCGAGGGGGGTGCCTATGATAAGCGGGCTCTTTAGACCTGCCCAGTACGCGAAATGGCTCCGATTCTCCTCGATGGTCAGGTTCCCGTTCCCGACTTCAAGCATGTCGTAATCCGACCGGCCGAAAAAATTCGTCGCCGAGGTGAAGAAACTCGCGTGGTTGAGGATCGGCATCAGCCCCCAGGACCACTGGTATGTCCCCGTCCAGACGGGGTATATATCGCCCCACATCCTCCAGCTCTGCCCGGTCCTGTTCCCCCACTGGTCGATATGCGCGTGGCCCCACGCGCACTGGCTGTACTGGATCGTGCGCGCCTGCTTCCCCAGCGCCAGACCCATGGCTTCGTACCGCTTGTACGACGGGGAAGTGGACCAATCGTACCCGTCCGGCGCGGGGGTGGGGGCCGACTCGTTGTCCCCGCCTATAGTCTGGTTCTCCGCGGGAGGCCCACCGAACCAGTTCTCGGGCCACCATCGGTAGGGATCGTACCATTCGCGCGGCACGGCGCAGTTGTCGTATTTCAGGTAGTCGATGCCCCAGGAGGCGAAAGTGGTGGCATCAATGTCTTCGTGGCCGAGGGAGCCGGCGTAGCCTGCGCACGTGGTGGCGCCGGCGTCCGAGTAGATGCCGAGTTTGAGGCCGAGGGCGTGCATGGACGAGGCGACGTGGGAGATGCCGAGGGGGAATTTTTCGAGGTCCGGGGTGAGTTGGTTGGTGGTGGGGTCCCGCGGGTGGGTTTTGTTGGACCAGCAGTCGTCGATGTTGACGTATTCGTAGCCTAGGTCTTTGAGGCCGAGGTCGATGAGGAGTTTGCCGACCGTGAGGAAGACGGTTTCGTTGATGTTGCATTCGTATTCGTTCCAGTTGTTCCAGCCCATGGCGGGGAGGCGGCCGGTGGTGCCATCTTGGGGGATGAGGGCGGTGGTGGCGCCTAGGATGGTGGAGAGGGTGAGGAGTTTGGAGACGGCCATGTTGGGGGGGAGTGGTAGGAAAGTGCTTGATGGACCTACCAGAGACTTGACTTATACCTATTGATGCACATGCGGCTAGACGCCTTCGGAGCGGAGTGCATATCAAAATTGCTCGTGGAGTCGTGGATACGTCAAAAGTTGCGGGCTGCAGTGCAAAGTGGAGATGCTGGAGAGAGTGCGGAGGAAGAAAAGCATGCCCGGCGGGGTGCCTGTCGATCTTTTCCGCTTCGAGATCGGACAGGCAGGGTCCAGCCTCACTGTGGCATCTCGTCTTTGATGACGGAGTATTTCTGCAATTTCATGAGCTTCGAATTGTCCTACCAGCGCAATGCCAACATAACGTATTCATACCTGACCTGCAGATCCACAAGCGGGTCCAATTCTTGCCCTGCTGTATTCTCACCAGACGGCAGAGACAGACGGGAAAACCCCCCGTTCCTAGAGTCCCAGTGCCAGCGAGGTCGCCGAAGAACATTCACGGATTGGGCCAGTGATTGACTGATAATCATGATCCTGTAGTACCTTTGACTGCATGTCGTACGTTTGTTTTGGTACTCTCCAGATGAACCGTCAAAACAATGTCTCAGTTTGACGTTGTCGGAGAGGTGCGTTGACAGATGTGTTAGACAAGCTCTGGGCTCTTCAGAGTGCTACGAAACAACTTGACACATGCTGACCTGCTGATATCTCAGTCAAAAGTCGCAGTGTTTGGTGGCCATGATGGTCAATTCGACACGGAGCAACACCGCCCCTGACTGTGCCCTACACCATACCTCTATACGTGCCCTGCGTGTCTCACCTGGACATCCACGTAAGTCGAAAGGGCATAACATATCTTCTCACTCATGCCCTTCTGCTGTGCTGTGAGCAACACCCACTATTCCCGCCAGGTCCAGCCGCCAGCATGCACTTCTCGTTACTACTCACAGCATTCCTACCACTGACGCTGGCCGTCAATCTCATCTACGAGGGCGACTGCCCAGCCGGAGCTGCCTGTACGGACATCCAGCGGAACGCCGTCAAAAAGGCACTCTGGGATGATTGCAAACAATATTCGAATATGCGTAATCCACTTGGCGGCCGATTCGAAGCCGACAACCACCACTTCAAGATGGTCTGCCGATGTGTCGAGGGCAAAGGGGCACCGAAAGAGAGCAGCAAGGATATCAAGGATGCGGGAACAGTTTCGATGAAGGTCTTTGGAGGAAAGGGAGCGGGTTGCGTATAAGTGGAGAAGGGATACAGTCCTGGAAGTATTGCGGTCTGGCTGGTAATAATGCAGGCTGGTAGTATGATGACAAAGGAATGATAATCCTCTGGTTAGGCGACCACGAAAGCCGGCTGTCGCGTCGGCCATGTCCGCGGCTCGGAATGGAATTCTCTCTTTTCATGTCGAGATGAACATCACAATCATTCTGTTTACTCTTTCCGGTTACATCCAGACCCGTGACGGCCTCCATGATGCTTGATTTCCATGCTTATTTCCTTGCACAGCTATGCGGCATCCGGCACATGTGCAGATCCGTCAGCGCTACACCCCTCATCTCGTCATATTCTTGTACAGCTGTAGTACGCGTGTCTGCAACACTAATGACTGCAAGATTCATTCATGGGTATGGTCCAAACTGCCGGGTTGTTGGTCCCAAGCTCTTGTTAAGCACAACTCGTTCTTTACGCTTTTTGAGCGTCGTCGTGACTGCAACTCATACGTTTGCTGTTACCTTCCGAGTAGCGCCTGCTGTTACGATTCTGGGAAAGTGGCATTGACGCCGCTCTTACAGCTGCCGCACCCTCCTAGCGTTCTAGTCGCTCCCAGGGCGGGTCGGCCGTCCTAGTGCTACGATTTGCAATTAGGTAGCAACCGAGAGTGAGATGAGTAAGGATCGTGTGGTCACGGTCACTACATATGAAAGATGACAGCCTCTAAGCTTTTTCGTCACGACCGAGCAAATAGTCGTCGACCGAAGGAGCAAAGCTTTCTAGCGAATGTCCGCGTGAACTTCGTGCTTCCGCCGCTAAAGCACGAATTTCCTGAAGTTCCGAGTTTTCAGGAGGACTTCTTGGACGTTCGGGCAGATCTCGCCGGCTCCGTTTATCTTTTAGCTCTTTGACGGGTTCCCCAGGAATGGCAGAATTCCTCATTTGCGTATCCCAACCGAGCTCTTCAGATATCGGCTTCTCGCTCACAGACGATTTCGTGCTATGAGGGATTCCGTGCAACAGCCAGTCCAATGGTAGCTTCACAGCAGGACTAGCCGATCGTCGGCAAATATCAGTCGCTTCGTTGACCGGTGGATGGCTTTCGTGGCGAGACCGCTTGGTTCCGATGCTCCTCTCCTGCTCACCACCAATATCCTTGTCCTGGTTACGTGATCGCTTTTTCTTGTTCTTGTTATCGTTTTTGCTCTCCCACTCCTTCTTGAGAGCAGGGCGAAGACTTCTCCAATCAATGCCGATAGCTTTCGCGATCTTCTGTGCAGCTGTGTTTGGAGCTGCCAGAATGGCTTGTGAGTAGTCCCAATGCGGTAATGCAGGTGAACCCCAGTGCTCCCACCCAGTAATGCTGAGATCCTTGCATAGTTGCACAAGTGAGCCCATCCTCTGACCTTTCAGTGCAACGGTCTCACCGGATGGCAAACGATCCACGTCAGGTAGGAGCTTGAACAGTGATGCCAGTGTCCAGTCAAATCCACCGACTTCTATTCTCTGTATCTCGCTTTGGCCGTCCCGATCGCATATGTAGACAATCGGGCTGAGGTTCTCCGCCAAGTATTCCATCGCACTGTTACGCTGCCTGGCATCGATATTTTGCGCCTGAACTGCTGTGAACATATTCACCCGAGATGCCTTTCCCATCTCTTTGCTCATTTCTTCGACCTTCCTGGTGATCTCGCTCGTCCGCGTCGCTATGGAGGCCATCTTCTTCTCGTTACGTGTATCTGTTTGTGCCGTTCTGGAGTCGAAAGCTTCGAAACGGCCGGCGATGCGCGACTCGAAATCAGCGAAAAACCTCTTCAGCTGCCTCAACTCTTGCATTACAGGCACATAGAAAGGGTCATGACGTGGAAAGTCGATCTCTGATCCGTCTTGCGGTGGAGTGCCGCTCCCGCTTGGAATGGTTGGCGCGTAGGGGTCGCTGAGCTGTGACATCGCGGTATGCAACACGAGAGGTACGTTTTGAATGGTACTGTATAATTCCAGCAATGCGACAAGTAGCAACGATCAGGTTCGGTGGAACACCTGTCGGGCCCGTTTAGCGCGGTTTAGTCAGCAATACCGACCTTTTCAGATTCGGCGTCACCCCTTCCCGGCGAGCAAAACTTGTGTGAGTAGAGAGATAGACTGTACTATTACTTTGAATCGCTCTAGATTATAAATGCTTAAATGGTGGAGCCATTCCGGATTGTCGACGTGCTCTTTCAGAAGCGGATCGTGGATTTTTTGTCCCTACCACCAAAAACCTCTGTGCGGCTCGCAAGGCGTTCCACAATCAGTCAAGCTTCCGCCCATTTTATTCCTCCTTCATCCCATCCAATTTCTCTTCGGTCTGTCTCGCTGACGGCAGTCCTTCCGACTGGCGCGGGCATAGCTGAGACCGAGCCAGCCTTGAATATCCATGTCGTCCAGTGGCTATACTTGGACGCCTGCCAGGAACGAGGCCGCACCTCATTTCACTGCAAGCAAACCACGGTAGTATAACTTTTCGGTCTATCTCTTTCTCGGATCCCAAGTTCTTCTCTCACTATTCACCACCACAGTCGCTACAGATATCAAACCTACGCCTTCAAGACCCTTCACACGTTTCGAAAAGGCACTCCACCAATTCACAATGTCCTCCTCCAACGGCACCGTCGTGCCCCTCAACATCATGGCAGGCGACGGCGGCGCAGGCATCGTCGCCTCAGTCATCTCCGCCAACCCTACCCAGACCGCCATGGTAGTCAACTGTCCAATGGGAACAGACGGGAATGACTGCGGCATCTACAACCTATCCATCACTGTCGGCCCATGGGCAGCGGCTACTCCACCCCCAAACCTTCCCGCCACTGGCCGCTACGAGATGTACATGGCCGTGGACAGTGGTAGCGAGCCCGACGCCGACGGCAACGAGGGTTTTACCCTCAGCATCGGCTGCGACGTCACCAGTGTCACCGTCCCATCTGTCTGCACCAGCATCAACATTGGCGGCAACAACGACGGTGTCGAGACCTCCACCTTCACCAACCCCGATCCCAGCGAGTATGCCTTCACCCTCGCCGATGTCACATTCACAGCCGGCGCCGAGAAGTTGGTAGCTGCTTCGACCGCTACAGGCAGCATGCCCTCCTCCACCGGAGCATTTAGCAGCGGCAGCGCTGGCAGCAGCAGCTCGGCAGTCAGTGGCAGCAGAAGCACTTCGGCTGGCGTGTCGCCTACCAGCAGTGGTTCTGGAGCATCTCAGACTGGTACAGCGAGTGTGTACGGTGTCAACATGGGTACAATGGGTCTGTTGGCTCTGGCAGTCGCTTTCTTCACGCGGTAGATGGAGTCGATCCTGGAAACAAGGCGGAAGTCGTGCATTTGAAGGCATAATCTGGCCTGGGAATAACGCATAGCCAGGCGCGGGATTGTCATAGAATCAAACACTGTATATACTATTGTATTGGCCCTCAAACTTGTTCCTAATTACGTCGCGGTGACCCTTCCTGTCGACGGGGGTGATGATCGGTGTTCGGAATTGATTTTCGACTCACGCGCAATTCCTGTGACGCACGGCATCCCACTTCAAATATCCTAAGTACCCCGCCAAACATCACACCCTCTTTCTCAACCCACCCATAACAACATGGCCGACCAATCTGCGCCCGCAGGTCAGTCTGCTGAAGCTCTGCCAGAGCGACCCAAGGAGGATGGTTCTGCTCCCGCCGAGGGCGAGAAGGGCCCCTCCAAGTCGGCTCTGAAGAAGATGCAAAAAGAGAAAGAAAAGGTATACTCACCACCTCAATGCTCGACCGTCTACACTCTTCGAATTTGGACATCCTCTGCCACCATTGGTAATCTTTCATGAAGCTTACTTACATACTTTCCAGGCTGAGAAGGCAGCCAAACGAAAAGCCGAAGAAGACGCAGCCCGGGCCGCCAAAGATGCCAACGACGTCTCCAAAGCAGACTATGGTGATCTCCCCGTCCTACCGGAAGCTCCCAAGGAGTCTACCACTCGCGTTACTCTCTCCGAACTCGCCAAACAGTACGCCGATGCCTCTTCCCTTACCGAGCCTGGCGGACCAGAAGTCGTCTTCCGCGCTATCGTCGAGAACGCCCGCAACCAGTCCGCAAAGCTCTCTTTCCTCTTGCTCGGTCAGAGCGGGAACAATGTACAAGCTGTCGTAGCAGAGAGCCCGTCACTCAGCAGACAGATGGTCAAGTTCTGCGGATCAATACCGACTGAGAGTGTGGTAATTGTACATGGAGTAGTCAAGGCGCCGAAAGAGGAGGTCAAGAGCGCGACCGTCGGACACCTGGAGATTCATGTCAAGAGGCTGTTCGTGGAATGCAGAGCCGAAGCGCAACTACCCATGCAGGTCGCGGACGCCGAGAGGCCACTTCCTGCCGATGGTGAAGAGGAGAAGGAAGAGGAGGGCGCGAGACCTTTGGTCATGCTCAACACGAGATTGAACAACAGGATCATCGATCTGAGGGCGAAACACAATCTAGCAATATTCAAGATCAAGCACGGTGTAACGGCACTCTTCAGAGAATACCTCGACGGCAAGGGCTTCGTGGGCGTGCAGACACCAAAGCTGTTGGGCAGTGCATCAGAAGGAGGTGCCAACGTCTTCGAGGTCAAGTACTTCGATCGTAAAGCCTACCTCGCACAAAGTCCTCAGCTCTACAAGCAGATGCTGATCGCCGCTCGTATGGAGAGGGTCTACGAAATCGGTCCCGTCTTCCGGGCAGAGAACAGCAACACAGCCCGCCACTTGACCGAGTTCACCGGTCTGGATCTCGAGATGGAGTTCCAGGAACACTACCACGAAGTCGTCGAGTTCATCGAAGGTCTCATGCTCTTCATCCTCAACGGCCTCAAAGACCGCTACGGCAAGGAGACCGACCTCATCCGCAGCATCTACCACGTCGAAGAATTCAAGCTCCCCGAAGTAGGCAAAACCATCCGCCTCCCCTTCTCCGAAGGCGTCAAAATGCTCCGCGACGACGGCATCCAAGTCGGCGACTTTGACGATCTCAGGTCCGTTCCCCTGTCCCCCCATTCCCCATCCCCCCCCCCTGACTAACTTTCCCCCCAGCACCCCCGACGAAAAACGCCTCGGCCGCCTCGTCCTCGAAAAATACGGCACAGACTTCTACATCCTCGACCGCTACCCGCTCGCCATCCGCCCATTCTACACCATGCCCGCCCCCGACTCCCCCGCTTTCGCCAAAGACTCCCCCGACCCCAACGGCGGCTACAGCAACAGCTACGACTTCTTCATGCGCGGGCAGGAGATCATGTCCGGCGCGCAGAGGATCCACGACGCGAATTTCCTGGTCAAGAGGATGAAGGAGCATGTCAGTCCGGTGGATCCGGAGGGGCAGGGGTTGAAGGATTATGTCGATGGGTTCAGGTATGGGTGTCCGCCTCATGCTGGGGGTGGGATTGGGTTGGAGAGGATCGTCATGTTGTGGTTGGGGTTGCCGAACGTGAGGCTCGGGAGTCTGTTCCCGAGGGATCCGGGGAGGTTGGCTCCTTAGATGGTGGTAGCCGGGCAAAAGATCAAGGGAGGGAATAGATGCACGAATGAGAAGATCATGCTGTTACGATCTGTCTGTCCATTATTCTGTGTGACATGCTCGACACGCTTTGTAGAGTCGACGTGCCGACGGCCCTTGATAAGCTTGCCATCAACTGCAGCAGTACATCATGTTTCCCATCTCGCTCCCCCTTCTCGGACACGATATCACCGCACCCTCCTCCCCTCCCACCCCCTCTCCGCCAGCTCCCTAACCCCCTGCACCTCCCTCCCCTCTTCTTTCCCCCCCTTCACCTTCCCCCTAAACCCCTCCAACCTCCTCCCTGCACCAACCCAGTCCATCCGCTCACCATATCCCTCCCTCGTTGGCTGCATAGCCTCTCCCTCATCCCCTTCCTCATCCACTTCTCTATCCTTTACCTCTCCTCCTCCCTCATCCTCAACGCCAGACGCAACCCTCTGAAAAAGCTTCACCATCCTCCCCGCGTCTCTCCCGCCGGAGATGAACACCATTGGCTCCTCCACGACGGAAGCGAGAAGGATCCAGGTGGCTTGCTGGAGGACGTCGCTTGGGCGCTTGGCTTTGAGGAGAGTTTTCATGTCTTGAGATAGGATGGTGTCGCGGGCGAGGAGGAGGTCGGTCTTGCCTGCCTGCTCGTCCAGAGATGGGGGTGTGGTGGCTTCTGCAGCAGGAGCGGTGGTGGTGGATTGCTCGGTCGAGGGTGACGCTGGTGAGGAGAGAGCGGTACTGTGGCTTCGTGATGCTGTGCGTGAGGTTGTACGGGAGGAGAGAGAGCGGGTCCCGGCTCGTGACAGGGGGGTGTGCACGTCTGGGAGCTTGGTTTTGCGGGAGAACTTTTTGAAGACGGAAAGAAGGGCGTCGAGGTTGCGGGCTTCGGAAGCGGTGGTCTTGAATTTGGAGAGTTCTTTGGAAAGATCTTTTGGTGGTGGTAAATCGAGGGTGGAGATAGATTTGAAGAAGGCGGGGAGGACGTCGGACCGGAGGAAGTCATAGAGGAAGGAGGTTTGATGTTCTGCGAGGGTGGGATCAGAGGAGTAGAGGGCCATGGGGGCGGTGTAGAGATGGAGAGGGAGTCGAAGATCGTTTCGGACAGTGCTGAGGAAGGCGGTGCTTGAGGTCGAAGAGAGTATGGCGAGGCGGGACATCCAGGCTTCTTTGATGGGCTTGCTGGCATTTGAGCTGACCAGAACAAGCTCGATGAGTGGCAGGAGTGTGTTGGAGATACTCGAGTCTTGCAGACTAGTTGTGATATGTGATTGAACCTTCGTGTTGAAAGACAAGTCCTTGTCCTGTGTGTCTCTCCAGATTGCTTGAGCGACGTCTGGTAGGATCTCCAACACTTTCATGCTAGCTTCATTAAGCTTTCTCGAGGCGACAAGAGTGACGCTGTCCTGAGGAACCTTATTCTGGGTAGCAGAGTCTGTAGCAGAGTCCGATTCCAGCTCAGTCGTATCGTCCAAGTCGCCATCCTCTCTCAGTCTCTCCAGTATCACCGCCCGCTGTTCCCCCGTACCTGCAATCGTGACCCAGCCCACTGTCTGAAACTCATGGCGGTACGTTTTGACCAGATCGTCCAATCCGGTCTTTTCGCTTGGCCCGTTCCCTGTGGCGGGCACGAAGGACCAGCCGCAGCCCTCCCTTTGCAGCTCCCACTGCCCACCCCTTTCCTCTCCCAACGCTAGCGTCACCAACAACCTCACCACGGTCTCGTCCCAGCCCTCCAAGCCTTCCAACGTCTTCTTCTCCCCATGTTTCTCCGCATCTCCCAGAGTCGTGCTTACCACCCTCCTTCGCCCCTCCCACATTCTCTTCGTGACCCACAACCCCTTCACCTCCACTCCCTGCCATGTCTCCGCATGAGCCTTCACGATGGCTTCCACGATCTCAGCATCCAGACCAAAGAACTCAGCCGCTTCCGAGATCCTGGTAGGCCTGTACCGAGCTTGAAACAAGAACCATATCGCCACCACTTTCTGCTGCCATGGTGGTAGGTCAGGCTTTCGAGCGGCAGGCGTGGAAAGAGTGGGTTGTTGGTCGGCCCATCTGATGATTGTGGTGGGATCTGGTACATCTAGCAGTGATGAAAGAGATGAGGTCGAGATGGAGCCGTGGCTGGAGAGGTGGTTGAGGAGTTTCCGCTGCAAGACAGGGAAAGGGTAAAGGATGGGATGGGTAGCAGAAGGGATGAAAGATGGGATACCAGACGTTGAGAATGTATTGTTAGTGTCGCTGGATGCAAATGATGTTGATTGATCTGCAGGAGATGGATCTTTGGGCTTGGTTGTCGGCGGGAAAAGGTTGATGAGGTGGCGGACATCAGCGGCCACGAACATCTTTGCTGAAGTCAGGTCGTCTTCGTTGAGATCGTCGTATGAGCATCTGAATTTTTGAACAATCTCCAATGTTCTGATCTTCCGACCGAGTGTTGAATGCTGAATCGGACCAAGTGGGAAACCCAAACACCGCACAGCAAAATTTCCGAAAGTCCGAAAAGCTCAACTTCATACCTTCCTTAACGCTATGCATGGCCGCAAGATACCCGCCGTCAGAATGGCTGAACTACCATGCAATGTATTCTCTGCTTTCTCAAACCTCACACGCCTTCCCGCAGCCTTTCTGCGCTTTCTACAAGTCCCCATCGTAGTCCCCTTCGAACACGATCGTCTCTATCCAGTCCAGAGCATCGGTAAGTGTCAAAGCCCACTCGAGATTTTGTTCTGGAAACATATCAGTGATTTATAGTTTCTGGCTTTGCTTGTCATACCAGCTTCTGGCACTAGATGCATGAGGTTTAGGCGGCGGAGACGCTCGACTTCGGCCACTATCAATATCAGTAACATCTAAGACAGAGGAACATGTTGGACCGACACTCCCAGATCTTCATAGGCTCCTCACCGAACCTGACTTCAGCGTAGCATTTTGCTTGAATCTTCGAGATTGTGTAGGTGATCATCTCCATGTTCTCCATGACTACGCCTTTTGTGACGAACCAGTTTTCTGGCTCACAGCCAAGCAGCTCTTCGCGATTTACGGCGAATTCGATTTCAATCAAGTTCTTTCCGTGATCCACCAGGCCAAGAAATTTCTCGAAAGATCGATGAGCAGTTAACGCTGAGTCCGCGTACCAGTGTATACGCATGATGAATCGCCAGGGCTGCGTCTCGATGAACTGGCAAGGTCCGGTCAGTTTGACATGGTGACCAAAGTTGCTCCATAAGATGAACCAGAGCACGTCGCGATACATCAGAGGACCGGCTTCTTCGTGAATTGTTCGAGAAGTTTTCAGTACCGGCAGTAGTGTGCCTGGACCTGGGCTGAGAAGTCTATGGATTCGCGGCCCTTCAGGGCTTGTAGGCTTCTCGTGAACGAGCTCGATACGTTTGCATTTGAAGACCCCAAAGTATCTCGTGTCCCCACGTAGCTCTAGCCAAATCATCCGTCGAACCTCAGGTGGAAGATCCATCAAGCGAAACGGGCCAGTAAAGTTGGCAGTTAAGTAGGCGTGGTCGATATCGGATTCTGCATCACTGTCTCCCGGCTGGGGGCTGGAGCGATCGTCATGTTCACAATGACATCCATCTCCTCCGTTGCGGCTCACGCAGTGACATTCGGAGGAACTCCCACCACCATCATCATTGTCCTCCGGGAGTTGTGGGTCGCTGGGGTTAAGTGCGGCAGGTTCATCCTCATTCGCTGAAGCAGAAGCAGGCTGGTTGATTGCCTCGTCCATTGGGTGCACGCTAAGGGTGCTCATAAAGCCGCGATGCGGCTCTGGAAATGCGCGAGCGGGTTTGCGAGGTTGATGTGAAGCAGAAATTTCTCACACGAGTCGGACGTGTTGGATTTGGAGAGCAATCAGGCAGACGCGAGAACAATCATGCGCAGTCGCGTACCATCCCACTCCGGAAATTGGGGTCACACTGTCGAAATTGTCCATTTCAGCAAGATCGAACCCCTCCTCCTTTCTGTATCTGCACCTCAAAGTAGTATCTATTGATTGACTGGTGACTGCTCACGGGGAGCTCCATGACCCTGTGGATAGTCCAAAAACATGCTTCAGTAGTTCCACGCCCATCCGTCCTATGAAACAAAAAAACGCTCGCACCTACTGAGCCGTCTTCTCCTTCTTCATGGCCTCCAATCTTTCCATTTCGGCGGCTATGAATATCGTCAGTACACTCCTGGTCCTCCCCAAGACCACTTACCATGTAGAGGCTCAACCTCCCATATGCATTGAGCAATATCGACCTCCCGCTTGCATCGAATCTGTAGCCAGATCTTTGCGAGATTGCGAATCTCCACTGCTCCCCCAATCTTCATTATCTCGCAAGGGTTCATACCGTGGACAATATAAGAGCACTCGTAGCCGATCTGAAGGCTCGATACCTCAAGGTACTCGCCCCAGAAAAAAGCCGACATGACAGTCTCGAATCTATCGCTGAAAAGATTGAAGGGATTGAGGTGGATAGTGAGCATGCGGACCCATTTGAATCTCTCGTCGGCCATAGCCACGTTACCAGACCAGGGCGCGAGCAGCTGCATCTCCGTAACAGTGGCAAAGATCCCATGGTATAGAATCGGATTTGCCTCTTCAAGGACCATGTGGCAGCTACGGATGAGCGCTGCAAGTGTCGAGGGAGGTGTACCACCGTTGGCGTCGAAGTCGAAAACTTGTCGCTGTGCGGACCAGTTGATGAGTATTTCCATCGTCCAGCCGAAGGTGTACCAATAATTGTCGGCAGGCTCCTCAAGAAGCATATCTACCTCGATGCACATGTGGTAGACCTGACGTCGAATCTCTGCTGGTAGATCCAGGAAGCTCAAACGGAGGGAAGAAGTGGTCGTCTGATAGGATTAGTCGTCATGAGATCACCAGCACGACCATGTATATTCGTTCACTCACCATGACACTGACTTCAGACGACTTTCTGTCTGGTATCTCAACCGTCTCTTGAGCCGTGCCAGTCGTGGTAGGATTGATGAGCTTGATTTGAGGTGGGTGAAGAAATGAAAGGTGAAGAAACGAAAATCCTGGGATCGTGTATCCGTGCCACGGTCATGTGAAAACCAGGGCGCAAGACAATGAGAAATTGCATTTGAACACCACCGAAATGATTCTACTGCACTATTATACGAATATGAACCATTGGAAACATTAGCAAACCCGCGTGAAAGCAATCCACCCTATCCCATTGCTTCGCCCACTACCGATTCTTCTTGAAGCTCACGCGACGCGTCCCTGATCATCCACCATGATCAACTTCGTCACATCACCCAATGGTCCCCAACCAAACAACTGAGCTGCAACTTGTCAGTAAGATCCTTGCAGTATCCAATTTGACCGACCTGGAGTGGGAAATTTCTCCGCCATGCCCTTTGCTTCCAGCCTCTTCTTCTCGGCAGCTGTGATCGTGTCAGGAGGGATGCGGTCTTCTTTTGCAGGTATCCTACCCAGTAGTGGTGGATGATGCTGGTCCTCGATGTCTGTGTCCACGAAGCATTTGGCTTCGATGTTCGGCCACTCTGCAGCCAGCTTATCCATGTTCTCTTCCATATCTTCGTCCATGTCAACTCCGAACACCATACCATAGAGTCCGGCAAGCTGCATGTCGAACCTGATGCTCATGTAACCAAGGTTACGACCCCAACGTAGCTTGCTCATCATCTCTTTGAAGTATGGGATCATGTCGAAGCAAGGGTCCAACCAAATGACAGCAGAGTCGATGAGGTCCCATCTCAAGCCGTGAGGGAAACATGGCAGAGACTCCTCTGTCTCGTAATTGTCGCAGACGCTCCATTTGAAGTTGAACAAGACGTTACCATAAAGGAGTGGGATGACCTCGTCGTGAACCTTGCGACTCGCCAGGAGCAGGGGGAAGAGTGTAGTCGAGGACCAGGTGTGGCTTTGTGCCTTGACACAGCGCATTGTCTTGTCGTCCTCGTCATCAAAGATATCGACTGCAACGGGATGGTAGTACATGACGGACCCGTCATCTTGAGCATCCTTCTTGACTCCACAGCCACGAAGGGCACGCCAGATGAGTCGGCGAATTTCGATCGGAAGATCCATCAAGCGGAAAGGGCCAGTGAAGTGTCTGGTGAGGTTGGCGACGTGAGCGGTTTTACATCCCAGCTCTTCATCAGCTTCGTCTGAGCTCTCGTGCTGAGCATCATATTCGTCTCCAGCCTCGTCGTCGACCATATCATTAGTACTGGTGTCGGAGTCTTCGACACTGATGTAGCCAGGGATGTCTCCATCCTCAGATTGATTTTCTTGCGGCATTGTTGCTGCACGTCGGACCTCTTCTGCATGATGCTGAACAGTGAATCTATCCATGGTGCTCTCCGCTCTGAGTCTTGAATAGAGTAGTGCGCTTGAGTCTCGAAGATTGCAACGAGACGAGTTGTTCTTGAAAGCACGCGTGTAAAGGTTGGGCAGGAAGTTGGCGTCACGGCTTTGTATCGCGAAATAGGCAGCTGCGCTGCACAAGGACGCAACTATGGACTTTTCACACTTCAACACCATCATCAGACGCAGAAAGACATCGTAAGGTAGTGTTTGGAAAATGGTCTGGAAATTCAGACTTTTTCTAGCAAAAGGCGAGATAGCTCACGCAGCATTCTCCACTTTCCCTCCAGCTTCATTGCGATCTGTCTTTGGGCTTCTGCATCTGCTCCTGTCAGCGTTGCAAATGTTGTCGATTCACACCTCACATACCGCGCAATTCTTTCCATCCGAACAGACAAAACCACAAGTCCACCTTGTCTTTGAAGCGGATTTGGCCCCAATACGCAAGCATCCTCTCGACTTCTGCCCCCCCTCCCGCTTCGAGCAGCTCACAATGCTCTCTCCTTTCCCATGAGCAAGAGTTGCCGACGCTGATCTCCATGTACGCAATTTGTTCGGCCCATTCGATCAGCTCCAGACTCTGTTTCAAGGCGCGGCTGAATCGACAAAACGGATCGAGAAGGATCTCGACGTTGCGCATGTATCTGAAGCAGTGATAGGATGCCCGCAGATCGGCCACAGTCCTGTCAATTTCGTTGCCAAAACGCAGTTGGAAACAAGGCGTCGCGTAGAAGTACGGCAGGATCTCAGTGCTGATCGTCTTGCAGGTCAGTACCAGAGGTAGCATGTTCGGCACGTAGATAGCGTATTCGCTGCAGAATTTCAGGACTCTGTCGGCCTTGTTCCACGTAATGGATACATAAAGGAAGTCGTGCTCATCGATGTATTGCTGATGGATGGCGTAGACCATGTGTCTGATTTCGGTCGGAAGTCCAATAAGGTCAAACGGCATTGGGCCTGGCTGGTCAAAAGTTAGAGCAAAGACAAAAGTGACACACGTCGAGCTTACCATAGCTGCATAGCTGTCCTCAACCGTGTCCATTGACGGACTCATCTCTTGTCGCACGACGGTACTGTCTCCCATGTTCTGATGTCGTGGAATGGTCGGGTTTGGAAAAGGTGATCCAGAGTGGGAAAAAGTCAGAAAAATGAAATATCACAGAGCCAGCGGAGTTTGGATCGGAAAGATGCCTGATTAAGGTAAACAAGGCAGCAACATGTTCGCCCAAGGTGGCCAAAAAGTGGGTACTAACATCCCCACCACAGGGCTGAGTAATTAACACAGCTTTCATTTACCATGCTCGTATGGAGCATTTCCATGTCTACCACATACGTGGGTGCCGTACTTTGAACTTTAGCAATCCCAGAAGCCTGTGGAACTACCGTAAATGCAGAAGACCTTCCCTGCACGCTCCTGCACCCCTTTTGCCTTTCTGTCATCAATTCCCCGCCAATCGCATGGTGTGACCCTCCTCAGTTTGTCATTTGTGTCGTGATCAGGTCGGACGATCACTCAGAGTGTCGTCGTGCCAGCAGCCGTACCATCTTTATAGTCATGGCCATTCTCATCTTCACTAACGCTCTCGTGGTCATTTTCGGTCTCATCGTCACCGCTGCCTTCTTCGGCATCGCCGTTCTCTTCATCGGTGTCGTTCTCCTCGTTGGAATCGTCTTCATTGTCGGGACCGTCAGAAGATCCGCTAATGGACGGGGAAGTGGCGTCGTTGTCCTGGCTGTCTTTGTCCGACTCGTTAAGACGCTGCTGTAAGCTTGTCCAGCGACATTTTTCGACCCCTGAGAGCAATGTCAATATTTGAGTCAAACTGCAGCGTACTGACTCACCTTTGAGCCTCCAGATCCAATGGCAAGGTTCCAAGGCCTCATAGTCAATGATGATCGGACACTGGAGCTCGATCTCTGGCCAAATATGGTCCAACATGTAATCAGCGCTTTCAGAGAAGACGTACTCGTTGATGTCAGTGTGTGACAGCGCATCGCTACAGAAGCCCCAGTCAAACAGCACTGTGCATTCCTGTAGATGGTCAAGGCCGGCGAGATCGTTGAGGAGATCCCGTAGGTAATCGAAGATATCTTCGTCCACATGCGCAAGTATTTTGCATCTGGTAATGTTATACTGAGCCAGATCATACGTGTCGGGTGTGTACCAGTAGCTCTCTGCCTCATTCCACATCTTCATTGAGATTGTGATAGGTGTCTGGAGTGATTCTTCGATTTGATCGTAAGCCTCGCGGTGGGTGAGACTGAAATGAAGGAGGTCAGGATCCACCATGGTGATTGTCTTGCTATCGTTCTGGTCCAGCGTAATGATGCGTTGATTGCTATGGGCAATGGTCACTGCATGACTGTATATCATCTTGCGAATCGAGAGCGGCAGATCATGAAGCGACATCGTGCTGAAAACCTCTTTGTGGGATGGTGGATCGTATATAATATAGCTGGAGTGAATCGTGAGTGAAGCGCAGGTGGCCACCTAGGTGATTGAGCCTAGAGATCGGAGGCCGATGATGAGAGGAGTAATACAGGGGAATGTCGCCGCCCGACTATGATCATCCAGAAATCTTGACGCTGTAGTAGGATCAGGCAGACAGAGACGGAGTGGTGTCGACAGTGAAAGATTTCTGATGACGACGATTCGGAGATCAGCACTGTCGATGCGGCTTGTAGAGGTAGAAGATGGCAGTAGTTGTGGATGAATGTTCGCCACTCAGATTCCAAACACATTCAAAATCGGTTGATACTGATGATTCACGTCTCGTCCGTCGCTTTAGTACCGCAATGTCCTCTTGACTGACAGCGAAGTTTGTTACTGGTAGGATTTAGAGCTCGATTGTCTTCCGCAGAAACGATTCCTCAGCGACGATATTTTCGTCCGCTTCACAGCACAGTTTCTGCCAGACTTCCTGAGGACTAGTCTCCTCTCCGGAAGGTGCATACCCCAGCTTGGTCAACATCTCAATGACCACCCCATTATTATACGCAGCCTGCAACCTCTTTTGTTCCGCGACTGGAAGCACATGTCAGTACTGCATAACAAAACGTGGATTATCTGACTTACTTCTCAAGGCTATGCTATGTGCATCCCTTGTACGATATGAGTTCATTGTATTGATGTAGATAGCGTTGGGCGTCTTGATCTTCGACCAGAATTCGACTGTGGATCGCATGTTGGAAGGTATCGGGATGCCATGCCGCCACATATTCAGAGGACCACGCCGGCGGGTGTGAAACATGTGTAGTCTGGCAGCCAAGCTCATGGGATTGCGATTGCGTGGGGCCGGGGGCGTTTGAAGTGACAAGGGCGCGGCACCTGGCACCTGGGCAGCTGGTACTTGCGTGGCACCACCGCCAGTCGTGGTTGGCATGGTTGTTGCTTGTTGCGCTGCCAGTCGTGCTCTCCGTACGCTGGCTCTAACTCGAGCGGTCTGTATGACGGCAGGCTCTTTCGTTACATGTTCCCCGCTGAGAACGAGAAAGAAGACCTTGAGATGCTTTCCATAGTCCATTTTCTGCATGGCAGATTGGAAACCATCTGAGAAGGTGTCGCTGACCGTTCCATCGAGCCACAGTCTTTGAAGCAGGTCGATTCGCACGCTCTGTAGAAAATCGAAGTCGTGTCTAGCTAGTCTGTTCCGCTCCTTGGTCTCTTTTTCCGCGGTCTTCCTGAGGTGCTCTATCAACTCGTACTTGTACATTTGCTGCTCATAATCGGAAAGACTGAAATGCACATCACACTTCCGATCGCAGAATACTGGACCCTTACTAGTGAATGCGGGGTTTTGTGTGTCTGGTAGTGTACAATCCGAGATGGGATGGACAGGTGACTTTCTGTGGCTGAAATACTCGAAATACTGATCCTTGGTGAAGTCATGGCATTTTGGGCGGGCGTTCGCTTTGAGGCACAAACCATGATAGGCAATTCTGTAGAAGCGCTGATGGTACTCGCGACAGGTGAGGCGCAGGCAGAGCAGGGCCGACGTCGTGAGGAGTGCCGTGGATGAGGCCCAGTCGCCACGGCTGTAGTCCAGCTCGCGCAAATGCCCGGTCGATCTGGCGATTTGGTCATCGAAAAGGGTGCGAAAAACCATGTCCTGGACCTCGTTCGGCAAGTCCAGTAGAAGGCTAAGCTTGCTGGCATGGCACTTGCGAGGACGTGGAAGAGGCCCTGTCCACAAGCCTTCCTTGTCGGCCATTTTGGTGGTTGGCACTGCCGAATAATCCGAGCGACGGTATCCCATCCGTTGATTTAGTTTCCGAGGACTTGTAGCAATGGTCGAAGTCTTTGGAAGAGAAAGGTTGAAGACTTGGTGAGAATAAGAGCAAAGTGTCACAATTCTACTCCGCACCAGAGCCTGGACTAAAGAAATATATACCGGAAGTCAAACTGGACCCTAGCCTATGACCACTCTATGCTCTAGCAAATTCTCATCATGGATGCTCCCGCATCTTAGGTTTACGGCCGTCACATCGAAAAGGATATCTCAGTTCTGCGCAGACCTGCCAACATAGATCCTTCCCTCGAAGCTGCGGAGAGGACCAGCCGCTCCATCGTCGTAGGTGCAAGCGAGTCGCTTACCATTGCCGCCCTCGAAGACGCCTTCTGCTGAGAAAGGAACCTCCTCGTCGGTGAAGTTGAGCGCCACAAGCGCAGACTGGCCGCCGAACTTCTTCTCGAAGATGAATGTCTTTGGATTCTCCCGGTCATGCAGGTAGAAGTCGCCATGGACGAGGAGGTCAGCGTTTGACTTGCGGACTTGCAGCATTTGCTTCCAGAAGCTGAGGACTGATTCCTTCTCGGCAGCTTGTCTCTTGACGTTGAGATGGTGGTAGTTGTCGATGACTCTCATCCATGGCTGCTTGCCTTTCGTGAAGCCGGCGTGGACGGAGTCGTCCCACTGCATCGGCACACGGGCATGGTCTCTTGCAAGGTGTTGGAGTGCTGCAGTCGCCCGCTTCTTCGCCTCAACGGATCCATTGGCTTTGGCTACTGCCCAGTTGTAGTAGTTGGTGGACTCGACATCCTTGTAATCTTCCTCAACAGACCAGGTCAG
Organism: Elsinoe ampelina; assembly: GCA_005959805.1. Taxonomy (NCBI): domain Eukaryota; kingdom Fungi; phylum Ascomycota; class Dothideomycetes; order Myriangiales; family Elsinoaceae; genus Elsinoe; species Elsinoe ampelina. Next base: position 213,033 of record SMYM01000010.1, read on the forward strand.
CGGAGCGTTGACCATTCCAATCTCCTGGCCTTGATAGACGAACAGAGTACCGGACATACTGGCAAGCATGAGAGCGAGCATCTTGCCAGATCTCACTCTGAGCTCCTCGGTGGCATCGGAGCCGAACCGGGAGATGCTGCGAGCCTGGTCGTGGTTCTCGATGAAAGCCGTCGTCCAAGCATCGGTACCTTGGATCAATTGCTGGGTCCGAGTAAAGGCATCCTTGAGTACTGGTAGGGTCCAATTCCGCGGTACTGTGTCGTACTTGAGATCTGCTCCAAATCCGACATCGACAACGTCAAACTGGAAGACCATGCTCAATTGCTTCTCCTTGGCGGAGACGTACTTGAGCACCCTGTCTCTGCTCGGCGTGTGTGGACATTCTCCGACCGTCATGGCGCCATACTCTGACAGGATGGCATTCATCTCAGACAAGTATTCGTGCATCCTGGGACCGTTGCAGTACAGCAGGCCAGCCATTTGCCACTGCTCGGTGGGGTCCAGTATCGGTGCGTCGACGAAGGCAGGATCTTTGCTGTACATGTTTACGGTATCAACTCGGAAGCCATCGATGCCCCGGTCCAGCCAGAAGCGCATGGCAGAGTCGTAGATGGCTTGTCGACATTCCTCATTCTCCCAATTGAGATCTGGCTGCTCGGGACAGAAAAGATGGAGGAAGTACTCCTCGGTAGCCTCATCCCACTCCCAGACACTCCCGCCAAAGTTGGACCGCCAATTGTTGGGCGGTCGTCGGTTGCCATCAGCATCATACTTTGCAGGACGCCAAATGTACCAGTCTCGCTTTGGGTTGGTCTTGGATGACCGGGATTCTTGGAACCATTGATGCTGATCAGATGTGTGGTTGATGACGAGGTCTAGTAGCACACGGATACCCTTCTCATGGGCGGTGGCGATGAGGTTCTCCATGTCTGCTACGGTGCCGTAAGGCGGATACACAGCTTCGTAGTTGGAGATGTCATACCCCATGTCGATCTGCGGACTGTCGTACATGGGACATATCCAGATGGCATCTACGCCGATGGACTTGATGTAGTCCAGCTCGGACAAGATGCCATTGAGATCACCCACGCCGTCTCCATTGGAGTCCTTGAAGCTGGCAGGGTATATCTGATAGACGGTGGCGTTCTTCCACCAAAGACGCTCGGTAACGGTCATGCTGGCTGCTTTTTTGGGAGAAGAAGAGGAGGAAGAAGGAGGGACAGATGAAGAGGAGAGAGGGTTTGTGGCTGCTCCGATATGGCTGGATGAGGTCGTCATTTTCTATCGAGAGTCTCGAGCTCAAGCAGTTTCAAGTCGGACCGACAAAGTTGTTCATGAAAGTTGAGACGCGGAGTCTCAACAAGGATCTTCCCATCTCCCCACAGCATGCAGAGCCGCACGTTTCGCCCCCGGATCATGCTGCTGGTGGAGGTGGAGGTGCGGGAGAGCAGACACGGGGCCCAAGGCGAGACATGGAGAGAGATCAATGGTCAGATGTCGGACCGAGACAGGATCACTGTCGGACCGACATGTTTGCTGCGGACAAATCCACCAATTCCCCAGTCGGTCCGACATCTCGATCGTAGTCACGAGCTGCATCCAAGCTTCCCCTCTCCAACGGTTCGCCAGTGGCGCTCCCTCGGCCGTCTTGTCTCAGTGATCATCCATTCACGCCACATGGCACAAGCTGCCGTGCAGAAGAGGCGGTCTATCACAAGGCTTGGAAGCTTCAATGCAGAGCGAGTCGACACGGAATTATGGCATCATGGGATCTGACTCGGCTCCTATATCGAAGTTATCGGCGAGCTAGAACAGGGAGTGGTCGGAGTCAAACCCAGATGAGCACGATTGCGGTCGCCCCTACGAACCATTGCTTGTCAAGATCTTGCCATTATTAGTCTCTTTGCAAGGACGATGAGGACAACCGGAGAACTTGCATAGCTCTGGTAGATGCCAGCTCACCCTCCATCTTGTTCGTTGAACTGTGTACCGCGACGATCTTTCGGTACATTGCGACCAAGCGCGGGGAGCTCATGTCTGGGGTGCATGGACAGAGTTCAGCAGATTCCCGATCGAGCCGCACTGTGCAACATCGTTGTCTCTACCAAGAGCGCCACCGCGAATTTTCCTGCCCAAGTTTCGTCTCGACCTGCTGCTCGGTCCGCCACCAAACCCAGGGACGAACTGTTTTTGAGTCAAATAATGTCGGTCCGACATGCTTTGCCCTTGTTTTTCTCGCTCCCTTCATGCGCCATGTCGCTTCAACACTTCGTCCCACACCCCACGGGCACATCTGCCCAGCACCCAGCTTGACGGATGCAATCTGGAGATCCCCACGGAGGGTGAAACTTAAGATATATAGACCATCATCTGTCCTCATACCCAGGCTCTTTTTCCATCATCACACGACAACCGCTTCTCTCCTATCTAGGACTTGAGATCGACTCTACCAGATCTCCCCTCGATTACCCCTCTCTCTCATTCAACCTCCACCACCACCAAAATGGTTGGAACGCGAAACAATTCGGTCGTCGAGCACGTGGCTGTCGATCAAGCCGCCATCCGCAACATGTCGGTCGTCAGCGAAAAGGATGTCAACTACCTCACCTCCGACGCCGCTGTCGCTACCCGCAAGGAGCAGACCATGTCTCTCCTTGAGGGTATCAAGATGTACCCATATGCCGTCGGGTGGTCCGTCTTCCTTTCCACCTGTATCGTTATGGAAGGTTTCGACAAGGCTCTCATCTTCTCCCTCTTCGCCATCGACCCATTCAAGAGAAAGTTTGGCGAGCGACTTCCTAATGGCACGTACGAGTTGACCGCCGCATGGCAATCTGGTCTCGGCAATGCGTCCTTGGTCGGTGAGATCACTGGTCTCTGGCTCAATGGTATCATCGCCGAGAGGTACGGATACCGCAAGACCATCATCGGTGCCCTCGCGATCGTCACGGCATGCATCTTCCTCCCCTTCTTCGCCCAGAACCTTCCCACCCTGATCGCCGGTCAAGTCCTTCTTGGTATTCCCTTCGGTATCTTCCAGACCATCACCACCACCTATGCCGCTGAAGTCTGCCCTGTTGCTCTCCGCGCTTACCTCACTACCTACGTCAACCTCTGCTGGGTCATGGGTCAGCTTATCGCTTCTGGTGTCCTCCGCGGTGTCGTCAACCGCACTGACGAGTGGGCTTACCGCATTCCCTTCGCTCTCCAGTGGATTTGGCCCATTCCCATCGCAATCGGCATTCTCTTCGCCCCCGAGTCACCATGGTGGTTGATCCGCCGCGAGCGCAAGGAGGAGGCTAAGCAGGCTCTGATCCGTTTGACAAGCAAGGATCCCAACTTCAATGCTGATGAGACGGTCGCCATGATGGAGCACACCAATTTGCTCGAGAAGGCTCACAACGCTGGCACTTCGTACCTCGACTGCTTCAAGAACACCGATCTTCGCCGCACCGAGATTGTCTGCATGACTTGGGCTATTCAGACACTCTGCGGTGGTTCAATCATGGGCTACTCAACCTACTTCTACCAGAACGCCGGTCTGTCCACCGAACACTCATTCACCATGTCCCTCGCACAGTACGGTCTCGGTGCCATTGGTACGATGCTTTCTTGGCTCCTCATGATCAAGTTCGGTCGCCGCACGCTTTACCTCACCGGTCAAGTTGCCATGATCATCGTTCTTACCACCGTCGGAGGTCTCGGCATCGTTTCCAAGAGCAACACTGGAGCTCAGTGGGGCGTAGGTTCTTTGATCCTCATCTACACCTTCACCTACGATGCTACCGTCGGCCCAGTCTGCTACTCTCTCATCGCCGAGTTGTCCTCCAACCGTCTGAGGGCCAAGACTGTCGTGCTCGCTCGTATTCTTTACAATATCACTGGCCTGATCTCCAACATCCTCTTCCCACGCATGATCAACCCATCCGCATGGAACTGGGGCGCAAAGGCCGGTTTCTTCTGGGCTGTATCCTGCCTTCTCTGCGCCGTCTGGACCTATTTCCGCCTGCCAGAACCCAAGGGCCGCACTTTCGGTGAGCTCGATGTCCTCTTCGAGCAGCACGTCCCAGCCCGCAAGTTCAAGAGCACTGTTGTCGATCAATTTGGCACCCCGGACTCGCTGTCTATCGATGAGAAGAAGTCTGCCGTCGAGCGCGTCGAGGCTGCATGAAAAGCTGGAAATGTATACTGGGTTTTGGTGTTTTGGTAGCCATGTTTTTTGCTAGATGTCCATATCTACTCTCTGTTCTCACGACAGAATGAATTGCAACGATCACGATCAATCGATCTTTTCCAAGCGTCCCTGATCAAGGTTTGGTAGTCTCTCAGGCAGACTATTCTAGCTTGACACGTGCACGAGCTATGCGAGTCGAGGGGAATCCCTCGCTTCTAGACGGCTTCCATGCAGCTTCCTCTTTTGTCTTTTGTTATTTCGTCTATGGCGCCACCATGAGAGATGGCCAGTTTTACAGGATATCCACGTCGTCATTTGTGGTTGTTCTGTTCGGAAGCGAAGTCGTGTAGAAACGACAGCCAAACGGTGTCTCGGTTTCTATTGGTCCAGGCTGCGAATCAGTGCGAACCAGGGCCATCCAGGGCGAACCACGATCCGCCGGCCCGCGTACAGCAAAAATGAATAGAATTGCGAAATCTCCGCACTTTTGACTTCTCACCTTCTCCACAATCGACTCTTTTCGTCTCGAAGCTCGTGCCGCTTACCGTACTTTCCTTGCCCTGAACATCAACAGCAAAGGGTTGTCACAACATTATCAAGAGAACTCCTGCATCGCACATGCATGTACAGAACTGTATTCCCCATACGATCACGCCTAGTCTGCTCAGATCACAGGCGCATACCTGCCCGACAGCTGTACAGGAGAAGCTCAACCCCGCCTCCAGCCACCTGATGTGGTAGATGTTGTCGCCCGCCATCATCCAGATGGATACGCTGTACGAGGCTCCCACCTCCAATCCGACTATCAGGAGATCCAGTCGAGCATGTGATGCGTGTCGAAGACGGAAAGTGCGATGCAATGGCGCCACCCGGTGCCAGCAATGCTCGCACCTAGATATCAAATGCGTCTACACCGCAGCGCCATCGAAACGGAGTCGCAAGGCAGCCGCCCCTCGAGGAACCATCATTCAGGCGTGTCGGACTGATGTACCTCTGCCGCCACCATCCGCAAATAATCAAAACCACAATCATCTCTCCGCCGCGTCACCCGCATCCCTCTTCTCCGACATCTCCTCGCCCACATCCGGCATATCGCCACGTTCAGGACCACGCCATTCTTTCTCAGCGGGACCGATAGATCCGAACTTCTTCTACGATCTCCTGCCAGAGTATATCGATGCTGTCTATCCAGTCAATCCGGTCGTCACTCCCGAGGAATGCCGGTCATGTATCTCCCGAATGTACTCGGACGAAGAAGCTCTGTGCTTTCTGTACATCTACGCGGCCGTCACCATCTCCCTATCCCATGTGGACCGCGGAGCAGACGCGGTAGATCAGATCATGTCCCTGGTGCGATCTTGTCTGGACCATCGACGACCGCTCACACCTCAGAACATGCCTCCGAGCATACTGAGAGTCATGACATCGGTCTTTCTCGAGATCTGCCTTATGAATCTCTACAAGTCAGATATAGCACTCTTCTATCTTAATGAAGCCATCATGCAATTACCAATGCTTCACATCACCGACGCCGAATTCATGGAAACGCTATCACACACGGAGCGCTGCCGCAGGGAACGTCTTTACTGGGAGTGTCTCATCCACGAACGGTTCGCTGCCATCGTTCATGAGCGAGCCATCATACTCGATCCTTTACCAGAACTTCCCGCCTTTGACCCTTCCATCGACTTCTCCATCCACCAAGGCTGGATCTATACAGTACAGACCTTCTGTATGATCGACCGGGACTTTGTTGGCTTCTGGCTTAAACACCGCGAGCCTGACCCCGAGTGGCTTCGGCTGCGCCACAGGTACAGCCATTCATCATCCCTTCTCCCTCCCTGCTAACATCATGCCAGAGAACTTGAAGACTCCCAATGGCACATGGAAGTCTCCATGCTCGCCGCCATGCAACAAGCCGACATCATCGTCACCCGCCAATGGCTCCGTACCGTCCTCTGGCAAATCGCCATCCGCTCTATGCTCCTCACGTCCTCGACACCAGGCTCACCCCACCTCGCTCCCGCACCGCTCCACTCCCCAGCCGACCCCTCCGGGCCAACGAAATCCACCTCTTCCCTCTCTCTCACTTTCCCACTCACACTCTCCCACGAGCTCAAATCCTACCTCTCCCACTTCACCCCTCTCGAGATCGGCGTCCACGGCTCAGGCATCTTACACAAGCTATTCGAGATCGCTAATGCCATCGTCGACGTCGTGACACAGCTACCTGACGCCAGTGAGGAGGACACAAGGGAGAGAGTGAGAGACTTGCTCTTCCTCAAGAAGCTCATCTTTGGCTTTCCGAGGACGGATAGGTTGCATAGGAGGATATTGGAGGAGAAGTTTGAGATGGTGAGGGGACTGGGGAGGTGGGATGATTTCGAAGGGGGGACGCCGGTGGAGGGGCAGGGGGAGGAGGCGATGGGAGTGAGGGGCTTGGTGGGGCTGTTGTAATCTCTGTATCCAGGTATAGGGCTGATGGGGAAATGGAGATGGATTCGCGAGAAGAGGACTGGGAGAGGACTCGCAGAACGTCATGCGGGGAGTGAAATCAGCGAGGTACTCGGGTAGCCGAACAGTGGCATACTGGAAAATACTTCCTGATCGCACAGTATAGCACAGGACGGTATAAGATGGCGCAGGATGGTACACGATCGACACAGGATGGATACCCACCCGGCTGGTATCAGCACAGAACGAGGTCCGAAGAAGAGGCACCGAAACGATTTACGACCATCTCCGCAATTTATTCGTACATGCCCTAGTGGCAAAGGAGTATTTACAGAACAAAATCGTCTACAAATGAAAACCGGCTGCCAGTGCCGTGAACCTGGTCTACTCACATTTATCGTACAGTGTCCTTTTCCATCTCCGCTGTTCTCTCGTGAATCAAGGCCAAGCAGCCCCTCGGACTCCCTCGTTCAACACGATTCGTACGGTCTTCCCACCCCGTCTTGTAGCATCCTGCAACGCATGGAACTTGGTGGCCAGGCCGCCCAGGCCGTGCCCAGCCAAGAGTGAGCTGTGAGCCTGTATATCGCTCTGGAGCTACCTGCTGGTCGGCAAGCCTCGTGCGCCCATCGTGGCTGGTCCGCGACAGTGTAGGGAAAACCGGACGGATGCCCTTGTGGTGCACCGAGCCAACCTCTCAGGTGGAGTTGAGTGCCCGGTTGGTGTCTCTACCCCCTCTCGCTCACAGATTCACCTCCAGCAGGAGCCTTCCCGAACCAAGCCTGTGGTTCTGCTTGTACTGTAACTCCTCGTACTGTAACCCCTCCAGCTGGTCATCTCACGCCCTCAACAACTCAATCTCATCCACCTCCCCCCTCCCCTCCACATCCCCACTGACCACCAACGTAGTCATCTCCTTCTGTCCCCCCCCAACCCATCTACCTCCCTGACCATCCCCCCTTGACCCTCGACCGCCCCGTCCCCGCATCACACTCATAACCACCCCAACTCGCCCTCCTCCTGCCCACCGCGCCATACACGAATGGCGCATTCGCCACCACCGTCAGCGACCAACACGTCCACCGCGGCCCAGAGATCGCGGGCGGGCCGCGCGCTGTCGGTCTCGTAGACGTACGCGGCGCGGGCGCGGCAGGGCGGAGGCCATGACGCAGACGCAGACGGACCCGAGGGAGATGAGGGCCGCGAGACGGGGTTTGAGCATCGGGTTGCCTGGTTGGATGAGGAGGATGGTGATGGAGATGGCTTGCTGAGCCGAATAAAGGATCCTTTTGAATATGTGGTGGTAGGACGCAGAGACGGTCAGATGAAAGAGATGTGGAGTGAAAGGCTGAGAGCTGATATGTGAATGTGACTGACGTCAACAGAAAAGTGCGGTGGCACCTCGGTCCAGACACGGTCACGTGACCAGACAGGACGGGATGCAATCTGCAACAATGACGGGGTATTCTTCAGTCTGCTCAACAGTACTCATTTTGCTACGCTGCTATCATCATGCCCGCTCCCCAGTCCCGAACCGTGACCAACATCCCTCAAGCAGGCAATTTCAATCTTGTGACTCGATCCTGCTCAGCATCTGTCAAGTCCAGTCAGCTTGTAATAGATGAAGACAGGCATGAAATACCTTTGAAGATCTCCATGAACTTGTCTCCCTCTCTCATCTCCACCCAAATCTCTCTCGGGACCTTCAGCTCTGACCACGCCTCCTTCATCCTCTTCACTGTGCTCTCCCTCTTCATGTCCCACACTTGGATCTTCTCATCATATCCCTCACAGCCCAGTTTCGGTCTCGTGTCCCCTACCAACAGTTCCAACGTGTTACTTATTCCAAGCCTCAACATGTCCATTGTGTTCACCCCATAGGTCCACGTCAATTGCATGTCGATAATCTTACTCCCTCCGTCGAACATGTTGAAGACCCTCTCGAGTAGCGTCGCGCTCTCATCACCGATAGGTAGCGCGATAGAGATACAGTGGACAAGTCTGAGCTGGGCGGTTGCTACCAGGTTTTGTGCAATCACGGTCGTGAACTTCTCCGGGTCGAAAACGTCGATGACGAAGCAGTATGCTTCGTAGGCCAACTCGATGCTTTCGTGGTAGGTGGTACGGCAGCATTTCGCCAATGGTAGGAGATCCAGATCGTCCGGATTGCGGTTTTTGGTTATCGTCCATCCTTCTGATAGACGCGGCGTTTCTTCGGTGTGCTCAGCATCTTGCTGGGTTAAGCGATCCTTGACTGACCCGGCGTCAACATCGTGCCAGAAGACATCCCATTTTCTCTTCTCTCCAAGTGTTGTCTGGTAGGTCAATAAGCGCAACTCTGACGGTAGGTCCAAGAAGCGGAAGGGTCCGTCCATGTTCAAGGGGCGAGACACACAGGATGTCGTTGAATCGTCTTGTTGAATGTACTCGAGTCCGCTGCGGGTGCGCATGATGAGGAAGGAGGAAGAAGAAAGAAGAAGGGGAGAGGATAAATTTGCTTTCGAGAATGGTGGGCAGTGAAGTGGAAAAGGAAAGTACAGTGCCTGAGGTATGTCTGGGGAAGCACGTGACCTTGATCTCACTTTGAGATACTCACTTCACGACGTCTTTGGGCAAATCACGGCAATCGCTCCAACTCGAAACCATAGATTGTACATTGCAAATAGATTTATTATCTCTCTGGTAGGTAAAGCTGATCATGTCTGCTTCTGAGCTTTCCGGACGTGGAATGCCGTATAAAAGAATTCTGGAAGCCCTCCTGGTCCACAGGGTGAGACAAGTAGATTTGCGGACCGCGTGCGGGTGTAATATATGATTTCTGCAACGAAAGTCCCCAGGATAGCATTGAGTGAGTGGAGGGTCGACAGGATGTTTCCGCATGTCTCAACGGGCAGACCAGACTACCGCTGAGGGCGCCTCGATATCCAAGTAACCCCTGGCTCTCAGCTACCAGCTAGGCCACATCTCGCCATAGCTCATGTCTGAGATAGATCATCAGCTTGTGCTCTTCACAATATTCACTTTCAACAGCACCCCTTCCTGGTAGGTTGTACGGCAAGTGACAGCTAGGTTGAGGATGGTCGGAAGTTCGCGTCGAGGTCGAGTCAAGATCCAGGTCTGCTTGGAGCATTCTTTGGTAGCGTCGGGATGGAGGCTGACCTCGTGAGTGTTCCTTTCGCCGACGACATAGTCGTAAGTCTGGAGGCGAATCTCGGAGGGCAGCTCCAAGAAGGGAAAGGAGATGCCGAGGATGACAAGATCCATGATCTTTGTTGATCTGGTGATGGGCTGGCGATCCTTTGTGACTCTGGTGGTTATCGACGTCAGAGGCTCTTTGTCTCCAGAGTCGGACTTGTAGCGCTTATTCGTCTCGCTCTGGTGGATGGAGGAACTCTGGTTTTGAGAGTCTAGAGCTATGCTGTGATTGAAGTATAGGAAACGATCGCGTGATTCACCACGACTGATGAAGAATGCAAATCAAGATGGACAAGGAGTGTTTCGTATGCCGCAGGAGGTGTGCATGTGATGTCAGAAGCAATTCTATATACCCGGTCATCAGCTGAACAGAGCTCTATCGTCGTTGTCCACGTACTGAGATACATGCTCGGCTGCAGCCATCTATCATCATCCATCGCATCGATTGGAGCCATCTTCGACACACAACATCAATCACGACCCGCTTCCTCGACTGTGAAGGCCATGTGCGACGTACCACCATGGCTGGTAGTCAAGGAAGAGCACTAGCCACCGTCTGTCCCAAAGTCTTGAACCTTTGTTCTTCGGCACCCAGCATGTCAGTGGCAGTAGAGAAAGGTCTATGGGCTCTGCTTTACGTCGTGTCTCCTTCTAACACTTTGCTAATGGTGCATTCCATGGCAATTTGAGGCCGATACGATTCTATATCCGGATGGACGGCCAGAATTCGATCATGGCTTGCAGGTGTAGAGCCAGCTCTTGTTGCAAGGTGCCTCCTTGGTGGCGACGAGCCTTTCTCGCTGCATAGATGAATTTTTCCCCAACCCAGTTGAAGATGATCGCCACATCATTAAGGACTGGACCTAATCGAATACCACCAGCAAATTCTGGAAGATTCGAGGCATTCGGGGAGACATGTAGAGATTGACGGCGAGAGAACGGCAGGGATCGATGCGGGGATGGATGGCAATCTGGGTCGATCCTTCGAGATGAGATGGCCTTGGCCTCTGATGGAGAGACACAGACGGACCTTCGCGCAGAGGATATTGATTGTCTCGGCGTACACCAGTCTACGCGTGCGCGTCAGACTAAAGATCCGACGGGGCCTGGGTGATCTTCTCCCGCGATCTTGTATAGCACCGGGAATATTCCAGTCCGTGAAGTATAACGAAATCGCTGGCTCAGCTTCCGCCAACAGGGCGTAAATCAAGTGTCGTATCTCTGGTGGCAAATCGCGAAAACGGATTTTGCTGAAGACAGCCATTTAGATGGGCTGAGCGAGATGATCAGTGGAGTGTGGTTGGAATGCACCGAAGACTCCCAATAGAGCCTTTCGTCTCAAGTGCGGTCAGTCTGAAGCGAAGTGGATGAGTAAGCGAGCCACGAACATGTGCACAGATCGGCTAGGTGAAACAGATTGCATGGAGACCTACCAAGACCCACTTGTAACGTCCGTTCATCCGAGCTACAATACCTGCACCTTCATGAATGCCTTAAGCGGATACCTTGCACCCGTCTCTCAGAACCCATATTTCCTCAATAGTGCTTCCATGATGTTTCTTGCACCATTCTTATAGCCTCCACCAAATAGCGCATAGTGGTTGAGATGATGGTATAGCTCATACAGAGCAATCCTATCGTCATATTCCTCCACTGGGTCGGTCTTGGGGCACATTTCATGGTAATCCTTGAGAAAGTCTCCGCCGAAGCCGCCAAACATCTTCATGATGCCCAACTCGAATTCACTATGAGCATAGCAAGCACTAGAGTCGTAGACAACATCTTCGACACTATCCCCTGCCATCGAGGGAAGGTGACCTCGGCCTGCGTTACCCGACCACAGATCGCCATGGACCACGACAGGTGTGACACCTTTGCCATTGTTGAGGTGGTCGTCACCAATCAGGCGAGGCACCACTTCGTCACAAGTCCGATGTACGAGCGAAGAGAGCTCTTTGTCCTGGCCATTTGACTTGTTGGCACGGTCGAGAATGAAGCGCAGACGATTCTCCGAATAGAACGTGGCCCACGAGGACTGGTATGAATTGTCCTGAGGAGTATCTCCACAGCAGGTGGTCGCCGGAAAGCCAAATTGCGGTCTATCATAGCCTTCTGGTATCGGAGCCGGGGTTGTGTGCAGCTGGGCTAGCTTCTGAGCGAGTGACATGCCTCCGTCGCTTGAACTACCAGTACGACGGGAGGACAAATCCATGAAGTCGGTCACCAGAAAATGCTTATTGGATGAAGATGCAAAGACTCCGTGACCATGAGACCGAGGGCAGAGGGTCGGAACAGCCGAGGAGATTGCGTTTAGGGAGGCATGTTCTCCTGCTCGAGGTTAGCATGAGGGCAATGAAGTGACGACCTGAACAATGACCTTGAAACATGACTTCGGCTTCCTTATTACTACCAGTCTTCATGAAATTGAATCTCGTAGTTCCATTCGGGAGAGTTGTTTCAATCTTGGAGGTGGAAGCCGAGGACATGCCTCCGCCGCCATGATTGGAGACAGCCGTCCGTTCGGGATCGAGTTTGAGGAGCGTGATGATTGCCGAATCGACTTTCATCTTTTCATAGAATACCTGAAGAGTGCGCTTCAGCATACTCATAGATAGACATGGCGAATCCGAGCTCGTAGTATAGATCTCGATGCGGGCAATCTCAACACGAGTTGGATCTTGTCGCCATGACGTCTCGTCCGAGATTTTCGTGCTCTGTTGGTTTTGCCGTTAAGGTTCGGGCCTTTGTTGACATTCGGAATTGTCTTTGACACCTTCACATGTTCGGATCCCTCAAGAACAATTGATGGTACTATATTTCTGACAGTCTATCGATTGCCGAATCAAAATATCAAGAAGTGTGATGGAAGTACTGGTATCAGACATGCAGACCTGCAATTGGCTGATTTGCAGATCTCCAAGTGCAAAAATGGCTGGGCGCAAGACGCTACCAACCACCCCGCCTTCACATGAGCTGCAGCCCGCCACCGCCAGTCGTTTAAGAAAATAACGACTATCCCCAACGGCCATTCCTGGAATATGCATCATTCACTCGTCTATCTCTCAGCGTATAGCATTTGCTTTGCATTCTTTTCGAGCCGATCTTTGCGACAATAATATCTAATCCCGCAACTACATCAGGTCAATCTCAGATATCGAAGATCGACATCCATCACGACTGTTATCCTTGAGAGTGCCTCATACTTTGGACCATTGCTGGATCTATCGTGTAGATAATTCCTGTCAAAAAGGACTTTGACAGGCAGGCATGCCACCTCCTTCGCCCGTTCCTTTCCTCGGTCAAACAAATGGTAAGTCGCACTTGCTTAACATGAGAGCATCTTTTACTGACCAAACTCATAGTCTCACAGCCACAACTTCAGCACGCCAGTGACACCCAATCAGTGACCGCGAGCGAAGACTACTACTCCCTCACATCATCCTCCGCATATTCAGACGAGTCACAGACCGCCCTACCACCACCCATCAGAAGATACCAGACCCCTCCCTCACGATATCGAACACCGATGGCAAGCGGAGAGAGACTACCTCAGGGTGCACAAGAACTGGATCAGACTCGCGTCCCTATGAGAGGTGCAGGTCGGAGACGACAGTCTGATGCGGACCGCGCATCATACCCGAGCCCCCTTCAATCGAATCCGAGGCAAGGAGCAATCGGAAGAAAACCAGTTCCAAGCACAGTCTACGAGGGGAACTCGCCCGAGACTATACGTGGGCCGATACCAAATTCGGCGATGAGTTCGGCCGCGAAAGACGACCCACCTACCCCTGGCATCGATGATACCCCTTACATTCACTTCGCATTGGACCAGCTCACAAGAGATGAGGAAGTCCGAGGCAGTCGCATGTATCCCGGCCAACAATCAGGTGTCCCTGCAGCTTACCGACCTGACTCGCAAAACACCGCACGACCGTCATACGTATCCATGTCGCCGGACTTCAATAACAGGCCGGGGAGCAGGATGGGAGCAGTCTCGCCAATCGATCATACGTATGGTGCAGCATCACCAAGAGGAGGCAGGTCAGGAGCAGTCTCACCTCTACAACCAGATGACATGCTCGATCGGCAGCAGGAGCAGCAGGCGGTACCACCCAGGAATCCAGCACGAAACAATAGCCATCAGGGACAATCTTCACAAAGTAGGCAGACCCATAGTCGTTCCAAATCTTACCTGGACTTTTTGAATTGACCATTAATAGGACCTTCCACACCCGAAGTCTTCCTCACCTTTGACGGCCCATCCGGCGTGCCGTATATGAGCCTCGACGCATTACCCACCATCCTCCGACCCATCGCCTTGATAACATTCATTCTGGTCCTGTCGCTCTTCCTTGCAGCCCTCATCTTCGCAGCCGTGTGGTCGGTCATCAACGAAAGATTATGGGAATACACCAGCTTTGGAGACGCCAGGTATTTCATCTTCCAATACCTGCCCACCATCCTCGCTGTTCTCATCTTGCTATGGCTCTTCGAAATCCAGACGGCGCTCAGTCGCATCGCACCTTTCATCGCGCTCTCCTCGAGCTCAGAGAGGATGAGGAGCCACGCTACACTACTACCACTGTATCCCTCGACGTTCGCTTTCCCCAATCTGGTACACTTTTCCGCTGGTTTACCATCGATCGGTACTTTTCATCTCGCTTCATGGCTATCTCTGTTCACAATACCTCTCCTGGCCACGGCTTTCAATGTTTACCAAGTAAACGATGTCTTTTCCTGGCTGACAACCCAAGGCGTTATCTGGGTTGTCATTGCCTTGTACATATTTCTGCTGATCAGTACAATCTGGATCCTTCTCTTCCTCCGGCGGCGGTCGACTGGACTGAAATGGGATCCAACCACTCTCGCTGACTTATTGGTTGTACTGGAGAAGTCAAATGTCCTTGATGCCTATGCATCGTACTTCTCATCAAACTCCGACTACGACTTTCGTGAAGATGTTGCAGCCCGAGGGGATCGACTTGGCTACTGGAGAACAAATACTCGACCCAATGCTGCCATACACACGCTCGGTGCACCTGGTCAGCCTACCAGGCAATATGCCGTTCAGGATGGTCAGCTTGTAGAACAATCAAGTCATCGCTTATCAAATCAGACTGATCTGGACTGTCAAAGATTCTCGGCCCAGACTGCCAAGTCCCTTATCCCACGAGCAGGTTCAGCTTCAGGCAGTCACTTGCCAACAATCCTCCGACCAATCGTCGTGCTTGGTCTGGCTGCTACTTTGATCATCCTGCTTGTGGCTTTTCTGGTGGTCTCCTATCTGCCAGCCACAGCCATACAGTCTGGCTTCGCACCAGCCTTGCCCATCCCGGTTAACAACGCCGGCTTCTCCGCCGCCAACTTCCTCTACTCATTCATCCCCTCTCTAATTGGACTCTTACTATTCCTTCTCGTCCAACACCAAGACCTCACCATCCGTCGCCTCCAGCCCATCGCCAACCTGTCCAACCCCAACGGCTCCATCGCAGAACACAGTCTCCTCCTCAGCTACACCTCCGACCCACCCTTTCTCGTCACACTCCGCGCCCTCATTAATGGCGACTTCCGCGTTGCCCTCCTCTCCCTCATCACCCTCACTTCCCTCGCCCTCCCTGCCCTCGCAGGCGGCGTCTTCTGGGCCCAATTCTCTGTCTCAGACCAATCAACCCTAATCTACGGGGACATGCCCGCCTTCTACGCCCTCACCGCCTTTTTCGTTCTCGCTTGCCTCTCTCCACTCGCCCTTCCCTTGACTCGCAAACAAGCCGCACGCTACGCCGTCCCAGCTCCTGCCTCGTCCCGTCCGAACGGAAAGGTCAACCGCTTCACCATCCTTGTCGACATCATCGCTCTCGTTCACCAATCCCGTCTCCTCACCGACGCCGCATTCCGTGCTCCAGCAAGCAGGACGCAACTCGTCACTCGCCTCCTCGCGGGAGCAGGATACGAGCGCATCTCCGCCATGCGAGAGGTGGACGTCTCGGACAATCGTCTGGCTGTTGCTCCGGAGCAGAGAAGCGCCAAAGCGGCAGGGGCAAGCAAGGTTTCGTTGGCGGATAGTATACGTGGGTTCGGGGAGGCGAGAGCAGTTGGGGAGGGCGGATCGGCTGGTGCGGTGGGCCGGGAGAAGATGGCCGGGACTATGGCAGGGGCTTTGGGAGGAGATGGGAGGTTCAAGGTGGGTTGTTATAGGGGGAGGGATGGGAGGGAGTATGTCGGTGTTGATCGGGCGGAGAGGGTGGTTGGTCATGAGGGGAAGGGGAAGATGGTAGGGAAGGGAGAAGGGATGGGGGAGAAGGTTTGAGCGGGTGGTGTTGCTGAGGTGGTAGATCAGAAAGGGGATGATAGAGGTATAGAGAGAGGGAAAGAGAGATGGGAGAGGCAAAGGATGAACAAGTGAAGGAGAACATGTTTGTATGATAGATTTGCATAGCGCTGGGTCGTGATGAGTGATGAATCAATGTACTATCACACAAATCTCTTGTCCCAATCGCATATTCAGCTTGCTGCGCCGTGCACGCAAGACCTGATGGAGAGGTAGTAGAATGGACCGCTCCAGCCAAACATGCAGGGCCGTCACAAGACCATTTGCGACTGATTGTGTATACCTATTTGCCATCATGAGGAAGTGCTACCAGCAAACAAGTCAGGAGAGAGAGAACATTGAGCAAGTCACAAAACACAATCAAAGACACAATTGAAGCTTTAGCATTTGCATTTCGCGAGCTAGACTCTGAGTCCGCTATCTGGGTATCATAATACACGCAAAAAAGTCCAGCACTGCCAGGCAGCCGACTTTGTTAAATCAAAAACTCAAAAGCTCAAAAACTCAAAAAAGCAGAAAGGTGACCCGACGACGCCATCCTGAGCTGACCAGTACCAGAAGTTGTGGGCGACCTTTGATCAGCGATATGGGCGACGTGGGAGTTGTTGTGGGTGCTGATGTTGTGTCTACCAAGCAGCGACCGGCTCGGATGCAGACTTGTTGGCGTTCGATCCCCAGTCCATCTCAGCAGCTGGCTCAGCAGAAGTGTCTCCACCCCAGTTGTTGGTGTCACCTCCGGTCGCACCAGCAGTCGTATCACCGCCCCAGGCGGCACCGTCGGTACCAGCAGCAGCAGCACCTCCCTCATTGTCCCCTTCATCGTCAGTGTCATCCTGGAAAGCCACCTGACCATCATCGGGCTTGAACCCGGCAAGGAAGTCGGGAACTTCTTGGTCGCACTCAAGAAGGATGTTGACGAGATCCTGGGCGATCCCCTCATCATTGTCGTTGTAGAAAGAAATGGCTTTGCCACGGTGACCCATACGACCAGTACGGCCAATGCGGTGAACGTACTCAGCAATGCCGCCGTAGGTGGGAGAGGGCATGTCGTAGTTGATCACCGTCTTGACGTTCTTGAAGTCGATGCCGCGCGCGACTACCGAGCTGGTAATGAGAATAGGAGTCTTTCCGAGGTGGAAGGTACGGCTGAGAATATGTTAGATATGTGAAGATGTACATGAGAGAGTAACTTACATGGCGTCCTCGCGAGACATCTGGTCGCGGCCACCGTGCAAGAAGACAGTAGGAAGCTGTTTGTTGTAGAGAACGTCGTCAAGACGCTCAACCCCGGCGTTGGTGTTGCAGAACACGATGGTGAGACCAGGCTCCATGGAGAAGAGCAGGTCGGTCATGGCTTCAGCCTTTGCATCACGGTCGATCCACATGATTTCCTGGTCGACGTTTTTGTGAGCGGATCCGGCACGACCAACGCGGATGCGAATGTAGTCATGCTGAAGATACTGGCGGGCAAGGGAGCGAGCTTCCTTTGGGAAGGTGGCACTGAACATCATGTAACGATGATCGGCATTTTCGTTTGCATCTGGATGTGTTAGTCATGATCGACGACAGGGAACGTCAGTGCTTACCGCATCCCGACATAATCTTCTCAAGAGCGTCACTGAAGTCGGTGTCGAGAAGCATTTCGTCGGCCTCGTCGATTACCGTGAATTGGACGCGTTGCAGAGAGATGACGTTCTGGCGCTCCATCATGTCCATGAGGCGACCAGGAGATGCGATGAGGATATCACAGCCTTTACCGAGCTGCTGTAGGTTGTTCTTGATCGGGGTGCCGCCATAGATGCATGTGGTCTTTAGCTGCGAACGGTAGGCGATACGGCGGGTCTCGTCGTGAATCTGGATAGCGAGCTCGCGAGTTGGACAGACGATGAGAACGAGTGGCTCTGCACGGACTTTGTTGATTTCTGGATCGTAATTCTCAGCGCGTGTGTCGGCGCGAGGACCTTTGATTTGGTCGAGCTTTCCGATCAAAGTTGAGATGATGGGAGCGAGATAAGCAGCGGTCTTGCCGGAGCCAGTCTGAGAAACAGCGACAACATCTTGACCTTTGAGAACGGCGGGAATGCTGTAGGCCTGAACGGCAGTGCATCTATCGTAACCACACTTCTGAATGTTCTCAAGGACGACTGGGTGGAGGTCTGCATCGGCGAACTGGATTGTGAGTTAGCTGTGTAAAATTTCGAATATACGAGGAAACTCACAGTACGGACGGGACCGACCCTCTCGGGCCCCTCGACAGTGACATTGAGCTCCAGCGCAGCTAGGGAGTCGCCTGCGCCGCTGACACGGTTGCCGTACAGCTGTTCCTCAAGGGCTGGGTCGACTTCGCCGATTTCACCGACTGCGCTATTGTGATTGTTGTGGGTCTGGAGGGTGTCGTAGTTGATCTTGGTTGGTTCTGACCACTTGCTGTTGTTGTTGGTCTCCATTGTGTTGTTGCTGTCTTGACCTGACATTGTTGTTGGCGTGGAATGGGCGGTGATGATTTTCGTGCCACCAGTAGATGGAGTCGCGAATGGCTCTAAGCTTCTCCCAGATGGGATCAAGGAATGATGGATTCCACCACTGTCTGTAGTAGGCGATGATGGCTTCAAGGTATTCAATGTCTTTTTGACAAACTTGACAATATTTGAATGAGTAGGCGAGGGAAGGGTGAGAGTTGGGATCAATGTGAGCTGTGTAAATGTCAGCGTGCACGGGCCACAAACAGAAGCCAGTAGGCGGCAATGGAAGTGCAAGTGAAGGTGAAAATTGCCTGAAAGGGAAGGAAAGTGAAGTCAGGGTGACGGGATTGGGAGCTTCACTCACGGTTGGACGACGGCGACCTGAAGTCGATTTCAGGGATCCGCAGGTAGTAATTTTCCCAGAAAGAACTACCAGAGGAGTAATTAAATCTGGAAATTAGATAGAGTCAGCGTGATTCTGGTAGTTCTTCGCGTGGTTCAACAGCCAGGTACTGTCAAGTCAAGGCTGCCAGTGTCTATCAAGGTCGTTCATAACGATCTCCATGGCCCCAAAGAACTACCAGAAGCCAGCAACAAGCACTTCCGAAGGCCGGTCGTGTCACCTTTCTGGTAGGATTTGCAGCGACAAAACTACCAGAACTGGCGTGGTGGGTGATCAGTGTATCTAGTGTGTCAGACAACCATGATCCTCTTACAAGATCAGAAGGCTATCTGCCTGGTAGTACGCGCAGCGGTAAACTACCAGGATCGGCATGTTGGATAATGAGTTGATCCAGTGTGCCAGAGGACCATGAGAGCTCCCAAAAGGCCAGAGGGTTGTTGCCTGGTAGTATGTGCGGCGATACACTACCAGGATTGGCGTGCTGGATGACTAGTGGGCCTGATGCCAGATGACCATGAGTCTTCCCACAAGACCAGAGAAGGATCTGCCTGGTGGTGCGTGTGACAAACAACTACCAGGACTGGCGTGGTGGATGGTCAGTGGAGCCAGCGTGCCAAAAGGACACAAGTCTTCCCACAAGGTCAGAAGGAGATCTGCCTGGTATTGTGGGCACCGGTAAACTACCAGGATTCGCGTGTTGGAAGATCAGTGGACCAGTCTGTCAAAGCACCATGACTTTCGCCACGAGGGCAGAGGGATCTCCCTGGTAGGTTGTACAGCGACACACTACCAGACTTGACACACCGCGATGCCAAGCTCCAAGATTGACGGCACCCTGGTCGTAGCATACTACCAGCTCGCTGCTCGCCGGAGGAGAGCCTGGCAGAAGGAAAACCATGTATAGTGTTGCGTCACAACTGACACACCTCTGACGCCACGGGCACGAGCAAGAGTGAGGCGTCCAAGACGATCTTGTATGTAATGGTACTACCAGCCCCCAGGAAAGTAGCCTGCCAGAAGGCCTAGCCAGCTGGCTTCGTAAAATGAGACGTACCCAGGTACTGGGCGGTGACTGTATCCAACATCAAATTGCCGAGGTGTTCCTGGTGGTATATGTGGTGACCAAATGATCCGGCTTGATGTTGATGCAGTATGGTCGCAGGTGCTTCAGAAGCAAAGTATCCGAGACATGGCAAGCCACTAGCAAACACCCGAGGGGCTTGCCACAGGCTCCCGGGACGCCTTCGTTTGGTATTGCGCGTGATGATGACTACCAGCCGTGAGATGCTGCACAGGCGAAGTCCAGTATGTCGGGGTCCCGAGCAGCGATGACCTCGCAGAAGCTTGTCACAACATCTCAGGGTGGGCCGAGGGATGGATAGTCCGTTGTGGTCCCCGTTGGTATGAACTACCAGGCAAGGTGCATGGCGACTAGACGATGAAGTCAATCCAGGCTTCTTGATGGTGATGATCTGGCAGCGTCTTGTTGATTGGTGTGGTGACGAGCTGGACGTACAAGATCTGATAATTTGGGGTCAAGCAGACTACCAGCATCGACATGGTGTATACGGTGGCGGTATGAGGTCGAATGATCGTAATGAGTATAAACTCGCGGACAGAAACCCAGCTCAATCATCAGCCACGATTCCACTGATGTGCAGTCCAAGACCAACTACCAGGGGGCTTTGGTCAGCTCTGCGTAGCGGCCGATGACGACTTTGCAATGGAGAAGGTGAGTGGAGTGGAGTGTATCAGTCTGGTAGAAGGTCGGTCTACCATGATGACAAGTTGTGAGACGAGGTAGCGCGTTGTGATGAACATAGCGTACCAATCCGCTGAGTGTTACGCAAGTGTATACCCGAGGAACAGTAGTGTCACATCGCGGTCGAGCATTGTGTTAGACATGCTTCTGCTCCATCCAGTCCGATCCCGCATGATCCGATAACTACCAGACGTGTAGTGGCGAACTGAGAGAGGGGTACTCGTTTGTGATTGGCTAATATGTGCATCACAGATTTGCACGGTCCTGGTCGCTCGGCGGATAGCCCATTCGGATGTCGAGGCTATTTTGTGATGGAGGCTGTGTCAAAGACGTGGTGATAGCATGGTGGCGATGCAATACACTACCAGGAGATTGCGTTGAGCTTGAGGCGGTTGGTCATCCATGCCCTGACTTGTCTTTGTCGCTGTTCTTTTGTATGTTTGGAGCTTGCTTGCAGGTAGATCCTCACTGCATGGATCGCAGTTGCCAGATATCCCCTTGATTGATCGCTGCAGCCAAGAGATCCAGGTAGCGGCGCTGGTAGTTCTTTTGGAGCCGTCGAGTGAGGGAGCCGTCGGGTGAGAGTCACTGCGCGACCGAGGTGGTGCGCGAGGTCGTCTCACCTCACCCGTCCGCGTTGGTGTCGTGGTGTCGTGGTATAGGTGTAATGCCTGTATGGAGAAACAAGGAAATGCATTAGCCTCTACTTACTGATTGATCCTTGTGAGCACCTGTTTTGCCAGGTGCCAATCGCTCTACATATTGTCAGCTTTGTTTCTCACTCGCGCGAACGCCCTCTCCGCGGGCATGATGGTAGCATGGTAGTGTGGTAGTAATACTCTGTGCGGAAGCGGGAGCATGAGGAGGTGGTAGCGGTGAGAGCACTTACCGGCATGACAATTTGTGTATATTTTGTTGTGGTGAAGTTCAATCCGAAGGAGAGAAGAAAAGGGTCATACCTGATTGCCAAGGCTGGCTCTTTGGAATGGCGACTTGCGCTGCCACTACCAGCTACTGTCGCAGGTCGTGGATCCAAGCCCCCTACCACCGTCCACGCTGAGCAAATAGTACTACCAGACGTCTTTTCCAGCTATTGCATGACCTCGCCTGAACGGCATTTGCATTCGTTCGAGGGGCTTCTTGATAGCTGCGCTTGCAACATCCTTCTCCAGCTCCCGGAACCGGCAGCGACTGACCGTCAGCCAATGCGGACGCCCTCGGCTCTGGCGATCTCCTACATCAATTTGATCACTCCAGACTGAGACACACACAGCAAGCTAAAGGCGACTTCCGTCTCTGGTAGTTCAACAAGCTGGAATTACTACCAGTGGGCACCAGCTGTACCATCATGCGCGAAGGGCCCGACCTCCATGCGACATCATCGAGCCTCCAACTCCACACCAGCATAGCTACATAGCACGACCGCCGAGACCAGTGTCAATCGATTTGCGGTACTGATAGCAAGGAGACAAGCTTGGGAGATACCACACCATACGACAGCGACGCCCCGGATGCCGGTGACCAAAAGTCTCCTTGACCATCACCAACAGCGTCCGCTATCACCAACGCGTACGACTGGAGACAGAAATGCCAATTCATCGATGAAAGAGAAAGGAAAAGAGCAATACCAGACATCAGAAACGAAGAACGACGTCCACCAGCTGACTTTACGACCTTCCTCTTTCGGTGTCTCACCTGCAGGACCCACCCCGGTCCCGGCCAATCCTGCGGACCTCCCAAACCCTGAACAGACGACCTACCTTTGGGCAACAGCAGCAAGATCACGAAATGGCATCGTATCATGACCTTTTACACGCAAAAGTCAGCTCTTCGAAGTGTTGTCCGACTCAAACTTCTCCCTCCTGTTGAACCTCTCACGTAGCCTGACATGCGCGTCGACAGTCCAGACCGGACCCGAACTGCGACAGATGCGAAAGATCAAGCACGATTGAGACGAGGCGAACAAGATAGCGGTCGTACATTCCGCCTATCAGGCAGGTGGTTCAACCCGGCAGATATCCGTCGCCCTTGAGAGCCCCCGGTCAACCCACGAAGAGCATCCCGATACCAGAAAAAGAAGGACAGGTTAGCAGCCCGTGCCAATCAGAACAATCGGCTATGAGAAGAGACGGTATTTGACCTGGTCGGTACACCAGGCTGATCACAGTACAAGAAGTCTTTCACCCAGGATTGTACCGGGCGAGGTGGTTTGGGACAAAGCGACAGCAAGCAGCACGGAGGGTTCGCGCCGCCGATATACCCAGGCCTGGTCGTTGGATAGACGGAGCCTGTGCTGCTCTGTTGATGCTTGGGAGCGTCATCTGCCTCGACAGTGATGGTGATAGAAGCCGGACCGCCATACTCTTCGAATAGACTCCACGTCCACTGTCCAGACGG
The DNA here is from genome assembly GCA_005959805.1 of Elsinoe ampelina. Classification (NCBI taxonomy): domain Eukaryota; kingdom Fungi; phylum Ascomycota; class Dothideomycetes; order Myriangiales; family Elsinoaceae; genus Elsinoe; species Elsinoe ampelina. The sequence goes on from SMYM01000010.1 coordinate 236,208, forward strand.
CGGACATGCTCGAACGTCTTGATGGCATGCCTATTTGAATGCTTTACTACAACGAGCAAATCTGGCATCAGGTCGATATCACATCTGAGCAACCTCGCAAGGTATGCAGAGACCTTGTGTTGGAATCATGCATCCTCAGAGGACGTGCTGAAAAATTGCGGCCAAGAGAACAAGTCCATCATCCACGACGACTTTTGTCACTGAACAGATGAACTAGCGTGCCTAAGACCAGGGCAGGCTACCCGTCCCGACCAGGATGTGTCAAGCATGAATCCGGCCCTACGTGGCGATAGCCACTTCCAGTAGGGCGATTACTTCGATTGACCTCCGGAGACCTGGCCCCAGAATTGGATGCTTGTATTAAGACTCCGTTGTACATGCTCATCGGGTGCAGCCGAGACGTGGCTCAGCCGGTGTACGGCATCCGTGAGAAGCGCCGTCAGATCACCGATGTCAATCGAGCTAGGATCCATGGTCCAGGGCTGGACTTGTTCCAGTCCTGCTGTCCGAGTCCCAAAGGTCTGTATTGTCGATCAAATCACCGACTACGAACTCCGAGCTCGTTTGTTGCAGGCCGAGTGGCGGATGCAGCAACCAGAGTGTCCAAGACATTCAGACCTCTTCCAATGTGCCCTGGAGCCGGTGCACCAGCTCTCATAGCATGGATCCCGCCAATGCATCCAGCCCCCAAAGCCTTGGTCACGGTTATTTGGTGTCGATCTTGCAACGGGATGCTGCAAGGTCGGACCGGCTGGGGCAAACGACCTGATCAGGGTTGGCAAGAGGCTCCTGTCACAAGCCTTGATGACTTGCGGTTCCGATGATGCTGCTGTTGCTGCGGCACCATGGACGTTTGACTGGATCGAGGGGTTGCCGTCACTGCCAACAGCGAGTGTCTTGCTATTCTCTCGCGAGGCTGCGTGCCAGAGTATCGACTATCCCACCATCCGCGTCGAAGCTGGACGATTTCATCCCTGCTCTTTCAACTGGTGGTCAAGTATCATGCTTGCCCAGAAGCTGCTGATGCTGGCCGCTGCCGTAACCATCAGCGTCTCCGCCCATATGCCGCCATTCGTCTTCAGGCGTCATCGGCTACGGTGGAGTGCTGGTCGAATGCTCGCAGTCGAATGCTATTGGCAGTGTCGTGTGCTCTGAAGATCGAGCGGTGCTAACGGCCGCGATCTTCTTGCGACCGGAGAGCGCAAGGGCAGCGAGACCTATTGAACCGTTGGTATAGGAGCGCCCAACTCAAGCCGATGATAGCGGTTGCGATGCAATGCCTTGCTGCCGAAGTAGAGGTGAATTCTAGTCATCGTGTGCATCGTCGCGAGGTCGTGATAGGGTATTCGGAGTAGCGTCGTGGCCGCTCATGACACGCGGTCGGGCTCTCCGCCCTTGCATGGTCTCGTCTTGAGGTTCGGACGGTGATGCTGGAGTAATCCGGAATCATCAAAGGCTCGAATTGAAGAATATTCGATGAGCGAGACTTTGCTTTGAGGCTCATGTGTTGTGGTCGTGCGTGAGTGAGGCTGAAGAGAGTGGTACCATCCTCTGAGCATCGTGACACGCCCCCGAGGCCAATCCAAACTCATGAGCGTTCCACTAATGCCGATCGGAATCGGCATGAACGGCTAAAGTATAGTAATTGGTCTTGATGCAGGGTCATGCAAGGGCAGAGTTTTGTTGGGAAGACTTGGCTTTGGCTGCGCCCGTACAAAAGCATGCCTCATCCCGGGTCCAGGATCCCTTGCTACCGCGCCCGCACAAACACCCAGTGTCTTCTACTTGGGTTCAAGGCCCTGCACAGAGATCCTGTCTCAGCAACATGGCTTATAATATGGTCAGCTTGGTGCAGAGACTATTCTATCGTGGTTCTACAAGGCCGTGGACATGGTCGGCCCAAAATCAAACATTATATAGTCACGAAGTTTGACTGTACCCCGGCGGAGAGGAGAAGAGGACGGGTGGTCGAAGTGGTTAGGACAAATGTCCAAATAAGGTATGTTGCATTTCATTACATATGTATGTAGAGCCAGCGCAGCAGCACAGCCGACACAGCATGAGCACACGACACTTTCTCCCGGACTGGATCTCGAGTTCCATGAGAGTACACAGTACGATCAACTCCAAGAGTCGGTTAGAGTCCGACCATAGCCCAGTCGGATGGGAGCTGAGTCGGTTCGAGCCCGGCCAATCTTTTTTTGCCTACGTCCAGGCAGTGTACGCCATGGTATGCGGCACAAAGGCTTCCCTTTTGCCTTGCAATCTGAGCCCATCATGTGTTGCATCCCATACGGCTGGGGGACAGTGAGGCAGCAAGAGACAAGTGGATGTATGGACATATGGGGAGGTGTATTCTTGGCGGGCGTATCTGTCTGGGGGATCTGTGAGCGCAGGCAAACGCCGTGGCCAGGTCATGAGTTCAATCCCCTCTGATATCGCTCTTTTTGCATCTTTGGCGCTCAGTGCCCACACACGCTCTCAATTCGAGCTTGCGAGCATTGGGAAGGTCAGCGGCTACCTCGGCCTCCTTCTCGAGGTCTCAGGAGCATCATGGACCGTTTTACATACATTGGACATGTTGGAGGCCGGGGGGTGAGTGTTCGCAGCGCTGCGACGCTTTGGCGAGCGCCAACGACTAAGCCAGCAAATCGCAAGTACCAGGCTGATCAACGACTGTCAATTTCGCAACGATTCAGGTCTCGAGGACACCACGCACCAGTGCAAATCTCTTCACATGGTGTCTGAGGTTGAGCTGGAGCCCTGCTCCTCGCTAGCAGCTACCTGTCCATGTGCGGTGGGCACAGCAGCGATGTACGACTTGAGCTTCCGACGCGAGCGGAAAAGTCTTTCGATGAGCCTGGTCGGTCACGAGGTAAGTTCTACGAAGGCAGGTCTACCCAAGATTACACTACTTCAAGCACTCGAGATGAGCTACCTTGTTATCCGAAATATCACACAACTCATCGGGAGCAGGGCACATATCAAAGAGGAGCATTTCGGCAATTGCAACAGGTCATGCATTAGCTCGAATTTGGCCGGGCAACAGACTGTTGACGATGCGACTGGTAGGAACTTGACGACACGAGCATCGGAAGAGCAGGCGCAGAGGTATATGCCCCGTAGTGGCATCCAAGTACACAGATCCGAAGAAGGCTATCCAGGGCGGGTGACCACAGCGAAGGGGATCTCAGAAGCAGCGAAGACACATACAAGTATATGCACTATCGTCCACGGACTCGATCAGAGGCGTTGGGCTCGGCAATGGGAAGGGAAGGAATCTGGCTTCGGCGACAGAGAAGTCGACATCTGGCTATGTCAAGCCAGGAGGCTACCTCTTTCATGAAGCCCACACTCTTGACCGACTATCGCACCGGAAGTGATGCTCCAAGCCACAAATACACACAACCCAGATGCTCAGAGCAGCCAAGAACCCCTCCAGTACCTGGCTTACCAACAATAAGCACTAGCGGGCGCCAAAACGATCAGCCGCACCTTGGGCCTTCCCGCAGCTGCCAGTATAGCTCGACTTACAAATACAGAAGGACATTGAAATACTGCAAACCACGTCTGCAAATCATCTTTTGAACACTTCATTCTCAGCGGACCATGACAAACCCAACAATCATCCTCGTCCCCGGCTCCTTCTCGCCACCAGCGGCCTACACCGAGATCATCTCCCTTTTTCGCGCCGCCTCCTTCCCGGCGGTCGCTATCCAGCTCCCCACCACCACCAAGCGCTACCCGCTCGAGCCAGCGACCTTGGCCGATGACGCCGCTCACATCAGACGTGTGGCCGAGACCTTGATCGGGCAGGGGAAGGAGGTAGTCGTTGTATGCCATAGCTATGGCGGGGCTCCAACTTCTGAAGCTCTGGTGGGCGTCGGTGTCAAGCGAATCATCTACATGACGTCCATTGCCCCGAAAGTGGGCGAAGACGTAGCTGCGGCACTCGGTGGGGACGCCTTGTCCGGGATTGAAGTCAAGGTCAGTCGTCCCCAGATTCTACAATTCAAGACGTTCGATGGAGCGGGGGCGTGATTCGTATGTGCGTTTATGACTAACGACATACAGGACGGCTACATGCACATCGACGCATCCCTCTCCGCTGGGGCAATCGCCAATGACATGTCATGGGAGCTGGCATACGAGAAAGTGCTGCTATTCCCACACCACTCAGCCGTCTCCTTCTCTAAGCCTCTGACTCAAGCAGCCTACAAAGAAGTCCCAGTATCGTACATCCTATGCACGAACGACCTGATTGTCAAGCCGGATCAGCAAAGGCAGTTCATCGACAACATCGAAAGCGCAAGCGGCAACAAGGTCAGCGTGGTCGAGATAGACTCGGGGCACTGTCCGATGTGGAGCGTGCCAGAGAAGCTGAGGGATGTCATCATCAGCGAAGTCGAGAAGTGATGTCCGCCTTGTGGAGGACAGATATCTCCAATAATCATAGACCCTGATGCTACTGCTTTCATGAAATATCCGCGTCCGTGCAGCTGATGTTGGCCAAATGTCCGAGATCCTTTACCATTGGTCGAGTGGTGAGATGCCAGCCGTGGCGTTGTGGGGAACGTCAGCAGGGCCAACAGGCATCTCTGGATTTTTGTTCGGCCGTATCTGTGCGCTCGCTGTATCTCACTTGTTCTTGAATACGCGTGTGGTGCAGGGAGTGAGCCGTCTTACTGTGATGGCCAAGAGAGGTGGGTTGTGCTCACAGGACAGGCGGCAGGTAAGTACAGCTATCTTCACTCCCCAATCTCTACTTTCTAGCCATCACAAGTTTCCTTGCCAACCATGTCGCAAGATCAGAAGAGGCCTTTTCGGGTGGTTGTGGTGGGAGCAGGTATAGTCGGGCTCTCACTGTCGCATTGTTTGCAGTTGGCTGGCATTGACCATGTGGTGCTGGAGAAGCATGATAAGGTTGTGTCGGTGCAAGGAGCAGCACTCATTATCTGGCCGCAAGTCGCGAGGATATTTGATCAATTTGGGATCTTGAAGAGGATACATGAGACGACTGTTCCGGTATGTGTGCCTCCTGGAGAGTGGTATGCACTGTCGTTGCTGGACTTGGCTGACATGCACAGTAAGTCTTTCAGTATCGTGACAATGCGCAGTTTCTGACCTTACGCCTGGTAGGATCAAGCGAGAGCGACGAAGATGGCCAGACGGTACCATCAACCATACTGGAAAGACAGTGCAGACCATGAGTAAGAAGTGAGCCATGACCAGACGCTGTTACCTCCTGATACTCCTTGCTGATCTGTTCCGCTCCAGCTTTGACATGCCGAGCATCATATTCGATCGTCAGAGGTGTGTCGAGCATCTTTATGACGGTCTGCCGGACAAGTCCTACGTCCGCACGAGCGCAAAGGTGGACCGAGTCGAACACACCGAGAGTGGGATCAGAGTTGTCACTACCGATGGCCGAGTAGAGGAAGGAGATATCGTCATCGGCTCCGACGGCGTACACAGCACCATCCGTCAGCAAATGTGGGATCATGCTGCAAAGGACGACCCTAGCGCAATACCGGAGACTGACAAGAATTGCTTCTCTACCGACTTTGGTGGATTATTCGGTGTCAGCGACCTCACGGAGGACCTCAAACTTCTGGATTCCGAGTCGAATGTCACGTTCGGCCATGGGCACACCGAGATGCTCTTCACGCAGCCAGGTAAAGCATATTGGGCCATCATCTTCAAGGACGATCACCACAAGCCGCCTGTGCGAAGGGATGGCAGTGAACAAGCCATGGAGGCACTAGTCGAGCAGTACGGCGACGTGCCTCTAACAGACCACATCAAACTCAAGCAGCTGTGGAAGCAGCGAAGTCGAGCTGGACTACTCAACATCGAAGAGGGCATGCTCGAGAAGTGGCACTCTGGGCGCTTCGTACTGGTCGGCGACTCCGCCCACAAGGCAAGCCTCACCTATCACCTACCCCTCTGCTTGGTCATTCATACTGACCCCCCCAAGATGACAGCCGACCTTGGCCTCGGAGCCAACATCGCCATCGAAGGCGCCGTCACCCTCTGCAACATCCTCAACCGCGAGACCAAATCCGACAAACACCGACACTTTACCACGGCCGAGCTCTCCGCCCTGTTTACAGAGTACCAAGCCGCACGCTACGTCCGAGCAAAGGCATTCACAGACTTGTCCGGTAAAGCGACACGCATGAATTCATACCAGACTTACTTTGGCCGCTTCATGACGGGGTATGTGGCGCCGTGGCTGGCCCCGATTCAGCTGAGGAAGCTGTCCGAGGCGTTTGCGAAGGGGCCAAAGTTGGATTATGTGCCGACGAGGACGATCAATGAGGATGCGCCGGGGTGGAAGCTGGGGGAGAAGAAGGAGGCGGAGGGGGCGAGTGCGGTGAAATACCTGGTTGCTGCGGCTGCGGGTGGAGTGGCGGTTTCGTATTTGCTGATGCAGAGGGTGGAGGGACGAGCATGGCGTTTCGGAATGACATTTTGAGATGGAAGCATCGAGAATAATCATCGCGTTCTGAAGATCGAGGTTCTCGCCATGTCGTGATGTTCGTGTTGAACGGAAGTCGGCAAAGTGTCTCATCTCGCCAAAAAGTGGGCAATTCTGTCTTTTTGCCTGGCTCCGCTGACGCAACAAGGCCCGACCTCGTGCTTCAAACAGGGTCAACCTGACCATCGTACCTATTTTTCCTGGATAACCTTGAATGTCACCTGCCATTGTCTCCCAACTTCAGGTTCGCTATGCCACTCTCTAAGTTATTCCTACGTGCACCGCTCCTGTACATCGACTGTGGTTGACCAGGCTATGCATGTCCCACAGTCCTAAACAACAATCCTAAACCATGAACGACCCTGGTACCGACAAAGCCATAGACGAGGCCGCAAAAACGCGAAACCTCAACGTCCAGCCCGGCCAAGCAGATATCGACAAAGATCGAGCAAAGCGGGAGCGACAAGAGCGAGACTACCGCGACCCAAGTCTCTGGTGGTTCGCCTCGACAGGATGTCCTCTCATCGCCGGCACCTTTGGGCCACTGGCAAATGCATTCAGCGTCTGCGCTCTCGTCAAGAGCTGGCGCGTCTTCATCCCAGACGGCCAGACTGAGTCCACTGGGACTAGGATCTCGGACCCTGCTTGGGCGCTGGCTATCAATGCTCTTTCCTTGGTGGCGGCCTTGGCGGCGAATAGTGCGTTGCTGCTCAACATGTCTCGACGGCTGAAGTTCAAGATTGCTCAGCCGATATCTGTGGTTGGATTTTTTCTCGCTGGAGTACTACTGGTAGTGGATCTGGCCACTTTTGCTGCAAGTCCGACGTATCATATCCCGTTGGACGATCCGGCGGCTCCTGCGAATCGTCATGCTTTGACTTCTGCTTACTACTACGCTATTCAAGCAGCTGCCATCTACTTGATCATTACCAGTCTTATGACCTTGACTGCTTGGGGTGCATGGAAGGGCCATTTTGAAGGAGGTTTCCGACTCACTATGGCCCAAAGGACGCTCATGCTGCAGACTATGGCCTTCGTCGTCTACTTGCTCGTAGGAGCGTTGATATTCAGCCACATCGAAGGCTGGGAGTTTCTCGACGCCGTGTACTGGGCCGATCTTACACTTCTCACGATCGGCTTAGGCTCCGACTTCAGTCCAAAAACTCATGCCGGCAGAACTCTCTTCTTTTTCTTCTCGATTGGTGGCATTGTCATTATCGGCCTCGTCATCGGCAGCATTCGCACACTCGTACTGGACCGTGGTAAACGCAAGCTCTCCGCCCGAATCATGGAGAAGAAACGACTTCGAGCCATCGGTAGTATCAACCCAAAGAAAGAAGAAATCAGAATCGGCCGCTTCGCCACCATGCATTTCGACAACCACCAACTCGACGTCACCAAACGCCGCCGACTCGAATTCGCCGTCATGCGTAAAGTGCAAGAACATGCCGAGCGCGACCGCAAATGGATGGCGCTCGTCATCTCCACCACCGCAGCCTTCAGCCTCTGGCTCCTCGGCGCCCTCGTCTTCTCCCACTCCGAACGGCCCCAACAATGGTCCTACTTCAACGCAATGTACTTTGCCTACACCTGCCTCATCACAGTCGGCTACGGCGACCTGTACCCGCAATCCAACTCGGGCAGGTCCTTCTTCGTCCTCTGGACCCTCCTCGCCATCCCCACCCTCACAATCCTCATAAGCGACATGTCCGACACGGTCGTCGCCGCCTTCTCCGACCTCACAGTCTGGATCGGCTCCCTCACCGTCCTCCCAGGCGACCGCGGCTTCACCGCCACGCTCAAGCTCTTCCTCCTCCAGTTCCGCACGGGACACATCGACACCGCCGCTTTCGCCGACGCGACCCCGCCGGGCATACTGGGGGACATCCCCCGTCGCCACCGCGACATCGACGACGAACCCGGTCCCAGTTCTCTGGAAGAGGACATCACGACTCGTCTCGCGTCGCATTTGGCGGATGAAGAATTGGCACGGCTCACGCAGGCGGAGTCGGCGAGGGACTTACTCGCGACGGATATCCACTTTTATCATCTGGTGTTGGCGAGGGAGATCAGGCAGTTGATGAGGGATTTGGGGGCGAGTCCGCCGAGACGGTACAGGTGGGAGGAGTGGGAGTATTATCTCTGGCTTATGGAGTCTTCGCCTACGTTGCCAAGGGGTCGTGGGAGCGGGGCGGGAGACGCGGGTAGAGGGGGGGAGGAAGGGAGGGGGAAGAGGGATGGGGATGGGCTGGATCGAGAGGAGGAGGAGGAGGAAATCAAGCACCTCGTTCCTCGTGCGCTGAGGCAGACGAGCACGATTGCCAAGTTCAAGAAGGAGAAGAGTATGAGGGAGTATACCTGGCTTGGGGAAGAGAGTCCGTTGTTGAGCTGGAAGGGGGAGACGGAGTGGATATTGGAAAGACTGGGCGTCACGCTGGAGAGAGGGTTGGTAAAGCGACGGCAATAGTCGATCACAATGAAAATACCTATACGAGCACGATTACCGCATAATGGAGAGAACATGTAATGACCCAGGACGAAATTCGATTAGGAATGACTTTTTCTCCGAAAGCTGGATACGCCAGACGCCTGACGCCAAACACCAGCAGCCCCCTTTGCCCTTCCACATTGCCAACGTCAACGTCACTTCCTCCCACCCACTGGCGCTCCAGCCGCCAGCGCGCCTGCACAGACGACCATACTCCCACCACCATCAGCAATTCCATGCCTACGCCGGCCCCAAAACCCAAGGTAGTGGCCGTTTTCGTCCCGATGACCAAAGTCCAAGATGAGGTCGGTGCATGCGACGATCCAGATCTTGAGTCTGTAAGACTTGCGATTGCGGCGGAGTTCTTCTTTGATCACACATCGGAGCTCGTCTCGGATGTAGTCTCGGGCGTCGATGCTGATGGTGGAGGTTCGTGATGTCAATGAAGAATGAGAGCGGGTGGAGCTGATTGTATCGGGGGGGATTGCTTCGGTGATTGTGTCAGGGCGGACTGCATCGGGGGTGGTCACTTTGGTACTGTTTGCGTCGGGTCTGGTTTCGTTGTCACTGACTGCGCCGGGACCAGTTGAACCGGGGCTGTGTGAGTCTGATCTGCGTAAGTCGGTTCTGTTCGAGTCCAGTCTCACTGGAACGCGGTGGATTCGATTGTGTTGGAGTTCGTGACGGAGGACATCAGTGACGACCTCCCGTATCATTTTCCTCCAAGGCGCCTCTCTTATCGCTTTCTCCTCTGCCGCCCACGCTTCGTCCGCCTCTTGTTCCATTTCCTCGTACTTCTCCCCGTTTCCGACAGCCCACGAGCCCATCGCCGCATCCGGATCGTCTTGCGCCCCAACTCCAATCCCTGCCTCCCTCGTCCTCCTCCCCCTCCTCCTCCGCCGCTGTATTCCGACCCCCTTCACCGCTCTCAGCATCCGTCCATGCCCCCTCCTCATCCCCCTCCAACTCACCTTCCCGCCTGGCTTCCCATTCTCGTCGAGAAAGAACACCTCGTTGTCCCTCCCGGGCACCAGTCTTGTAAGCGCCAACTTATTCTCTCCCATCTTGCAGGCGTGTTTCATCAACCCGCTCGCTTTACGCATTCGCTCCTTCATGCGGTCATTGTGGACATGTCTGCCATCTCGCAGGCGGCGGTAGTCCCGGTAGTCGTGATATTCTCGCCGTAAAGTGCGAACCAGGTGGATGAACGAGATGACGGCGACACCGATGGACCATTGCGCTGCAAGGAGGGGCGCTTCGACAGGCATTATTGCGGTGAGCGGTGGCTGAGAAGGTGGTTTGAGGCTGGAGCCGTAAAGTCAGCCGTGGTTGAGCGATACCCGTCGGCTCGTTGCTGCGTGACTGCCGTGGCATTTGGTTTTAGGGGTGCTGATGAATGATCGATTGCTTGTATGTTTGGAATGCCATAGCGTGCTGGAGCGAGACGAGCGGGGTCCCACGTCAGGCTCGTCGTGGTCCTGGATGCATACTTAATGGGATTCTTACGCGGAGCACCCAATGGAAGGTGCGACTGTCTTGATGTAACCGGGCCTGAGAAAATGAGACGAAAACAGACAGAAGAGGAAAGACTCCCACGTGCGGTGTCAACCAATCTTTATGGCGCTGCGCAAGAGAGAGGGGAAAGTGTGAAATATCAAGAAAGCGATCAGCCAAACCTACTTGTTCGATGTATGTTGATTCAAGCTGCAGGTCAGCGATTCTAGAAATGTACCGTCCTATCTACATGGTAAAATTGTTATCATTCAATGCTTCATGGTCGTATCATGCTCCCCGCCTTGCAGTGGTGCTCATCAGAGTGATCTTCTTTCCCTTCTTCTTGCCCTTACCACCTTCTGGCTTGCTTCCCTCCAGACTGTGTGCTTGTGTCCTGGCGACCAGCTCCTCCTCTTCTTTCATCAGGTCTTTCTCCCAATCTTGAAGCCAGCCGTCGTCCATTGGTTCAACGCGTGCCTGCTCAATGGCTCTCAGGTCTGGACTGCTGAGCGGGACAGCACTTGTGCCCCAGACTGTCCTCGAAGTGTTCGGACTTGTCCCAGGTGATGCTAGCGAAGAGAAGCCTGCACCGTTTGGCCGTGACGACCAAGGTGGTGAAGCATCACTTCCATCGACAGTTGCGGCATCTAAATTGGCGCTGACATTGCTTTGCGATGCCGCGCTGCCGATTAGAGGTTGGAAGTCACCTTCCTGGAACTTCTCCGTCTCGCTGTGGATGCGGCGTCGTCGCGCGGCAGCGAACTCTCGGTCTCCTGCCCGCTCAGCACGTATCCGCTCCTTCTCTTCACGAGCCTCCTTGTCAGAATACCGCTTCTTGCGACGTTCAAGCTCAGGTTTGTATTTTTCGAGCACGGCCGGCGGAACGGTATCAGTCCAATCGCACTCGAGAAACCCGACTTCGCATCCATAAGGAAGATGTGAAAGGTATTTGACCCGTTTCCGGAGGTCGTCGTCGACTATATGGCCATTCGAAACCCGCTCGATCCGTGGCAGGATGGAAGATGGGAAGGTCTCGTAGGTGCCGAAGGCGTCTTTAAGGATTCGGATGTCGAGCGGTGACAAGTAGTAATGAAGCAGGGCTTGGTAGAAGAGATATTGGTCGGGTGTACGTTCGGCGAACTGCCGAGCTCGGAAATCGGACAAACGTGTAGAGAGCAGACTCTCGACAGCGGAAGATGCTGGTGGGGCTTGAACGTTCTCTCCAGGAGTGACAGGGTGTGTGGATGGCGTAGTGGCAGCAGTCATCGTTTGAGCTGACCTCGAAGCTTGTTGCATGCTGTACATATCAGGTACATTCGATTGGTCCGTGTTGAACTCAATGGGCGGCTTCTGCAGCTTGGGCGTTTCGGGCTTCTTGGGCATCTCTGGTGGATTTCCGATGCCCTTGATCTTCTCCTTGGCCTCATTGAGTATCCTGATGGCCCGGCTTGTCCATTCTGTGTCTTCGCCGAACATCAGCTCATCCTCTTGCTCCAGCATCTTGATTGCAGCAATGTCCAAGTCGAATTGGTCTAGCATGTAGTCCTCACTGCCCTTCATAATCCTAGCATAGTCCATAACCTCAGCAGCGAAGTACCATGGAATGTCGTCGCCTTTTGCGATTGGGTCAGGGCTCTCGCGCGGAACTGCCAACGTGCTGCCAGCTTTCCTGCGCACAAGCCGTAGAACAACATCCATGTTCTCACGAGGTGTTTCCCCCTCCTGACCTTGATACATCCTGACAGGCCGAGTCTCGGTGGTGTAGACAGCATCGTGACAAATCGGACACTTTTTCCATCGAGCCCGCTTTTCACCAGGTCGCTGGGACTCGTCCTCGGAATGCATGTATCGAATCAAGCATGGTAGACAGAAGATGTGGCCACACTTTGCCATTCGAGGAGCGGTAGGAGTACCTAAGCATATCGGACACGACGCTTGCTGCGATTGGGAAGAGACCAGAATTTGGAGGATCTTGGTCCAGTCGAGGTGGATGTCAGCGTCGATAGCCTGGACTTTGTAGTCGCCTCGTGGATCGACGACAAAGCGATAATTGGCATGAACGTATCTGGTGTCTGTCACTATCACGATCTCGTCTCCATCTTTCGACCGGCTTACCTTGCTTTGTCTACCGCATGGTACCCAGACCCGAGACCCCACGTCGGGTTTCTCCTGGTACCGCGACTGTTGTTGAATCTGTGCTGAGGTTGCTGCTGAGGACGAGGTGGTAGGGAGAAGTTCATCAAGTGAGTGATCGAAGTCTGACCCTTGCGGCTACTGGCGTTGTGCATGGCGGCCTTGGACATCAATCAGTACTTGAAACCCCGCTCGACCACATCTGATAACACTCACGGACTCAGCAAAAGCATCCTCATCCGCTAGCCGGAAGCGTCTCGACTGTTTGTGCTTGCTCTTGACACCCTGAGTATTCCTAGGAGTGCTTGAGCTCTTTGTAGCGGCTCCCGCGCCGAAGCTTCCTGACCCGCCACTACGCTGTTGACCGAGACCCTGAGTAGCAAAGTACGCGTTCGTGGCAGAATGAGTCGGGGTAGATACGTTCGAGGTGTTGCCTGACTTTGCAAGGGAGTTTGATTTACTGTTCAGAGTCGATGGCGCGTTCGAAGACATGGTCGAGCAGGAGGTCTCCCGGTGATGAGGCGAGATGATGTCAATTCGAGGGTCGGTCGGCTTTGGGCTGCAGTCAAGCAGTTGCGCCGAAACTGTCGGCCGAGTGACGGCAAAAGATATATATATCGGTAAAGAGTGAGGTTGAACAAATGATCGCTGAGATCAGCGACCGAGCCCAGTGTGGGTGGTCTGGAAGAAGAGAGGGAGTCACTTGTGATGGACAAACGCGATCAAACCACGGCGGGGCTTTCCGATCAAAGTACAAAGGGTGCAAACATGTCCCAAAGCGGAAGGCGTCCTATCACCACCGACCAAGCTCGGCTTGCAGAGATGAACTGAGACCTTGATTATTCTGTCGTCGCAATCTCACCATGCTTATTGAGGAATCCCACAAAGATGTGCCGACCAAGGCTGGTGGGGATATGCGTAGGCTGTCGTTCTCCCACCATCAGTCACAAGACTGATTGAAATGTAGGTGTCTTTTTGTTCCATCCCACGGTCCCGAATTATCCCAAAGCAAAATTTCCAGGTGTGGTGGTCTTTTCAGAAATCTATCAAGGTAAGCCGACTGATCTCGTCTGTACAACATGCATTGAACTGGCGGGACGCAATTCACTCGATACTCAATTCTAGCAGTGACCGGCCCGGTGGCGAGGTTTGCGCGGCAGATTGCCGGCCAAGGCTACATAGTAGCAGCTCCATCATCCTATCACGAGTTCACTGGTCCGGAAGCACTCGCGTATGACGGGCCTGGTACCGACAAGGGGAATGAATGGAAGATCGCCAAGGAAGTGTCGGCTTATGACGAAGACGCTGAGCTGTCAACTTCTCTTCTGCTCTCGCTTGATACATGCAATGGTCGAGTCGGGGCCACAGGCATGTGTCTGGGTGGACATTTGGCGTACCGCTGTGCTTTGGACAAGAGGATCAGCGCTGCCGTCTGCTACTTTGCTACTGATATCCACTCCCATACGCTCGGCAAAGGCAAGCAAGATGATTCTCTCCAGCGAGCCAAAGACATCAAGGGAGAGCTGGTCATGGTAGAGTCAATGATGTCAACAAAGCCGAGATCATAGCTAACCGTTCAAGATCTTTGGCAAGAAGGACAACCACGTGCCGCCCGAGGGACGCGACCTGATACGAAAGACCTTGCACGACGCTGGTGTTGCCTTTAGCTTCTACGAAGTCGCATGGGCGCAGCGTATGTTGTCCAGAGATTCTGAAGTAGAGATTGCTGATGATAGACAGATGCATTCATCCGAGATGAGCTTAGCAAAGGCCGATATGACCCGGGCGTTACCAAGATATGCTTTGAGATGCTACTGGAAGTCTTCAACCGAACCTTGAGGTCTGATCTGGGCCCAAGGTCGGGTGGCGACTTGGAGGTGGAGGATGTGTGCTGAAGGAGTCGACAATTTGTCACACATCCATGCTACAGCGCACCTTGCAAATCTGGAAGTATATCGCATGTTTGAATGAAACTTCTATCACGAGAAATTTGTTGTGTGGCGTGCCCCTGATCCCAGGTTGTTTTTGATGTGAAATTCTGCACCTCAAATTTCGCCGCAAAAGTTACCGCAAACATGTCATCCACAAAATTGCATCAGCACATAAAGCATGCCTCATGGTGCCGGAAGCAAAGTAAGACAATGTTATAAATAATCATGACCGATAGTCTAACCTGTAAAACTAGAAGCGAAAACTTGAGGCGCGAGCCCAGTCCGAGCAAAATGGGTACACAGACACCTCCAAGCCCACGGCCGTCTTCAAGCCAGGCAAAGGCAGATCACACACCCTCAGCATCGCGCTCCCGTCAAGCATCGTAGCAAAGCAAGTTCCCCCGTCCTCTCTTCACCCCCTACTTCCTCCCTCCCGACCACCACCGTCCACATCTATAACCCACGACTAACCCCCTCAAGCTGCCAAACCCACGACCTCAAAACCTCCCTCATCGGACACATCGCCCGCTCCCTCGCCGTCTTCTCCGTCGACGAAATCATCCTCTTCTCCGACGCCACGCCCCTCCCCCCACGCGACCCCTCCTACGCCGCCTCCGACGCCGAAAGCGGCTACACCGGCTTCTCCTCCCCGACGGACTTCATGCACCACCTCCTCTCCTACCTTGAGACGCCACCTTACCTCCGCCGGGCCTTGTTTCCTATGCACCCCGATCTACGCACCGCGGGGGCGTTGCCGAGTCTGGATCTGCCCTCGCATCTCAAGGCGGGGGAGTGGTGCCCTTACCGCGAGGGGGTGACGTTGCCTTCGTCCAACATGGGAGGCAAGGGGGGCACGAAGGTGGATTGTGGGCTGCAGTGTAGGGTCACGATTGAGGATGAAGTGGAGGCTGGGACGAGGGTGACGGTCAAATTGCCGGCGTGGTTGGAGACGAGGCAGCTGGGGAAGGGGGAGGAGGTGAGGGCTGAGGCGGTGCGGCCGGAGGCGCCGAGGGAGGAGGGGGGGTATTATTGGGGGTATCAGGTGCGGGTGGCGGGGAGTTTGAGTGAGGTTTGGACGGGGGCGGAGGTGGAGGGGGGGTATGATGTTAGTGTTGGGACGAGCGAGAGGGGGGAGGATATTGTGGGGTTGCTGGAGAGGAGTAGAGAGGGGGAGGAGGGAGGGGTGCCGAGAGGGTGGAGGCACTTGCTTGTGGTGTTTGGAGGAGTGGCGGGGTTGGAAAAGGCTTTGGAAGGGGATGAGGAGTTGCGGCGGAAGGTGGGAGATGTCAGTGAGGTGTTTGATCATTGGGTCAATTTGGTGCCGGGGCAAGGCAGTAGGACGATCAGGACAGAGGAGGCGGTATGGTTGGGCCTGATGGGTTTGCGGGAATTGGTGGTAGCCAGGGACAGAGAGGGATAAACTTCCGGCTCTCGTCGAAATGGGATGTCCGAGGAATTGATGCAGTGGTACTGTGCTGTTGCATAAGCTTAGGAATCAATTTGGCAAACTTCCATTGACCAGCTCCTCATCTGCTCTAGCCAATCATGTCCTCTTTTCTGGTTCAGGAAGTGGAGATAAGCAACCGCTCGTGAGCAATAATGACCCCGATCTCCAGACAGAATAGTCGGCTATTCCAGCTTACCTAAATGCCTCACCCCCACGTTTGGTGTGCTGACTTTGCAGATGATGTGACGACGCTAATGCAGGGTCTCTACTAGCGCATGTTAGATAATGCATTTCTAAGTTCATTTCCCCTCGAGTGCCCCGCTCGAGACAGAGCTTTCACTGGAGACACGTGGGCTGCAGCTATGTTGGGAGAGGGTCGGAGGTGAGCGATTGGTGCAAAGTTTATTGGATGCGGTTCTCTCGTTTCCTGTATACGACAAACGGGGAATGCTGATTGTACCACTTCCTCACGCGACTCGGACTGCGGGTCAAAGGCCCGGCACCACCTTGGTTGCCTTATCGCTTGCGGAGCTCTAAGGTAAGTTATCTATGCGGACTTGCCGTCTCGCGTGCTTTCGAACCCCTCATCAGACTCCCTGGTATGCAGCGTGTCCTGTCGTGCACCCTTGGAGCGGGAAGGATTCAAGGCCCCCAGACAAACCGCTAGCTCGACCCAAGCTACCTACCAGGGTTCCCAGTATTCTAGCCTCATCTCGGTTCCTACATTGAGCTAGTCTGAAAGCAATTGCCTCGGATTCCAACGAGGGCGGCCTGTCAGTTTTGCAACTCTTCGCTGAAGCGTGCCACGTCTTCGATAACCTGCCTGACCTCCTGCTCGTCGAATGCGGGTCCCGTGTTAGGGTCGCACCGCGTTAGCTGCTTGAGCCGCTCACATATCAGGCCTATATCGACCGTGCCGTCCATGCATAAAGGGTGTGAATGCACGAGATCCCAAGCTGCACTTGGACGGAGTAATCTCGGCATAGCTCCGCTGGGCGGTGTCGCGATGCTGAGGTCGTCAAGCGAGCCGTCCGATGCAATGGACTGCGAGTACCCATCGTCTCTGCCTGCTCTACTGGCGCTCTGCTGGCGCACCGCTGTGGCTCGGAGCACCTCATTCTCCGTTTGCGACCTCTGTAAAAGGACTCGAAGACGCTCATTCTCTTTTTGGAGTGTGGTAGTCTTGGTTTGGATGATCGAAAGCTGCTCCTCCAAATCCTTAACTCGGCGCTCCTTACGCTCGCGGAAGGCGCGTTGACTGTTGGATCAGCCAAGAACTACAGCTTGCAAGATTAAACCTACGCTGCTCGATTCTGGGCCTTTCGTCGTGTCTGTGCAGGAGTTTGTTCGCTGCTCTGAGGCTTTCCTTGTTTGGTCCGAGGCACGGAAAGGTCTGGTGGAGACATGGAGATCGCACTGTCTGCTCGAGCGGAAGAAGCGGCCTCTGCATTGGCCAGAATGGGGTCATCGAAGTTGAGGAACTCTGCGCCATCATATACCACAGCTGTCTCTGGGAAGGCCTGACGTGAAAGAGCATTGTGGAAGACATGCTGTGAATAGTGGCTTGAAGACTGCACAACTTGTCAGGAATACTCATGAGCTGTGTGACACATGCCTTACTGGGGACATGCTCTCCGGAGGCGTTATGAAAGCACCACTACTGACATATAGGCTGCTGTTGAATGCAGGGTCGGCGATACAATCACCGCCGTCGATATAACTATCGAGTCCGTGATCGATCATCTCCATCTTCATGGCCGGAGTGTGGCAGTACAGGTAGGAAATGGCAGAAGCAGTGGGGTGTCGGCAATATGTGATGTCTGTCAAGAGAAGCTGACTACGAGGTGAGGGCTTGATTGTTGAGGGTCGAACGGTGTCTGAACTACAGATGGCCTGGAAGTAGAAGTAGATTATTGACAAAGATAATTGCGGTGACCAACTAAGGCCAGCTATTGGAGCTGAGCGCTGCGAGCGCCACAGGCAAGCTAAATAACCTCCATGGGAGGGCGCAGACCCACATCACCGTGTACTAAAGGATTGAAGCTTGCGGAAAGCCGGCCTGTCAGAGACAACGTCGGAACATGCATAAGGTGGGTCGGATTCATTGCATTGCGCTCTCGTCACGGCCGCTTATGGCCGGTCGCTGCAAAAGCTCTCCAGGAAACTAAACCTGATGCTGCCGAGCCAGATGTGATCGTCCGAGCTTGGTAGATGAACTACTGCGGGGCATTGATCGGCAGCGATAAGGTGTCATTGGTCGAACCGGATTTCCTCCCTTTTCCATGAAGAAGGGGAACACTGGGAGTCTGAAGCCGAAAGAAGTCATCGAGCAATGGTCCGAACGAATCCCTTCGCTGATCCTGTCGATATGGAAAACATCCCTGGCATGGGTGCGTTTAGGTCGATCCCAAGGCGTCGCGGAATGATCCCGAAAGTAAGCCGCATCGGAACTTCTGCCCACTCCACGCTCCGATATTGCAGTGCTACCGAAGAACATGTTTCTGCTGATTGAATGACCAAACGTGCGCTCGAGGCCATTCCTGGCACAGCGTTGGCATAGCTTTTGTGTCACGAGACATTGCGCCAGGTCCGTTTTCAGTAGCATTTTGAAACGAACATGAAAGTCATAGTCGACTCATAGGCTGCTGCAGAGGTCCCACCACGAGATGCCTGTGACTGTGTACCAGAGTGCAGGCAGAGCGCGTCCATCTCAGAACCCCAGGGACTGCGAGTTACCAGGGTGACGCTGAAGCCCGAGTAGAGCCCCGAGTGAAAGTCTTACTTCTTCGCAAGAATTGACCAGGGAAGCTGTACAGGATGATCGCCGAATGCCGTGCTGTCTTCGGCAGATCCGAAAGTTCCGGGTCGCAAATTAGTCCATAGACTAGCTAGTCGCCCTTGAGGCACTCAATCCCAGTCATCGTCGCTTTCATCACCAGCTTTCTTCGTGCCGTTGCGCATGCTACTCCGAGCAAAATCATCGTCGACAGGACGCCTGGTCAGCCTGCTGTCGCCAATCTTGATAGCACCAGTCGTGATCAGAACAGCTTCCAGGTCCGTCGCTTTGGTTCGATCGCCATTCAGTTCCTTTAAAGTGATGATTTGACGCTTAATGTCTCCGTCCCTATAGACAAGCACAGTAGGAGTATTCCGATCGGGATAGCCCTCGATGCATAGATTGGCCTGCATTTGGCAGAATTTGACATCCCCGAACTTGGCCGCAAGCTCTCTCCAGATCTCGATCATGAGTTGTGACTCGGTGTTCGTACCAGATGAAGAGGTAAGCAGGACGAAGACATGTGCTTTGCTTGACGCTTCCGTTACCTCCTTTGCGTATTCCGGCTTCTGTACTGGGTATACTTGGTTGAAGATTGATGTCGACTGCAGCGTAGCAAGCTCCTCCAACCGCTTCTTCCTGTAGCTGTCCAGGAATTCTTCGTCCTCGTCATCTTCTAGCTCGTCTAGCTCGTCCAGATCCTTCCCCTCTAACCTGTTCTCGTGAATGAGTCTGTGGGCTTCGACGAGTGCCTCCTCCATCTTGGCGGAGGGATCCTCGGGCTTCTCGGGTATGATTCCATGCTTTCGAAGAATGTCGTTCCTATGCAATGTCAATTTTTGCTCTCTTGTTCAAACACTGTTCTACCATCTCACCATTCCGTATCGGCATTCGGGTCGTCCACAGGGACGTTGACAGGCATATCCATCTTGACGTTTCCAGAACCAGTATATGCACTTGATGAGGAGTGTTCTGTAAGCCAGCAAGCAGTGATCAAGTAGATCTGCGCGAGCAATGCCTGGTTTCCTGCGGCCTAGAAAAATAGCTGCACACGTGAAGATAAAGTGCACCCCGCACGCGTCACTGGCCGCGGAAAGTGAAGCCGAAGTTTGGCCGCCCCTAACCACCTAAGGGCAGCCTCAAGCTTCCAGGTGTCCCTAGTATCAGTCTGCTATCTGAGCCATTGCCGTCGACACCAGGTCCAATCGCAAAGGGCGTGGCCACGATGAGCTACAAAAAGGACGAAGATGATGGCACCTTGCTCAAGGTTGACCGCACCTCGGTCTTCCAAGAGGGTATGAGCGAATGTTACCATGTTGCGCCAAAGGACACGAAGCTGACCTCGAAATACAGCTCGAGTATTCAACACTTCACCGATCTCGCCAAGAAGATGCCGGATACTCTTGACAAAGATTGCTCTCTTACTCTTCACGGGCGAGAAGTTTCCGACGAATGAAGCGACTACTCTCTTCTTTGGCATTTCCAAATTATTCCAGAACAAAGATGCCTCGCTACGACAGATGGTTTATTTGGTCATCAAGGAGCTGGCGAAAGAGGCAGAGGACGTAATCATGGTCACAAGCAGTATCATGAAGGATACGGCCATTGGAAGTGATGTAGTCTATCGGGCGAACGCCATTCGTGCTCTCTGCAGGATCATCGATGTACGATATACGACTTGCGGCGCAAGCTCAGGGCTGACGATCTATAGGGGACCACCGCACAAGCTATCGAGCGTAACGTCAAGACCGCCATCGTCGACAAGACACCATCAGTATCGTCCGCCGCGCTGGTTTCATCCTATCACTTGCTCCCTATCGCACGAGACATTGTTAGGAGATGGCAGAGCGAGACACAGGAGGCAGCGTCATCATCGAAGTCGTCTGGAGGTTTCTCATTAGGCTTTGGTGGCTCATCTGGACAAACTCTGGCCGCCTCGAACACCAACTTCATGACACAGTATCACGCAATCGGCCTGCTCTATCAAATGCGATCACACGATCGAATGGCACTTGTAAAGATGGTACAACAATACAGCGCGGCAGGTGTCATGAAGAGTCACGCCGGGCGTATCATGTTGGTGCGGATGGCTGCGAAGCTTGCCGAGGAGGATCCTGGACTCCGGAAACCCATGGTCCAGCTTCTGGATGGCTGGCTGCGGGACAAGAACGAGATGGTCAATATCGAAGCAGCAAAGGCGATCTGCGATCTTCCAGATGTCTCTGATGCTGAGGTCAACCAGGCCGTTCATGTCTTGCAGCTCTTCCTCACTTCGCCTCGCGCCGTTACAAAATTTGCTGCTATTCGGATTCTTCACAGCTTCGCTTCCTTTAAGCCAGATGCTGTCCGACAATGTAATCCTGACATTGAATCCCTGATCTCCAACAGCAACCGGTCGATAGCAACATTTGCCATCACCACTCTTCTCAAGACTGGCAACGAATCCAGTGTTGACAGACTCATGAAGCAGATTTCCGGCTTCATGGCCGAGATCACGGACGAATTCAAGGTCACAATCGTCGAGGCCATTCGCACTCTCTGCCTGAAGTTTCCCAGCAAACAAGCGGGTATGCTTGCTTTCCTCAGTGGTATCCTGAGAGACGAAGGTGGCTACGAATTTAAGCGTAGCGTCGTTGAAAGCATCTTCGACCTCATCAAGTTCGTACCGGAGAGCAAAGAGGAAGCCTTATCCCATCTCTGCGAGTTCATCGAGGACTGTGAGTTTACAAAGTTAGCTGTCAGGATCTTACATCTTCTTGGAACCGAAGGACCCAAAACAGTGCAACCGACCAAGTATATCCGGTACATCTACAACCGTGTGGTATTGGAGAACGCCTTGGTTCGCGCTGCGGCCGTCACTGCACTTGCCAAATTTGGTGTAGGACAGAAAGATCCTGAGGTGAAGCGTAGCGTCACAGTACTTCTCACGAGATGCTTGGACGACACAGATGATGAAGTCCGCGATCGTGCGGCATTGAACTTACGACTAATGAAGGAGGACGATGAAGTGGCCAACGTCTTCATCAAAAATGGTAACCTATCTTTCTCGAACCAAACATGAAAGATGCTAACACGCATAGATTCCATGTTTTCTTTACCAGTTCTCGAGCACCAACTCGTCATGTACGTCACTGCAGATGCTGCTTCAGCATTCACAAAGCCTTTCGATCTTTCTTCGGTACCAGTAGTCACAAGAGAGCAATCTCTCGCAGAAGACCGCAATAAGAAGCTCACATCAGCTACGCCTACACTCAAGGCGCCGAGCACCGGTCCAAAGCCATCGACCCGTGCAGGTGGCGCGGATGCGGCAGCATCAGCCCAGGCCGCAGCCCAAAAATACGCTCAACAACTACAAGCCATCCCAGAAATCTCAGCCTTCGGTGGAGTCCTCCGCAGCAGCCCCGTTGTCGAGCTCACCGAGAGCGAGACCGAGTACGTCGTCTCGGCCATCAAGCACATTTTCAAGGAGCATGTGGTCATCCAATACGACATCAAGAACACTCTTCCCGACACAGTCCTCGCAGATGTTTCCATCGTCTGCACAGCTTCCGCCGATGAGGACGAAGGCTCCCTGCTGGAAGAAGAGTTCCTTATCCCTGCACCACTCCTCAAGACCGATGAGCCCGGCACAGTCTACGTCGCGTTCAGGCGACCCGAAGGCTTCATCGCCGCCAGCTTCTCCAACTCCCTCAAATTCACATCCAAAGAGATCGATCCCTCGACCGGCGAGCCTGAGGAAGGCGGCTATGAAGACGAGTACGAAGTCGAAGACCTCGAGCTCACCGGCGCCGACTACGTCCTCCCTGCCTTTGCCGGAAGCTTCGACGGCATCTACTCCTCGCTCCCTACCGATGAGGATCACGTTGGTGAAGAGACACTCCAGCTCTCGAACGCCAAGAGCATCACCGAAGCAGTCGAGGCGCTCGTCAAAAACCTCGGCATGCAGCCGCTCGAAGGCAGCGAGCTGGCTCTGTCACCAAGCACGCATACCCTCAGACTGTACGGTAAGAGTGTAGCGGGCGGCAAGGTGGCGGCGCAGATCAGGATGGCGTACAGCGCGAAGAGCGGTGTGACGGTCAAGATTCAAGCGAGGAGCGAGGAGGAGGGACTGGCTGCTTTGGTGGTGGGTGGTGTGGCGTAGAGGACGATAGGTGAAGGATGTTGGGTATGCATGGCGTTTTCGATTGGTAGTCCGGATCACAAAGGGGGATAGAAAAGTGTCTAGTGACATCCATGGATGATTGACTTCTTCCTGACTTCTGCCCGATGTTCACGTTTTCACACTTCCGTCAGTCATGAGCCCTCATTTCCTGCCACGGGATAAAATTCATGCCTCCTCCAACCCGATCGCGATCACCCATGTCCCCCCTCACCTCCTCCTGGGTCCCTCTTCAATGGCCAGGCGGATTACGTCCTCGGCATCCTCACTCCCCCTCGATGCTTCTTACTCGCCTCCGCAAACTTCACTCCCTTCTTGATCTCCTCCGCAATCTTCTCGTCAGCAGCAGCCTGCGACTCCATGAGTTCCGGCAACTGATCGGCGAGGTGAGCCGGGATGCAGACGACGCCATTGAGGTCGGCGACGAGGATGTCGCCCGGGTTTACCGTGGTCTGCTGGCCAGGGGAGCGCAGGGCTACGGGGCCGTTGATCTGGACACCACTTAGTTTGGGGTGAAGCTGGTGTGAGACTGGGTGGTGGTGGTGGTGACTTACGGCGCTCACGCGGACGACTTCTGCTGGTGCGGAGGTGCCTACTTCCCTGGCGAAGACCTGCAGGTTTTCATCAGAGGGAGGACTGTCATGGCTGGGAAAGATGTGGTACCGGGTAATTGAGGTCCCTATGTTCCTGTAGGTCTCGGATTCGTCCGTCCACTATCGTGCCTACCGCGCCAGAGTACTGTGCTCTGGTGGCCATGAGGCCGCCATATACGGCGTTGACTATATCTGGTGGCGCTGAGATGAAGACGACGCTTCCGGATGGTATCGTGTCTACCTGCTCTGCAGTCAGGATAGAAATGGCGAGTGGTGGGCTCGGAGATGGCCTACGTAGTGCTCTGAAGGCTTCGATTTGTCATCGTCTTCATTCAGCACGTACTTTACCGTATACGCAGGTCCGACAATGCGAGTTGAACCATTCTGTCGCTCTGGGGACCACATGGTCAGGCCTGATAGGAAGCCTCCTTGCGGAACTTGGAACTTCTGCAGAGCATCGGCGACATCACAGCTGAGTCCATCAGCTCATGTGAGCACAGCAAACACAAAGCACAGGACTAATGGGTGATGACAATGCTTTAGGTCTGGTTGGAGCTTTGGAGAGGTCGAGATGCAAAGACAGAAGAGATCTCA
Source organism: Elsinoe ampelina (assembly GCA_005959805.1). Lineage (NCBI taxonomy): Eukaryota > Fungi > Ascomycota > Dothideomycetes > Myriangiales > Elsinoaceae > Elsinoe > Elsinoe ampelina. Next base: position 260,304 of record SMYM01000010.1, read on the forward strand.
GTACCTACGTGGTAAAGGCCGATATGGCCTCAATGGTCTCCTGCGATACCATGTTGTATGCAATGCAGTGTAGGGTTTTTATCTCCAGCAGACACAAGATTTGTAATGCTCACACCGTCTCCAGTGGTTGTATGGAGTAGTGTGGTAAAGGGCGTTTCCGACACGTCAGCTTGCAAACAGAAAAGCCTTGGTATGGCGTCGTGAGATTGATGCCCCCCCGATCCTCGGTATCTGTGGCCCCGCGCTTGCGGTATACGCTCCACCCGTGCGGCGGTTCAGCTATCCGAAAGGCTTAGCCAACCGTCATACCTAAACTTCCAATTATCCTGACACCCGACGGGTTTGATACGACGGACGTCGAAACCTTGTAGCACTTCACAAAGGTTGTCCGATAGCGTGCGGCCCCTCGTCGTCCATTCCCAAGTCCGCAGCAGCACGACGACAGCTCAAGGATAAGTCCACGCTATTGATAAGATCGAAGATGACGGATGCATATCATTGATGCATTTGATCGACCGTTCACCACCCCGGATCGAATTGACATGGGTTGCTCCGCAGCCGTTATGTCTCTACCTAAGACAATGGCTCATAAACGTTCGAGCTACCTCCTTGGCCTACGCCTTTGATTCTGCCCCGGAGACAGGGCAAGAGCTACATTCCAGCTCAGCCACTGGGCAGTCGCAACGTCGCATGCAACAAAACATTGGCATTTCCTGATACTCTTCATGCCTCGTACTTAACACCCTTGCATGCCTGATCTTCTCATCCATTCGCCACAGTAGATTCTACTCTAGACATCATACCTACCGACCATCCATCATGAAGTTCTCTCAAGTCGCCGCCGCCGTCGTGGTCGCTCTCCCATCAACCCTTGCACAGCAGGTATACGATGTCACTACAACATCGCTTCGCTTTGAGCCAGCTTCAATCTCCAATGTTCAAGTCGGCGATCGTATCCGTGTGACCTTCGGGCAGTCGCACGACATCATCACCAGCTCTTTCGACAACCCGTGCCAGCCTGCCTCCGGGGATGGTATTGTCAACTCTGGCGTTTTGAGCGGAGGCGACGTCTTCGAGTTCACCGTCAACTCTACCGACACTGCGTGGTTCTACTGTTCCGTTGCCAGACACTGCAATGCGGGACCAATGGTCTTCGGCATTAATCCAAGGTAAGAACTTCCGGAATGCTGAATATGATTGGTGACTGACTTTCTTCAAGTGGTGATCAGACTCTCGAGGCAGTCGAGCAAAGAGCGTCAAGCAACGCCATTCAGCCTGCAACTGCCGCCGACGGCACTGGTGGTCTTGTCAACCCTCCTGCATCATCTTCGTCATCCGCAAGCCCGAGCGCCTCCGGCTCCTCCACTGCAAGCTCGTCCTCAGCTTCAGGAACTGCCTCAGGTACTGCCTCCGGGACTGCTGCTTCCACGTCGGCAGCTGCGACTGGTGCTGCGGCTTCTTTCGGCGTCACCTCGACCCTCGGTGGTGCCGCGGCCTTCTTGTGGGCTGCTCTCGCCTTGTAGTTGATTGATGAAAGATGGTGGAAAGAGCTCATATCCAAGGGATGATGATGCCTGAGATACCCATGTACGGATACACCTGTAGGGATAGAAGAATGTAAAACTTCTGAACGGCTCAGTCCGTGCCCTGAAACGCCATGCTCTTTCTCAGCTGCCGCTCTCGTTGATTGGCCTGGAGCTCAAGCCTGCCCACTGCATAGCTCAGTCTTTCCTTCTTCTGCCTCAACTGCATGGCTTTGACCTCCTCGAGACCTTTCAAACCTGACTCTCCCTGTCCAGATGCCTGACGTGATCCAAAGCCCGGACTTTTCGAGCCACTTGCCCTGCCCACTGAGGCACGACCTAGTCTCCCTTCTTGCAGCTCACACTTTGCAATGAGTGACTTTTCTCGACGCTCCAGCTTGTCCAGGTATGTATCGACGCGTGACAGCAGGTTCTCCACTTCGGGCTGTATCTCGTTGAGCAGCGATGATTGCGCGTCGCGTAGGTCTGCTTCGGAGACGAGTTCGAAGTGCTAAGATGAAGAGTCAGGATGCCGCACGTAAGACACAGGAAATACCACCGCGTCGAATTCCACGCGAAGGACCTACCCTTGTGGTTTGCAACACCGTCGTCAATCGCGGGAAGTCGCTCACACCCGATTCGAGAATGTTGATCGACGAGTCAAGGAGTTGCATGCTTGAGCGTAGCGACGCTACGCAGCCTTGTAGTGCGCCGGCTGAAGACATGATGACTGTGTGAAGGCAGACCACCCACCGCGCAAATTGTTCTATTGGAGCGTGTTCTGTTTACCTCTGCCCAAGCATCGCGAGCTTTCGGAACAAACCCGCTTACTCATCCGCCAAGAACTCGACTCCGTCAACCTCAAGTCCTGCATACCAGCGGAACAAGCACATCACTTCCACCCCACAACCTCGACCGACACATCCAGTCTTTCAACATGTCTCTCCTCGGCAAGAAGTTCCCTGCGCCAGTCGGTATGTCCTCATCCGAGCGCTCAATGGCTCAGCTCCAAGCTCCGGAACGACTGGACTGACTTTTCCCGCAGCGAAGCCGCTCTGGCCTTTCTTCGCCGCCGGCGCGATCATTTTCTACGGCGTCAACTCGGCACAGAATGCGATGATGAAGAGTATGTGCAGTCGGGAATGGCGATGGTGGATAGACTGGCTGACAAACTCTAGCCGACGAATGGAAGAACGACCCCCGGAATCCGGCTGCGGCTTCGACGGCGAAGAAGGATGCGCACTAAGGGTGAAAGAGATCGGGACGGCGGATACGACGACATGGGCATCAATCAGTGTTCGAGGGCAAAAGTTGACATGCGCAACGGGTGCTAAGATGGTCGTCCGAGGCCTACAAATGGAGGGCAGCATAGAGCTTGTACAGCATTCGAATAGACCACGAATCAAAAACGGTCAACAACACAACACCTTCAAGGAGTGCAAGTGCTGGTATCTGAGCTTGATATTTGTGCAGACTGGGACTGCAGGAGATGGTCCTGATAAGGGAAAGTATCCTTCAGCACCGTGGTTTGATATATCCTTCCCATTCGCGCGTTGTTTCTCATGTTTCGTATCTCATCAGATCTGCTCAAAGAGTGTCTTTCTGGCACCCCAAGCCCTCATTCTCTTCCCAAACACATACATCGGTATCGCGCCAGCCATTATGGCAACTTGAGCCGCTCCCAGGACGATGAAGACCTCCTTAGGTCCTCTTGCATTGACCCACCGATCAAAGAGCATGCTGAAGACAAGACCGTGACAGAGTGCTGAGACGGATTAGCTTAATGTCCACGAAAAGTGGAGTTGCAGACTTGCCATAGATAACAGTCAAGACCACCATGCCCTCCACCACTGCCCCTCCAACAACATCCATCACATATCCCACCGCAGTGGTGACACCAATCGCGCATCCCAATCCGATCAATCCAAGAAAGACACCCACAATCTCCAGACCCATCTTCTGCTCGACCACCCAACCAAAACCCATCAAACCCGCTCCAGCAGCCATCATCCCGAGCAGCATCCCGACGAACCTAAACTCCGGCTCAAACACCCCCCTATTCGCCCTCCCCATCATTCTCACAACCACATCCCCCACCACCCCCATCACCACCGTCCCCAACAACACCCCCACCAGCACAGCCATCCCCAGTGCAGCCCCCTCGACCAGTCCCAGCTCATACCCCTGCCCTTCAACAAGCACCAAATGCCCCGCCCTCCCCACCACCCCAAGCACCCCCAGACTACACCCCCACAACACCGCCGCCCACACCAACCCAGGCGCCACCCGCACCACCCCTACCCCCCTCCCTAAACCCCTCCAATACCCCCCCTCCCCCACCCTCCCCACACCCACCCTCAACCCCTTCCTCCACCCCAACCCCGGCAAGATCCTCAGCCGCTCAGTGTACTCCCTCCCAAACTCCCCTCCCCCGCCCCCTCCGCCCACCCGAGCGAACCACCCTCGTCCCCCAGGCACAGCACTCCTCCCTGGCGTCGTCAACCCCGCGATCGAAGACGAGTGGAACGTCCGAAAGTACGACGACGACCCCGCGTAGAAGCCGTTCTGGTACCCGCTCCGACCGGTGTGGGAGGTGAAGGCGCCGACGGAGGCGCGGGAGAGGAGGATTTGTTCCAGGTCGAGGCGGAGGGAGGGGCGGGATGAGGTGTCTCCTGCGTCTGGGTCTGGGGTTGCGGTGGCGAGGGTGGAGGTTGAGGCTGCTGGGGCGTGGGAAGGGGGGAGGTGGGAGAGGGGGAAGGAGGGCTGGGAGGGGATGTGGTTGGAGGGCGTGGTGGGGATGAGGGGGTTGGTGGTGGATTGGGTGGATTGTCGGGAGGTGGTTGATGGTGAGCGCGAGAGTGGGGAGGGAGGTGAGGAGGGTCGGGAGTAGGATGAGGAGAGCGAGGATTGGGAGGAGATGCTGGAGGGGCGGGTGCGGTCTGCTGGGCCTGGTGTGGGGGAGCGGGTCCGGCGGGAAGGGGCATAGGGGTTGTAGAAGTCTGACCGCGCGGAGACTGAAGTGGGGCGAGATCGGGGTGGGACGAGGGTGGATGCTGTGGATGTGGTGTTGGTGCGGGTCCTCGTGTGACTGTTCTTCAGGATGCTGGGCGGTGAGGTCGTCGGTGGGTCGGAAGAGGCAAAGTCGACTTGTACTGTTGTGCGGAGTGGGTTTGAGGAAGAGCTGTGAGCATTTAGGGAAGAGGCGATGAAAGCTGAAGGAGGTCGAGACGGAGGTGATGGTGCGTTTCGTGGGTCTTCGAATGGCCGTGGTGAGATGTACGTCAGTCCTTCCGGACTTGATTTTGCTGTCTTGTATGTGTTCGAGGATGGCAATGGAGGACTAATGATGGCTCCAGCAGCCATTGGTGTCTCGACTGGATCTGCAACCGAGTTCTCGTAGTATCGCTGCATGGCCGCCTCCCGATGTGCTTGAGCTCTCCGCTCCATCGCTTCTGGTGACAGCCGCTCAAAGGTTACCAGCTTCCCAGGATGGGGTGAAGGCGGCGTATAGATCGGACAAGTACAATGCGAAAAGTACGACCTCGCCGACCCTCCAGTATTGGCTCGGCTCCTCGACTTGACGCAAGAGCTGCTATGCATCGGCCGCAGCGTACGATCCCAGTACGACTCGGGTACAAAAAATACCAACAGAATGAGCACCAGTCCAGCAGCCACCGAAGTAATCCAGAATATCCACTGCCACTCCAACCTCGACGTCAGAACAGCCGCACTAGCGACCGGTGCCGCGACCATCCCCGCCAGCAGAAAGAAGTAATACACCCCCACCACCCTCCCTCTCTGATGCACATGAAACAGCTCCGCCACCGTCGCCGGCACCAAAGTATACACCGGACTCACCGCAACTCCCATAAAAAACCTCACCACCACGAAACCAGCAAACACATCCGCGAACGCACACCCCACGCTCGTGACCAGAAACAACCACGCACAACCAAGATACACCACTCGCTTCCCAAACATCACCGCGACAGGCGTGAGAAAAACACTCCCCACCGCCAACCCCACCATGAACAGCCCCGTCATGAGCCCCAACCTCGTCTCATCCACCGCAAACCCCACCTCTTCCTCCTTCTCCTCCCCCCCGAACCCAGTAGCGAACACCGTCCCCATCGCCCCGCCCACGAGCCCATACACCCCCAGCGCCAGCACGGCCGCCCACCGCCGCCACCCGCGCCAGTTCAGCGGATCGTTATGGGAGTCGTCCGGCTGCGGCTCGAGGACTGTCTTGCCGTCACGGGCCCGTTTCCTGACGGGCGACCGGGGCGTTTTGGGGGTTTGGTAGCCGAGACGGGTGTGGAAGGTGGGGAGGTGGGAGGAGAAGGCCGAGGGGGAGGCGCCGAGGGAGTGCCTGTATTTGAGGTCGTTGTCGAAGAGGGTGGTTGTGCCTGAGGAGGGGGTTAGTTGGGAGTTTGGGACGGGGTGGGGAGGGGGGATAAGCAGAGGAGGGAGGAGGAGGGGAGAGACGCACCTGGTACGCCGCCTATTGCTCTGTCTTCCAGCATTCCCATACGCCATTTCTGGGGGCGAGGCAGGGGGTGTTCGGGCTCGATCCAGAGGCTGCCATTGCCGTCTGATATTTCGCTGGCTACGGAGCCACGGATGCGTTGGAAGCGAAGTTTCTTCTTGGGTTTGGAGCGAGGTTTCTCTTTCTCGTTTTCTGGCGGGAAGGGGGACTCGTCGACGATGTGGAAGTCTGGAAGGGCGTCATGGGCGGGAAAGGGCTCGAGGGCGGAGTTCGAGGCGGGAGGTTTCTCGTTGTCTGGGTCCATGATCGAGGCCATGCACTTTTCGGGGCGAGGTTACTGCATTTGTCTGGTCGTCGTGCTATACCTCTGTGTGGTGACAGCTAGATGAGTGGATAGACGGGAAGAATCGTTCTGTTCATACAATGCAAAGATTGTTTGCTATGATGCGCAGCCGTAGACGAGGCTGATTGTTCGCGTTCTAGTCTAGCGGTTCGTGACGCGAGACATGTATAGCAGGTAGAGAAACATGGAATCAAAAGAGAGATGCACGAGGCATCAGACCTACCGACAGACCTCTGCAAGTCAGGCCAGGAATCGACACCCGCTTTCGGTGGTTGCCAGATCATCAAAAATAGACAGGCTACGTGGCATATGGGAGTCTGTCACGGCGTGCGACATGGTTGGATGGATTTGAGTGAGGAAGTGGTAAGTCAGCTGGCGAGGCTGGAGCAGAGGAGGGAGTGAGGTGGCCGTTTTTGCGGGCGAGGCTGCCAGACATGTTTGCAGCTTGTTGGGCCCTGTTTTTGGCGCTTTGCCGAAAGGATTGTCGGGTCTTTGGCGGTCTTCTGTGCAGTGGGGGGCCTGGGGGCCCGAAAGTTGGGGTGCCGTTTCAGCACTCCCTGTCTTTGTGCACAGTGAGGTCAGACTTGAGCAATTACAACAATGCCCAACACCTGCGAGATCAACCGTCACAGTCTAGAACTACCAGAACTCCAGGATGGTCATGATAATTTCACAACACAGACACGAATCTGGTAGTACCACCGGCGGTAGTACTACCAGACTGCTTAAGATGGCCACAATATCCTCATATCGTGAAGCACGAACCTGGTAGTAAATGTGGGTAGTGGTACTACCAGACTGCTGATCACGTTGTATTTCTGTCACACATTCAATCTGCTTTGCTAGTCACTGGTAGTACTTCACGGGAAAGAGGTTATGGCTAGAGACTCTCAACAGGAGGACGTCACATTTCAAGTGAGTCTATGGTAGTGGCAGATCTTTGTCATGCCAGGGTATCTTCCTCATAAACGCCATGTGAAAATCCAGCAAGTTCCTTCAACAACATGTCTCCTTACTTCTCCCTCATCTCCTTGATCTGATCATTCAACACCCCACATATCAAGTTCGCTTTCTCCTTTACCAGTTCCAGTCCCTCCTCGCCGGCGAAACGCTGATCCATCTTGTCGGGATGCCACCTGATCCTCTCTGCCTTGAGTATTTCCAGTGCCTTGGTTGGTTCATACAGCGCCACTTTGTTGTAGAAGAGACGGATCTTGAACGGTGTGACCTCGGTCGCAAAGCCGCTGTAGACAGGGAAGTGAAGACGGTCGATGAGAGACGGTGCTTCGGGGTCGCGGATGCCTAGGCTGGTGTTGTCCTCGCTGGTCCAGGCGGCGTGGTAGGTTCTGATCTTGTGCAGCCATTTGTCGATGGGACCCTTGGCGATGGACTCATAAGGAGGTGGGTTGGGCGGTGGGAAGTGCCAGTCCTGAGCACGTGGGTGAGTTCCGGGGATGTAAGCGTTGGGAAATGGGTCGGTGGGTTTGTTGTCAGACCAAGAGGTACGTGGTGCGGGCTTGGGCTTGTCGTAGTCGAATGTGAATGGGTCGGTCGGCTTGTTGTCAGAGGAAGGCTTGCGTGCTTCAGGCTCAGGCTTGCTGTAGTCGGATGGGAATGGGGTCGGTTTCTTGGGTCTGAATGTGGAATCGGCATTATCGCTGGCATTTGTCGCGCGATTTTTCTGCTTCTGTTTGTTGATCTCGATATAGATTGGACCGATGTAGATGTTGGTGGCCATCTTGAGACGTGCTTCTGCATCTTTGACTGCTGCTACTCCTGACTTTATCAGTGCATCGATGAGCTGAGCTTTGATGAGCTTATGGCCATCGGGAGTGCGGTGCTCATCGCATAAAACGCAGCATGAGAGGTGATAGAGGTGGCGGTCCATCTCAAACCATGTGAAGCTCTTGTGGTTGAGTGTAGCCAGGGTAGCGTTGGTCGGTATGTGAAGGTGAAGTTGGTGAATGTTGTCGATCGCAAATTGCAGCTGAGCTGCGGGAAGGGTACGCTGGCAACGTCTAGGAGGCCCAAAGAGGTTTGGCTCAGTGTGAGCACACAGGTGAGAGATGGGTGCGGCCAAATGTGCTCCTGTGAAGAGCGCATCGAGGATCGTCTGCCTGTTCGCTATGTTAGCATGATTGCTCGTGCTCGCCATGATTGCGGCGAGCAGCGAGCAGCGAACAGGTGTGAGCGTTGGTGATGAGAGAGGAAAGAGAAGAGAAAAGAGAAGTTCACAAAGTGAAGTTAAGTAGCTTCGCTTGGCACTAACCCAAATGAAGCCATAGACAGTGCGCCAATGACGAATGATAGACGTGGCACTCGAGCATGTGATCCGCCAAGGCGATGATGTGGCAAACAGGAAAGGCGACGGTGCACTTTATTGCGAAGCGGTATATGGAGACTGGGAAGATTCAAAGGAAGAGTGCTAAGGCATAGCCATCAGGGGTGGCATCGGGATTGCCTGTGTCGAAGGGCACCACAAGGTCTGTGGAGGTGGTATGATGAAGCGTAAGAGAGCCGTACAGGATCATCCAGAGTGATAGGGTTTGCTCCAAGGAAAGGATATTCGCCTGCGAGAAGGCAACACAATGCTTGCCACCAGTTTGCTACATACCTTCTGTTCATCCAATCAACTTGTACACATTTGATGAGCCAGCTGATCAGTTAACAATCAAACATTGCAATGGTATAGACCAGGAGGAGAGCCAAAGACCAGAGATACATCGTGTATTCTTCATAAAATTAGATTACTTCTGATCGTCCGGGCGAGGCTCCACGTTTGTCGTATTGCCATTGTAGAACTCCTCGGCAGGCTGCTTGCCCTTTTGATCCTTGAGTGTCGTGATTTTGATACCAGGGGTCGGTGTCGCCAGCTGCTCTGATCTCTTTCCATCCTTCTGAGAGACGAGGTGGTTCGGATTATCCCCTGTTCTGGCAATATATGGGCCTTCAGCAGCTTCTTCAGTAACCTGATATCCTGTGACTTTGCTGAATATGCCACCGACGATGCTGAAGGCTCCGTAGGCGACGTTGTAGCCGAGATGAAGCCCCTTATTGACCACTCCAGCAGCTCCTTGCGAGGCATAAGCATCGGTGAAGTCCCGGACTGGAACGAGGACCAGTGTAGCATTTGGACATAATCCGAGCTCTCTGAGCGACTGGTTTTCTTCCGATATCTCGATTGTCCGTGCTGGCTTTGGTAGATCCATGATGCGGAAGTTGTAGGGGATATCAGTCGAGGAGTTCTCAGTGACAAATGTGCGGACGGATGTGGTGAGGGTTGCATCGGCACTGAATTTGGAGCGTATTGAAGTGCCATCGAAGAGACGTATGTTGAGGGCGCATGAAATGCCTGCTGGCAGAGGTGCAGATGAAGCGGCCATGGTCTTCAGGTATCCATCCCCATTCGCGGGCTGCTTTGCGAGCCCTTCGGCTCTCGCGTGCCAAGGATCGGCGACTACCCTGACCTCGGTCGGATTCATCCCGCATGTTGCCATCCCTGCCTTCCTTCCTCAATACTCAACATGGACATCCCAACTCCGCCTACCGACGTCGATGTTGATACCGATATCTCGAGAGGTCGCCCAAGGAAGCGTAAATCTTGCCTTGGTCAATACTCGCCACGCCCCGGGCATAAACACGCCAAAATGGACAACACGACTCCTCAGCACAGCGCACCAGCGCTGCCACCTCCGTTCAGCAGGGCGTACACTATCTCCCCAGAGCGACGCGCGCGCTCGAGATCAACAAGTCCAGTCAAGCAGAAAGATTCGCTTAGAAAAGGATCTCCATCCACAATTCTCTCCATGTCGAAAGCGGATATCCCGACCGGTCCTGCTGCAGAGGCGCGCAAGCTATTGGTCGAAGCAACCAAGCATCGATTCCTGCCTGAATCGCTGAGGGAGAAGATCTCGAGCAGTGATGCAGATGAATTCCAGCTCGCTGATGACCTTTTCGATTCTGACCTGCCTGACACTGATCTGGCGCAACTTCAAGCAATCTGCGAGAACGCATCAGATTGTAGCGACGACGGACAAGACGAGGCAGCTTGGTGCGAAATCGCTAGTTCAATGTTACGCCTAGCCATACAGCCGCGTAGCCAAGACTTCGAGCTCATGGATATGTAAGTGAAGTACACGCGTTTGCAGAATGAGTACCAAACTGACAAATATGAGCCGGAGCCAGGCGCCGGCCAGCATATGGTTACCATTCGCTGATTCATCACACACGGGAGACAGTGATGCTCGCATTCCGGCCAAGAAATCCGACTTTTCTCTGGCATTTCACAGGAAATCCGACCGTGTCAAGGCACTAAATTCAATTTCACAGTTGCCCGGCACCAACGACTCGCTCGCTCTGTCTCATTCTGTGGACCGCTTCGCTTCTAAGCTCCCTCTTCAATGCACGGTAGAAGTCAAAAGAGAGGGTGGGGATCATCTAGATGCGCGCACGCAGATTGGGACATGGCACTCTGCTGCCCTTTGTCACGCGAAATACTTGACCACTACCGCTGGTGGGCAGCTTCCGACCTTCGCGAGCTTGGAGAAGATCGTTCATCTGGGATGGGTGGTGGTGGGACACAAGTGGGAGCCTTTCTTGACATTCCCCATGCCATCTGGAGAACACCTATCCGTCGGGCCTGTGCTTCGCGTCGATATGGGCACCATTGACCTGGTGAGCGCGTACAGACTGCTGTCGGCGCTCCGCTCCCAAACAAAATGGCTGCTAGAGGAGTACTGGCCTGTCTTTGAGAGGGCCTACAGTGACGCTATCGCACGCCTGCAGTGATCACATACGTTGCGGCTACTCTACTCAATGTAGCAAATGCAGGACCTGAAATTCAAATGGTTGTGTTCAACTAAGCAAAGTTTTGGCCAATGTTCAAGGCAAAATGGGACGTCCACCAGCGTAGTGGTACTTTGGAGAGAAAGTCGGCTCGGGTGCCTCTCGCCTCATGACCTGAGTCTGGAACTCGTCGTCCTGGCCTTTGCCGTTGAGCTTCTCCAGAATCTTGTCCTGCTTCCTCTGCTCTGGGCTCTGAACCAGTCCCAAACCTGGCTCTACAAACCGCTTCGCGATGATTGGCTGGTCAAACTCAGTCCCGCCGAGCTTGAGAGGATCCTCGTCCTGCTTCGTCATGGCCGCGATCGGGTTTTTGGGACCGTCACAGCCGGGAGGAGGCCCGATACCCTTCCAGCCGGCGTAGCTGCAGTCTTCGTCACCCAGGAGGTTGCGGCGACGGTGTCTAATCCAACGTCAGTTTTGGCTCTGGAGAGTGTAGTAAGGCAATGATACCTACTGCGACTCATCGTCGTGATGGCGCTTCATAAACTGCTGCCTTTCGGGAAACAAGCTGTCGCAAGGGCTGCCCTTACCAGCCCAGCCTCCCGACGCCATCAAGTTCTTGGAACTCTCAACGCAGTCCTTTTGCTCCTGGGTCATTGGTTCCTCGCGCTTTCGCATGTCCTGGCCATACATCAGAGCAGTGCCAGTTGTTGTTGCGCCCGAGTTCTGATCCGGAGCCTTTGGTGTTTTACCGTACATGGCTTCCATTTGTTGTCCGGTCAGTTTGGTGCCCAGCTTGGTGTTCATTGTCTGCTCTTTATAGTAGTCCTTCATGTCGGGTTGCTCTGGGTAATACGGCGCATCGCGTCTGACTGCCTGAGTGGTGGGCGTCAAAGGGGCTCCCGCATCTTCTAGCGCAAGTGGTGGTGGCGGTGGCATCTCGTCTTGGTCCACGGTAGCCTTGAGACTGGCGACATGGGCCTCCTTGTTCATAGACAGTCTCTCCACATCGCCTACTCCTCCGGGTGTTTCTGGCTCGGCAGGTAGAAAACCGAAATCATCGAATTGCCGCTTTCTGTATACAGAGCCTGTAGCCTGGGAGGGATCGGCGACCATGGCAGGATCTACCATAGCCTGGGAGGGATCGGTAACGATGGCGGGATCGGTCGCCGGGTCGTACGGCGGCATCTCGTCCGCATCCATTGTCGATTTCAGACTGGCGACATGTGCTTCCTTGTTCATTGATAGTCTTTCGACGTCTTCGACTCCGCCACCAGTCTGACCGTCCTGCGGCCCAGCCCGTTTGCGGAGGCCCGCTTGTGCCATGGCAAAAGGCATGATCTGGCCGGCCTTGGCCATCATGGCTGATTCGACTTGGCCCTCTACCATGCTGTTGGCGTAGTCGTTCTTTGCCTTCAACTCTTCTGACTTGGCAGCTTGAGGATCCCATGCTTGTTCTCCGGTCTGTCCGCCATACTGTTCTCCACCAGATTGGCGCTTCCAGTACAAGGTGTCTTTGCCCTCACTCACAGTCATACCCCCAGCTGGGGTCGAGCGTTGCACCATTGACTGGTCGATGGGTCCAAACATGCCCATGTCGTCCTTAGAAGAAGGTGCCGGCTGACTGGTACAGCCCGCGCACCCTCCATCATCGAGAGCGCGTCGAGCAAGGGAGTTGGCGGGTAGAGCGTAAATGTGGGCCACCAGGGCCAATAGGGTCAGAGTCTGCCGAGTGGTAACCATATTGTTAGTCAAATGGGGTCATGGAAGTTTAGAAGAGGCGGAAAGGGAAGTTTGCTTGATAACGAATTCTGAACCTTGACAGGAATGATTGGGGTCTTTAACATGGCCATGAGTGGACAATGCGTAGGACGTGTCTATGTGGCATGAGGGTACATATGGAAGGAATACTGATGTGATCCGTACGTGGCCAACATCCGCAAGGATGCCTTGGAACGTCAAGTGGCCAAGTCGGAGGTTCACAGCATCCCACCTGAGGAGGATGTTCCGTCAAGACGCTATTCCTTCGAGGCCAGTGGGTCTACAGCATCGAGAAGAGTCGCATTTGAAGCAACTACTTCGCGCTGCCCCGTCTCCGAGCGGTGCCGCCGAAAGTAGGGCGAGCGGCAAGCATCGCATGGATGATATTCTGTGTGACGTGGTAGAGTTGGAGAATGGATTGTATGTTACAAGATTTCTCTGATTGGCGGCAAGGCAAGGTTATCAATGACAGCTGGTCGAAGTAGCTTGAGCATGTCAATGAGACCCTGCAACGCGGGTCTGGAGAAGGACACTGATGTTCAGGTATCGGAATGTGTCCCTGGGGAAGCACGGCTGAGGCGACTTTGCCAAGTGGCCGTCCTGAAAATCTGCAACGAAGGAAGAGCTGCGCGAACCATGATGGATCACGAGGATGACACAGTCCGTAGACCGCTTGTCAGACCACCGTAGCTCGACAGACTGGAAGGGCTGACGAAACAAACGTGAGGGCATGTTAGCCGGAGAAAGAGAGTAGGGATCAGACAGCGGTGGCACGAAATCCATGGCTCAAAAAGAGAGACAGACCAGGGAAGATGAGCCATCTGTGAGCCACGCACGTGAACCTTTCATGGTCATCTGCTCGCTACCTAGGTGTGAAGTCCTCTTCTCTTTCCCGTCAGTCTTATTGCTCCCTCGTATCACTGATTATCTCGCTTGGTTTACCACACATATTCGAACATGCTGTAACAACGACCATGTCAAGACGAGTGCCAGCCTGGCCACGAAGCCATGAGTGTGAGCATCCTTCCACACGGCAAGATCCCAAACCCATCCGGCGACAGTTCCGGTAACATCAGAGATGCGGTCGAGACCGCCAAAGGCGAACAAAAAAACAATGCTGCCACCGGTGCCTCGGCGGCTGGCGTAAGAGCCCTTACCGCCCGCATGGCGGCCTTCTACTTCCGCGCCCCCGTCCGATCCTTTTTCAAAACCAGAGTCGAGTAAGGACACCCATCCCTGCATCACCGCCCAACCTTCTGACCCCGTCCTAGCTACCTCGCCTACCCCAAAGCCATCACCCTCCTCGCCAACCCCTCCCCACCCACCACCTCCCCCCGCTGGTCCCCCACCCAAACCACCCCCTTCATCCTCTACCGCGCCGTGCAAACCCAAGGCCTCTCCTTCCTCCCACTGCACGTCCTCCCGCCTCTCCTCGCCAACATCTCCATCTCCACCGTCCTCTACACCACCTACCTCACCTCTCTCGCAACCTACTACCCCCCATCCCTCCCCGCGCAAAAACGAGTCTACCCCCCACCCCCGGCCCCCGCCACCTTCCTCGCCGGCGCCACAGCCGGCACAATCCAAACCCTCTTCGCCGCCCCCTTCGACGCCCTCGTCGTGCGCTTCAAAACCCCCGACCTCCTCGACAAACGCTACCCGTCCATGTGGAGCTACGCGCGCCAAACCCTCCGCCGCATCGGGGCCCGAGGCGCCTACGCCGGCTCGACGCTGAGTCTGGCGAAAGACTCCCTCGGCGCGGGGTTGTTCTTCTGCACGTTCGAGGCGATAAAGTCGCAGGGTTTTTACGCTTTCGTGAGGGCGTATTATGGGCTGGAGAACCTTTCGGGGCGGCAGAGGGGGGAGATGGTGGCGGAGGCCAAGGAGGGCCGGAGAGGCGTGGTCAGGCCGCATTATCTCGTGGAGCCGGCGTTTTTGTTGCTCGCTGGGGCGGGGGCGAGTGTGGTGCAGTCGGTCGTGGTGTGGCCTTTGAGTGTGGTGCAGAGTGTGCATTGGGGTAGGTATGAGGGGTTGGATAGGCAGTTTACTGTGGCCAAGGGGGAGGGGAGGGGGTGGGGGTGGGGGGAGACGAGGGATAGGTATGTCGAGGCGTACAGGAAGACGGGGAGGGTTTGTGCTGTGTTGGCGAGGAGGGAGGGGGGCTGGAGGAGGTGGTTGTTCAAGGATTTTTGGTGGGGTACGATTAGGCAGGTGCCGAGTACGGCGGCGGGGTTGATTGTTTTTGAGGTGGTGAGGAGGAAGTATGCGATTGGTGGTGAAGGGGGGAGGATCAGAATGGAGGGGTATGACATTTTATTGCCTTGAGCTATGAGAGGCTTGGAATGAGGCCAGGGAAGAGTTGATTTGGATGGCACGCTGGATGACTTGTTCTATGGCAGCGCGGAAGGTGGGCTTGGAGGCGTGGTCTGCGGTGAGTTTCAGAGAGGAGATGTCGAGTTGTCGACGGTAGGCTGTGCTCTCAATGAACGTGGCGAGGTCGGACTTGATCTCCTCGTCCATGTCGACGCCAATGTCGTCGCCGGAGTTCATAAAGTACTCCCACTCGTTCGAGGTCATGGACTTCGATCGGAGAGCGACCTGGGTTCGGAAACAGATTTCTTGTGTGCTTGGGAAGAGGCTATAGTTGCCGAGGTAGCCGACGTTTTCCAAGTCGCTCTTCTGAGCGTCGTCGAGATTCGGAAGGATGATGCTGTCGAGCTGGATCGAGTCGTCGGCGCTTCCGGGCATGGTGAAGCCATCTGGAAGCATTAGTGGCAAAACTCTGATTGCCCATCGGGGATTTACGCACAGTGGACAAGCAACTTGTCATTTGAATGAGCGCCATAGGTGGCAAGGATCTCTTCTCCAATTTCTGACATGACATTAGATGCAGAATAGAAAGAATACAGCACAGGACCTACCATAATCACGATTGGCCGTCAGGGTATAGCCATCTTCACTCATACTTACGCCACACTGAAAAGGTTCAGTCATGATCTTCGAATGCGGCAGAAGATCAAAGACTTACTCCTTCTCCAGACGGACAGTGATTCATGTAGTCAAGAAACGGACACATTACCATGACACCTTCTCTACGTCCGTGGGGCTTCCAAGCGAAACTTCGAGTGTTGGCGATGGTCCAGAAATAGACAAATGACTGGGCAGTTGCGTTCTTAAAGTCGTCATGTTCGAGATCTTGTATAGAGAGCAAGTCACGCCGGAAGTCATGCATGAGACGGGTAGATGCGGTCCGCAGAGCTGTTGGCATACTGTCATACCAGGGCGGGGAGGCGGTGTGTGCTGTGAGGCTGTACCAGAACAGTGAAGACTCAAAGTCGTCTGATGTTGGCCATACTGAAGAGCATATCTCATATTCGGCGTTCTTGATCGAATCCATGTGCATGAGTGTCGCCGCCAATCGGGCTTGTGGCGATATCGAAGCAGTCTTCTCATCTGTTGTTTTGTAGAGGTCGTTCTGTGGCTTGATCATGGCCTCAGCGGGTACATGAATGATCTGGTCATCTTTTTTGATCTTCTTCGTGGTCATCAATCCTATGCCTCGCCCCGGCAGAGCAGCTGGCTCGACTCCATCAATCTCGATGTCTCGCTGCTTGGCCCACTCTGTGAAGGCTGCATGCTTGGGATCGATGGCTGGATCCGACTCGAGCTTCTGCCTTTTCGTGGCTCGAGATGGCATAGCCAATCTTCTGGCTGTTGAAGCAAAATTCCACAGTGCTTGCCGAGCCCTAGTTTTAATGTCGGATCACGTAGTGCAGGGACTTGTCAGGGACGAGATTTTGGAGACGACCATGTTCAAGGAACCAGAAGCCGCAGCCAAGAAGTGATCGGCGGGGTCATTCCCGAACGGAAGCAGTCTGAGAGACGCCTGGACCTGCTTCATAATCACAAGACTGTTTACATATCAATAGTGTTTCTTCATAGCATGCGAGACGCTAGAGTTGGCGATATCCCACCCGCCGAGAGAACACAATCAACGACTGCATGAGGTGGATTGGACCGCGGCCCTGAGCCTTTGACGTATCGATGATCGATTACGGCGTTGCGGGCGACGTGGGCGTCTCGGCAAATCCTACTTTCTCCAACGTAAGAGCATGTTTGATAGGGCAGTAAAGACGTATCTTGATACGTGGAATCGGCAGGATAGTGAGCAGGTGGATGCAAAGCATGTTGAAGACGTTTTCAGTCTGATGTCAGCTGCTAGGCGAGCGGTGCCGGCCATGTGCGAAACCCTGACAGACGTTGACAACGGACTCGTAACAGCTTTCCAAAAGTCGTCCTTTGATACGGCAGTACCGAGGGATATTTGCTTGTATTCGTATGCAGTGAGTATTATGATCCCACAGAGCTGGTAGATCGGCTGTGACCCTAGATGGATTGCTGGGCTTGCAGATAATACCACAGCGATCAGGGACGGACCAATGCATCGGACAAAAGACAACAAGTGGAGACGTGTGTTTTGTGATGTTCAGGTTGCATTCGAGATCGACGAAAGCTGAAACAGAAATTCCTGCTCGCAGCATGGGCCGTGGGTTTTTCCAAGGTCCGAGCAAAAGGTTGGATCCAAGGGTTGCCTTTTTGCTGCCCGAAGATCAACTCGCGCCCTGCCGGCCGAACGAGGACGAGAACCAGAAACGACGGCACCCAGCAGCGGCCAAGGCCCGCCTTCCACATTCAGCCAAACGTCCGTCTCCTCTCCTCCTTTGTCAACCTTTGATCTCGACATCTCACCGTACCGCTCTTCTCCACCACACAACCTTGTCCTCCCATCGCCGACAGGCTTCAAAAAGACGCAGCAAGGTGCTCCTGTAAAGGACACTGCTCGTCTGGTTTCGATCACACGCCGTTGACGACCTCGTCTCCCGGCAAAGACTGCATTTACCACCACACGGTCGGAACCGTCCATCTGTCCGTCATCTGCCATCACTTGGCTGTATCACCAGGTACGTCCCTCACAATCGACCTCTATTCACATGACAGCACACCACCATTGTCGACAATCAATACGACCCGCCCTGCACGAGTTTTTGCAATCACAGTCACGAGCTTTTCGTTTCACAAGCACTCAATCAGACCTTCAACTGTCGACACTCGCTTCCGCCAAGCTCACCGCTTCAGATTGACACCCAAACTGACTTTGACACCTCACCAGATCCTCTCTCTTCCTTCAACCACAACACACCTTCTCCGATTACGGATTGAAAGAGCAAGGGCTTGGCCTTTGCAAACACAAATCAAATCATGACGACAATGGTATGCATCTCCCGAAACTGCTAGCAGGAAACCTCTGTAAAAACATTGACTGATTCACCAGCAGGATCTCCGTGTCGGCAACAAGTACAGAATTGGCCGTAAAATCGGCAGTGGAAGTTTCGGTGACATCTATCTCGGTATGCACTGTCGTCAGACACATGTGGTCGACTGTCTAACATAACACAGGCACAAACATCATTTCTGGCGAGGAGATTGCAATCAAGCTCGAAAGCGTCAAGGCCAAACACCCTCAACTGGAATACGAAGCCCGCGTCTATAAGTCTCTTGCCGGTGGTGTCGGTATCCCTTTCGTCCGCTGGTTCGGCACAGAATGTGACTACAACGCCATGGTTCTCGACCTTCTCGGTCCCAGTCTGGAGGATCTTTTCAACTTCTGTAACCGCAAATTCTCCCTCAAGACTGTCCTCCTCCTTGCAGACCAGCTCATCTCTCGCATCGAGTACATTCACGCCAAGTCATTCATCCACCGTGATATCAAGCCCGACAACTTCTTGATGGGCATTGGCAAGAGGGGCAACCAGGTCAACGTTATCGATTTCGGTCTGGCCAAGAAGTACAGGGACCCAAAGACACACTTCCACATCCCATACCGTGAGAACAAGAACCTCACCGGTACTGCTCGTTACGCTAGTATCAACACCCATCTCGGCGTTGAGCAGTCCCGCCGTGATGACATGGAGTCTCTTGGATACGTCATGCTCTACTTCTGCCGTGGCTCCCTTCCATGGCAAGGGCTCAAGGCTGCCACCAAGAAGCAGAAGTATGACCGCATCATGGAGAAGAAGATGACCACCCCGACTGAAGTTCTCTGCCGAGGCTTCCCCAACGAGTTTGCCATCTACCTCAACTACACTCGCTCTCTCCGCTTCGACGACAAGCCAGACTACTCCTACCTCCGCAAGATCTTCCGCGACCTGTTCGTCCGCGAGGGATTCCAGTACGACTACGTGTTTGACTGGACTGTCTACAAGTACCAGAAGAACGCCCAAGCCATTGCCCAGGCTCAAGGCAACCAGGCTCAGGCCGAGGATACGGACGACAAGGCAGCTAGGACCCGCCACCCGTCAGCCACTAACAATGCCACCGCTGGTGCCAGTGGTGCCGTTACTGACAAGCGTCGTGGTCCCGTCAATCCCCGTCAGGAAGGATCGGGAATGTGAGTTGTAACATCTTCCGATCCTCTTGCCCAATTTGTAAGGGGCCTTTCCTCTGCGTTCGAGTACTTGAGATACAGGCTGCGCGGAGGGCCTTTGAACATGATGCTAATACGTTTTTTCTCACAGGCAACTCCGCTCGTCCAAACGTGGCGCTGATCAGCCTGGTTACACCGGCTATTGATTGAACGACAACAAGGTCGGCTGATCTTCGACACCACAATTGGACGACAGTCACAAACTGGGCGAGGATTGACCGTCATCACTACTATTTGCTGGGAAAGGCGGCATTGATTGGTCTGACCAGTCGATTTCGATTTCCTTGCACACTTGGTCATCATTGCACGTGTCGTGCTCTTCACTAGAAGGCAAGTCTCCAGGACTTGTCGACCGATGAAACACGGCTTTCAACCCGGCATTGATGTAACCGCATCTCTTCTCCTTACTTTCTCACTGGTATTTCGACGTGTCACTTGGCGTGTCATTCGGCAGGCTGTTGGACCTCTGGTATCGATTGACCTGCAGAATACACACGACGCGCTGCTACCAGACCAAATGAGAACAAGGACTGGGAAACAGATTGCTCAACACAGCTCGGCTTCTTTCGGTTTCTTTTCGAGCGCCACTCCACACTAATTATCATGCAACTTTTGTCGTCGGGGGTCTCGTGGTTCAGATTGGAAGGGACACTCGTGGGGAGGACGACATTGCTCTATGGGGAGGGGACGGAGGGCATACGCGATGGACAAGGTCGGTGACGTGTCGGGTTTGTTGAGAGACAAGTCCGGCGTGGGAGCTGGCTGGATCGATTCGCGACTAGATAGTTTCAACAATCAATGTGTGCAAGCCAACCAAGTTCCATCGAGATCACGTGCGATAGCTGTAGGCCGGATTCGACAGTTCGAGCAACACAAGGAGCACACGGGGTTAAGAACAGAGTCTTTCTGGTTGTGGCATTATGCATTATGCTTTTCTGTCCGTGGACGGTATTGTTCCCTGCCTACATACTCTCCTCATTAATACCGAACATTACTGTTATGTCTTCGTGACTCCATCGCTTTCCCATGAATCCAACACCACTGATCTTGAGTATCCTGCGCTCCCATCCCCTCTCCAGCCTGCGCTCACCTTCTACGAAGCAGATGTCGTAGCCGTGGTCGTAGTAGCCACCTCACTGCTCGTCGACGAGCTCACCTCGGTCGTGGTCGTTGTCGTGATGGCACTCGTCACTGCGCTGGTTTCACTGCTCACCAAGCTAGTGCTGACCAAGCTAGTGCTCAGCGACGACAAGCTGCTGCTGCTGCTGCTGCTGCTCACTTCCCCCGTGGTAGTCGAACTGGCGCTACCCGTCCCCGTCGTCGTCCCCGTCGTCGTCACCGACCCAACCCCCGAACACCCACTCTCATAAACCGTACTCGTCACATTCACAAAACTATTAATCGTCGCCGCGGTCCCCGTAAACACGGTGCTAGTGACCGTCACGGTCCCGCTCTCCGTCACGTTCTTCGTGGCCGTGACGCCCACCGTGGCCGTGACGGTCGCGTACGTCGTGTTGGCCGCCGTGGCGATCACCGTCGCTGTTTTGGTGGAGCAGGACGGGTTGGGGCGGATGCAGCCGCAGATGGTTTTGGCGGTGGATTTGGCCTTGGGTTTATTACCTGTTGCGAGAGCCCTGACGGAGGCGAGGCGGGAGGAGAGGGATTTTTTCGCTTTTGGCGCCAGGGCCCGCGCGAGGAGCGGGGTGAGGTTGGCGTCGTCGGAGAAGTCGGAGGGGGAGCGTTTTTGTTGGGGGAGGGGGGTGGTGGTGGTGGTTGCGAGGGTGGAGGTGGTGGTTGAGGAGGGGGCGCCGAAGCCTGGGTTGGCGGTTTGGTTGTAGCAGATTACTTGGGTTTCGACGGTGGTGACTGTGCTGGTTTTGATGACGGGTGGGGAGGGGAGGGTGGTGGTGATGTTGGTGGTTGCGGCGGCGATGGTGCGGGTGAATTCGACGGCTTGGTTGAGGGTGATGGTGTCGGTGACTGTGACGGCGGGGGCGAAGGAGGTGGAGGTTGTGTTCTTGGTGGTGGTGCATTTGGCGAGCGGGAACTTCTTGTTGCAGAAGGTCACGGCTGCTGGGAGTTGCGAGAGAGGGAGCCATTGCTTGTATGGCGCTGCTGAGCAGACGGCGGCCGCGGCGGCGTTCTTGGGAAAGACTTCTAGTGCTGGTACAGCTTGGACAAGGCCGGCAGCTGCAAGACCGAGTGCGACAATGTTGAGAGCCATGAGGAAGGACTGTAGAGTAGGAGATGCTGACTTGCCTGAACAATCCCGCGAGCGGCTGCAAAGAATGCTATATAGATTCATGATCGCACTTACGGTTGGAGAACGTTTGCACACAGACAGACGAACTCCTCACTACACGCAGCAAATAGCTGGTATGAAGGGGAGGCGTTGCTATACTGCACATACAGTACAACGTCCTTGGAGCTTCTTCTGTATGGGTTGATTGTTTAAAGACGGATGACAAGGAGGCGAGGCAAGCCCAGACCATGCACCGGGCATTAGACGGATTGATTGGCTTGCTGATAATCGCAAAGATCGGCTCGAGCCAGGAATCGTATCGATCAGACTGTATCAGTCCACTGGAAATTATCCAAGTAAGAGGGGGAGATGAGAAGCAATAGACCCAACGGTGTTGTCATTTCGCATCCCTTTCCCCCGGATCTGTGCCGACCCACTGCACCGGCTTCGCCCGCAGAGCCGCTCTCTAATTTGTGGGTCAATCGTAATTTCTGAACGTCTCAGAGGTCGACCAGGTCTGGAGCTTCAATCTCGAAGACAAGCTCAAAGATAATCGTCGTCGTCGACAACCAAGCTGCTAACGTTCGGCCGCTGCCCAAGATCCCGTCACAAGCCTATCATCATCCGACACGATCTTCTGGCCCTATGCAAACGGCAGCCTTTCCTCAATGGACCACTCGATTACCTAGTCTACTTGGTCGATCTGTGGTGGCCAGACCACGGTGTGGGAAGACTATCTCCAGAAATGGTAGATATTTGGAAGCGCCATCAAACCCCACGAGACTGCTTTCGACTTCCCCAAGTCGAAGAGCAGAAGACCTTGAGCATGTCTTGAGAGATCTAGATCGTGCCAGCGAGGCATTTGGCATTACCTCTGCTGTACTCCCTGCGACATCCCCCACAGCCTCGCCTGCCACCTCCGCTTTTCCATCATTCGCTGGTCTTGACGATGATTCCGCAGCTCAACATGCTAGACAACTCTATGGTGACCGGCTTCCTGAAGGGCTGCTCAGCGGTTCTCAGTATAAAAGCTATGAGCGCATGTTCGGTGCCGCAGATATCATCTCGGAGGCAGAGCTCGAGGTGGAATCTGAAGCACTAGCAGACGAATCGGATGACTTGACCGGCACAGGAGTCCTTCGTGAAGCAGAAGATGGCTCGCTTGAAGAGGTGGAGTACATTGCGGAAGCTGAAGCTGAAGGAGAGGATGGCGATGTTGATGGTGCAGAAGCTCTAGAGTCTGCGCTCAACTCCCCAGAGATGGTCCGACTACGTAAGTCGAAAAAAGGCAAGTTCTTCGTTCGCGCAAAGAAGAAGGAGATCGACGATACATTCCTCTACGCCGACATGACCAGAGCTGACGAAGCGGCTTTGGCACATTTGGAGAAAGAGTGGAAGACCATGGACGAGGATGAGCACATCATGTACCTGGACGACGTTCGGTACTTTAAGCTGGAGCAATATCTCAGGTCGAATGACAAGGACGAGGAGGCTGATGAGCTACTCCAGTGTTTGTTCCTACACTACGAGGCAAAAGTGGAGGCAGAAGCTAGCAAGCGCGCAGAGCTGGAGAATGAGAACGAGGCGGAGGACAATCTGATCCAGGGAGTCGTCGAGGAAGAGATGAGGGACTCGGAGGATACAGAACCCGCTGGCGAGGCAACTCAGAGGACACATCCCTTCACTGCAGAGAACCGATTCACGACTTTTCCGTCAACTGTAACATTACCACAATCGGCTTTGGTCGGACCTGTATCAGCCATCATATCAGGCACTTCGCCCGTTCACTTGGCAGATGCAGCTAAGCGAATCTTCGGCGGCGATGGCCTTCCATACTCAACATCGAATCCTAGCTTCGCGAAGAGCATGCCGCAAAAAGCTATTCCATTGGATCCATCACTGGACCGCATGTCCGATATCGAGGCGGATTCGTACTTTGCAGCAGTCATGCCTGGAACATACGCAAGCGTCATGAGCGCGCTAGTCGAATCGAGGAAAAGGCTTGGCTCAAGCTGGCTGGAAGGTCTGCTCCAGAAGGAGGGAGGCCCACGGATCCTCGATGCAGGTAGCGCAGGTGCAGGAGTCGTCGCGTTCCGCTCGTTACTACGAGCCGAGTGGGAGCGTCTCTCTGACAATTCCGACGACGTGGAAGCCTCGAAAGGATTGGCAACCGCGGACGGTCGAGCAGGTGGCGCGCCTGTCGAGGCACCGACTGGTAAAGCGACTGTGCTGGCCAGCTCTGATACCATGCGGAAAAGAGCCAGTGTACTTCTGGACAATACGACCTTCATCCCGCGCTTACCTGACTACATTCATGCAAGCGATCCATCGGCAGCTCAGCACGGCAAGTTTGATATCATCATCGCGCCCCATGCTCTCTGGCCTCTCAAAGAAGAATACCTTCGCAAACAATATGTTGCAAATCTCTGGAGCTTGCTGAATGCTGATGGCGGTCTCCTTGTCCTCGTGGAGAAGGGCGTCCCCCGTGGTTTCGAGATGATTGCAGGGGCTCGAAAGTTCTTATTGGTCACTCGGGTCGCTTCACCCGGGAACGAGAAAGTAGCAGAAGAGGTCGACGAGCCCGGCGAGGGACATGTGTTCGGCGTGAGAGACAAGGGCAAAGGCATGATCATTGCACCATGTACGAACCACGCAGGATGCCCGATGTACACCAAGCCTGGTATGTCTGCAGGCCGCAAAGACTATTGTCACTTCGAGCAGCGATACACCCGCCCGCCCTACCTGCAGAAGCTCCTGCGTGCGAAGGACAAGAATCATGAAGATGTCCATTTCTCGTACTTGTCCATCATGCGTGGGCGGGATCTTCGTGATCGGGACGAGCAAGCAATTGTCCAGGGAGATACTGCCACCAGTCGAGCCTTTGAAGGATACGAGCATATGGAGCCTGAGGACTTTGCAGAGGAAGAGTTCGACCCTACTGCTCCAGCCATCTCGGAAACTTCAGCCATCCGAACATCACCTCATGGTCTGATGCTGCCTCGCGCCGTCTTTCCGCCTCTCAAGCGTACCGGCCACGTTATACTGGACCTTTGTACGCCCTCTGGAACCCTTGAGCGGTGGACCGTACCTCGGAGTTTCTCCAAACAAGCTTTCCGTGATGCACGAAAGAGTCAATGGGGCGATCTCTGGGCACTTGGGGCAAAGACCCGAGTAGCTCGAGAGGTACGCCTCGGCAAGGACGGCAAGACACAGCCACATACCATCAACCTCAAGGGCGTGACCATGAGTGCTAAAGCGAAGAGGAGATTGGCCGAGCAGCCACCAAAGAGAAAGCGAGCCCAGCCGATCATCTATGACGTTCCAGTCGACGGCTCGTCCGGAAAAGTCCAGGAGGGAGGCATCAAGCCGCTCGTCGGAGGGAGATTGAGGAGAGGCAAGATCAGTGGTGTCAGGGATAAGAGAGACAAGACAGGATCAGGCAGGGGCAGAAAAAAGGCCTCCGCAGTCGATTGATTTTGTACAATAAGCTGTATTGTAGATGATTGACGACTCTACTCCATACTTGAGCGTGTGTACCACCGCAAACTACAAATTCCGGTTCCATGGCTGAATATGCACTGTTAGTGAGATGGCTTGGCGAGGTCGGAAATGTGCACGACGAGGCACACTCTCTTTCTCTTTTCTTTGTCTCTTCTTCCTTCCTCTCGCGCCGCATGTCACATCTGAACAATCCAGCTCTCCATCATCCTATTTCCTGAAAAATTCGGATCTCATGTATCAAGTATCTCGTGATCTATTGATCGTGACGCCACTTTTTGAGGGCCGCTGTCCTTCATCTGCCAATCCTCACGACTTTGCGGTGTCTGGGCACTGTCATTTCACGATACAACGCAAGAGATTTCATTCTAGTCTTCTGCAATCTCATCTCCAGTCTCTAGTGATATCAATAGACTCGTGTGATCAAGGTGAGCAGAGGGGGCCGGCCTCATTCCATTCCATAACTTCCTGCCCTTGTTTGTTGTTCGAGATTTAAGCAAGGAATGCTAGAAGAGCCACATCAATATGCTGCACATTAGAGCAAAATGCCATGAGGATCCCCGCATTCTCCATGATCCTTGTCGAGCTGTGTGTATCGTCTATCTCGGACATTACGAAGGTTTAGTATCTGTTATCTCGACGACGCAAAGATGGTGGCAAAGGGTGGATACTTGCTGTTGGCGTTTGTCCACGCGGCGGCAGCGGTCCCTGCGTTCGAGCACAACGCTGTCGACATCGTGAAGAGACAAGCGACTGGACAAGCAATGCCAGTCATGGCGGCAGCGGCAACAACACCTCCAGCACCACTGGTCTACACCTATATCACGCCATCACCAGGAGCCACACCAGTACCAGTCACACAACAAGGCCAACTCGTCACCTCCTACGTCCCCCAATACACCGTTTGCGCCCTCCCCCCAGTCGCCGCCATCCCTCAACCCACGCCCACCCCCTGGCCCTCAACCCGCCCCTACCTCAACTACACCGCAAGCTACCAAACCGGCCCCGAAAGATGCCACACCATCTTCTCCCCAACCGTGACCGAAGTCTGCGCCACCACCCTCACCGGCCTAGTAGACAAGCACACCATCACCTCCTGCGCGCAAAACGTCACCTTCAGCACCCAATTCGGGTACATCCTGGTCACCTCCACGCCAACCATCTCCCCCGTCCCCACCCCCGCTCCCCCCCTCAGCACCATCCGCACCCTCACAACCTACTTCATCGCCTCCTGGCAAGCCCTCACCACCGCCTCGGCCCCCACCGACGTCGACCTGCGAATCTGCTCCTACCAATCCAACGGCACCTACCTCTGCATCCTAGAGTACCAAATCTGGCGGCCCACGACCCTCACGTCCATCGCCACCACCACGACCAGCATAAACTTCACCACCACAATGGCCGGACCAAGCCAGCTCATCTTCGAGACCGTGACCGCCAATGTGTCGGCGCGTCTCACGACCGTCAGTCTGGTGGAGACGGTCGAGTTGGCGTACAGCGTCGAGAGCGAGAGCAGGGTGGTGGAGACGAGGACCCCGACCGTCACGGTCACGGGGGGCACGAGTGAGGTCACGTATACGGTGTTGCCGGCGTTGTCGACCAGGACGACGACCGTGGCGTTGACGAGTACGGTTTGGGCGGGGACGACGACGGTGAGGGGTTCGGTGGGAGGGGTGACGCCTGCGCCGGAGGTGGGTGAGGGGGATGAGGAGGGGGGAAACGGGGAGTATGAGCCGAATCCCGAGGTGGTGAATCCGTGAGTGCGTCTGAAGGTATTGAAGGGGGGCTGTACTGATTGTGAGCAGGAGACCGACTAGGACGTGGGATTTGGCGAGTATTCTTGGGCAGAGGAAGGAGTAGATCTGCTGGAAAGGGAGGAGTGGAAGGGTGGAGAACGGGATATTCATTTCTGGGAGATACTTGTTGAGTTTCGCTTATTGCTCGATTATCGTAGTTGAACGTCAACAGAAGTTCTTGTCAGAGTCGGTTCCAAAGTGGGAGTTGGCCTGAAATTGCTTCACCACGTTTGACCTGCATGCAGAGGTGTACTGAGCAGGAAGTTGTTGCGACTTTTGATATGGATTCGACTTGACTACTCAATACGATCAATAGCGCTGACTCCATCTGTGGTAGTTAAGCTCTCCTGACTTGCCTACTGATATCGCTATCCATGCTCATGTCAACTTGGCCCCTTTATTGTACAGAGCAGCTTCCTTACGTCCCTATTTCCTCGGACGCTCTGTCTGGCGACCACTATCGCCGCCGAAACTGTCTCCGTACTCATCCTCTATATCGATGTCAACGGCAACAGCGTCTTCCTCGTCATCCGATGAGCTGTCCTTTCTCGACTTCTGCTTTGGTCTGCCTTTCTGAGCGCGCCTGGAATCCTCCTAGCGCTTCCCCTTCTTCTTCCTCCCATCATCCTCGTCATCTAACCCACTCTCCTTGTCCTTCCTCTTTGCTTTCTTCTCAAGCTCATCCCAGTCCTCCCCTTCCTCTTCCTCGCCAGACATGTCTTCCTCACTGGCCTCGGCACTGGCTTCCTCGTCAAATTCACTATCATCTTCCGATGATTCCTCGCTAGCGAGGTCTTCCTCTGAAACCTCAAAGGCAGACTCTTCACTTTCCTCCTCGTCACCCTCGTCCTCGCTCTCTTCGGCCAGGAAAGACCACCCTCCATCGGCGTAGAACTGATGAGGATCGGCAGTAACGGTCTTCATGATCTGGCCCCAGTTGAGGTTCAGTGGTCCTTCGGTGAATGGAATGTCGACACTGTCGAGCCAGTCCTTCAGCTGGTCTAGGGCGTCGACCGGGATGGTGTTGATGTGTGATGGCGGGCTCTTGTAGTCCTTGAAGACGACGACCATGTCAAAGTTCTTGAGACCGAATTGCACACGTTCCAAGTGCACAATCTCGATCTCTGACAGGGTGATGACGAAGAATGGAGGTTCGGTGAGCTGGACCAGACAGTCTGTGGTCGGACTCATCGTAACACTGCTGCGAGCAGGGACACCGTTGAAGCTGAGCTCGCGGAAGGGCATATCAACCTGCAAGTTCTCTCCACGTCCTGCTTCCGCAATGCGTTCGGTAAATGCCTTGAATTCTTTGTCCAAGGCCGCACGACGACGTCGCTCCTCCTGCTCCGCCTCGAATTCTTCTTCGTCTCCATATCGATGACGGCGTTTGCGATTGCCAGTCTCGTCGAATTGCATCTCCGTGGCTTCACGATAGAACTGCACGTCTTTCGTCTTGCGCTTGCCGACAATGATCGGAGTGTGGAGATGCATATGAATAATGACGATGAGCTCGTGCTTGGAGTCCTGGAAGAAGAGATGCTTGATGTTGGAAAAGAGAATGTCGTGCTTGATGCCACCCATGTGAGTGTAGCGAATACCGTTCTGGTGAATCTCGACATTACCGCCGATACGCTTGTTCTCGAGAGCGGGACGCATGAAGATGGTGTCGAGACGGTGTGGACGACGGTCTGCGGAGTAATTAGCCTGAATCTTCTAAGCGATGTAACCAAAGACATACTTCTTATCTCGACAAGCTTGTCCTGCTCGACGACATCTTCCATTTCCTTTTTCTCCTGCTCGCGACGAACAGCACTCTTTTTCATCTCGGTGACCTGTTGAACAATGTTGTCCATGCGGTTAGCATCGGTCGAGCGGAAGGTCATGCTGCGGACAAAATGTGCTGTCGGGTCCTCGAATGGTTGATCGTCCTTGCGGCCGACACCTTGACCAGGTGACAGAAAGTTGATACGAAGGAATGTGACACCACCAGGCTCCTGTGTCTGTGAGACGTTCTTGATCGTGTTGATGTGAAAAGGGACAGGCCGACCCATAATCGGCACGATGACGCTGTTCGACTTTACATCGACTATGATGGTAAGGTCCTTGATCCTGGTGGGTAGCATGTTGGGCTGCTTGTAAGACTCGAACTTCTTGAACTTCTTTTCTTCTGTGCCGTTCAAGTTGCCAGTCCCCTCTCCATACTTGTCGAGACCTTCCTTCTGCTTCTTTTGGTGAAGTTCGCGCTGGTGCTCCTTGCGCTGCGCTTCCCTCTCCTCGTTCACGTTGGTGGATCTCTCGTTGCGTAGACGAGTGCTCTTGATGTTCGTCTGTGCAACTGCTCCGACTTTGGAGTCCTTCTTTGCCTTGGGTTTCTTTTGCTGCTCCTCTTCTTCATCGTTGAAGAAGAATGAGGTCGATTCCAGATCGGTCGGTGCATCCTTAGTGAACACGACCGCCTCACGAGGCCCAACGCGGATAGTGTCGGTCAAGATCAGTGAATAGGTCTTGCTCTGCTTGTCCTGCGGGCTTGGGTTTGTGACCTCGTTGAAGCCGGTAGTGATGGTAAGAGTCATGCCGTCCTTGAGCACTGTAGCACACTTTGTGTTGAGAGCGAGTGCCGAGTCCCTAATCTCGATGCCAATACCGTACCCAACACTCTTGACGAAATTCTTCTCCAGCTCTGGCTTCTTCGACTTGATGAGGTCGATCGCCTTCTTGTAGAGATCTTTCGCTACCACACCGTCCTTTGCATTCTTCAGCACTGTGTCGTGAACGGCCAGCAGAAGCTTGTAGGTGTTCTCTTGCGACTTGTTGGGATCAACCAGGTATGTGCGAGCAACCAGCGAATTGTAGGTTTGCAGGCGAAGACCAAGAGTCGCGAGTATGACTCCAGCATGAAGATTGCTGTCATCTGGAAGAGCAGACAGCTTGAGGTCGTACTTGCCACCGGACTGAACCACAGGCTGGATGGCCCAGTCGAGTAGACTTGGATCCGAGACCTTGAGTTTTTGAAAAAACTTCTCGTCCTCGATCTTGTCCGAGACTTGCTGTGAGAGCTTCTTGTGGGTGATCTTCTTCTCCTCGTCGATGATGCCAGACATGGTGTCCACAAAGTACTTACCCATGAGGCCAGCTGAAGCGCGAGAGGCGTCGCGAATGGCGCGCAACTCGTTCTCATCCTTGCTGGACATGACCGCCGAGAAGGCTGTAGCGATGTCGACTTCCTCCACATCTTTAGAGATTTCAGAGTATGCAGACTTCCATTCCGTGACAAAGGGCCCAGTTGTCTGATCCTTGGTCAAAACGCCCACTTTGCTTCCGGCGTTCTTGATAATATCAAGGCAGCGCTTGAACTGTTTCTCGTTCTCCTCGGCGTCCTTGCCCCGCACTAGAACTTCAACAGGTGTCTTACCACCTTTTAGTGGTTCGAGGTAAGCTGCCTTCTTCTTGGTTGTGACAATGTAGATGGCCTCGAGTGTGATGATGAACAGGGTTGATGGGAACTCGTAGCCTAGAAGCCATGACTGGAACATGTCAGTTCCTGCTTCACTATTCGCTCACTGTTCGGCTCAGTCTGTTCTCACCTGTAAGGCACTAGTCTTGGTAGATCCTTGGTCTTCTTCACTCTTTCCCATCACAATCGCAAGAGCGCCGGCGCCGTGGAATAAGACATCGTTGGCGCGCTTGTCGCCTTTCCAGGCGGTGATGAGGTTTCCGAGGCGCTCGTGGAACACATCCTTGTCGATAGTGATCTCGTCAGCCATGTTGATGGTGCTGGCCTTTTCGGCCACTACCAGCTTTGCGGAAATACTACCAGTGATGTCGGTCGTGTCGATGTTAAAAGGCGGATGGTTGAAGGTGGAGGTGGAAGAGCGATCGAGGCTTGAAGCTTTGGTGCAGCTAGGTCAACCGCGTCAGAATAATTACTTCCGGGCGCGCGCCCGCGTTCGGCCTTGGCGCGCCAAGTCCGAGCAGCTCTCGGACTTTGCGGAGAAGAGCAAGTTCGAAGCTTCATTCAATCTTCACATCCAACATGCGAAACTCGATATGGAGGCAAGCTCTGTTGACCTCAAGGACCGGAATCGGAGTTGCAAGAACTACCAGAGGCGGACGATCGACGAGTTGGATATGCCCGAGTTGCGACAAGAAGGGTTTGCGGTCAACATGGAAGAGAAAATATGCGACCCGCAGTCCTGCCGATGACCCCTCCTTCCACTCGATTGTCGACAATCCACCTCAGCTCGTGAGAACCAATAAGAAGCACACTTGGGGTCTTGCTGTGTTAGGTAAGCTATTGACCATGTGCCGCCCGAGAATCATATCTGACAGGTGAAGCCTTCATCCCCATCACAGCCTTTGCCCTAGGATCATGGCAGGTGCAAAGACTTGGCTGGAAGACCGAGCTACTGGCGAGATTCGAGGACAGACTTGTGCGAGATCCTCTACCTCTCCCGCCCACCATCGACCCGAACTCCATACAGGACTTTGACTATCGCAGAGTCTACACGACGGGACGCTTCCGACATGATCAGGAGATGCTGATCGGACCGCGAATGCACGACGGGAATGATGGATATCTGGTAGTGACGCCTTTTGAGCGCGACTTTGGTGACTTCCCAGGAAACACGAAGATACTAGTATCCCGAGGCTGGATTGCAAAGGAAAAGGGCGATCAAAACACAAGACCTGAATCTTTACCGAGGGGGGAGGTCACTGTCCAAGGTCTGTTACGCGAACCTTGGAAGAAGAACATGTTCACACCAGACAATCAGCCATCGCAGTGGCGGTTCTTCTTCCCGGATGTTGAGCAAATGGCGCAACTTACAGGGAGTCAACCTGTCTGGATTGAAGAGACAATGAGGCCGGATCTGGTCGAGGCATACACACGACAAGACAAGGGAATCCCAATCGGCCGTCCACCTGAGGTCAACATAAGGAACAACCATACGCAGTACATCTTCACGTGGTACTCGCTGTCACTGGCGACGTCGATCATGTTATGGATGGTTGTGAAGAAGCCCCCAGCGTCTGCGGCCAGGAGAGTGAAGCAGAGTAGAGAATGGTAATGAACATACATGTATGCAGGATATCTACCTTGTGCCTTGTGATCATTGATGCTTGTGAACGAGCACATGTCAAACGGAACGGAAATGTTCCGCAGCTGCATTATCGATAAGAACTTTTTCTCGAACAAGCAGTGCCCTCCCTAAGTGTCTGATTCTCTTCACATATACAACATGTCGATAATAGAGGACGGACTGCAAAGTCCTGCCCTATCAGCTACGTCGAGCTCTCCGAGATCATCTGCGGAGCCAGAATCCAAGAAGCGCAAGCGGGCAGAAGAATCGAAGCCACTAAGCAAACGAGCTTCAAAGCGAAAGAAGTCCAAACCCTCGACCGATCCTCTCGACGATGCCTTGGATCTGGAGAGAGGCATCAACAATGCCGTTGGGCACATGGATCCTCAGCTGCTTGCAGATCATATTGCACAGCGCAATCGGAGACACCAGAACGACTTGAGCACGGTCGAGCAAGAAGATCTCAGGATACCCGGTAGGTCAATCTGCACGCTGGGGAGGTAAACGTATACTGATAGTGGTCAGCAAGTGCGATCAGCGATACAAGCGAATGGCACGAGTCTCGTGAAAAGGAGAATCTTCCGAACTTTTTAGAGCACTTTGCTGGCGCCGGTGACAAGACTAAAGGCGTTGATCTGAAGAGAGCACCAAAAGCGCAAGGAAGTCCGCATACTCTGGTTATAGCAGGAGCTGGACTGAGAGCAGCGGATCTGACGAGAGCCTTGCGTCAATATTTAACCAAGGAAGCAAAGGTGGAGAAGCTGTTTGCAAAGCACATCAAGCTGAAGGAGGCGATTGAGACCGTCACGAAGACGAGGATCAACATTGGAGTTGGCACACCTCAGAGGATCATCGATCTGCTCGATGATGGTAAGGAACTTGGTGGTACATACCTACTGCAAGATGCTGACAAGGTACAGGTGCACTGAAATCAACATCGCTGAAGCGTATCATTGTTGATACTTCGCACATAGACGTCAAGAAGCGTGGTATACTGGACATGCGAGAGACTCTTGTGCCATTGATGAATCTGCTGAAGAGGGAGGAGCTCTCCAAGCGTTATGAGCTGGGGCAAGATAGACTGCAGCTGCTTTTCTATTAGCAAGATACCCATTTGAGCATGAGCATGAAAATATATGATGTCTGAGCCATCTTCGTCGCTGGCATGTGAAATTGATTTGTGCCGTTCTGGCTCAGACGGAGGCTGGCTCAGATCACCTTTGACGTTCGGCGAAGCTCATCGCGTGTCATTGACGATCTTGAGCTCCGAACTTCAGATCACCTACATTGCAACTGAACATCATCGACCTCATCACCCGCACCTCCTTCCTCTAATCCCATACCAAATCACCACCGACCTCATCATAAAACCAAGTCAAATTGCGCGAAGATGGCGGACGGGGTATTAAAGGCAGAGAAGGACTTTACCAAAGAGGTCGATGCGGCCATTCCAGAAGCTGAGAAGCTCGCAAAGGTAGATATCTTATGCTGCGTACAGGCCGGTCCGTGATCTGACAGGATAGCAGACAAATGTACAGTCAGGTATAGACAGATTACTGTCGCTCGAGAAACAGACCAGACAAGTACGGATTTCTGAGAGAGTCGCAAAGTTCGTTGCTCACAATTCATAGGCATCTGACCTTCCATCAACCTCCCGCATCCTCGTCAGCATTGTCACGATATGTAAAGATTCCGGAGACTGGCCCTTGCTCAATGAGCAGGTCCAGCTATTGTCAAAGAAGCATGGTCAGCTCAAACAGGCTATTACGAAGATGGTGCAGGTGGTGATGGGGTTCCTGGACGAAACGCCGAGCGAGGATGTCAAGCTGTCAACCATCGAGACCCTACGGACAGTCACGGAAGGCAAAGTAAGGGAATTGCAGGTCGGCAAGGACAAAAGGCTGACTGTGGACAGATTTTCGTCGAAGTCGAGCGCGCCCGTGTCACACGCATTCTCTCGGACATCAAGAAATCGAAAGGCGACATCAAGGCTGCTACGGAGATCCTGTGCGAGCTGCAGGTCGAGACGTTTGGATCAATGTCTAGGAGAGAAAAGACAGAATTCATCCTTGAGCAGGTCGCGCTATGCATCGAGAATGATGACTGGACACAAGCGGGCATTCTCAGCCGAAAGATCAGTACGCGATACTTCTCGCGCAAACCCAAGAAGACCCCAGAAGAGCTTGAGAAGGAGAAGAAGGAGAGGGAGGAGCGGGAAAGGAAGCGGGGCCCAGACGAATCCCCGCCAGAACCAGAGGACGATGTTACAGATCTCAAGTTGCGATACTACGAACAGCAGATAACTCTCGCCAAGCACGAAGACAAGTATCTCGAGGTCTGCAAGCACTGGCGGCAGGTCTTGGATACAGAAGCTGTGGAGAACAATCCAGAACAGCTCAGGACTGTAAGTACAGCAAGTCTTTCCAGCCCACTAATCTCTCTGACCATCGTAGGCCCTCCAACGCGTCATCTACTTCATCATACTCGCTCCCTACGACAATGAACAATCAGACCTACTCCACCGCATCCACCGCGACACCCGCAACCAGCAAATTCCTACCGACGCCGCCATTCTCAAGCTCTTCACTGTCGACGAGCTGATGCGATGGCCCTCGGTGGCCGAAAACTACGGCTCCCACCTCACACAGTCCGACGTCTTCTCCTCCACCGAATCGAGCTCAGATCCCAAGGCTCACCAGCGCTGGCTTGATTTCCGCAAGCGTGTGATCGAGCACAACGTTCGTGTCGTGGCGAAGTACTACACGAGGATCCATTTCAAGCGCTTGACGGAACTTCTTGACCTCAGCGAGGAGGAGACGGAGAAGTATATCAGCGATCTCGTGGTGAACAAGACGATCTATGCAAAGATCGATAGACCCGCAAGGCTGGTCAGCTTCGAGAAGCGTCGAGATGCAGATGAGGTGCTGAACGAGTGGAGCGGGAACATGAAGAGCTTGCTGGGTTTGTTGGAGAGGATCGATCACTTGATTACAAAGGAGGAGATGATGGCTCGCATCACGGCGCCAGGGGCCAAGAGTGGAAAAGCTGTCAAGGCTCATTAGGCAGGGCTGTTATGACTCAAGTGATGAGGTACAGCAAGGCTGGGTAGACGAGCATGTACTATAGACACAACAGGCAGCTACGTTGATGGCAGCACTAGTAGCGCTGTCCAAAGTCATTTACTGCACAACCCTCACCAAAATCTCATTACCATCGTGCACCACGGCGTCGAATCAACATCTCACCCTGTCCAATCAGCCGCCCGTATCTTCCAGTACATTCACCCTCCAGCCCCAGCACCCCTCGGCCTGTTCCTCACCGGCCTCCCCACGCCCTCAAACGTAGTCATCCAGAAATGCTGATCCCACGTCCCAGCCGAGCTCGCGAACCTCTTCCCCATGATATGCCTATCCGTCTGCTCCCTATCCTCCACATCCTTCAGACCCTCATAACCCAGCATGATAGTCTCTCCCTCCTCGTCCCCTCTCCCTCCCACCCCCCTCTGCACAGTCTCCTCCACGTCTCCACCACTCCCCCCCTCACGCACACTCACACCCGCACCTGACGAAAGACACCCCACGTCAACCCCCACCCCCACCCCCACGCCATCAGTGAAAAACCGCCCCTCAACCCTCACCCCTCCCCTCCTCCCCTTCGCTTCCCCGGACAACCACGGCCCGACCCCCCGCGCCACCGCGTCCGCCAGCTCACGGTAAGGATGCCTTGCCCCCGCTTCCACGTGCCCGTCCTCGTCGCAACCCTGCACAAACTCCCATTTCTCCACTGACAGCAGGAGAGAGTTCCAGTACCCCGCCATGGAAGGGCGGTCGTCCCTCCCTTCGCCGTCGTAGGGCGGGGAGAGGGAGGTGGTGAGTGTGCGGAGGGAGTGCAGGTGCTGGAGGGGTTGCATGGAGGGCAGGTGGAGGTTGGGGGAGGAGAGGAGGGGGCAGCCGATGTGCCCTTTTAGCGTCAGGTGTTCGAGGGTCGGGGCGTAGAAGCGCGCGATGATGCTGGGGAGGGGTTCGTGGGGCGACTCGGCTTGGGGGGTGTAGGGTCTGAGTTTCTCCTCGAGGGGGTTGAAGGGGACGTTGGTCAGGGAGAGGGAGGCGAGGGAGGTGGGTGAGGGGGAGGGGTCGAGGAAGATGCCGTTGCGGAGGACACGCCATTTCTCGGTCCAGGAGGGGTTGCCGTCGGGTGGGAGGGGGGTGTGGGTGGGTTCGTCCCAGGTGGAGGGGAGTCCGCCGGGGTAGATGGGGGAGGAGAGATTGAGGGTGCGGAGGGGGCAGAGGCGGAAGGCGCGGAGGATCTCGCGGTGGAAGATGGTGGGAAGGGAGCCGTTGATGGAGAGGGATTTGAGGTGGGTGCAATGGGGGGCGAAGAGGGTGGTGAATCGGCGGATGCTGGTCAGGGCGTCTGTACTGGTCAGGGATGAGGATTTTCAAGTGATGTCGTGGACGTACCCGTGAATTGATCGTGCGAGGTGGAGCAACGCATGAAGCACATTCCAACCTCTAGCCTTCTCAGATTAGTTGCCAGTCTCGTCAGAGTGGTTTGTGATGCCCGAGTCAATGTAAGCCCACCTCGACCGCTGAAGAATTGGTTGATTGGCCATACAAGCTCTTCTATCCGACTATGACGGTCGAAGAACGAGGATGAGAGCGCTTCGAGAGATGCATCGTCCATTTCTGTGTCGCCTGTCGTGTCGAAGACGAACATATCTGGTAAATGCACACCGTCTCCGAGAGCGGCAAATCGATTAATCAAGGTAGTCAATTGGGGAAAGTCCAGCTGGAAGAACTGCCTGAAGAGCTTTGCAAGGCTTGTATGAACAAGAGGATGATTCGATAGCAGAGATCTGTCCATGACAATACCGTCCCAGTCCAGGGAGATGGTCTTCAGACTTGTTGCAGCTGTGTGAAAGATCGGGAGAAGGATCGAGCGCTGTACACACTCCGACATGGAGTAGAGCCAAGTAAAGTCACTTTGAGTTGTTAGCTCCATGTACAATGGCTAGCAGATTATCATACTCGATTTCAACCTGACCCCACGGCTTGTCTGCGGCAAAGCTCAGGAGGTGCTGCAAACGAGCCAGCTGCGAAGAGTATGTTGCAGGCAAGAGTTGTTTTGCTTCTGGTCTCTCCCTTGGGAGCATGAAATAGGAGATCTCATCATCGTCTACCAGTTCAAGGGAACGCCTCTCCATATGCGTGCCTCGCCATTCGATAATCTTCATATACTCTCCGAGCTCACCTTGGACGTCTTGTATGCGGCATTCATGTGTTCTAGAATACTTGTCGTTATACTTGACCTGCTGGCCTTGTTTGACCATCACCTTCCATCTAGACCCCGAGTCTGCATTGCCAAGTGAGACGCCTCGGACATCTACTGCCTCAAGACCACTGAAGTCGAGGTTGGCGTGGTAGTCTGCGGGATCGAACGACAGGGAACATTCCTCCAGGCGCAGGGTTTTGATCGTTCTCCTAGATCGGGACGATTTCCCGAACAATGTACCGATCAAGGCTTGTATGACATAGTGGTGGCCATGGAAAATGCTTAAACTTCGAAGCCCTGACAGATTTGCTGCGGCCAGCTTGACTAGATGAATTGTCCGAATGTCGGCACTCAAAGAGCGGGCAATCGAGCACTCGCGACTGAGGCCTTGCCCATCGTTGCGCTGAATGTGTGGCGTTATGTGGCACTGATAATCAAGTTGATGTACTAGCGATGCCACCAAAGGATTACTGGTAGCCTTAGCATGTAGCCGTTCTTAAGCTCTGCGCATGGGCGCCAGAGTTATTCTACACGATTGAGATTGTACTGCTACTTACTTTGCTAGCGTGAGTAGAATGCCAATCATGTCAGAGTCATCGTGCTCACCGGGAGCATGGCCGGGCAATTTAGGTTGCTTGTCAGTCAAGCGGACCGAACGCCACAACAGCGGCATGGACGCTTGATTGGAGCATCTCGAGACCTGGCCGAGTCTGCAGAGGTCGGAATATCTGAGATATGAAAGAATCCCTTCGACAAGCTCTCTCGGGAACACGGTGAAGAAGCTCGAAGTCACGCCATTTGGACTCGGGTCCTGCGCTTCGTCCGCTCCAGTGTTCATTGTGTCCGATCAGACGACCACGTAGAGATGACCATTGGTCCGGAAATCTGCATTTCTCGAAGCAAGATGTAGTTGTAGAGACTTGAAGCACGTCTCTGGCCATTTTGGATCGATTGGACCACGACGTCATGAGTCGAAGTTAAGCATCGACCTGCCACCTATGTATAGTTCTTGTCTTTGTACCTTCACAGAATTGACGCCGAGGACTTTCACGGAGTCCTCGATGCTGCCGAAATCTGGTTGTAATCGAATAAACCAATCGAGTTGTCAGTCAATTGCAAATGCGTCAGTTCGACCATGGCGCATGTGGTGGCTGAGCAGAAAAGCGCGTTTCTCAACCTCGGCTATATACCCTAAAAGTAATTTCCGCCTCAACAACAACGTTTGCTTGTCCGTCTTCCTTTCCTTGCCCTCACCCGTTTAACCCAGGCATGCTCGAACGAGAGGATGATCATGTTGTTGGCAGCAGACAAGCATCTAGGATCAGCTATTGTCCATTGACGGTCCACTCACAAACACCGTGGACCTGAAATTCCTGAATGATCGTTCGAATGTGGCCAATCCCGTCGGTCCAACCAAGCTCGTGGCGTTTCGTTTTCGATTCGACCCTGCTTGACCCTACTCGACCGGCAATGGAAGGTCACGTCGTAGTTTCATGTCTGAACGATGCTAAGGTGTACGCTACCGCGTATGCCCGGCCGAATCAAGTTTGTGCAAGGTCTGTTCAGATGTCAAACCCTAATGATCTGCAAACAGGCATATATTTAGTGATCAATTATGGTAAGTTTATAAGAAGCAGGTTTGTGCCCGCGATGCTGTCCTGTTGCTCAATCAGTGCAATTTTCTCCCAGAGCGCAAGATGGCACCACAAAAGTACGCATCTGCTATGCTAGCATGCTTCGCTCTGGCGACTGCGACGCCACTCACCAAGCGAGCTGCAGCTGGCGGCGTACCGCAGTACGTGGTTGATTATGGTCAGTATAACCCGACAGACTTTTTGCTCCAGACTAACACACCCAGCTCCGGTGGTCCGTCTCTTCTCTGCGGATCCGTATCGCCCATCCGATATTGGCAACACTTTGTCCAACACTGTACCCGAGATCAACTTCACTCCGGTGGCAAATGTCGCCAACCCTCTGACATTAGACAACCTGGACAGCCTCAACGCCCAAGGCGGTGCCAACGTCTTCCTCACCTCGAAGCAAGATGTCACTACAAATCCAGCGTGGTTGAATGGCGTAACTCCCGACAGCTGTGGTAGTACTCGTGATGCTATTGCGAGCACCATCATTGTGGTAGACAAGGGCAATGGCGTTGTCGATGCATTCTGTAAGCTTGCTCGCCACGGTCATGCTAAAACACTCTGACCTCTCGAGACATGTACTTTTATGCCTACAATTGGGGAGGCACCATCCTCAACTTCAATGTCGGCAATCACGTTGGTGGTAAGTCCAGTCTCCCAACCTGTGCGTTATCACCTCTGACAGATTCCAGATTGGGAGCACAATGTCGTACGCTTCAACAACGGCCAGCCGCAGCAGGTCTGGTACTCTCAACACGCGAACGGTGAAGCATTCAGCTATTCCGCTGTGTCCAAAGAAGGCATCCGGCCCATCGTCTTCTCCGCAAACGGCTCTCACGCCAGCTACGCCACGACTGGCACGCAAGACCGTGTACTCCCTGACTTGAACCTGCCTGGACTGGTCCTCAACGACTATACCGACGAGGGTCCCAGGTGGGACCCCCTGCTCAACAGCTACTTCTTCAAGTACGACATCGCCTCTGACAGCTTCTCCAACTATGACGGCACCACACCAGTTGCATGGCTCAACTTTGTGGGCAGGTGGGGCGATCAACAGTACGCCGACAAGGATCCGAGACAGAAAAGTTTGCTTGGTTTGGCTCGCAAGTTCGAAGGGGGTCCAACCGGGCCAAAGGACAAGGGTCTGAACAGGAAGGATATATGTCCTGATAGCGACAAGTCTTGCTTTGTAAGATCCAGGCTTGACACTAGGGACATTGGCGAAGAGTTGTGGTAGATGTAAAGCGAGGAGCATTTGATGCTGTAATATGTTATCTTGTCAATGGGATTACAATTTAGTCCAGTGGTAATAGGAGGAGTGTAGATGCGGCACTACAACAATTACTCGGCGTTCTCTGCCACGCATGGCGTATCGACTGCGTCTATATACTTGTTTCTATGCGGTACATGCTCTATATCTTACATCCACCATGTAGTCAGAACGGAACATCCATATCTTCTACACTCTCTTCCTTTTCTTCCTGCTTTCCCTCTCCCGCGCCCACCGTATCCCTAATGAATTGCACCACAGCATTGACGCTCGGCTTCTGACTACTCGGCACAAAGTGGCCACCAGGATGATATACCAATCGATGCCTGTCTTCGGCCTCCTTCTTCCCCTGCTTGCTCTCAGTACCGTTGCCATACCTACAAGCATCCAACAATGCCAGACACCTGCTCTCCTCAACCACAGTATCCACACTCCCAATGAAATGCAAGCTCGGCGTGCTCAACCCCCCTTCATAGAAAGCATCATACCCAGACCCCTCCGGCGCCCTAAATCCACTATACACAACCACCACCTTCAACGGCCCATTCACCATCCCCCCATCCTCCCCCAGCAAACTCTCCGGAAACCTCATCCCACCCCTCCCCTCCAACCTCTCAAGCACCCCCTTCCTCCCCCCCTCCAGCAACGAAGCCAACATCACCGCAGCCGCCCCACCCTGACTAAACCCCAACACCCCATCAAACGGGCCCTCCTCCCTCAAAATCCTCCCCCACAACGCCAAACTCTCCTCCAACCCCGCATACACCACCTTCTCCCCAGGCATCTCCCTCACCCTCGGCCTCGCCTCGGGATCCGACTCCGTCCGCTTAACCCACCACCCCCACGCCTCCCCCTCATCCCCATCCCCGCCCATAGCTTCCACGGCATCACCTTTCCCATCCTTCCCATCCCCGGCCCCTCCTCTCCCCAACTCCAAACTAGTGGACGTGACAGAGTCAAAAGTCGGGACATCCGCCCCCCTCAACCTCACAGGCGCAGTGGGGTACACGAACTCGACCCCGCCGGGGTAAGCGGGGAGATGACCCTGTCTGGGCGCGGGCGGGAAGGCTTTCTGGAGGTTCTTCTCCAGGG
The DNA here is from genome assembly GCA_005959805.1 of Elsinoe ampelina. Taxonomy (NCBI): domain Eukaryota; kingdom Fungi; phylum Ascomycota; class Dothideomycetes; order Myriangiales; family Elsinoaceae; genus Elsinoe; species Elsinoe ampelina. The sequence continues at coordinate 301,573 of SMYM01000010.1, forward strand.
CGCGCGTTTTGGAGCGGAAGAGGGGTCCGGATTGGGTGTAGCCGTGGAGGGCGAGGAGGCGGAGTTTTCTGGTTTGTTTGGGGGCCGAGGGAGGGGTGGAGGGGGGAGGGGGGGCCATTGTGGGGGTGGAGCTGGTGGGAAGGGGTGGGATGGGGAGGGGGGCGGGAGAGGGGGGGTTACGGGGGGGAGGGGCCGGTGGGAGAGAGATGGTGGGAGGGAAGAGGGATGTGTGTGTTGGTACGCCTGGTAGTGGTGATGATTGTGGTCGGCTGAGTGTGCTGAGGCGTCGGGTGGCGGGGCCGAGGTGCATGTAACCTTTGACAGGTTCAGGCGCCCGGCAGGATCACGATGGGGATGGTCGAGGTGGTTTTCGTTCAACGTGGTCGAGTTGGAATGTTTTCGATGATTCTTTGGACAAGAAATGGATGAATCGTCAAATGGTGTTTGCGGTCGATGTCGGAGACGCGAGGATTTGCGGTTCAGACCTCGTCGACACAGCTTCATTTCAAGCAACCACTTGACCTCGACGAACATCTCTTGAACTCGGTGGCTGATGGTCATCATTATCCATTCAAAGCAAAGCATCTCTCATTCGGATTTGGAACAACACAGCACACATCATGCCATGAACATCGGGTCTCACGTTCCAGACTCGAAGCAACCTCGACCAGGTCGATTCCTCAAGTGAGTATATATACAAGAAGTCCTCCACGCCCTCTTCGCCCCCTCTTGCTCACCCCAAGACATAGCAACCCCAGCCAAGCCCTAGCAATTCCCGCCAAGACATAGCAAAAATTTGCCATCAAGACCTCACAATCGCCTCCAATTGAGGTAAAACTTGCGTATAGATGTCAGAACCACTCGTAGGCTCCATATTGAAGATGTAATTCCCCCACCAAGGACCCGCGGCCCACCAAAGCGCTCCAGTCCACACATCAGTGTTCTGAGTGATGAATGTAAGACCCCCCTTGAGCGCAGACAAGCAGGTCGGGTTGTTGCCACCAGCGAACTCGCCGATCAGACCCTTCTTCTTGTTGGCGCGGAGCCACTTGGTAGCGTCCTGCAGGCGGTCGACGAAGATGGTGCTGTTGACGCAGGTGGTGGAGGTGCCCGAGGCGTCGGAGTCGAGGTATTGGTGCATTTGGTAGATGAGCTTGTTGCTCGGGTCTTTGAGGGCGCCCATGGTTTGGCCGTTGGTGAGGCCGGTGGCAGAGTCGGGCCGGTTGGTCCAGGACCAGGCGCCGGTCCAGGCGTTGCCTTCCGGTGTGATGTATTGCGAGGTGGCGCCGACGGAGCGGATGCCGTCGATGGCGGCTTGGTTGAGTCGGACGACGAGGTCCTGGTCCATGTCGTGGAACTCGTTGTCGGTGTCGAAGATGACGCGGGAGTTTTTGGCAAAGGGACGGGCGAGGTTGGCCCAGAAGGTCTTGAATGCCGAGGGGTTGGTCATGATGTTGCCATAGTAGCGACCGTAGTTGTGAGGGGCGATGTGGGCGTATGCACCCTTGTCGGTGATGGCCTTGACCTGGGCGGTGAGGTTGCCCATGTATGCAGCGTCGACTGGTCCATCGAGTTTGCTCGGGGCCACACGCTCGATCTGGAGGTTAATGCGGAAGGTGTTCATGCCACGGCCAATAAGGGTCTTGGACCATCAGCAAAGTATCGTATTGATCATTGCAGCATACGTACGTTGATTGCGTTCAGATCATACCATGTATAGTCCTTGTTGTATGTACCGGGAAGGTTTGTCTGGCCAAACTCGGCGCCGGACTCGTTGACTCCCCAGAACTGCAACTTGTTCTTGGACTGGCGTTTCGAAGGAGCGGCGAGGGCCAGGGTGGCCGTGCTGGCGACGAGAATGGAGCTGAACTTCATGATGTATCGTCGTTCGCTGTTCGTCCTGGCAGCAGGGGTGATGTCTGGTTTGCTCGAACTGGACAAGGACAGACCTACTACCTTATACTTGCCGACTCAAATAGGCTGTACTGAGCAAGTCCATGTTTTGGCTCTGTGGGGACGTGTATCATGGCTCCGTGTCAAGAATTGCAGGGGCTCGGCGGGTCACTGGAACAGTCAGGGTGTGGATGCCGTGGCTCCAAAGCATGGATGGTGGTCTGGTGATTGCGTGAGTGGCTCGGGTCAAGCTTCAGAAGAAGCTTCCACTCGCAGATCTGCGGAAGCAGACTTGGTGATGTTCTCTACGACTAAAGCAACGTGATACAGTATGGCGACAGCGGCTTGATCGCCATGTGGATTGTGCATGACCAGAAAGGGGTCGGAGTGGCTCGGAGGGTGTACAGCTAGGGCTAGAAGGGTTGCTGAATCGTTGGTAGACCATGGTGGATGGGGCAAAATTGGAGGAGTTTTGAAGATTCACGTCCCCGGAAGAGACGGAGAGCGTGGTTCCACAGCATCAGCCATGTGCATCACCCGCCTTGTTCCTGGCAGCTAATTTACAGACGCGGCTGCGGAGCCGTGAGCCTTTGATCCCTTGGGATACTAGGATTGATCAGGAGCAGATACAATGCCTCGTGTGATAAGCTGTCGATCCGAATTGTGCTTCTGGGGAGTGTTTTCTGGGAAGAACAAGGAAGAGGAACGAAAAGTGGCCCCAGGTTTCGAAACATTCGAGGTGGGGAAAAGGGCTGTCGCAGTGTCAAGCTTTTTTCAAGCCCATGACTTGGAGATGTCAAGCATGTCAAGAGATGCACAATTCGCTCATCTCTGTGTCTACAATTAGTGATGGTGTCGTGGTTTTCTTAGCGGTCAAACAGCACTGATGCCGCTCACCCGCCAGACAGCATTTTTCGATCATGGGATCAGTATCGCCCAGCTTGCTCGGACGAACGCTAGTGCTTGAGCACTGGTATGGAGCCGACTTTCGTTTCAGCGTGACTTGTGCCCACTTCCCGTTCCTAGCCTGCTGCATTCGCCACGGAGCGTCACCAGACAACGCTTCGATCACATCTTGAACAATTCCGGACTCTGTATAGGACTGCGGCCGATATGGCCGAGGAAATGACAAATCGAGATTGACTCTGTCGCTATGCTAATGGTGCACACGCTGGTGATGCTGCAAAGAGAAGAATAAGATTTCGCTCAAACGTCGCCGAAGAAGATGACTTGCACAGAGGTGTCGTCATGCGCATCTCTGCTCCATGGCGGCTCCATCTTGACCAGACGGTCCACCAAATGCTTGCGCTTACCACCCATTGCATTCCTGACCAGGCATGCCGCAGCATTGTCGTCCTCGTAGCTGAAATACTCGGGCTTTATGCGCCACGTCAGACCATATCCAGGTCTTTCGTCGTAGTATGTATCCTCGTTCTTCGGCACCTCGTAGACTTCCTTGCCCAGCTTCCCGCTACGTTTGGCTTCCAACCACTTGTTGACGATCATCACGGCGTCCTCGTTGCTCAGATGATCCCATAGGCCATCGCTGGCCATGATGACAAAGTCACCGCGCTTTCCATCGATGATTTTGGTTTCGGTGACTTCTGGCTCCGCGGTAAGATATGGCGGTGTCTTATTGACACCGTTCGGGCGTGGTTTCGGCCCCCAGAACTTCTTGTGCGCTTCAAGAATCGTCTCGTCGTTCCATTTCCAACGAGAGTCGCCGAAGGCTCTGACCACCGCGAGACCGAAGATGCGACCGGTCTTTGGGTCAATAATACCAGTTTCGCCTGGGTGTTCTGCTTCGATCCGCTTCACTTCGGAAGCATTGAAGCCGGTGTGATCAAATGATAGTGGTTGTGGGACGTAGGTCGATGCCTCTGTAGACCAACGTCCCAGCACTGCTCGGCAATCTCCTGTATTCGCCGTGTATAGTGTTGACGTCTCATGCTGGAAGTACAAGCCGAGCGCACATGAGCCGCTCAGAGCTGGCGCAACAGCCGTAGAATGGGTGGCATTAGCAGGTGTCGTCGATAATGCTGACTTGGCTACTTCCAAGATAGTCTCATCTAATTTCAAGTATGCCTGCTTGATCAATTCCGGAATAGTGAGTGAAGCATTCATCGGCTCCAACAGATTACCAACGACGAAAGTATGAAGAAAGTCGCTGCAAATTCGAGATGTTTGGTATCCTGCATGACCATCGAAGATCTCCCAGTAGCTCCAGTCTACCTTCCTTGTCCTGCTGTCCTCAAAGTCTCCGGCAACCAGAAAGTCTTCGCATGGAACATTGGACTCTAGGCGACATGCGTGGGTCGTCAAATTATGACCTGTATGACTTTGAGAGCATGTTTTAATGACGTCGAACTCGCCGTCCACCAATAAAGGGCCACCAAGTTGCTGTGGAATGTCGCCTAGTCCTAGGTCGTCAAATTCATCGGGAGATGCTGCGGTGGCACTTCGTAGAAGTCCGTATTCATGCTTTCGTCCTGGACCATAGAAGCCAATAGACCCGATGCCAGCCGCGACGCACAAGACTCCCAACGAGGTCTTCAGTGGTAGGATTTTGACAGTACAAGACTTGGTGGACACCGAACGTCGACTCGCGCCATACAATGTCGAGTGACCTCGAAGAGCATGGCGCCAAGGCGTAGACAGCAGTCTAGAAGCCATGCTGCAATATCAGCCAGTACCGTTGATGGTGTGGAGAGCTCCTCAGGTTCGGGGAAAGTCAATGCGATTCTCGATTCTCGTGGCTCTTGACGCGTCGAGGGCTGTCACGCAGAATTAGCGGCGGCCAGAACCGCAGAGCCTCAATAGCCGAGGTGATGATTCGAACGACCCCATCGAGCTTTTCCAATCACTGCACTATACCAACCTCGAAAATCGCACCAAAGTAGAGCCCGTGTATATTTGAAGTTCTCCAGACCACCTTGTAAGACTCTGTTCGCCCCCTAAATTCCAGCCACTGGTTGTGATGACCGACTCGTTTTCTACTCAACCTGCTTTGACCCCTGGGCTTAAAGCTCCTTTGCAATGTCCTTGTTCTGAAGGTAGTGATAGTTTATAACACGTTCGGACTGCCGAGAGGCATATGGAACTTGTGAGCCTTGAACGCACGGCCCTGCCCCTTGCATGATAAGAACAACCCTGTATCGCTGCGAAGTTGGCAGCAAGAGGGTGACCCCAGATCAGGATTGCAGGTACATGCTCTGTCGCGCGATGCACGGGCGGACTCAGATTCATATGGAAAGACGACGTGTGAGGTACTTTGCTACACACAAGTGAAGCTAGCAGCTGCCGCCGGATCTCCGCCTACGTACCTTTGTCTTTTAGGCCAAGCACAGATATTCCGTGTCGGCAAAGCTTGCCCCGGTCCAGGGACTACACCATTCAAGGTCGCATTGACCGTGAGCAGGGTCTCAGGTGCAATCCCCTTCTCTACCCAATCAACAAGAGCTTGCAGCTCATTCCTGGGCTGTGGACCTGGCCCGCCACTGCAATGTGCAACGCCTGGAGCTTCGAAGAAGCGATAGAAGTCCTGCACATCAGGAACGGCTTCTGTGACTCTCTCGTAGTAGTCCCTTGTGCCATTGGGAAAGATGAGCTGATCCGCAAGGCCGTGCCACGTGATCATTTTGCTGCCCTGTTCCTTGAATTCGTGCAGGTTTGGATCGGATTATCTGTATGTTAGTGCCGAACTCGTTCCGTGAGAGGTGCAAGAAGCGGAAGAATTGCGCGGTCGTGATGTTATTCAGTACTAAGCTTGGATCCCTAGCAACAAACCATTTGATCCATTCAGCAGAGACTGGGAAAGGAACGCCACGTGCGGCTGAAGTATTTGTGGCTGCTACAGTGCCCACGAGACCAGACAAGGTTGCATCCTTATTGAGCCCATACCATTCGAGCTTCCCGTATGGGTTCACAGGCCCTGTCCATGCTGCTTTAGCTACAGCTGCACCTGCAGCTGTGAAGATGCCCTCACTAGTGCTGCTGCAGTTGAAAGGCTGGCCAATGATGGACTCGGGGTCGAAAGTGCAAGAGTCTGGGTCGGAGATGATACCATCCTCGAGTCCGTCAAGCGAGTCGCATGCAGCAATCGCGGCCATGGTGAAAGCACCGAGTTCGCAGGGGGACGGATACACCCCAAGTGTGGCCATGACATGCTGAGGCCAGTATTCTGTGACAAGGAAGGTGTCCCAGTTGATCGCCGGAGCAATAGCTAGGATCCCGTCGTACAAGTCTGGATATCGTTGCGCCAGCATCAGACCTTGCCTTCCACCGGTTAAGCAGCCATTGCAGTAAGAGTATGCCGGCTGTTCTCCATAGAAGCTCTGCGTGACAGCTTGGCCTAGAATTGTCATATCGGATAGGCCTACAGCAGCAAAATCTTGTAGGAGAGGATAATTGAGGTTTCCTGGGCTTGTCAAGGCCCAGTCTGCTGCAGAGTCCGCCGTGTGTCCACCGTCTGATCGCACTGCAGCATAACCATCACGAACCGCCGAAGCCAATCCTAGAGGGCCACTGCTCATTTGAAAGCCACCGCCACCGGTGCCTTGGAATCGACCATTCCAATTGTCGAGAGGTAGCCAGATCTCTACATTGATAGAATCGTTCCAACCGGGATGGATGTAGGTACTGTCGACGATCAGGCTCCAGGTCTAGGGTTTCAAGGGGGCGTTTACATGTTGACACCACAGTATGACAACCATACGTTCTCTCCCTGAAGAGTTGCAACAGATTGGTTGCGGAACTCAACGGCGTCGAGACTGACAATTTCCGCTCCGAACAATACAGGACGTGGTATCTCTGCTGCACTGCATGCGACTTGACATGATAGAGGTGCAGCAGCCACGCTCGATGCAAGGTACAAGCCAGCGCTGAAGGTTGTTATGGTACGAGGATGCATCATCCCTATCTTCCGATATATTTGATTCGGACATGGATGATTTGTGGCTCACGTCCAATATATACGGTGTGGGACGGCCTTTGACCATGACGTCCGCATCCTTGCGCAGTACTTGCCGCTGGGGCGGAGACTGCGGGGAAATGTGTGGCGGGGGAACATTGCTTGCCTAGCATCACATTGTCCACAAGCAAGCATTTGGGAATTTGGAGGCATCGCATAATAATTCGATCGGAGAGCCGCCTTCTGAAAAAGATAGCTTCCGATTCCGATACGCACCTCCCAGAGCGGTCAATATCGGTGCCGCAGACTTGTAAACAGATGAGGGCGTTCAACAGGTATGTGATGGCGCATTGGAGCCAATGACTTTTACCTTGAAGAGTCCCTCGGGCATTCCAGGGCTGCTCTACTCCGCATTGATCGATATTTTCGGTCGCATCGTTGGGGTTGCAGCCTGCGATAGGCCTCATTGAAGGGAGGTATGGAGTTGTGTTACAATTTAAGCTGGGCAAGTCGACGATCCAAAAAGTGAATTTCGCTGACTAAGCCTTTTCCATGGTTCCGGAACTGCGCATCATGACGACACATTCCTCCAGAGCTTTGGTAAGGTACCTGACCTCAGTTGGGACGCAGATCTCAGATCTAAAAAGTTGTCTCCCCAGATCTGCATCTTTGTCCATCTCTCCTCGGTGTTTTCTCCGTCACCTGTATGCCATCATCCTGGTTACTACGGAACGCTTTACGATCATATATCTTCAACGCCAGGCCTCAACTGCTAGCACAAAGTGGCGTTTACATTCGCACCGCAGTCTGTTGCGCAGCACGTAGCTTCAAAACCATGCCGAAGCACGAGCGATCGTCTTCGAGCGACAATGTGCTTAAGCACCCATCAACCAAGAGAGCCAAGGAGATAGATGCGGACTCGCCTCTGTCGCAGCTCTATGACATTTTAGATGAACAGAAACACGATCAACCCGGTCGTAATGTGCTCCATTGGTTTCGCTCCAAGGATCTCCGTATTGAAGACAACCGTGGTCTGCATGCCGCGTCAAACCAAGCAAAGGAAGCAAAGAAGAATCTGATTACCATGTATCTGTTCTCGCCAAAGGATATGGAATGGCACGGTACCTCCCCTGTCCGTGTCGACTTTATCCTTGAAACTCTTCGGATCATGCAAACGCAATTGGCAGAGCGAAATATTCCGTTGGCCATCATTACTGCCAATGAGAGACGCGAGAAGGTCGACAAGGTCCTCTCTTTCATCAAAGACAATGATATATCCCATGTCTACGCCAATTACGAGTACGAAGTTGATGAGCTGCGGCGAGACATGAAGCTGGTAAAGAAACTTGCTGAGGAGAAGCAGAAGGCGACCTTTCAGCTTTGCCACGATCAGACCGTCATCGAACCAGGTACTCTTGTCACTGGTACTGGCAACCCACAGAAAGTCTTCACACCCTACCACAAGCAATGGCTCTCGGAGGTCGGGGAGGATCCTAGTCTTCTCGACACAGTCGAGATACCAGTTGGAAATGATGCGAAAGCCAAGGACTCACTCAAAGACCTGTTTGACTCTTCCATTCCACATCTTCCAGAATCCAAGCAGTTCTCTTCCGAGGACGAGAAGAAGCGACTCCGCAAACTCTGGCCGGCCGGCAACAAGGCAGGCATGGATCGACTCTCCAAATTTCTGAAGAAGAACGTCAAGAAGTATGATGAGACTCGTTCCAATCCCGGACTCGATACCTCTTCTCGTCTGTCACCGTATTTCTCCTCTGGCGTTGTCTCTGTTCGTGAGGTCCTAGGAATTGTACGGAAGGCGAATGGAGACAAGAATTTTGACTCAAGTGGGCAATCAGGGATTGCTTCTTGGGTCCGTGAAGTTGTATTCCGAGAGTTCTACAGGCACATTCTCACCGTCATACCGCACAACAGCATGAACCTGCCACAAAACCTTAAATTCGACTTCGTGAAATGGGAGGACGACGAAGAAGGATGGGAGAAGTGGAAAAGTGGTCACACCGGCATGCCTCTCGTCGATGCTGGAATGCGACAACTGAATAATGAAGGCTGGCTGCATAATCGTGCAAGGATGAATGTGTCTTCGTACCTGCGAACGAATTTGCTACTCGACTACCGGAAAGGGGAGAGGTATTTTGCTGAGAAATTGATCGACTGGGACCTGGCAAATAACACGCAAGGATGGGAGCCTTCGTACACCGTATTCAACCCTGTATCACAGGCTGAGCGCAACGATCCAGCGGGCGAGTACATTCGTCGCTGGGTGCCAGAGCTCAAGGATGTGACGGGCAAGGCGGTCTTCGACCCATACCATCGGCTGGACAAAAAGGAATTTGAGAAGTTGGGGTACCCGGAACCGCACGTCGACTGGAATGAGAGCAAGCAGAGATGCATGGAGAGATATAAGAATGACATGAGTGGGGTGGTGCCATGAAGACATGAAAGATGTTGCTCGAGGTGTCGGAAATACCAAGTAGGTGTGCTTCTCTCTAGCCTTGGACAAAGAGCAATTGAAGTGAGGTCTGACAAGTGAAAGGTGGCCGGCGATGCTGTCCTGATTCTCTCCAATAGAAACGGGCTCACTGTGCTTCGGAGGTGATGAAGTCGTGCCTTCCGCTTTTCTATTCCGCCACTTGCAATCCGGCTTCGCGACAAGTTCGGTCGCGTCTGCCTCCCCGTCCATCGATTTCAACAAAGATTGTCACACTCAGCATCTCGACCCAATCACTCTTCCAACCCATCCACTTCCAACGCTTTGATCTTGCCCGATGGAAGCTCAATGAGCTCGTGAGATATCTCTAATAACACGAAGCATCCAGTGGGTCAGCGACGTTGAATATTCTTCCCGCACCTGACGCTAACAGACATCCAGGACCTATCGGTCACACATATTCCATATCGGAAGCAGACGCATTCCTCATCATGCCTCCCAAGCGTAAGAAAGCAACGAAGAAGACGAGCAGTCCGACGAGCAATCCCGGTCAGGCATCCGCAAACCCACAACCTCCAACCACAATGACACTCAATCCGGCCTGGCCCATCTTCACTCGAGACATCGAAGACGATACCGTGACTGTCCCATCAGTCTCCGGGTCCCTTCGAGACAGCGGTATCCGCCGTCGTTTTGATGGAGAGGCCAGGAAGTGTTACCTGCTGGACCTTCCCCCCGAGGTTAGGATGATGATTTACGACTGCCTCAAGACCACAAATACCAACAACGTGTATTTTCGATACCCCAGCGGCGAGGGGTGGGTCGAGATGGTTGGACGCACATTTGGCTGGGTCAATAGCATCCATGCCTCCACGAGCAAGCACAGTTCAAGCGAGACGATGCGCAAGCACCATTTTCTTCTACTTGCCGCATCCTGCAATTTCTTCCGGGACGAACTGACTACTTTGGGTCTCATTAATGCAGTAGTGAGGCTGGAGACGGAAGCCACCCTGACATTCCAGCGCGCTACAATCGCGAAACGCATCCTTCCCGGGGGCCTTGGTAACGTACTTCAATGTCTTCAGGTTGTCATCTTTGCTGGACCTGGCTTCGGCAAGACCTTCCATTACCTCATGGCTGATCTCGAACTTGGTGCGAGGCTTCAGAGTTTCCATATTTATCTCCAGCTTTACGATGGGCACATGTCTGGTGATGCTTTCAAGGATCAAGTTACATACTTTCTGGACACCTGGAAGAGCCTTCTGTGTAGCTGCCACATCATCTTCGAGGTGATTCGTTTCGTGCCCGATCGTTTCATCGACACCATGATCAAGATTTTTGGTAAGTATCGGTTGTGTCGAGTACCTAAACTTGTGAACTGACACATGCAGATGCAGAAAAGCAACGTATCACGCTCAGGAACATACTAAAGCCAGAAGAACAAACTGCACTATTCGACCGGATGACACATCTCACGCAGCTCATGCGTACAGGTCAGAGCGTGGGCATTATCGGCATTTGATTCGTCCCGGCATTGAGGGAGCGGTCTTCATTCCTGGCGAGATCGGAATCGCTGTGTGGCCTCAAATGAATGGGCGAAGGCTGCGGATACTAGGGTAGCTATTAGATAGTATGCTTCATGACTTTGTAGCATCGCCTGATGCGCATGCATGAGACATCGATAACCAGTCAACCTTCATCTTTTCGTCATCTTTTCTTTGCCTCCCTTCGTTCGGTGCAGGAGCCATATCCCACTTGACATACACATCTCTGGCAATGAACTCCTTCATCTCCTTTCACCTGCAATAATTGACGATAAGACAGCCTCTTACGTCCAGCATTTCAATCATTTGCTACACCTGATACTTCTTTCATTCACCGGATGAGCTTGAGCTATCTCGCTCGACATCATCTCATCTCCGGTCACATCGAGAGGTCTGGCTGACTTTCCTTCGCCTTCTGACAGAAGACAATCTCATCTCCAACTCACTGGCATTCTCTCACACCTACCCTTGGTCGTCTACCTCTCAATTTTTTCGACCCTCTCCACCACTTTGGCAGAGCAGCATCAGCTCACGGAAATGGCACCCACTATCTCTGACAACAATTTCAAGGCTGCAACCGAGATTCTCAAGCCCAACAAGACCAAAACTACCAGGGTCAGCAAGCAGGACAAGGGCAGCACCAAAGCTCCAGCCAAGCGCGGAAGGAAGAAGGCAGAAAAGCGATGCATGATCGTTGAGACGCCTGTCGAGGTGATGGATCTGGTGATGAAGGGCCTCACCGAAGGTCCCGACTACGACGCCATGCTCAACGGATGTGCATGGCGGCTCTCCAATTACAAGGAAATCCTGAAGGAGGATCGAAAGAAGCATTCAAACTACGACCATCTCTCCAAAGCTGCGGGAACAGAGAGAAATCCCGACAACATGTTCAAAGCCAAGGTTGTCTTCCAAAGCAAGGGTGGTTGGGCAGCAAGAGCAGACTTTTCTCATGAGTGTCCCAGCGACATTGTGAATCTGGCCATGACATGCGGAAGTGTGTGGTCGTACGTCCAGATGGTTGCGCCCTTCAAGATCTCGCCGGTATTTGACATCACAGCATCGAGTGCTTATGTCAAAGCGAAGTCCGAAAGCGCACAGCTCCCTAAGCCTTTGAGGAACAATGTCGACCATTTGGACGTCACTCTTCACGCTGGGCGTAACGAACTGTCAAAGGTTTTCCAGAAGTTCTTCGCAGGTATGAAAATGGGCAAGGACCTGAAGTCACTTACGTTCCGCCTGCATGGGATCCCATGGTACTATGAGGACATCCTACCAGACGAAGCTCGCTGGGTCGAAGTTGATGAGTTTTTGAAAGCCTGGAGCCGTCTCGAGTGTCCATTCCGTGTCAAGATCGTCTTCCCAACTCTCAAGTTCCACAGGACTATTCAAAGGGTGTCTATCTGGATGGGTAAGTGAAGCTGCTTGCGCAAATAATGATAGTACTGACAGGGCCGCAGAATTGGAAGAGATGCGCTTGGAGAGACTGCTCGGCGACATCCCCAAAAGCAAGACTAACCATCTCGCGCGCGCTGGTCTCAAGAGGATTGAGAAGGGCAGTCTGAAGATCGAGAACTATATGCTCTCAGACAACGCGGAACAGACCACGGAAGATGATCCCAAGCACTGAAGCCAGCCTGTCACAAGCCAATAGAGAACTTCGATCACCCTTGACTCGAGAGATTTCTACACTGGCATGAGCACGACTCGAGGCCCGCGATGACAACCCCGAACTCACCGTTGTTCCGCCACCCAGGCAGCACATCGACGTATCAGCGAAGCCCTACCAAGCACAACTCCCACAGTTCATATAACACAGCTCACTTCCAGCATCGAGTTCACATTCTCAGCACTGTACCACCACTCTTTCAACGAGCACTCAAGCTCACCCAGCGGACTTTCTCCCGCTTTGCATTTGCAAGCGCAGACAGCAATCACATGATGATCAGCTCAGCATAGGTCCATAGTACCTTCGCAATCAATAACAAGATGAAACATGAGTTCGAGTGCATTTATGTTGACAAGTCCCTCTTTCAATTTGAAGACGCCTAGTCGGAGAGCGAGGTGGGTTACGTAATCCGCTCGTGCCCTGGCCTGAGGGCTAATGCCCTGGCCTAATTTTGGGACCATGCAGTATTGTGTCGACCATACAGTATTGTGTCGAGCGTCGTATCAGCGTTCATGCAGCGACATGTTCTGCCTGTTGCATGTCTTCGCGTTAGATTGCACAGCAACATCTCACGCTCTTGTCGGGTACACGTGTGAAAATATACCGTAATCGATTCACTCTATCTACAAGCATATCTCTCGTTGCGCTTCGCCGGTGGTCCTCGCCATAGCCCACTACATTGCGGTCGGAGAGTTGTCAATGATTGCCCTCGCCAGTGAAAGCTTCACAGCCCCAGGCCTGTAATCGCGCAGTAGTAGTAGAAGTGCTCTGAATGAGAATGCGCGGGCTGGGTCGAAAGTGCGAGAAGGAAGGAATAGCAACGCCGCTATGCACCATATATATTGATCAAGTACGAAGGAAAAAGCTGGCCCGAGCGTGAGGCGGGCTTTGAATTTGTGGCGCAAGTGTGCCTGCGATGGGAAGGGGGCCAATGTGAGAAAGTTTGGCTGGTCGGATATGTGGTATGATGCGTCTTATTAGAGATTGGGACGTGGAAGTGGGTATCTTCTGTGTCTGATGTTGAGAGAAAGTCATACAAGAGGTAATGTGCCGCATCTGAATGTGCTTATAGGATCGTGCACTTCGACTTCTTGGACTTGGCTAAGGGTCGAGGTGAGAGTACCGCACTACGAGATGTGTTAGAATATCCGCGCTGCAAGACTAAGATCGTGAGCAAGCATACCGAATTGCCTCGTCAAACACGGATTTGAGATTCCGCTGGGTCAGGGCCGAGCACTCCATGTACTTGTGCGCCTTAATCTCTTTCGCCAATGATACAGCCTGCTCGTATTGTATCGGCGCCATCTTCTTCTGCCGCAGCGACTCCTTGGTCTGCTCGTCGTCTCTCAAATCCAGCTTGGTACCGACTAAGATGATCGGTACGTTGGGTGCGTGATGTTCGATCTCGGGATACCACTATGTACTCGTCAGCGCTCTCCTAGATATTGCGCATTTCCAGGGTTGCGCACCTTTGCTTTTACGTTGTCGAATGATGGTGGAGATACTATCGAGAAGCAGATCAAGAAAACGTCGGTCTGGGGGTATGAAAGTGGTCGCAATCTGTCGTAATCTTCTTGACCGGCAGTATCCCATAGACCGAGGGAAATTGGCTTGCCATCTACCATCACGCTCGCCGAGTAGTTATCGAATCTGTAAATCTTGTCAGAGTCGCCTCTTTCCCCCTGGTCTTGTTGTGCCACCTACACTGTCGGAATGTACTCGCCGGGGAACGCATTCGTCGTGTACGAGATGAGCAAACATGTCTGAAAGAGTCAACAATGGATCGAAGCAATGCGCGAAATGGATTGCTTACTTTGCCGACAGCACCGTCGCCTGTTACCACACACTGATTGTCCGGTCAGCGCCCATCACATGTTTGCCCCTATTTACATCTTTGCCGTACCTTGAGCGATTGTGTCGCTTGCTGTGCCGCCATTGTGTGCTCGTCTTTGCTCTTCCTGAGTGATGCTCGTTTGGCACTCTCTTATCGAGGTCTTTTGACCTGGTACTTGTTCGAGGAGCGACCGAGGCGATTGGTCTTGGCTGATCGGTTGAGCTGTCGTTTGGTACCTTGCAGGAAGCGGCGCAAAGGCTGGCGATGTCGAATACGAAATGCAGGTACAGCGATGACCTCGTGTGGATTGCGGGTGGGACTCAAGCCGAACAGCAGAGTAAGAGGCTGGAGATAGGCCGTTTACTGGTAGCGGAAGCTACCGATGCGGACGGGCTAGCTCAACGGGTGCGTGGTGAGGTGAGCGATCGGTGAGACAACCGCAAGTGCCGAAGAGAGATGAACGTTTGTCGTGGATCTGATGTTGATGAATTGATGCGAGATCCGAGAGCTGGGGGGCAGGGGCAGCACGACTGTAAATGTATCAAGATGAGACACAGAGTGGGAAGGTAGGTCGTGATGCCTCAAGCCTGCGGTCTGGCGCGACGGGAAGGATGGCCGAAAAGACCCTGAAGATTGCTCCCTATTGGTCGATGAGGAAGGTGGCGAGTCATGCTTTTGGGAACTTTTTTGCTAGAGGAGAGCCAATGATAATGGGAATGTGTCTTCTGGGAGTTCTTGTGGACAGCGTGCTATCGAATGACTGTGCCAACTATCAGGGTATCATGCGCTGTCATCGTGAAAAAGCATCTAACAAAGTGGCATCGTACTCGAGACCACTCAATCGTCAAACGCCACCCAAAGCATCTCGCTACATGCGCCCACATGACTGACGCGCTGTCCAGTGCGGATCAAGAGCCATGCATCTTCACCACGACATCACTCGTCGTACAGAGATTTGGAACATCATCTCTAGCCCTTGTGCTTCTTCTTCTTCCCGCTTTCACCAGTCGAGTCCTTCGACTTTCCGAGCAGCTTCTGGAATGCCCCATGCGCATCATTCGGAGCATGCGAATGCTTCGTCCTTCGGCTATGCTTGTCGCTGGCAGACCTGTTCTCCTTCGTGCCGCTCTTCTCTGCTCTGCTCTTCTTGCTGCTTGCTTGTCTCGTCGTCTCATCTCTCTCCCCACCCTCCCCCTCAATCATCTCCTCTCGTCCTTCTGCCTCGTCTTCTTTCATCCTCTTCCCTGCAGCGCCAAATCTGTTCCCTTTTGAGTACCGTTCCACCAATTCCTGTTCCTGCGCCTTCCTCTTAATACCTTGCTGGTCTTGTGCATCCTCTCGGTCTTTCCGGTCATTCCCAGCAAGTCCCGCCTTGATCATTCTCCCTGCCGCACCCTTGTCCAGCTTCATACTCGGCCCGCCTTGCCCCTCCGCATGCTTGATCTTCTCGAAATAGCTCCGCACTCGCTTGAGCTCCGCGAAGATCGGATGTGACTTGGCTTCCACCCCACTGAGCTGAAACTGAGAGAAGAGTAATGACTCAATCGCATAGGCGACGTGAATGTAGAGCTTGGCTTTGTCGAGGAGTGGAAGTTTGCTAGCTGTGCTGCTGAGAGGTTTCGAGAGGAGGGGCTGTAGGGCTTGGGACGTCGTATCGACGTGCGAAGACAGATTGTTGAGCAGCGTTGAGATATGGCTCGAATCTGTGTCAGCAGCCATGGTGTCGTTTCCGTTTGTTAGAATGAGAAGATGGTAGATGAGAGGAGAATGAACGCAAATGTTCACCTCACTCGTCATGTGAAATTCGGCGAGTCATGCAGAAATTTTGGGCGGAGCAGATTTCAGAGACGGATGCGGATCTCGACTTTCATAAACTTATCGAAAAGACGACTGACACAATTCGCCATGTCGGAAGCGGAGATCTTGAGCAGCAAAGCTAAAAAGGCCAAAAGATCAGAGGAACGATTCAAAAAGAGCAAGAAACGCAAGCGAGACGACGATGCGGCGGAAGAGAATGCCGACACCCCCCAGACCGCCGCCGACGAGGCCTACGCACCAGTCATAGTAGACGACGCAGACAAGGCAACCGCACCACCCAAGAAAAAGAAGAGTTCGAAACGAAAGTCAACCTCCGACGAGACACAAGAGCCCGCACAACCACCCAAGCCCTCCAAGAAGCGAAAGACCGACCCCACCCCACCAGCAAACGACACCACCGACCCAACCACTGCTCCCGATCCCGAAGCTGCACCCCCAAGCAAACAACGCTTCATAGTCTTCATCGGCAACCTCCCCTACAGCACCACCACCGCCGCCCTCGAAACGCACTTCAAATCCATCACCCCCTCGTCCATCCGACACTGCACCGACCCCAAAACCGGGAAAAGCAAAGGCTTTGCCTTCCTCGAATTCGCGTCCTTCGACCGCATGAAGACCTGTCTGAAACTCTACCACCATTCCATGTTCGACAGCGGCAAGGCGGGGGAGAAGAAGCGGAGGATCAATGTGGAGTTGACGGCGGGCGGAGGGGGCAAGGGGGAGGGGAGGAAGCAGAAGTTGGAGGAGAAGAATGTGAGGTTGGAGGAGCAGAGGAAGAGGAGAGCGGAGGCGTTGGCGAAGCAGGAGGCGAGGAAGGAGAGGAAGGGGAAGGGGCCAGGGGATGGGAAGGGGAGAGGGAAGCAGGAGGGGGGCGGTGGGGAGGTGGAGGTGGTGGATGCGGCGGAGGGGATGCATCCTGCTAGAGCGGCCATGATGCAGAAGGGGAGGTAGTTGGCCTCGGAAGTGAGCGGGAGATATGATACCCCAGAAGAGGAATACATGGTCGTTACGTCTTTGAATTGTGTCCTTGTATTGTACAAATGCATCCCATCCCGACTCGTGCTTGTTCTACCACGACGCCTTCTTCACACCTGGTAATTGTCCGGCCAGCGCATTCATCCTAAATTGGAACTGTGAAACATGTCAGAGTCGGATTGCCAACTGTCCTAGCATCATTGCATACCCTTGCCAACCTGAAATCCCTAAACACACCTCTTGCCTTCCCGCCTAGTATACATCGGTTCCTGATCTGAGTCGGTCTCGTGTAGCAGTGCATCTGAGTTAATTGGAGCTGTGCGACGGCGCGAGTCCTTTGCGGCAGGGTGGTATTGCGGACGATATAGCGGAGAGCTTGTCTGTGCAATCGATATGTCAGTATACCGCCCTCGTGCAGTGCCGGCCACCACCTCGCTGCGCGAAGTCTGGATGCGCACCTTTCGACCTCGTTCTTCTCAAAGACCTTCCGCTTTGTGTGATCTCGGATCACACCGATGTTGACGAAGCCGCCCAAATCGAGCCGCTTCGCTCTGAATTGCGCCATCGTTGTGGAATGCTGTGTAGAGGCGGCTCGAGGGCAAAGCTTGCATGAAGTCGAAGCTGCTGACTAAGCGTGTTTGATGGGCGACCAACTTCATGAACCGCCGCAGAAGAGGTCATTCACTGAGTCACCAACGCAATGTCGACGCGAAGTAAAACCACGCTGGTACGAGCATCAACAGAGGCGAGGGACACAACAACTGCGTAAAGGTAGGCCACGTATGTACTGGTAAAAATCTCCAGCATCGCTTGGTCCGCAACTTTCGCCATTTCTCTCACTGGCAATATTGCAATCTCTTCTATCACGAGCATCATATCGTCGTCCCGAAATGCTCGAGCAGCAGTCGTCGTCCGTGACAATGCGTATTCCATCATCACCGGCCGGGATGCGGCTACCATTCCCGACCCAAACGTAATTAAAGAAGCTCTCACATTTTACTGACCTGTTGGAGATGGCCACATGCTTCGAGTTCACATTCATCTGTGGATGCTTGATGTCTGGAAGCATTTTGTCTGGCATTGCGATCCTCGTTCAGCGTGCAGCATTGGCACACACCGTCCAATATTCATCCGGGCGAAAGCTATTCCCAGGTTAGTCAAGACAGCTCGAAGACGCATTGTCATCACACATCCTCCAAGAGTGAGTTCATGAACAGAAGGAGCGTTGTGCACAAGCTCGATCAACAAAGCAAGTCCAAGCACGGCACAGCAGATTTGAGTAAGTTCAAAAGCACCTTGCATTCAGCTATGAAGTCAGATCCGACCGCCAGGCTGTCCACAATGCCTCCGACCAACCAAATCATCCACGAGTATGCACAACATCTCCAAGTGCTCCTGCATACAAATCCAGAACCGAAAAGCATCGTGGATGTCGCGAATGAAAGTTTTCGAGTGATCGGAAGCGGAGAGACGACAACTGGCATCGCGGAGGGAAGACCTATAAAAGCCCGTATGGGGTCAGCCCGAGGACTGAGTGAGTGTCGAATCAGAAAACCATGGCCTCATCATTTCCAAGTACCGGATCAGAGTGTTTTTTTTTCAGTGTGGATGGATTTTATCATCATCGACGACCCACCTGTTATGACATGATCGGTGATGATCATACATGCTGCAAGTCGCCTCGTAAGAGTCGATGGAAGGTAGCAAGGACTGAGATTATGTCAGTGGTGGGTGCTGATAGACTGCAATGGGAAGCTTACTCGGGGAGAGCGTCGATCGACAACGATAGCGTAAGAAGGCGGTGGATTGAATGCACAGCGCGATGCAACAGGATGCTGGCTTCGGCAGAGGTAAAGAGTGGTTGAAGATAGTACGAAGACGCATGATGGGTTGGACTATGAGATGAGTGATGAGAAGGACGGATGGCTTGTTGGAAAGATGCATTTGCTAATATAGTAGATTCCGGTATCGACTGCAACCACGGCCAACAGGACCTTCCTCAGCAAACTGTGGTCGTCGCGACCACCTAAGGATGTGACGAGGCATTCAGATCAGCAGGAACTGGCTGAGACCAGCGCCTTGCTCCTTCTCCTGACCATGGCAAGGCGAATTGCAAGCATGTATAGCAGGGAAATTCGTAGAAACATGATCAAGTCACATATGCTGCTTTTGCTGTACATTTCATGACGACCAAGGCCTTGATAGCGGCGTGTAGATTGCTCGGTGACGGCCTCCGTCCACTTTATGCCACGGCCCTTAGCCGGCTGCCAATTCCATTTCTCAATATGTCAAGTGCAGCCCTTCATCACCAGCCGTGCCTTGGCTCTTGTTCAGTGTACTTCCACGAATGATTGGTGCGCGATCCTACCAGCACATGGACTGACTAGTGCCCTTCTCGAAGTCGACAGGAACCAAGATACAGCTTCTTACCTAGTGCGCACCTATAATGACTACAGGTTCAATCATGACGCGGAGAAGTCATCTTTGCCATCACGAAGCCGATACCTTGCAGTTTGGCGTGGAAGCATGCACATCCTTCAGACAAATATCCTTGGACCTCGGCGTGAGGTTGCCTGGCACATCCTCTGAGATCGAATGAAGGTTCTAATGATGGGCTCTGGACACATGTATGGCAGGTAGGAACACAATCTATTGAGAGTCGAGTTTTGTGCGCCATCGCCTATGCGAGCTAGGTGTATACATCCATGCCGAATCAAGCTCTGATCCCTACAATCATATCTCTTCCTTGACCCATCTTCTAGTACTGGCTGGCAGCCTGCTGGCATGCCTTGAGCTGATCCAGATACCATCCGCAGATGGTCAGGCTGCCCTGGTTCTCGTCCATGCATCGGCGGAAGTTGCCAACATCCGTCGCGCAAGGGCCTTGTGTTTGGAACTGTGCGTTGGAGGAGTTGTAGGTGTTGTCGGCAGCCTGGCTCTGGACCTCAGCTGGAGGGGCCGATGATCCGCCACCGAAGAAGCCGCCGATGGCGTGGCCGATAGATGATCCGACCGCGACACCACTGATCGGGTCAGCACTCATGAGACTCGGAGAAGAGGGTGACATCTACTTACGCCGCAGTGCTGGCCATCTGGCCAAACAGACCCGAGCCTTGAGATTGCTGAGGCGGCGCCTGCTGCTGAGCCGGAGGATGCGCTGCAGTCGAAGAAGGACGGGTTTGCTGTGGCGCTGGTCGAGGAGGAGCTGCTGGGGCAGCAGTTGGGCGCCTAGGCGCAGCTGATCCACCGCGTTGACGAGGCATGTTGATGGAGATGTTAGGTCGTGAGATGTGAGTCTATCGAGTGTTTGCTGTGAAGATTGAAGAGTAGAACGAATGAGAAGTAGAAATGGTAGCTTCTCGACTCGCAACGCCGAATGCCGAGTGGGTCCGGCATGCTGTCAAATGCTCACTTATGATTGGCTGAAGTCGGAGACTCCCGAAGGCGCGTCTTTCCATCTGCCTCCACCACTTCACTTCACCTTCGCAGCATCGACATTTGCTTCCTTGTGCAATTTTGATGGCGGTCCCTCTAAGTACGGTTTATCGCGCAACGTACAAATGCGCAGTCGAACATGTGGCTTGCAACCGAGCACCCTAGAGGCGACAGAACTTTCCTACTCCTTGAATTCGGCCAACACGTTACCAGGCAAGGCCTTGGAAGTATGGCAAGGGCGCGGGGAGCTGTTCTGAAAATCCAAAAGGGGACAAGAAGTGGGTGCTGCGTAAGTGGTTGCAGCTGATCCGATTCTCAAGTCCGCGTCCGCGTTCTGCATTCCTTTTTGCCCTGTTCGCAATCCCTTGCTTCACCCGTGCTTCTCGATTCCTCGATCCCAATTGCCAGCTATTCGGTTGTCCTTTGACAGAAGTCCGGGGATGTTGACAGTCCCTGACATCCTCATTCCTTGCTCCATACGGCTGGGACGGACGGTCATACAATTTGAAAGCATGTCCGCCACCATCCGTGCGAGCAATCTTCTTTTCCTATTACCGGGGTCGGGAGATTGAGCCAGCATTGGTCAACATGAGCAGTATCAAGATGACGCCAACCAAGCACGAGCCTCGCACCGAGACTTTGCGAATACCAGGAAGTAGCAGGAAGCCTCGGCCAGCTCCACTTCAGCCATTGCGGCAAGCACCTGGTCCACTTCGAAAAGGTAGCGTTCGCCTTGTCAGCAACGATGGATCGTCAAGTGTATACAGTACGAGTCTCTTGCGTCAGCCCTCTGTGGAAACCAGATGCAGCACACTCAAGTCGGATATCATCAATTACTACCTGTATTCGGGGACCAGCAATGCTAGTGCCGCCACAATACCCACTGAGCAAGTCCCACAACGCCCTGCCGCGTTTGATTTTGGCGAGTTCAATGAAACATGGCAGGATATCGACGACAGTCAGCATCTACACAATCGGGAAATAATGTCGAATCAGAAGCCCAGCGTTGCGGAGCACGAGATCAAGCCAGGTCTCCCCCTAGCTGGTACCGGGACAGGCTTGACGGCCACAGCCACAGTCAATCCATCAGACTTTCCCGGCAACGCCATCGCCGGGTTCAACTTTGCTCTCGACGAAGACGAACCCGCCATCGCCCTTCTCGACCAAGAATCACCTCCACCAGCCCACCTCTCCTTCGAGTCCTCACCACCCCGCCCATCCCATCCAACCTCCAACCTACCCTCCCTACCGACATCCCCCCTCCCGCCCCCTCCCGCGCCAACACCAACCTACTCCCTCTTCCCGACCATCACCACCCCGCCTCAACCCATCCCCGGCCTTACCCTCCCCTTCCGCCTCTCGTCCTCCACAACTCACACCCGCTCCACCTCCTCCTCATCCTCCATCCTCTACGCCCCCTCAGCCATGATCCTCTCCCCACCCCCGCTCGCACCCACCTCCTCCCTCCCCCGCCGTCCCCACGCCGCCCGCATCCGCAGCACCACCCTCGTCTCCCCACCAATCACCCCCTCAACAACCTCCACAGCAACCATCCGCCCATCCCTCTCCTCCGCCACCTCAAGCAAACCCAAGCACAAAAGGGACTTCACCACCTCCTCCTCCTTCTCCTCCTCCGTCGGATCCTACAGCAAGCACGGCATACGATGGTCAGGGGACACGGACACCGCGCCCGCCTCGGGATCCGTCTCCGCCTCGCATCCCCTTCTCGAGTTGGCGCCGCTGACGTCCCCGACTAGTATGACGCCGATGGGGAGCGTGGGCGCGAGCTATATCTCGAGTAAAAAGAGGATATCGAGGCCGTTGTTGAGGGCGGATTTGTTTGAGGAGGTGAAGGTTAGTGTGTTTGATGATGATGAGAGTGAGGAGGAAGATGGAGGGGGGAGGGGAGGGAGGTGGTGGCGGCGGGTTAGTGGGGGGTCGAGGGGGAGGGGAGGGAAGGGAGGGGAGAGGGGCGGGAGCTGGGGGAGCTGGGGAAGGAGAGGGGGAAGTTGGGGGAGTTTAGCGAGTGGGGTCGGGGGTGAGGATGGAGGGGAGGGGAGGTTGGTGGGACGGACTGCAGTGCTGGGAGGCGGGGATGGATGGGGTAGCAGGAGGAAGAGGAGGGGTTGGGCCTGTTGTGGGCTCTGAGAACTTGACGTGGGGAGATGAGGATGGAAGATAGGGTGGTGATGAGTGATGATTTATGAATCTCATGAATGCAAACATGCAAAGTCTATAGACTAGGTATCGATGACAAGACTCAGTACTCCAAACAGCCAGCCGATGAACACAACCAACGTGAGGAACAAGGCTTGCCCCCATCCTACCGGCCATTTGCCGAGCTTCTCATCTATCTTTCGTCCCGTCTTGCGCATTCGTCCTTCCATCCGATCTCTGCTCTCCACTAAAGCCCTCTTCCATGGTATATGCAGTCCTCGGTCCTCCAACACTTGTTCTGCGACCAGCTTGCCGCCTGCAAGACAAATGGGGACGCCGGTGCCGGGGTGTGTACTTGCGCCGACAAAGTAGAGGTCTTGGATGTTGTCTCCAGGAGCGATGAGTTCGCCAACACGCTGAATACCGGATGTGACGTTCTTGCCGAGCTCGTTGCCGAAGACGCTCTTCAGGGTCGGTGCGAGGAATTCGAACTTGCCATCCAATGCTCCGCCTTTGCGAGCTCGTGTGGCAGGACGGAAGGAGAGGACATTGAAGAAAGAATGTGAGAGACCGAGAATGGCGCCGCGATCGAGGTTGAATTTCTCGCGCCAGGTAAAGGGATCGTTTGTGATTTCGTGAGAGATTAGTGGACCAATATCGACGCCAATGCGGGAGGAGATCGTGCGAATGATGGTGCCGCGTGCTGAGGACAGCATCTTCGGGAAGTCTTGTGTTGTAGTTGGAGGTAAGCCAGATGCGTCCTTGGAGTTTGTGAGTTTTGTTGGGTCGGAGTGACCATTCACGCCGTTGGTCAGGCCATTGGTCTGGGGAACACTGGTTTCTGATGGCTCCAGGAGATGACCGACCGGAACGAGGATGACGAGTGAGTCCTTACCCTCGGGCGCAGCAGTCGGATCTACCCGTGATGGTACGTTGACGTAGAAGCTAGGCTCGTTCGGAATGAGATGCTTTTTGAAGATGTTGTCGAAGGACTCGCGGTACTCATCGGCAAGGAAGATGTTGTGTGCTGATAGTTCGGGAACCTTGCGGTTCAGCGCCCAGTAGAATGAGATGCTGCTGCATGACGTCGGACGTTGCGCTAGAGAGTGTGCGTACGGCGTGTCTGGGAGCAGTTTCTGATAGGCGTACACCAAGTCAGAGTTGTTGATCACAACATCTGCAGTCAAAGTCTCGCCTGACGTGAGGAGGACACCAGTAGCTCGAGCGCCATCAGAAGACAGCAGAATCTTGGATACTGGTGTCGAGAAGCGGTAATTGACGCCTAATCGCTGGCCGATGGCCACGAGAGCTTGGATTACCTAGCAGGATGTCAGATCTACCAGAATGCTCGGAGCATAATTGAACCGACCTTGTTGAAGCCGCCGACAGGATACCAGATACCTTCGGCGAGCTCAGTATATTGTAGAAGACTGTATGTGCCCGGCGCATCGAACGGGCTCATGCCCATATACATGCTGCCGAATGTAAAGACCCTCCGTAGCCTCTCGGTGAAGAAGTACTTTGCCGATCGTCCATATATACTCTCAAAAGCGTGCAGTGCCGGTAGGTGTCTCAAGAAGCTCGTCCGTAACATCGAAAGGATATCCGTAAAGTTCCGCATCAGCACATGCGATACGCTGAGCTCGTAATGATCGTGTGCTTCCTTTAAGAAGTCCATGTATCTCTTGAACCCATCCTTACCCTCCCACCTTTCGATCTCAGTCTTCATGGTCGCCAGATCTGTAGAGAGCTTGAATGACTCGCCATCGCCGAACCAGATGTTATAGTTCGGGTCGCATTTCTTGAGAATGACATCTTCGGCTTCGAGGGTGGTGTCGAGGTCGCGGAAAGTCTCGCGGAAGAGGTCAGGTAGTAGGAGGAGAGAAGGCCCTTGATCGAAGCGCTGTAGACATGTCAGTCCATGTCGATTCGCTCGCCTGCAGTCCTGCATACCCATCCTTCGTGGTGGATCAGCGAGCAGCGTCCTCCACTGAAGTCGTTCTTCTCAACGACAGTGACGTTGAAGCCTGCTTTGGCTAGTCGGGCAGCCGTAGATACTCCCCCAACGCCTGCGCCTGTGCTATGTTAACATCTGGCTAGGAGTGCTGCGAGGGTGAACTATAGAGCTCGGGAAACAGCGGCAAGCTGTACGAATGGAAGCAAGGGGAGACATACCGATGACAATGGCAGTCTTCTTCTCCGACATGTTTACAGAGATGCTACCGAGTAGGAAGCATGGCGAAATGGCAATACAGAACCAAAAAAGATAAGGCGAATACTCAAGGCAAATGTCGACGAGGGCTGAGCTTCAGAAATGGCATGACGTTCAACATTTCCCTTTCCGACCTCGCGCCTTGATCGCCCAGATCCTCTGACATGTGACAAAATCTGGTCGGAGATTGATTGCCGATCTCAAGGTTCATATGGAGCATGCCCTGGACTTCAACATCCTTTCTTCTCTTTCCTTCATCTGTATTGACACAATTGCACGATCCACGCTGAATGAACGTTGATGTGATGATCTCGCTGGCATTGATGACAAAAGGCAAGTGCTGCTTAGGCAAGTATCTCAGTTGACCAGGGCAAGTCTAGATCGCCTTCTTCCATTGTAGATACAAGGCATCGACTTCATTGCTACTGGACCATACTCTGGGCATTGCCATCTATGTGTTCTGGCTGATAGCAATATCGGTACTGTCGTGGCATCCACTCGCATTGCAAGTGTCAAGGCATTGCTTCTCCGCCGAAATTGGAGCTTCGGACTGGGGACAACAGTGCTACAGATTTGGGTGGGCATTGTCCAAAGGCGTTGAGAGGCACACGTCATACAGTAGGCAAATAGCCTGATCTTCATCACCGCCTTCATTGTCGCCGAGCTATTCCCAATAGGCAACTCAGGCACCGTCAAGCTCTTCATCGCCAGGCTGCCACCCTCACTACTCCAACCGTCACCGACGCCCTACAGGTATTGCGTGACCTCATGCATCCACACCAGCACCACCAGCACCACCAGCACCATGCACATGTACATCAGCATCCTACACATGCACACCCAGGTGTTCATGCGCATGACGTCGCCGCGATATTTGCTCGACTGGTTGGTGTTTTCTGGTAGGACCATTTCTGGAGAAGCTTGCGGAGAGACTTTGGCGCCTTCAAGCGGTATGTGCGACAGGAGTATATGGTAGAGGACACTTCCCCGCCTAATCGGTACAAAGTGAGAATCAGAATGAAAGTAGAGCGACGCTCTCACTTGGAACAGGAGATCTTGGTCAGGCAAGCGATGAAAGACGTCTCACTTGGGCGGAGCGGCTGTGTCGATTCTATGGCGGCTACACGGGGTCAGAGCACCGCAGTACATGAAAGCAGCGAGCGAGAGAGCGATCCTCCCAGCGAGACTGTGAGGGAGTCCACGCAGGCTCAAGCGCAAACCCAGAATGAGACTAAGGACGCGGCACTGGACCACGAAATCGAGGGCCTCTTCCTGGACGAATAAATCACACGTGTCTGTCACTACCTAGGCCGATATTCCTATTCGATCGTCATGAACATCCAGCAAAGCAATGCTTCCACCCATCCTGACCGGCTAGAATTCGACTCGCCCGATCCCCAATTCAATCAAGACCTAGGATCACATAGCTCCTTCAAGAAATCTCTCAAATCTCCCTTTGTCGCTGCAGAGATATCTGCCTCGAGCGTCCTGCCTGTCTTTGAAAAGTACTCCCTCTTTATCCTCTCCAAGTGTGCCTTATCCCAGTGAAACCTCACCAGTCTTGAGATGAGCAATTCATATCTCAACTCCTCATCCTTGTTATGGTCCGCAATATCCTGAATCGCATGCCTCAACAGCAACGCATCTCTCGCCGGACGATTAATCGCCCCATTCAAGATATGCGCCAGCACCTCACCCTGCACTTATTAGCTTCCCTTCCCGCATGACCATGTAACATGAGAACTCACCACCAAATTCCCACTCCTCCTCAACGCCTCCCTCGCGAAATTCCCCCCGGTACTCGCCTCATACAACCTCAACACCTCTCTCAAATGCGCATCACTCCTCCTCACCACCACCTCGAGCAAAATACTCTCCCCGCCCTCCCTCGCCCTCATCACCTGCATCAACACCCCAACATCCCTCCTCACCGCCTCGCTCCCCCACACATCCGTCTCCTCCTGCCTCTTCTCCTCAAGCACCCACCCGACCGCCGTCCCAAACTTATCCCTTCTCAACTCCCTCTCCACCATCTTCCTCAAATCATCCCCGTAGCGCTTATCCCTAAACCCCTCCCTGATAGCCCTCACCTCGGCATTCGTGCGCCCCATCAACGCCTCGATGACCAGCTCCCTGCGCGAAGCGGCAGATTGGTAGAAAAAACTCGCCCAGTAACCCTCGGACTCCCAGCGGCCCAGGGCGGTGACGTAGGCTGCTTTGCCGTAGTTGCCCGTGAGTTTGAGCTTGAGGTGTTTGGGGAGGTTGATGCCTTTTCCCGCGATTTTGGCGGTGAGTTTGTATTCTTTGCGGAGGGAGAGGATTTGGTCGTGGGTTAGCACGGGGAGGATCGAGGTTAGGCGCGGGAGGTCGAGGTTGGAGGTGTGAGAGTGGGAGAGGGCTTTTTGGATGGCGAGGGCGTCAGTGGTGGGGGTGTAGAGGGTTACGGACTTTTTGGGGGCGTGCGAGGAGGGGGGTTTGTCTTTGGAGGAGGAGGAGGATTTGGACTTGGAGGTGGATTTGGATTTGGATGATTTGGAGGAGGGTTTCATGTCCTTTGTGCTGGGGTGAGAGAGCTCGAGGTCGGAGAGGTCGGAGTCAGAAGAGTCTGCCATCATGGGGGCGACCATGGGGGAGATGGATTGGTAGGTACCGCGGTAGGCTTCGAGGAGAGGACTGGGTGGTGGGAGACCGCCAGTCGAGTTGATGCCGCCACCACCGATGCTTAGACGATCCATGTGTGGTGCAAGGTTGGAAGATGCCCGTTGTCGACCACCACCGGGGGTAAAGTTGACCACCTGCGCTTGCTGACCAGAGGGCGTGAGTTGAGACGATGGAGCAGATGGATAGTACGCATCAAGAGTACTACTACGGTCGCGCGTCTTATCGTATGATGACGTGCGATGTGGCTCTGGTGGGTAAGGAGACTGTGTCGCATTTGATGCTCCATAGAAAGCATTGGGAGACGGTGCTTGTGCTGGTGGTGAAGTGTGACGGTCGTGGGATGAGTCCTGCCTCCTGAGGTCGGATGGGTAGTAGCCATCATGATTCCTCGGGGCCAAATCGCGATCAGAGCTGTATGGATTGTGACCAAAAGCTAGAGAGTCTTCCAGCCTGCCACGGTCACTTGCTCCAGTAATGTCGAACTGGTCAGGATCGGGGAACAAGCTTGACGTCGGATATGGGACTCCGCCACCTGGAGGCATCGAAGATGATGGGTAAGGCACAGAGTCACCAGGATATCCTCCCGGAAGCATCGAGTCTCTTGGATATGGCATGGCCAAATTGTCGTCGAAGCCGCCCGGCATTGCTGGCATGGAGATGGACGATGGAGCTGCCGAGTATTGCTGATACCCATTGGGTGCATCCTTGACGGTCATATTTTCTGTTCGGTATCTGTCTTCCTTTGGTGGGCTCGACTTGCGCTTCGATTCTCGTACATTGCTTCTTGAACGATCCCTGTCGTCGTGAGAGCGTGACCTGGACCTTTCCCGCCGACGGGACGAGCGGTCATCTGGTGTCAACGACATTTTGATTTTTGAGGTATTCTTACAAACTCATTCGCATTGTTCTTGATCACAGAAAAATCAGCAGGTCGCACAAAATAGCTTCAGGAGATTCATGTTGGTTCAGCCGCACTCCTGCATGAACTCCCCGTGAGCATTTGGTTTCAGGTGGCTGGAGTGGCGTTTTGGGTCCAACCAAACATAGTCACCAGACCATACAAAATTGGAAGCGCTTCTCTGCTATCTCTATAAATTGGGTCGTTTGGAGGGATCAAAATGTATATGGATCTTTAGGAAAGTTGTGGCTGTAGATGCAAATGTGGCTGTCGGTCCACGAGAAACGTGCGGGAAGGGAGGCTTTGAAGATACCAAAGGATTAGTATTAATTTCAACATTCTATTTGTGCAACAGCTGTTTTGCTGGCAGTCACTGCGTATGCTCTTCATGCAAATCGTCCTTGTCATTACCTCAGAGTGTCGCCCTGCTGCCCGTGTGCTTGACAGAGAAGATTCCTCGTTCGATGGAGTTGACAAGAATGTACCTTGACTTGAAGTAAGGGTAGTTACTCCATGTGCCGAGGAAAGCGACGGCGCCAGGAGTGTTGTCGTCCTCGGGATAGACATCGAAGAAGCCGATTTCTTGGAAGTTGCCACCAGTAGGGTCAATAGCAACACCACTGAAACCCACAATGCGGTGGCCGGAGGCGTAGTTTGACTGGTACGCGAGGCCCTCGCGAGTGTACTGGTTTTGGCTCCTTGGTGTTGTCAAAGATGACTGGCTTCCACCAGGGGTTCCACGACTTCTTGATGTCGAGCAACTTGGTAAGGTCGAAGATCTGCAGACCATGACCGGCAGCCTCTGATCCGATATAGGCGTAGTTACCGATGACCTTGATATCTCTCCACGAGGCGCTGACTGGCTAGGTGTTGAGGCGTCCGAGGTAGCCCATAGTGCCAGCCAAGGTGTTCAGCTTCACGAAGGCGCTGCCGTCAATCTGGCCGACGAGACCGAACTCGCGACCATCTGGTGAGGTCTAACCCCAGACGTCGTTGCCCCTGATGGCGACAAAAGAGTTGGCAGAGATGCCAAGGTCATCGTGGCTGATGAATCCGTGCAGATTGACGTTGTTACATGAGTAGGTGCTGTTCACGCCGCGGCCAGCTTTGCCATTGATGCAAGGGCTGAACTGCGTGATCTTGGATGGGAACTTTGAAGCAGTGAAGACGGCCTTCTCGGCTGCCTCTTTCCAATCGGTCTCTTTGGCCTCCACGAGTTTGCCGTGGCAGCTCCATGTGACTTGAGTGAGGCGGTGACGATACCCGTCAGGGCTGCGAGGATGATTGGGTTGAAGCGAACCATATCGTTCGCATCAGAGCAAGTTTGAGCAAGTTGGCAGTCTCCAAGCCATTCCTAGCGAGTAATATATACTCATCACTTACCTCTCGTTCGACACTTCACATTCAGCCGAAGCCACTGGGAGCATCAGCTACCAAGCAGCCGTCTACCAGACTTGCCACCTGCCCATCCAGGCCAAAGGATTGCGGGTATTCATGGCAGCGACTGCATGGGCTCTCGACGGAAAGTTGTCATCCTCGCTACATAGTACATGCCAGGAGGATATATCGGCAATACTGTGGAGGTGTCAAGGCGTTGAAGAGTGTGTTTTCTTGGCCATGAGGCGGACTGTAGGAGGTGCGGTGGTGTTGGATGAACTCTGCGCAGTGTGGTCGGCCACTACTGCTGCTCGTGCCTTCTTTTGGCCATATCCTGCACCTCGGATCATCTGTTGTGCTTGTCAAAGCAGAGCCTGACCGGGTCTTGCAGCGGAAACAAGACTCTACCCACCGACAGTCTCAAGGACGAATGGCTGCTATAGCCTGGCCGGTGTGCAAGGTCAGCATCCGACGGGTTGTCGCTCTGTCAAAGCAATAGTCGAAGCTTTCTTTTATTGCATTGAAGCTTGTGGCCACGCGAGGTATATTCAATGACATGGATCCACTAACTTGCTCCAAAAACTCTAATGACAGGTCGTGGGCCTCAACGAAGATCGGTTACTGTAACGACAAGGTCAAGAGTGTGATTGTGGCTGCTGACAAAACAGGGTTCACTGGGCAGCCTCCCAACTTCATGGGCCATTAAATCACCACCCTTGAATCTTCATTCGCTGCGACCTCCTCAGGCACGCCCTGTGCGAGCTCAGCCTTATGCATATGCTGGCATAACCACGAGACGTTCCTGTCCCATCTCATTTCTTACATGTTGTGTCATGCGCAGTCTAGCCAATGGCTTCAATTTAGGTAAGCACTATTCTGCGGGTCAGCCTCAGCGGAAGCCACGACCCTGCTGTCATAAATATACATCACTGTCGTCCGTCTCGGTTCAGACACCGATCAATCTCAATCATGGAGACTGCTACTGCTGTAGAACAGATCAAGACCCTCGTCGCCACTGGCGGTGAGCAGGCACGAAAGTTGGCGCTGGAGGCGACCAGAAAGCTGATCACAGAACTTGAAACGCCGTACGACACCTTTCACCGTCTCCATAGCTTGCATTTGGACCTCGCTATTGCCAAGGTGGGATCAGACCTTGGTCTTTACAAAACGCTATCCGCATCCAAAGAGCCTCTCAGTCTTGCAGCGCTCGCCGAACAGACGAAAGCTCCTGAAGCAACTCTAGGTAGGTCAATCCGGACCCTAAACCACTGAAGTCTGACCACAATTCCAGTACGCATCCTCCGCCACCTCTCCGCACTACACATCATCTCCGAATCTGGTCCAGGCAGCTACACCTCCAGCAACATCACCCACCACCTGGCCCTCCCCGGCATCGAAGGCGGGCTCATCCATGCGTACGCTCCCCTCCCCCCCCTCCCCATCCCCCTTGTTAACCCTTTCAGCTTCGACAACTGCGGTCCAATCTTCCAACGCCTCCCCTCCTTCCTCGCCGAAACCTCCTACGCCCCCCCTCCCTCCCTCACAAACACAGCCTTCAACGCAGCCTACTCCACCCCCCTCCCCGTCTTCCACTGGATAACCCAATTCCCCGAGCGTTTCGCCTCCTTCCAAGCCGCCATGACAGTCCAATCCATAAACCAACCCCCGTGGCACGCCGTCTTCCCCTTCACCACCTCCCTGGGCTCTTTCGCCAGCTCCCACCCTGACTCCCCCGTCTTCGTCGACGTAGGCGGCGGTATAGGCCACCAATGCGCGGCCCTCATCGACGCCTTTCCTGACCTCGGCCTGAAGGGTAGGGTAGTCCTGCAGGACCTCCCGCCCACCATCGCCATCGCCGAAGCGCAAGGCATGCTGGCCGACACCACCGGGATCAAGGGAGAAGCGCACGACTTCTTCACCCCTCAACCTGCGACTTCCCAAGGGGCAAGGTTCTACTACCTGCGTACCGTGCTGCATGATTGGCCCGATGACAAGTGCGGGGTGATACTCAAGCAGATCGCGGCTGCTATGGGGGAGGACAGTGAGGTTTTGATAGACGAGGTGGTGCTGCCCGAGCAAGGGGCGCATGTGTACGCCACTACGTATGATTTGGTCATGATGAGCGCGTTGGCCGGGAGGGAGAGGACGAGGGGGCAGTGGGAGGGGTTGGTGCGGGAGGCGGGGTTGGAGGTGAGGGAGGTGGTGGGGTATGAGGGGTTGAAGGGGGTCAGTATCATACGATGCGGGAAGAAGGTGTAGACGGATGAAGGCTTAGAGGGGGTTATGTACATTCCTATCTTGTAGAGCGTGTATAGACCAAGCGTCACTGGTTCAGCGCTTTCCACGCCACCACTATCCGTCGCCATTTCGGCACCGTGGCTCGTCCTCTGCGTACCACGTAGCCCTCTTCCCGCAGGGTGCGGCCGATCTCCATGTAGCTCTCCACCGCCACGCGCATGCTGCCTCGCACTTCCGCCGGCAAAGCTTCGATGGCACCTCTGCTGTCTTCGTACAGCTCAAAGGCACGGTCGAGGAGTTTGCCCCTCAGCCGCTCGATCTTCTCCCGGAAGAAGACGTCGTTGTCCTTCTCGCCCTGTCCTTCTCTGCGCAGTGCTCCCGAGCGAATAGTCTTGATGGTCTCGGAGGGAGTGAGCTTCTCTTTTTTCAGCCACGAAGTCGGGATGTAGATGCGCTCCATCTCGGCGTCGACTTCAATGTCGCGTGCGATGTTGGTGTATTGTAGTGCTTGTCCCATCTTGCCGCCTGCGGAGATGAAGTATTTCCTTTCTGCTTCGGACCTACCGCCGGGGAAGTGGAAGAAGCAGTGGTCTAGGCAGAGCTCGGCTACGGTGCCGGCTACGTATTGCGCGTAGAGGTCGAGGTCGGAGGTGGATTTGATGGGGTATTTGACGTCTGAGGCTGTGGTGGGATTGTTCTTGAGGAGTTGGAATTCGAGGTCCATTTCGAAGCCTTTGAGGAGATCATAGAGAGGCTCTGAAGAGAGTCTGTCGGTTTGGAGTTGTAGCAGTGCCGAGTGAGTGTCGCGGGGGAAGTTCTGGACGACGTAGCGGACAATTGGTCCATTGTTTGCATCGCGTGCCATTGGGTCTTTCGACGTGTAGGAGAGGTCGAGGAACTTGGTAAGCTTCTTGATCCACTGCTTCGACTCTTGAATGGTGGCAGCATTGTCGATTAGATCATCAGCGACACGGCAGTACGAGTATAGGAGGATGAGGTCGACGCGGAGACGGCCTTCGAAGACACCACTGGCCAGGTAGAAACTCCTGCTCTTCTTGGAGAGGCGAGTGACGGCTTCTTTGAGGCCATTGATCCGTTCCTCGTCATACGCAGAGGAGGACAGACAGAGGGCTTTGATCATCATGACTGGCGAAGGTAGATTCGATGCAGTCGGGAAGTGAAGGGGAAAGGCGTCCAGCACCGCGACAGCATTGTCAAATGCAATCAGTCCCCACACGATCAGAACATTTGTGAGCAGGAAGAATACAGCTTCCTCAATCTCCAGATGGGGCCAGACGTGAATGCCGAGTTTGGTTCCCGACTCAATGACCCATGTGCCCCGTCGGAGTGCCAACGTATCGACTATCCAGAGATACAATGTAGGCAAGACGATTGGCAGAACCGTGTTGGTGAGCGGCAAGTTGGTGATGAATTGGTATGCCAGGACCCAGAGGAAGAACATGATAGGTATCGCCCACACCAGGATCAAGCCCATGTATGTTCCATCTTGCCCCTTATTCACCATGGCAATCCCTCTCTTCATAATCAACGCCAATGCGATCTGAACGCCCGTCTTCCATACTTTGATGAGGTCCTTCTTGCCTTCGCGACGGAGATATGTTGGGTGAAAAGGCGCCTTGCTAAGGATCAGGTAGAGTAGGGATGTGTTGTATGTCTGTATGACAAAGAAAAAGACCTCTTCTAGTGGGATGTCGAAGAGCTTTGGACCGACAATCACGTCTCGCGGGTAGCTCCATATTGTATTGCGGATCAAGTAGGAATCCCATGGAGTTGTGTATACTACGGCGATCTTGGGCGTGTCAGGGCATGAGATTGATACTCGGGTCAGCACAGTCGGCAACCTACAGTGATGAGAAAGAGAATGCGGTAGACATCTAGTCGCGTCAACAATGGCCGATATAGGAAAGTGAGCACGAGTGCAGGCGGAATGTTGAACTTGAGGTGCCTGTGTTGGAGTGCATTAGCGTATTTGACATGTGAAAGGCTACCTAGTAGTATGCCATCATACTTACACCCATGCATAATCGTAGCCCATGATGAGCGGATTGCGAGACAGATCGGAACTACCAAACAGCCATGGTCCACATCGGGTATGTCCGCGCAGTAAAAGCAATGAAGATGCAAGATGGGGGGTGCTACGAAGACATTTACCCAGTGTTGAGGAAAAGGCAGAAGCTTTAGAAGCAGAGACAAAGGCGACGAATTCAATCCCGAAGGCTCCGGTCAGCGAAGGCAGATTTCCGTTCACAAGGCAATTGGGAACGTGATGCTGCGCTGCGCTGCGCTGCCCGCTCAACGCGAGGCTTGCTTTCTGCTTGAATCTCAACCACGGCTTCCTGCAATTTTGCTACGCATTATTGACACATGTCGGTTGTCGGCGAATTTTCGTCTATTCTTTGCTGCACGACAACGGCGTGACTTTTCGGAGGTTTTTTTGCTCTGCATGACGCACAGAGACAACGTCAAATGCTCGGCTGGACGGCAGCAGAGCCGGTCGAGATTTTGACGGTGATCGCCATGGCCCATCCGCGAACATCCTCGAGGTTCCGAAGGTTCCTGTCTCTCCCCGCTGCGGCGCTTTTCAGATCAGACCTCTCCAGATCGAGATTCGCAGTCCAAGCTCCCAGCCAAATTTCGTCATGCCGCAGCTCTACTCGTCGCGCCCATCTCCATCCAATGTCAGGTTCAGGTTGGTCTGCTCGGTCCACCGAAACACTCGCGAGGTAGGCTTCTTCACATGCTTCGTTCGGCAGACTCTGGCGGTTCATGGGCCATTCTCTTCTAATCCTTTTCGGTCGACGTTTTCGACCATCATAACCACGTCCATGTCACCTTGACTTGCCGCTGCTGTTCCCTGTCGACTGTTTGTTTTCCCACAGCCGTCATGACTCTAGCAGGACAAAAGCGAAAGAGGGGTCAAGCATCTGCAAAGCACCCGTATGTTGAGCTCGACAACTACCATGAATCGATATGGACGACTTGCTGACCTTCCCAGCTACCTCGCTGGCAACTTTGCACCAATCCAATCAGTGGTTCCTCTCACACCTTGTACGTTCGAGGGCAGGATTCCCGATGAGCTCGCTGGCGGTGAATACGTGAGAAATGGCGGCAATCCAGTCTCAAATGAGGACCTCGGACGGGATGCACACTGGTTCGACGGCGACGGCATGCTCGCTGGTGTTGCTTTTACAAAAGAGGAGGATGGCAAAGTACAGCCTCAGTTCGTGAACCAATACGTCCTCACAGACGTATACTTGTCGACCATATCCTCACCGCACAACAAGACACCTATCCTTCCAAGTATAGCCACTCTGGTAAATCCTCTAGCCTCCTTCTTCTGGATCACATGGCGAGTCATGAGAACCATCTTTCTGGTCATCCTATCTTTCATGTCCGGCTCGAAACAAGCAATCAAGAAGATCAGCGTTGCAAACACTTCAGTATGGTTCCACGATGGCCGAGCACTCGCCGGGTGCGAATCTGGCCCACCCATGCGCATCAGCCTACCAGGACTGGACACTGTTGGCTGGTATAATGGATGTGGTGCAGAGAATGAACCAAAGGACGAATTCGCCCAAGACGGCCAGACAATCGGTGGTGAAGGACTCATGGGCTGGATGCGGGAATGGACGACCGCACATCCAAAGGTTGACCCGGAGACAAAGGAGATGTTACTGTTCCACTCGTCGTTCGCCCCGCCATACGTACAGTACTCGGTTATTCCTGAGCAGCAGACACCGTCTCAGGCTGAGAAGCTAGATCGTTTGCCGCTCAAGAAGTATGTCAATCTGCCGTTGCCGGGAGTGTCCAGCGCAAAGATGATGCATGACTTTGGCGTCTCGTCAACCCACTCTGTCATCATGGATTTACCACTTTCACTGGATCCTCTCAACATGATGAAGGGCAGACCCGTGGTCGAGTACGACCCAACAAAACCTTCTCGCTTCGGCGTCTTCCCTCGTCACAGCCCAGATCAAGTCCGCTGGTTCGAAACGAAAGCATGCTGCATCTTCCATACTGCAAACACATGGGATGGTATCGACAAGCAAGGTCAAGTCAAATCTGTAAAGCTTTTGGCCTGCAGGTTGACATCAGGAAGCACAGTCTTCAGTGCTGGGAATATCGCCGGTCCTGTGCCACGCAACAGTGCTGTACAGGAGAAGAAGAAGGGCATGCCATTCT
The DNA here is from genome assembly GCA_005959805.1 of Elsinoe ampelina. Lineage (NCBI taxonomy): Eukaryota > Fungi > Ascomycota > Dothideomycetes > Myriangiales > Elsinoaceae > Elsinoe > Elsinoe ampelina. The sequence continues at coordinate 337,842 of SMYM01000010.1, forward strand.
TTTCCAAGTACGATAACGACTTCCAGCGACAAAGTAGTCGACCTGGCGAAGAGCAGCAGTCTTACTTTGACGACCCCTCCGCAGCGTACTCTGATGATATCGAGGCGAGGACATTGATCAATGAGCCTGCACAGAGAGGGCGCTACACAGGCGATCCGGTGCCGGTACACACTCCTGGCAGCGAGGTCTTTGAGCTGCCTGAGGAGATCTGGGAGGAGTGGACTGACTCGGACGAAGATCAATGCCGCCTCTACCATTACAACTTCTCACTGGAAACTGGCCGAATCACTTCAGAATATGCTCTAGCTCGGATACCGTTCGAGTTCCCTTCGGTACATCCCGCGTTCGAGATGAAGCAAGCACGCTACGTCTTCGGTTGCAGCACATCGTGTGCTTCTTTCGGCGCTGCGCTGGGCAAGTCGGCCAAGATTGACATTCTGGTCAAGATCGATGCAGACCGACTCATTACCGAAGGCGAAAGGCAGCTCGCAGCTGGTCTTTTGCAGCCAATTACAGATTGTGTTGATAAGCGGTCTTTGACACAAATACTGGACAGCAACGATCCAGAAGACACAATTCAGGCATTCCATATGCCACACGGTTGGTTCGCACAAGAGCCGCGCTTTGTTCCTCGCGCGAATAGCACCAGCGAAGACGACGGCTACCTCCTAACCTACGCCTTCAACGAGGAGCAACTCACCATTGAAGGCGAGGTCCCTCCGGACGACAACGTGGCACTGCGCGCTAAGAGTGAGCTCTGGATTATCGACGCCAAGGATATGACAACCATCATCGGCAAGGTACAATTGCCCCAGCGGGTGCCTTACGGCTTGCATGGGACTTGGTTCTCGGAAGAGGAGATCCAGGGGCAAAGGGCTGTGGAAACAGTCAGGAGTACAGCACAAGCATTGAGCAAACAGGAAAGGCACGGGTTGTGGGCGAACATCAGGGACAGGGTAGAAAGAGTGCTTGGATAGGCAATGGTCAGGCACACGAGCTATACCCAGTGGTTGCTACGCTCAGTGAATCACAGTACATAATGAGAGACGAACATAATCTAATCATTCACTCCTCCGTCCCATAGCCGCAAACCACTGTCGTGCAATCGCTAACACTTCTCCTGCTTAACATGCACATCTGAAGTTGTGAATCCACATAACAACCCCCTCGATACCACATGCTTATCTCACGCCTCGACAATCTCCAACAACCAGGCTATCGACAGCCTTACCCCTGCGGCCACGTTCGACTTCGAGCTCACCCCTGACACATACCCTGCCCCTCCCCCGCATCCACCCCAGTCTGCCCAGCCAGTCAAGCCGCCTAAAAGAAGTCCCCACGTCTTGGAGCTACGACCACGGCGTCAGTGTGCATGGACATGTCGATACCGATGCCAATGGTGTATTACAGGATGGACTACGGTAGTGTAACAGAGTCGTGCATAACGACGGGAATAGCTCAGAAGGTTCAAGATGTTCACCAACGATGGACCCCGCAGCTGGGGCTTCGATGTCGGTCAGCAATCTCAGGCTGCAGACAGTGATTGAATGCACGGTGCACAATACCGGCCTAAGGATCTCAGCCTTGGCGATACCGGCGCCGTGAGATGAGCGTGATGGTCTCATGGCGCATCCATAAGACTAGGCATCGATCTGTTCTCGGACGGAAGTATGCGAGGGAGCGAGTGCGAGTGCGAGAGCGACGATGTATCCCTCGCCACGAGCTACTCGATATAGCTTTACCCCTCCTTGCCTTTCATCAAGCATGCAGAGTTTTTCGCAGGGCCATGGTCATGCGCACCGCACGTCAGACCATCTCTTACCTACACCAGAAGGCAAAGCTGCCTCAGAGAATGAGGTTGACAGGCGGATGTCCACGGCCCGCATGTTTCCTCTACACGGCAGAAGCTCAGAGATCTTCAGGCAGAGAACGAAAAAAAAAAACCAGAAGACAGCGACGCGATCATGTTCCTGAGAGACCCACTGATCAGCTTGCGACACATCCGGGCGTTGTTTCCGGAAGGACGATCTTTATGATAGTCAAGACGTGCCGAGGGAATGTCATGACATTTCTGTACAGCACAGTAATTTACTGTAGTGAAAAGTGTCATAGAATAATAGATTGCTACTTACAAAAGACACTCGGCCAAGAGCAGGGATTTCATGAGTCGAGCATCGGCTGAAACAGTGCGATCTCAGCAAGATTGCTAACCCCCATGTCGCTGTCATTGACCTGGCCTGCGTTGGCGCTATACCATTCGCCAAATTGCAGCGGAGTTGCAGAGTTTGGGAAACAGTCACCAGACCAATTTAGGACGAAACAGTATTCTCATTGGTCATTGAAAGTCGTGGAGACACGGGCAGGAGCCATGAACTGCGTTGATCAGTGGGCACCTGGGCCAAGCAAAACAGGACGGAGACACAAATATTTCCGGGTCTGTCCAGATCTGAACTTTTCAAGCCACGAACAATCGGATCGCGATTTGCACAGTGGGTCCTCGCACGATTTCCCCGGATTTTGGAGGCTGAGGGCAGGAAAATCTGCGTCCAAGTGGGCCAAGGACATCACGTCGGTCGGAGCATTTGTCGTGCGAGCAACGACGGGAATCGATGAAGCAGGACAAGCACGACGGGCGAACTCCCAAGAAGCGCGAGACGTCTTGGTAAGAACTAAGACCAGCGATATGCAGGTGGGGAGGGAAAAAGATAGCGCATGTCGCGCTGTGATCTCATCGCTCGTCAAGATTGTCGTGGCAGCCACCGATCCACAACCCAGATGCACGTTGGCCCACAGACCGTGTGATGTCGAGACAAGCACGATCAAGCTTTTGTTGGCGCTGGACATCATCCGTCGTTGTCGAGAGAACTCTGAGGACTGTGCTTGACGGTGAGACTTTTTGTGATTCGTGGCTGGCGAGATTGCAAGAGGACGATGTGGCTGATGTCATTTCCTAGTCCTCGACATCTGACAGCCCTGTGCTTTGGGCGACCAATTCAAGGTCTGCCATAGCATGTGTCCCACGAGTAATCATAAGTTGGAAATTGGCATGAATACAGACGTTGTCCTGCCTACGATGCCATACACAGTTGCATCTTATCTCCACACGATTTTCTGTTTCGTAACAACTACGTACGTGAAGAATAATGTGAGATAGCTGATACACATACATCCATGAAAGCAACCACAAAACCACATCCCCACTTCTCCCATCGTGAGATCGATGGCTGCATGCATGATCATCAATCGACAGAGTTTTGGCCCACACCCGTAAAGCCAACGAACTGACTCACCCGAAAGCCACTACCGAGTCTTCCGATCTATACACAGTGCAGCTGTAGCCCGGACATGCAGAAGTCAGTGGTGCCGGACGCCCGCCCCTCACTGTTTAGCCCGTCAGGTAAACCTCCAGCGACGTCATTCTCTCTGGAAATTTCCTTTGGTGGTGACCACATGCTCGTTTCGCCCATGACGCCAGGCACGCATTCCACCACTTCTGTCAACACACAAAAAGGTCCCCTTGTCGCATTCCTCACTTCCCATCATCAGTCAAGCATCATTCATCATCAAAAGTGACCAAGGCCAAGGACACCCCTTCCACCTCAACCCATCACCACCGACGACATGCCTCAAACATCCATCGATGCCAATGGTAAGCTCCCACCTCCTCTCACCTACTCTCACCTCCCCTTCACCTTCACATACTAACCCCTCCTCCAGCCGGCACCAACGGTGGAGCCGCCGACGTCCAAATCGGCCCCGTTGGTTCCTCATGGTACTTCGCCATCTGCGCGCTCATGGGCGCCGCGACCGTCGTCTTCGTCGTCCTCTCCCGCACCAAGCCCCGCCAGGAACGCATCTTCCACTACATCACCGCGGCAGTGACCATGGTCGCCTGCATCGCCTACTACTCCATGGGTGCCTCGCTCGGCCGCGTCCCCATCAACATTGAGTTCCAGCGCGACTCTCTCCCAGGCGCCACCCGCGAGATCTTCTACGTACGTTATATCGATTGGGTCATCACCACTCCGCTGTTGTTGTTGGATTTGCTCCTCACCGCGGCCCTGCCGACGCCGACGATTCTTTACGTCATTCTTGTCGATGAGGTGATGATTGTTACTGGTCTTGTTGGTGCGCTCACCGCTTCGTCCTACAAGTGGGGATACTTTGCCTTTGGCTGCGCCGCGCTTTTCTACGTCCTCTATGCTCTGGTCTGGGAGGGACGTCGCCACGCCAACGCCATGGGCAAGGATGTTGGTCGCACTTTCTTGATCTGCGGTGCTCTTACCTCGTTCTTGTGGACTCTGTACCCGATCGCCTGGGGTCTTTCTGAGGGTGGCAATGTCATCAATGCCAACTCGGAGGCCTTCTTCTATGGCGTTCTCGACTTCCTCGCTAAGCCAGTCTTTGGTGCTCTCCTCATCTGGGGCCACCGCAACATCGACCCTGCCCGCCTTGGTCTCCACATCCACGACTACTCCGAGAAGGATGCCTTCATCAAGAACCCCAAGGAGGAGACCGGCAGCAACTTCGCCCCCAACAGCGGTAACACCGGCGGCGTCACCAACGGCACTGCTAACCAGACCGTCTAAGGTGCTAGTTCACCACGACGATAGTCGCTGGACGACTCGAAGCAATGTCTTGCCCCGGTGGACCAGACATGGCATAGAACCGACCGCGATTGATTCGTCAACAATCGACCTAATTTGACAAACCCCAACATGGCGCCGGAGAATTAATCTTTTCTGTTTGTGGCCTGCCTGCGGATGATACCAAAATATACCCACGCTCATGATGATTTATCCTCGTCTTTGTGAGATAGTACCTCGATCCTTCTATTGGCCTTGGTTCACCGCCTGGCATATTGCGATCGCTAATGAAATGAGAGGAGAGGTGGTGGTAATAGTGGCGGAAGTTGGTAGCGACTGTAATATACGTGTTCAAGAACATTTTCTCTATACCTCGTGAGACCATCCCAATGTCATTATCTGCAGCGTCCAAGCATCTCGTACGAGTAATTGGGTGCGTGTGATACTTTTGATGACAATTACAACGAGACGTCCCAAAGCTTCACGTTCCCCGACATCCATTCAGCCGAGATCGTGAGTCAGCAAAAGACCTCCTTTACATTGTCGCCACAATCTACATAGCTGATACTCAAAATCAAGGGAGCTGAATGATTTGATCTCTTGGAATAATTTGAGATACTTTCAAGACTAGTACTGGTAGGAAGAAAGCTCCCTTCTACTCATATCAGAGGTTGACGGCTCCCCGCAGCAAAACGATGGCAGCTCGCAACAGGTGAGCGCATATCACCACACCAGACAGATTGCGGTCTCGAGCGTACTGCTCTGATCACGCGATGGCACCCGGCGTACCCGAGCCCGAGCATGAGTACTTCCGCAACAATCCTCCACCACCATTCCTGCAATCCCACACCACCCTCGCCCGCAATTTCATAACCCACCACGCCGCCACCCCCTCCCAGCGGGTCGTCCTCGTCACATCCGGAGGCACCACCGTCCCGCTCGAGACCAACATGGTGCGCTTCGTCGACAATTTCTCCGCCGGAACACGAGGAGCCACCTCCGCCGAATGGTTCCTACGACAAGGCTACGCAGTAATCTTCCTCCACCGGGAATTCTCCCTCCTCCCCTTCGCCCGCCACTACTCCCATTCCTCGGCCAACTGCTTCCTCGACTACCTCGACCTGTCCCCCTCCCCCTCGCATTCCGACACCCCCGGCGTCAAAATCAAAGACTCCTACACCCCCCACCTCTCCTCGGTCCTCGCGCAATACAAATCCGCCCGAGCGCGCAACCTCCTCCTCCTCCTCCCCTTCACCACCGTAAACGACTACCTCTGGTCCCTACGCGCCATCGCCCAACTCATGACCCCGCTGTCGTCCAACGCCCTCTTCTACCTCGCCGCCGCGGTGAGCGACTTCTTCATCCCCCGCGGCAAAATGGTCGAGCACAAGATCCAATCCGGCGAGGAATTCCAGCGCCCGCCGCGTCCCGGCCCCGCGCGTCCCTCGTCCGCCAGAGCCCGCGCCGACATGGCTGCTTCTTCTGACGCCAGGAACCGCGCGGACCGGGATCGCGACAGGGGCGTCGAGAGTCCTGGCCCTGGGCAGGGGGATAGCCACCTCGACGATGAAGGGGAGGAAGTCGCCGCTACTATTTCCGACAAGAAACTCATCGTCAACCTGGATCCGGTGCCCAAGTTTCTGCATCAGCTGGTGGATGACTGGAGTCCCAGGGGCATGATTGTTAGTTTCAAACTGGAGACGGATCCGGGGATTTTGGTCACAAAGGCGAAGTGGGCGTTGGGGAAATATGGGCATCATCTTGTGGTCGGGAATTTGTTGAGTACGAGGAAGTGGGAGGTTGTGTTTGTTAGTAAGGCGAGGGGGGAGGAGGGGGAGGGGGTGAGGGAGGAATGGATCCGGGTGGAGAGGGGGAGGAGGGGGCAGGCTATTGGTGGGGGGAGTGAGAAGCAGGAGGCGGAGGTGTCGGGGGAGCCGAGTGTGGAGATTGAAAGCTTGATGGTGCCGGAGATTGCGAGGCTGCATGGAGAGTTCATAAAAGGGATGGAGAGGAACGGGAGGTCATGAGTAAGAGGAGGGTGGTAGAAGGCAGGAAAGTATTACAGATTGATGAGGGATATAAGGTTTGATGTCTCTGACATTTGAGTTTGGAGTATAATCTGATTCATAGTCAATAGAGAAAGAAGAAACAAGAAAAGAATTTCGACACAATGTGATCGTCCTATCACAACACTGCCATCTATGGTCGTCGTTAAAATCTGCGACACGAGTTCTCAATATGACAGCAGCCTCGCCGTCGATTTCGCAGCTCGAGATGTCAGAATTTCACTTCAACCTGGTCGATGCTCTAGTCCAGCATCTGTCAAAGTCGACCTCGGTCAAGACTCTTGACGGCTACGACAGTGATACGGATAACGAGGATGCCGGCTCTTACAGAGACGTCCATGACGAAGATGACGACTACATTGAGACTGGTACCTTGTCACCTCCGACCAAACCATGTTCTGGTTCTCCCGAGGAGCACTCTGACCTCAGGACGTACATCACCAAGCATCTCATCGCCCTCCTCCACGGCTCAAATCACATCGAACGAGCCGGCTCCAGTCTCGCCCTGACAGCCCAAATAGCGGGCCCAATCTTCCAGGGCAAATCGCCTCCCTCATATCCGGCTCTCCAGCATGACCTCACAACCGCCTTCCTCTCCTCTCCAGCCCAGCTGTCTACCTACAACATCCCTCTCGACGCCCCCATACCCTCAAAGCTCCCCCTCCAGACCTACCACGAAATCACTTCCCACGCACTTGCCCTGGTATACTTCATCCACACCTTCTCCATCTCCCGGGCACCACTCACCGAGTCTCTGATCCTCGCCACCCACCGCATCCTTACCGATCACGTCCCAGCAAGCGACGGCATCCCATCCACTTCCTACGGCGGGACCTACAGGACCTGCCGGATCTTCGCCGGCTTCACTGAGTTCCCTGCCCCAGAGCAGGTACCCCGACGCATGTCCTCCCTCGTGAGGAGTATCAACGCCCTCCTCCCAACTTCCGAACCAGCATCAGGATCAGGATTTAACCCTAATGAGGACGATGAGGTAGATCCCCTAGACCTAGCAGCGAGACTAAGCCACTCCTTCGTCAACATCCACCCATTCCTCGACGGCAACGGACGCATGACGAGGATTCTGCTGAACGGGGTATTGATGCGGTATGGCCTGCTTGGGGCTGTGCTTGGAGGGACAGAAGAGGAGAGGGAAAGGTATTTGGCGGTGGCAGTGAGGGGAAGCGAGAAGGAGGAGGCGTGGGAGGGAATGGACGAGGAGGAGAGGAGGTTTTCTGAGGAGCCGTGGGGTGAGCTGGGGGAGTTGGTTGGAAGGAGCGTGAAGACGACGATGAAGGAGTGGAGACTGGCGTCCGGTGGGAGGTAAGAGTAGACGGGGGATAGGTGGAGCGGCCGCGACTGGTGTGGATGGAGACGTGCCCAGGAAGGGGTCCATTAAGCGGGAACTTCTGTCTGTCGACAAGTGTGGGATGGCGGGAGGCGCTCTCTGGTGGTACTCTCCCAGGTGTAGTAGACTAGTGCAGTGCTTGTTGCATTCCAGACGCGAGTGATGGGCATCTCGCGTCATCAAGGTTTCTGGTCGGGATACCATGCTGCCGTGATGGGTTTCATAGGCCATTTGATTCGTCCTTGAGGTCCTCACTATACTCGTCAGCTTGTAACGGCGACGATTTTGGGTGTTGACGTACTTGAGCCATGTTTGCTTGTCTGGTGGTTTCAGCGAAAACAGGGCCAACAGGTCCGGTGTCATGTCTTCTTTCTCGATAACAACGCCGTCCACTTCAAACGCATCGAATTCGTCTCCTTCGTTGTATGCGAAGCAGTGGTCGCGTTGGTAAACAAAATTCTCCCACAATCTTGGCCTCACATGTGTCCTGAGCCACTCTTGATCTTCCTCGTGTGCCCTCATGTACTCCAGGTCTTCCAAGGGAATGCGGTCAAGGTTGCGTAGCATTCTTCTTACTGCCTTACGGACCGGGAGTCGTTCGGGTTCGCTTCCCCTTGGCTGGGGGTTGAAAGGTATTTTGCTTGAAAGCACCTTTTGTACTTTGGGATGCGCAGCAAGTTGTGGTCTTGAGACACTAGAAAATCGGTGTGAGACTGGTAGCTGTACAGGTATTCGGGCCGCTACTCACAAGGCGTCTCCGGTCCATTCGTAGGACACGACTGGTACGTGATCGCCGTCTGCGCACTCCCCATGATCAACCAGGAAGAAGCACTTGCGATTCGGGTATGCAAACTCAACCTTGTGCATGTACAAGCGAAACCTTGGGTATTTGGATGTTCGATTCCAGTAGAAGAGGCATATCTGATCTAACATTGCATCTTTTCGTTCGAAACTGTATTTCCCCTCGGGAAGGAGACGAGGCAGTGTCTGTACCAATACTCGCGTTGGTGGTTGGGGGTCTGTGGCAGCAGATTTGGTGTCCTCGGTCGTCGCGTCCGTCCGCAGGACCCGTGCCATTCTGGACCATCAGTGGATAGAGAAGTTGAGCTTGTTCGGTTCGTGTGGCCGATGATGGAGTGTTTCGGTGAAGTGGACTAGATCGATGAAGTTGATGCGTTGGGAGAAGAGTGAATCAAGCGATGGTTCAGTGGAAAGGCATGAAGCAACGAGCCGAGCCACTCGGATATAAATAAAGTCTATGGCACATTGACCATGAATTCCATATGACTCGGATGCTAATCACCAGGTACTCTTCTTCAATATCGAGAGGCTCCGCATACTAGGCGTGTTTGCTGGTAGTTCTAACCAAGTCCCAAAGCACCACGACCTTTTGCAGTGCCGCGCCTTGTTCTACTCTACTACTGTTCCATTCTCCCATCCCCTCAATTTTTGCAAGCACAATCCTTCGTGACCGTGAAGAAGACTCGCATTTGTCGTGCTCCATGGCCTCTGCAATACCCGCAAAACAGATCCCTGATTTCCCCTCGTCTCTCCGACCCGACCTGTGTACCGAACTCGGCCTGTCCCTTCACAGGGACCGCACCTCCGCTGCTCGAAGCGGAAGTCTTGTTTTCGATATTTTCCCGTGCCATGGCATAGCTCGCACGTGGGGTCGGCGGTTTTCTGCCGGTGTTTGAGGCTGAATTCGCTGCGAGCACTGCTCGAACTGCTCCCACTGCTCCCACTGCTCGAACGGCTCTTTCCCGGGTCTGACATCTGTCCGGCTTGACAAGGTCAGCAAATTGCAATTGTCCTTCGGATGACCCTACACGATACCTATTTCGTAAGAGATCCGTCTGTAATCAAGAGTATGCAACCACGGTGTCTTGCACACAAGAGGTCGTCGTGCCAAATGAGACTCTATGGCTGCCTTGAGCAAGAGCGCTCCAGCTGCGGCACAGCACCAGTCTAAGCAAGCGCTTAGCACGTATCTATCTGCTGGCCAGCAGGCACTAGCTACCTTCGTGCCTTGCCGACTAGCGGCGTTCCACCCAGGCAATACCGCCACTGTGGACGCGCTAGAGTGGCATGTCTTCAGGCAAACCTACCAAGTTCGCATGCGTTGCACGCTCCCAGTTCAAGTGGACTAAAGAGGTCTTCTACATGGCTCAGACGAGCGAACAGTGACCGGTCGGAGATGAAGGTTGATCCATTCATTCAAGAACGACGTCAGGAACGTCGACGAGTACTGTCTCAAGTCACTTCCCCACCACGCACGCAGAGCCATAGTCTTCCCTCCCCGTTCCCATCAACTCTCCAGCCTGCCACGCTCTCAGCTCGTCATCATGCAGCTCCAGCAACCAGGTATCAGGACCCATCTCTCCAATCAAGACACCAACCACCAAACCCACCATAGCGACGCCGAACGACATCCTCTCCCTGCTCCCCTTCCTCGCCACACAGATGAACGGTTTGGTTCCGAATGCCAGGAAATTCTCATTCTCAACCTGGGCAGTGATGTCTGCCCAGCGACCAGGCCTGAAGACGCTCGGATCTGTTCCCCAGACTGAAGAGACATGACCATCATCCTGGAGTACGACCTGGCGATGAATGGCTTCGATGTCTGCAGCTGCCTCGATGTTGTGCTCCTCGGTCTGGAAGTGGCGGTAGATCCTTCTGGTAGGCGGGTAGAGTCGCAATGCTTCCTTCGAGATCCAGGCAGCTGAGACGCCAGCGCTGTTATCGTCCAGCAGAGCAGTGGAAGGATCGTTCGCGAAGGCCACCAGGACTTGACGCCACAGTGCTTTGTCGTCGGCAGCGTAGGTCGGACGAAAGCACACCTCCAGGAAGCAGCGGAGCACCACACGCCACAAGGTCTCGTAGCCGGGGAGAATGTAATTGAGTGGTGTCGTCTGAGGCGTGGTCCCGTCACTGTCCGAGCTCGGCATCAGCCTATCCATCAAGCCGCGTAGGCGTTCGTTGGAGTCGTAGCACCAGTAGTCGACAATCTCGGCGTTCTTGCTGGCGATCCACACCTCATTGATCTCTTCCGCGAGGTCGTAGAAAAAGGCATCATCCATGTCGACAGACGCAAGACTCATCACACCCTTGAAAGCAACGAGGACGATCTTGAGGCACAGAGCCTGGACCTTGGGAACCAGCTTGAGCTTCAGAGGGCCGCTACCTTCGCCAGCCTCATTTCTACCAGCTTGGATGAAGGCAGCCAGACTCTCCTTGAGCGTCTCACTCAGCGTTGCCCACTCGGCGTCGGTCTTCTTCACTGCGGTATTTGCCTTCTTGCGGAACTCCTCGCATACCTTCTTCTGGTCGACTACGAAGCAGTTGCCGATCCCGAAGGCTGTGACGAGGCGCTCGTTTGTTATGGCTCGGGACTTGTAGGGGTCGAGGTCGTTGCTGATGATGTCTCCGTTGTTCAGGGTCAATCTCCTGCCAGCAAGGAGCTGTGTGCACTGGGCCGGGTCGCTCGAGATGAGACGTTGAGTAGACTGAGTGGGTAGAACTGGGTGTTCTTCTGGAGCTTGATCGTTGGCCGGCGGTCCGTCTTCAAGTCCAGGCGGGTAATGCTGATACCAGGTCTGGCGACCTTCCTGGTAGTAATCTCCGAGGCGGACGGCAGTACGCTTCGCAATGAGGATCATCAAGTTGATCAAGACGCTCACAGCCTGGACACACTCCTGGAGCATGTTGCGCATGGCTTGGTGATTGGCTTCTGTGCAATGGATCTTGTCCAGGACCCACCCGGACAAGGCATAGACCACAACATGGGTACCGGAAAAGTCGATGTCGTTGACCTGCAGGACATCGAGGACGATGGTGAGAGCGAGTAGAAGCTTAGCGTTGAAGATATCCGTGGTCGGTGGTGAGAATTGGAGGATGCAGATTGCGGTGTATATGTTGACGATGCGGAAGAGGCTGTTAAGGCAGGGAAAGGGAACGCCGGCGGCCATCTTGTTGTGAGTGGTGCTGTGTGTCTGGAGGAGTGAATGGATATAGGAGTATGGATGCGCTTTATAGGGACGATACGGACAGCAAGCAGCTTCGTGATTGCTGGTAGGGAGCTTGCTGCCTGGTGATGAGAAACATCACAAGCACTCGTGGTGAAAGCAGGGTTGTTGCAGCAGAGACAAACATTGGTGAGTGATCACTTTCACGATCATGGTATGCAAGGACCATTGTGGTTCGTGCGAAACCGCACCAATCGACCTCTGGCGGCCGCCATGTCGACGGCTCCTTCAGCTGCGACAATGACAACGACAGTATCTCTTTCACAACCTACCTGACCGGTGCCAATTCCTCAAAGATGGGTCTTCTGTGTTTGCAGCACTGGAACAAACGCACAAGACGATTGGCGATCGCAGCAGGCTTACAAGCAAGCTAGGTACTCATATCACGTGACTTGACAATCAGGCCATTCACACCACCAGACGAGATTCTCTGAGGTCACTGCTGACGACCACCATCACCTCATCCTACATGACGATGAGATTCTCAGCATCCAGTCAATTCTCTTTCCGAATCGCTGGCGCGTAGAATGGTTGGACCAAGTTTCCCCGTGTGCATCCTGTACTACCTTTGGGAGCACAGAGATGCCGAATGCCCCTCAACGAGAGGTCGATCCACGGACATGGTAAGAGCTATAAATTGAACGTAAGTTCGCTCTCGCTCTTGGATTACGATTTCGCTGTGCCTAAGCAAGTGAGCATGCAGACTCGTAAGGATACAGAAACAACAGAAGAGCATTGGCGGAGGGAGCGGGTTGAGATGGCGTTGAAGGAGATCAGTCATCCTTGGCAGAATCATTCTTGGTAAGTGGATCTGTATCCTCATCTTGTTGTTGCCTCTCGACTTCTGGTTCTGGCGACCGTCTGGTCAAGTTCCCATCCCGTCATGGTTCTGCGGCTCCGACCACAGCCTTCTTTAGCTCTAGAATTACGCACTCTCTTATTCTCAAATTATGATAATCAAATCCCAATACTGTCCGTGCACAAGCTGAACATGACAGCCCCGACAGATGGTGCATCGAGCACCCTGCCCTTACTCTCTGCTTTCAAGAGGGACACTTCGACTGGTGTCTTACCCACCATGCACCATCTTGCGTCGCTGTACACGGGACCAAGGAGATCCTCCGTCGACAACGAAAAGATATCATTCCTACCAGTGCAACAAGCATGCAAAGGGTACTCGTCCATCGATGTGCCGTCGACTTTGCCGTCTCTGGGCCTAGTCTCGAGTTGGGCATCGACGACGAGTCAATGACTTCGTCGAATATCAAAGAAGATCCTCTCGAGAGATCGGACCAGTCTGTCTTCGCCGACTTCGAAGAGGCGTTGGCAAAAATTAGAAAGGGTCCACGTCCCGATGCTTCGAAGCTTGCAGGAGCACCATTTACATTTGTCCATCAAGAGCCCAATCATTCGACTTCTTCTCCGGCGGTTCGAACGGATCCTCTCCCATCTGCTGCATCATACAGACCATCGCCAACAGCCTCTCTTCCCAAGAGACCGAATATACCATCCAAGCTTCTCCAGCCAGTACCTTTCACGCACGGCGAATACGCCTTCGCAGCATCACAACGCGACTCCTCTTCAGACTTTGTCGCAGACATCGGGTATCCCCACAATGCCAACCCACCATCGCCGGATCTTGACATCTACCAGGACCCAGGCGGCGAGCACGAACCCTCCGATTTCTTCATGGCTCCTGCAGACTACAACAGCCGATGGGATCACCATTATCAACTCCCTGAAGCTGCTTTCCCTGGGGACCTATTGGCTCCCACTCCTGCGGGCGAAGAGACCTTGACGATCGAAAAGGCACCCTCTCCAACAAAGGATGCTGATATGGAGGACGCAGATCAATGGGTTCACGTGGACTCATCCGATGCGGCACCTCCAAGTGCGGCCTCTACCGCTTCCAATGCGCCTGCTGCGTCCATGAAGGCTACCACTTCTCCTGTCTCTGCCGGAGGCCCAAGCAATGGACATCACATTCCTAGTCTCGCTCTCCGACCATCTTCTATAAACCCCAAGGTTAGTGAGGTCACACAGAAGCGTGCCGAAAAGGAAGGGGCTGGCGCTGCTGCTGCTGCTTCCAGGCCCCACGGTGGGACTATAGCTGGGAAAGGCAAAGCAGTCTTGCTTGGGAGTGTGGAGACAGGCATGGACTGCGACATCGTGGACTCTCTTGGGAGGACAGTCGGGGTTGAACTTGGTGCGGGTCCTCGCTGGATTCTCTGAGCTGGCCTCTCGACCGACATCAGCTGATCTTGACTATCCACTCCAGCGACCTTGCAAGCTCGAGATCTCAATCATTCGCTTTGCCGATCACTAGCTCGACTCATCGATGACTTGGACCCTCTGGAGTGGTGATCTTCAGACACCACATTCGGATCGTCCACTACCCCCCCCCCCCTTTCCGCATTGACATCGACACTGGTGCTCCCAAGCGTCCTCACTGATTATTGTCTCCTTTTCCCACCCATATCACCTGAACACAAGTTTCCCACGTCCCTTACATATCGCTATCACCTGCCCTTACTCACATCGGCCCCCTTCGACGACCTCATCCGGCTACTAAGAACCTCCTCCCCACACCCACGACTCTCCTTCACGGCCAAGACGTGTTGAGAGACGAGGCATGAACCCTTGTCCCCCTCACCTTTGCACACTGGCTCCGCTTGCGCAGCCGGACTATCATCTTGTCGCAGTCTCCGCTCGTTCAAAAGGGGCAAGGTGTCCAGGTCCAGCTTCGTCGATGGGCTGTCCTTCCACGGCACACATCTACATCCACACACGCTCACATCCACGCACACGCACACGCACACGCACACACACATATATAGCTTACCTAGATCAACACTACACCATCTCAAACCTCCCACTGAGCAAACCATTGTACATTCCCACTCGATCCCGGCGAACAAACCAAGCACTTCAACCCGCACGACCCACCTTCGGCAGTGCAGCAGCCAAGAACACCCAGCACATGCGTACCTAGCGTACGTACTTGTACAGCACCTGTCTCTCCTCACGACTCACATCAGCCCTCACCCCACCCACTCCCCTCTCCACCCACTCCCCTCTCCACCCACTCCCCTCTCCACCCACTCCCCTCCCCTCCCGTCCCCCTCGCCCATCGACCTTCACTAAAGACTCAAACACACAAACACGATCAATAATCCATCCCTTCATCATGATATAAACACTACCAATCATCACCGCCGGCACGCTATACCGCGGGCGGGAGTCGCTTTGCTCCACCGAAAAAAACCGAGAAAGAGCTAAATATGTACACTTTTATGCAAAGAAGCCATCTACCCTTCCTCTCTCCTCTCTCGCTCTCCTACTCATCCAAGATGTTCAACCCGCGCACTTAGTCCCCCTCACTTCCTCCCCTCTCATAAGTCCTCTCAAGCCCCTGCACCCCTTTGCCCTTCCCTCACGAGCGGCGGAGGTCCTCAAATCGGACTAGGATACCTCCCCTCGGGCAACATGCCCATCCCTCCGACACCCCCAATCGGGCCCCCTCTCATCCCCCCTCTCCCTCCCCCAACCCCACCCCTACCTCTCCCCTGCGGCCTCCCCAACCCCACCCCTGGAATCGCAAAATCCGGATTCGCAGCCAAGACCAGATCCTCATTCCTTTTCCTGCCCGAAGGGGGCGGCATTAGGTTCGGTCCCGGCGGCGGGCGCCATTGCGGGTTGATACCCCGCTGGCTGACGGATGTGAAGTGGCTGTTTTCCGAGCCGGTGGGGGAGCGGGCGCCGTCTGCGATGTCGGAGGGAGGGCGGGAGGGGAGGGTTTCGGCGGAGTGGGAGGGGGGAATGGCGAGGGTTTGTTGGTGGTGGCGATGAGGTGGAGGTGCGCTACAACCTGTTACTTTTGTTGGTTGGGTTGGACGACGCAAGAAAGTAGTAGATCGCGGATTCAAGGGAAGAAGCGCGGAAGAGTGATATGAGCTTACCTGTTGTTGTTCATGCCTGGCATTAGGGCATGTGGTACAGGCGAGGGCGGTCCGTGGCGGGATGGATTCGGGTCGTCGGTGGCGAAGCGGGGATCGACGTCTTCATAGTAGACGTCTGAGCCGGAGGCTTGACGGGAGTGGCCGTGAGGGGAAGCGGAGATGGTGCGGAGGGCTGGAGGTGAGACGTGACCGTGGTTGGCTGATTGGGCATTTGAAAGAGGAGATGGTGCGGCCCATTGTGCTCGAGGAGGGACGTAGCCTGCTTGGTCGGAGTTCCGAGGATCCGAGTACTGACTGCTGGATGTGCCGCTCTCGACGCGCATGGGACTGGAACGACCTTGCTGAAGTGCTAGCATGCCGGCGACATCGCTGTCACTATCGCGGATGTTGTACATGCCTTGATCTGAAGTAGGGTTGCCGCCACGCTCGTCCATTTCGATAGCCTGGCCGATACCAGGACCCGGAGTGCCGTGTCTCGATGACGATCCTGGAGGGGCGATTGGCTGGCCGTCATAGTACTGACCGTCGTGCGCAGGCGGGGAACGCGCTCCTGGACCTCTAGCCATAGCGCCACCAGCCATAGCACCAGCAGCCATGGCACCGCCAGCCATCATCATGCCATTTCCACCTGGACCTGGACTACCCTGTCTCCCGTGAGGCCCAGTCCAGCCTGGAGGTGGGGGACCTCTCATGCCATCTGGGCCTCCTCTGTACGGGCCCATGCCACCTCTGGGAGGGCCATATCCGCCACGAGGTGGAGGACCTCCATAGCCCCCTCTTGGGCCCCCTCTCGGTCCATAGCCTCCTCGTGGGGGTCCGAAGCCGCCTCTCGGAGGACCCATCATTCCACCTCTACCACGTCCACCGTAGCCTGGCGGTGGACCTCTCGATCCTCTCGAGTTGTATGATCTGCCAGAGCCGTTTGAGTTCATCGAACCCCTTGAGCCTTGTGACCGCAATCCGGGAGGTGGGAGTCCTTCGGCGGCAGCTACGGCGTCAGGCGGAAGCGGATTGCCATACTCGTCTCTCGAAGGTCTTCGGCCAAGTGCATTCGGCATCGGGGGCTGATCGTACGTTCCTGGTGGTCCTCTTGCGCCATTGGTACCATTGCTTCGAAGAGATGGAGTACGACCATTAAGCGGATCGGTATCGCTGTCCTTTGTAAATTCTGGGTTCTTGGTCTCGAAAGAAGCGAATTGAGAAGCGTACTTTGGATCGCTCGAAAGAGGCGGGGGACTGTCTGCGCGGTCGAAATTGGGGGCCACTGCAGCACGTTCTCGCTCCTCCATCCGGCTCTGGAAGAAGTTCGCTCCGTTCATTTCCGCGTTTTCGGCGATCCTCTTCTTGCGCGCTTTTCGGGATACTAGTGTCCTCCTCATAGCACATGTTACGATCCCCGACGCGACGATCAGAACAGTGGCTGCCAGTACAATCCATCCTCCCCATTGCATGTGTGGTACAAAGAGTAGAATATCGACCAGGAAAGCCAGGAGCGAGACCAGTAGCGTCGGAAAGGAGAGGATGAGCAAGGCCAGCAGATACCGTGGGGAATGCGCGGGTCCATGGAAGTGGGCAGCAAAGGACAGGCCAAAGCAGATCAGCGTCAACAGTGCCGCAACCGGGTGTACAATTAAGATAGTCGAGAGTGAGGCACGCGCGCTCCCTGGCAACGTAAAGTCTCCACCACTCTGATCAGTCGCGAACTGGTCCGGGTTGTATCCAACTTCTATTCCCGTGCATTCTGTCTGCGAACACGCCCCGAAGACGCCATAATCAACTCCTTGATAGCTTCCGAGGGGGATAGCGCGGATGATTGGAGTCGAAAGTGTACTGAGGAGTAGCAGCACAAAGGCGACGAAGAATAGAATCGAGAGAGGAGTGGCCGGTCGAAGCATGATTGTGATAGTCGTCGACTTGTTCAAGCCGTGTTAGATGTCGCTGTGTTACTGAATCATTGGGCAGAGTGCCCTGTCGTGAGCGTCTGGTGTACGTCGTGGATTAACAATGAATAACAAGCACGCAGTAACAAGGCAGATGGACGCGAGTTGTGTACGCAACTGCGTGTGTGACCCCTCGAAAAGTCCAACGGTCGTGGATAAAGGTGCGATGCGAATTGGATTAGAGTGTATTGTCTCCCGGAACCGGCAAATCAAATGAGAAGAGGGCTGTGTCAGGAGGCTACACCCATCGCGGTTTGGGCTAGCCGGCTCGAGACGCCACAGTACAATTGACTAGTAGAATTGACCACAAACGCAATCATAAGCTGCATTAATCAATATAAACGCTAGGTATGCTCTAACACAAGTATGATAAAGGACCCAATCACTGCCACGACGGGGGTTTCTTCGACTCATCGTGGTCAAGGTAGTCGTCAAACGGATGGATTGAGCCTCCTACGATATGTTCTTCCTTGCGGGGGTTCATAATCTGGGTCGTCTCCGGTATGCTCGCTGCTGCCCGTCTCGACCGCGGCGTCGTCGTCGTCGTCATCAGGAGTCTCTGTTCGCTTCCGCTTGGCAATGCCCACGTCAAGAATGTCCCTGTAGCCGGCATGATCATTGCCCTGCCCGTCTTGCAGAACCCAGCGGATGGCCTGCAAAATTTCCTGGTGCGGTATCACAATGTCTCGGTCTTTGTCGCTCAACTTGTCCGCAGCGAAACTTTCGCTGGCGAATTCGCTCAGGCGAAGAATGAGGTCGGCTTGCGATTGCTGTCCGGACGGTGTGCCGCTGAGTGTCTGCTGGTTGGAGTCGAGATCGCCAGAGTCTGTTGCGTAATGGAACTCAATCGCCGCCGTTTCACTTGTATGGAACTCGAGTTGCCCAGTGGGTCCAGTTGCTGAGACTTCCGGACGCCAGACATGTAAGGTCGCAATCTTTTGCGAGGCATCGACACCGTATGGCAGCTTGAGGCCGACGACTGCGCGGATATTGCCGTCTGAGTCGTAGATGTGGTCCTTTGCCTTACGACGCAAATCTTTCAATGTCTGTGAGAATGCCATTTCTAGAATCACGCCGGGAAACGCCATCTCATCATGCTTGAAAGACTCGTCTGGTTGGGTAATCTTCCTGGCTCCTGAGATCTCGTATGTAATGTCCGCAGAACCTACCAGGTGCACATTTCTGGCGAACTCGGATGCTTTATCGTCACCTGCGGCGACGTCCTTCAATTGATCGTATATTAAATAGCCCAGCCGTCTAGCCAGGCTATCGTGCGGCGATGAAGGCATGCGCAGAGTTAGTCGCTGCCTGACAGGATCGTAGTCATAACTGAACGACGTCATCAGCGAGGACATGGCGTACGTTATCATCCTATCTACACACCGCAGTTTGTCCTCGATATACCCGATCAGATCTTGATCCTGCTTCGCTATTTGCAAGAGGTGATTGAACTGGGCCGGGGACAGAGAGAAAGAATGATTCGGTGATGTTGACAGTTCCTCGAGTATACCGCGCTTTATTGTTTTGATGCAGGCGATGGCTGAATGGATTTGTGCTGCTGATTTCTCGTTGGAGCCAGGAGGCGTCAATGGGGAGCTGTTGCGAGACACAGGCGGCGTGATCTCACTTGGAGGTGGTATCATTGCAGTGAGCCAGTGTCCATTTACTTTGACGCACCAAGTGATCGGTATATGGCAGAATGGAAGCTGTAATGGGAAGTGTTCTCATCTCGAAAGGCAACAGTAGTCGTGGCAACCACGTTACGCGGTTGCCTGCCCCGCCGAGCCGCCAAGCCTGATTCTCTACGTTGCACGTATCTTACAACGCTGATGTTGTTTTTCATGATCATTCCGGCATCATCATAGAGCAGACATAAAAATGTGCACGAAAGGCAACCGGCCCGCGACGACATGCCTTCCAATCACCAAGACTGCATGGCTTGAAATGAAACTTGCATTTCCCATGACGAACGCCATGACATGACTGCCGACTCTGGTTTATCTCCCATGAGCAGCTTTTGAGCACCCATGATCCGCCATCGATCACTGGGTCTTCATCTCCCTTCTCTACCGCAACCATCCTCAATCACATGCTTCCTACCATCCCACATGCCTCCTCCCAATGCGCCATGCCCATCACTCAATTGTCATGCTTCGGCAATGTCGTACGCAGGTCGTCCTCTATTTGTCGGAAGAGCCGGTCGGGCCGCGAGCACCCTTTGGCGCGCCAACGCGGAAGCCATTCGAGAATTTGCGGGAGACGTGCTTGAGGGATCGCATGCGACCAGTGCCGGTGGTCTTTCTGCGCTTGGCCTTCTCGCCCCAGTTGTCTGTCCTCGTGTCAGTATTTCAACCTCTCCAGCAGGATTATTGTGGCATATGTCTGCGCTGTCCATGGGGCGGATGCAAATGTGAGTCCATAATTGTCGGGTGCTGCCCGGCCTCCTTGACATCTTGGACCAACATCGCCAACACCTCAGACTCTGCAGACATCCATGCTCGAGATTCGACGTACATTTACGGATCGACTTGCTGGGGTAGCCGCAGTTTGAGCAGGTGTGCTTTTGCACGTGGAGAGATCGGGAGCCTGTAGACCTTGAATCAGCCGTCTGCCTCTTTGAAATCCTTCATTCATGTCGCAATTTCGATGACGGTGACATTGAAAGCTCAGTAAACCCAGTGTAGTGTCCGTCTCTTGCAATCGCGCAAATTCCGCATATCTAGGATCGTGGCCACACATACCGCATCTCCTGCACAGAACGTGCGTCTTGTTGTGGCGTTTACCGAACGAAGAGGTACCCTTAGCTACATCGTGTGTTAGCAGTCGACTCTGTTGACTATTCGCGTGATTGTCGTACTCATTTTGGCGGTAGACTGGGCGATTCAATTGTCGTTGATGTCTTCTTCTGTCGCTGGTGCAAAGATTCGTGAAGTTCAATGATGCCAAGCTCGGTGAAAATATTCTCCTCTCCCGCAAATTTGTGGGACTCCATGCGGCTCCGGGGCGATCCCTTGTCACGTGCCAGCGTTTCTACCTCCACATCTTAGTACAAGCACGCATGTCAGGGCAGTCACATTGCTCAAGCGAAAATTGCATTGAGCCACCGGTGCGTTTGGACTTTGCCCTCATTCAGTCCACATCAAGCTCTTTCCCCTTGTCCCATTCTCTGCTTTCTCCCTTCTTTGCCCATCGGAAGTCATCCAACAACTCGGATTCTCCTCCTCTCCATTTCTTGACCTCTGCCTCGGAGAAGCCAGCAGCCTTCAATCGATCAGCACCCTTCTGCTTCCACCTTTGTCTATCTTTCAGAGCCTCGAGTGCTTGGTCCCAATCATCAGCGTCCTCATCTGGCTGCACATCTGCTGATGGGTCGTAGCCCTCTTCAAAATGAGCGTCTATAGTCCTGACCGGCGTGCTGACGCCGCGACCTCGAGATCGCAGAGGAGGCGACTGTGATGCCCGACGAGGGCCCAAGGATGTCTCCGAAGCCGAAGAAACGGATCGCTCACGCTTCCTGCTCCGCCTCTGTGAGAGTCTGTCTTCTGTATGCGTGTTTCGAGCAGGTGACCGTGACCGAGACCGCTGCTTCCTACTCGTCCTGTGACTCGTATCCCTCGACCTGGGTCTACAGCGTTGTCGGTTGCGTGCCTCCTTCATACCTTCTCGTTCCTGGAGAGGACTTTGCCCTCTGCTGCGCTTGCTCTTGCTCGTTCGCTCCGTGTTGTTTGAGTGGCCCTTACTGACGCTGGAACGCTTGTCTCTGCCGTCCGTGACTCTCCTCACATCTGCTGATCGCCCCTCCTTGTGATCGTCTCGCCGCTTCCTCGACTCGTCATGATGCTCCTTTTCATCGTCCACTTTTCGACGCTTGAAACTCTCACCACCCTCTCTTCTCGCCCGGACGGAGTAGACCTGTTGTTCCGCCCTCCGCTTCCTTTTAGGGTCCAAAGCCCTCAGTCTCGCTTTCGACTCCTCCTCTTCCCGTGCCAGAAGTGCTGCATTGTGCGCGTCCGTGTCCCGTAGGATGTTTCGCAGGAATCGGGTGTTGGGTTTGGCGGTGCTCGCTGGCCTGTCGCGGTCAGCGTCCGTTTAACAATTCTTCGCAAGCACGATGATCTCCGTCAGCTGGATCGCGTTGCATCCACCGACCTTTTGCTCACTCCCCCACGGGACCCCGTGGCGGTGCGCGAGGAGACATCCTTTGCATCTTGCGTGAGCAAAGCGGCGACGTAATCGTCGGTCCAAGGAGTATCTTCCGGCATGACAGTAGTCGCATGATGATCGACAACTGGTTCTTAAATCTGAATTCCCCAAAAGACGCGTTCCTACCATCAGCAAACAATGGACGAAGAAGTCGCATCCTCCGCAAAGAGGCCAATTCTCCAATCCTATGACTTTACAAGGAGTCTGTTGCCAGAACAGGCAACAATTGCCGCCCGACTCGGGCGTAATTCACCCGCTTAGACCTTCCGGAGATCTAATACTTTAGCCTGGTCCGCTTCCCTACGCTAAGGCTAAGATAAGGTCGCCTATAAATTATAGCTCTATATCTAGGGCCTCTCTTCTAGTAAGTCTATTTCTACTATTAAGTTGTCTTCTCCTAGGCGAGAGGACTTATATACATATCTACTAATCCTCTCTCTTACATATCTTATTAGACATTCCATACCTTTTACCTAAGCCAGATTAGGTTAAGCAGAACCTGCCGCAACTAAGTACGTTTTCTTATTTCTCGCTCACACTGCTGGTGTCCCGACTGCAAATGTCGACAAAGATGAACCGCCAACTACCACTCACATTAACAGCGAGAGATCTACGCCCGCTTTACGAAGCATTCTCGGAGGAAGACGATGAGAACGGCAATCCCATTTTCCTCTTCTCGTCATTTGGCTACATTACTCATAACTACGAAGCGTATTTCGGTCAATGCAATCTGCGGAAACAGCAATTATGCTCAGAAGACATCAGCCGGAGTCTAGAGTTGTTGTCTGATGACGATGTCTATCCATCTGCACCAATGGACATCACGACGATCACTGATCTAGCCAGCGACGGCCTCTATTTGAAAGGGCCAATGCTCAATGTCGCCTTCAAAAATACTGGTCTTCTGCCGAAGTTGACGTTAAACGAAGTCAGAATTCTCGAGGTACTCCAGAGTTGTCCCCATGGTAATATCGTGCCTTACTACGGCTGTGTGATCAGGCGGGACCGCATCGTATGTCTTGCTTTCAAGCGACTGTCTGAGACTCTATATCAACGAATGGGAGTCGCCAACAGGCCTTTCGATGTCGATAAATGCATGGATAGCGTTACGTCTGTGGTACGGCATTTACATTCTCTTAACCTGGCACATAACGATCTTAACCCTGCAAATATCATGGTCGACGACGACGACAAAGTCTACGTCATCGATTTTGGCTCTTGTCGAGAAGTGGGCCAACAGCTCATCACAGCAGGCACTAGGGGCTGGATTGACGAAGACTTCACTACCTCACATCCACAACACGATATGATCGCGCTAGACAAGATTCATGGCTGGCTGAAACAGCAGAACTCCCGAGCATCAAATAAGGGAAATGTAGATCGGATAGTCCCGCTTCAATAGAATGTATCAAAAGATGAGATTTGATACACAGAATCGAACATCTGTCACGAACCCTCCCAAGAGCTGCCTTGATCCCCCCGAATCAATCTCATATGCGCGTGGATGCCATGTTGACACATTTCTTGTGATCATTCTTGTCCATGGACACCTTTCTGATCAAAATACGTTCTACTCATGCCAAAGGAACAGACAAGCTCCCAATCAGCACTTCTGGTACCCGAGTATGAGGCAGAGGTCTCGCATGATGAGCTGTGACAATCTCGAAGCTCTCTGATTCTCTGGATTCGTTGTTCGCCATTGGGTCCGATGGTGACTTTGATCGTGGTGATATAGGTGCACCTGCGACATCGCAAGCATTCGTTCTGCCATCTGTCGTTGAGACTTACATCCTGACGAAGAGTAGTGCTGGAACAAGGGACGTCAGTGTGTCGCAAAGCGCTCAGAGCAGATGGAGTCGTGTCGCGAACCAAGTGTTTTCGACGTACCGCGACCCTCTCCTCCTGTGACCGAACGTATCTAGACGCCCAACACATGCACCGGCGGGTATTCTGTCCCTCTGATTGGGCGCAGAATGCAAATTGGCACACACAGCACCCTTAATCTGGTTAACCGCCCACGATCAACATTCATTCTATTCAACTCTAGCCGCTGGGAGGCGTAAATTGTTTATGTAGAGCTAGGCGCCGGCCCGGGGCCAGTAGTCCGTTCCGGATGCGGATGCGGCCATTCCCTGACGTCACATGTCAACAAAAGTAAACAACTTAAGCTCTCCAACAGCAACATCACCACACGACCTCTTCAATTCCACACCCAATTAAACGACCAACACCACAACTATCACCACTCTCATTCCCCCTCTCACCACAAACCAACCTCCCCTCACTCCCGAATCATGACCTCCCTCGCCCCCCCTCCCCTCTCCATCACCCACCTCCCCTCCCAAACCGACACCCCAACCGACCTCACCGCCAACCTCCAACACCACCGGGACCTCTTCACCAAACTCCGCTTCTCCTACACCGAATCCGTGACCAAAGAACGCCTCCTGAAAGCCGCGTCCTCGGACCCACCTCTCTTCGTCGCCGGCGGGGAGCTCCTCGCGCTCGAGACCAAGCTCGTCGGGGACAAGGCGCGGCTCAAGGGCAAGAAGAGGGATATTGCCACCATGCTGTGCGGGCTGGAAGAGAGGAGTAGAGGGGTCGCGGAACGGTGGTTGGGGCAGGAGGGGAGGAGGCGGGGGGTGCGAGGGGTGGAAGGAGAGGTGAAGAGGTTGCTAGGGAGGAAGGAGGAGTTGCTTGCGCTGCGGCCGGAGGAGGAAGGGGATGTGGAGATGAGGATGGGGTTGAAGGAGACGAGGGAGGTGGTTAGGGAGAGGGAAGCGGAAGGGGAGGAGGTGGCGAGGAGGGTGCAGGAGTGTAGGGTCGAATTGGAGAGGAGGAGGGGGGATGTGGAGCGGTTGAAGAGGGAGATGGAGGGGGTGGAGGAGAGGAAGAGGGTGCTGGTCAGGGAGGTGGGGGAGATGAGGAGACGGAGGGGGAGTGGCGAGGTGGTGATGGATGAGGTGGAGGCGAAGGGGAGGTGGAATAGGGCTGCTGAGGGGGTGTTGAGGGCTGTGTGTTGAGAGACTGTGTGAGGTCGATGGGTTTGGCAGTGTTAGATGGGAGTTGTTGGGCAGGCGTTTAATGATACCATGCGAAAGGGCGGTAAAGACTGATTAAGAAGATTCGTTGACTACGCATTATGTGACTGCTATACCGAAAATTACTGCCATGTTGACTGGCCCACTTGGCTCCCCTTACGCCATCGCTATGAAAAAGATGTTTGAGGACAGCAAGCGAAAAGCAGCGTACTATCGCCTCCATGCAGGGACATGCCGCTCCAAGTGAATGTCAGGCCAAAACGCCATGCTACCCTGAGGCCGAGTACAGCTCCAAAGGACTCTCAACGAGAGTTGCAAGCCTTTCGCCCCTCCAAATTGGGGTCGAGTAGCTCCTGGTCAAACCTCCTCTCTTCTTCTCTGCTTTCTCCTCCGTAAGAGCCGTAGGAAGGGATGCTGCCTAAGAATCCCATTCGCGGACGTAGTTCGTAGAGGCCTTGGGTCTCAATTCGGTAGACCGGCCATCTCGACTGACGCACTTGAAGATATTGACCTGACCTTCGCCGAGAACTGAGCACGCAAGCATCATGCGGTGTGGATGGAAAGCTGTAGCCGTAATGGGCGTAGCGCGATTGTGGGTTGAGCCGCTCAAGAGATTCGATGCACCAGGCTCAATTGTGGTAATGGGCTTCGAAGACTCTTTGATATCCGACCCAATGTTGGTCGTTGAGAAGACGCGCAAGGCATTGTGCGATGTGCCGCTGCAATTTGTCAGCATCTTGATCAGTGGACGCCTTCGACATACTCACGTTGCGAAGACAGGAGCATGCTCATGCACGCTCAGGCTTCTCAAGGTACCGGCACCTCCTCCTCCCTTTCCGTTCACGAGACC
Source organism: Elsinoe ampelina (assembly GCA_005959805.1). Lineage (NCBI taxonomy): Eukaryota > Fungi > Ascomycota > Dothideomycetes > Myriangiales > Elsinoaceae > Elsinoe > Elsinoe ampelina. The sequence goes on from SMYM01000010.1 coordinate 363,857, forward strand.
GACATGCTTGTCCATCCTGATATCCCAGAGTCTGACCGGTCCAGCTCTCTCAGCACTGATTAGCTCTCGCATCCCGCCTCTTTGCAGATGACATCCAACGATCCAACCTCTGTGGTCTTTGTACACTCTGACCATGCTCTCACCAGGCTTGCATCTCGCATCAAAAATTCGTATAGCTCCATCGCCGAATCCTGCAGCGAAGATGTTCCCTTCAACTTGATCACTCGTCAAGCTTGTAATATTGCTGCCGCTTCGTGCCGGAATGTCAGTGACGCACAACTCTGTGGCAGCACTCCAAACTCTGATCATCTTTACATCCCCAGCAACAAGTAGTCTACCTTGTCCTTGTTGCCATTCACAGACACATCCACTGTTGATAGTGCTTGGTACCAGGTCTGTCAAGGCTCTGAAGCTAGCGGCGAGTTCGACCTTGCGATTGTCGTAGTCCTTGTAAATCCGAACAACGCCGTCACTGCTTCCCGCAAGCACAAGAGCTACGTCGTCCTCGTTGACAAAACGAAGATCGCTGATTCTGCTTCCTTTGGGATTCTCGTTCCTCCATCTCGACACACGCCTGTTTGCTTCCCAGTCCCAGACTGTGATTGTCTCTCGATCGTCAGAAAGGAGAACATGAGGCTCGAACTGGTGAAAGACAATTTTGGAAATTGGCGCGTTGTTCGACAAGACCGCAGATGGCGCACTCCATCGACCAGTTGCAGCCATATCTTTGAGGGGCTGGGTAGAAGCGATAATGCGATCATTGCGAGAGCGGCGCCAGATGCGTTCATTGAAGTCTGTGGAACCTGGTTCATCTGCCTCGGCCGGCCGCATCTGTGGTTCCCGGAAGTATGCCAGGGAGAAAGAGAGGAAATTGCTTGCTAGAGGCATCATTGGTGTGGCAGACAGATCGCGGGGGATGAAGCCCGGAGTGATCGCAGGTCTTGCCTCCGGATACGCCATGGCCGATGGAGTAGGATCAAGCATAGTAGATGGCACGGTCCATTCGTGTGGTACTGGTGCGCGAGGATTCGGCCGCTTTGGTGGTGAGCGATTTGAGGGTGTTGGCGAGGTTGGTTGTCCTTTCTCCTTCATAGACCCGAATTTGGCAAGGTTGCTGATCGAGGCGGCCACAGAAGCAGTGCGACGTAAGCCTGCTGCGAAATATCCGTCGTTCTTGTTGTTGGGTGATGATGCCAATGGCGAGGATGCAGCAGGAGTAGTCGCCAGTCTACTATTCTCAAGCTGTCTCTGCATTGCGGCTTCGTTCTCTTCTCGAGCCAGCTTCTCCTTCTCGGCAATGACGCGTACAATTTGGAGTGCGGTCTTCCCCAGTGGTCCATTGAACAACGCATCGAGCACAAAATCAACTATGACAGATGCATCTTGCGCGATGTCGGGATGCGGATCCGCACTGAGAACAAGTGCTTGACGCCAGATGGTCAGGTAAATGTTCTGCTTCGGCATCACGGGTGGAATGTGTGAGCCGTTGGTGCGATGATCATGTGACTCGGAACTTGAATGAGACGGCTTCCTCTCAGGAACGGTCTCACGAGCTTCGTCCTCCGTCTTCCTCTGGCGTTTTCTTTCATTCACAAGCTCCTCCCAGGTTGCGACGACCATTCTGTCCCGGTATCGAAATACAAAAGTCGACAAGAAGACCACGTACTCTCGACGAACCATGACATTGCCATCGTCGGCCATTGGCACAAGACTTTCAGCCACAGCCGCTTCAACTTCAGCGACCTGGTCAGTCAAATCCGGAATGCCGATAAAGTTTGTCATGGCGTTGACCATTGCCGTACGAACTTCAGGTACCGGGTCGTAGCAAAGACGAGCCAGGGCTTGATTCGCTTGAGCGCGAATACCTGCCCACTTGGCCTCGGTATGATCCTTCCAAAGCATGCTTAAACAAAGGCAAGCGTATTGACGAAGGAGCGGTTCGTCTCGTTCGCCTGCGTGGAAAAGCATGAATTCTATAATCTCCGGGTTGGTGTTCAGGCATGCTGCTTGGCCCTGTCGATAGTCTTTGCAGAAGATCGCGATGATGAAGGCACACATGGCCCGGTGTTCGGCGATGTTAGGACAATTTGGAAGAACAAAGCTGGGATTGACAAGGTTGACAAAATATTGATAGCCATTGTCTTTGAGAAGATCCGCTTGACAAGTCTGATCGATGGCGAGAATGCGAGCCCAGATAAAGACCATGACCGACTTAAGCTCTTGGGCTTGGGACTGCAGTAACTTCAGTACGTATGGGAATATACCAATGCTCAAGGCAAGATTGACAGCCCAAGGACCTAGATCGAGGAACTTGCTGAGGAGGACCAGAGCCCGCAGTCGATGCACCTGACTAAGGAGCACTTGGAGCACGATTGGTAATTGCTCAGGCATCTTCTGCTCCAAGGCGCCCTGAGTCAGGTACACATCGAAAGCGCTTAGTTGGTCGGCAAAGAAGTCGGAGTGGTTGTACTGTAAATCATTGACGTTACCGTCTCGAGTTTGAGCGACTAGTCCGGGCAACTGCTTCAGAATCATTTCAACAGCATAATCCCAGCTGCTCCACAACGGATTGTCATGCGTGTCCGGTATCTCTGGTTGACTTTGTGGATGGCAGTGATAGGCACGCATGACGCGTTGTGCGAGTAGGAAGTTCCTGAAGAGTGCAGCGACCATTAGATCTTGGCGGAACAGCTTCTTGAATAGAGGTTTGGGCAGTGAGTTCCAGGCGATGGTGTCAGTGATGGCTGTGAAGATCCAATTCAGCTCACCAAGTGGTGTTCGCCTTTCAGATATTTTACCGGGGATGTTTCGACCTTCCTCGAGAGTCAGACCTCCTGGTAGAGGGTTCTGTAGGATGAAGAAGCGAACAGCCATATCGATGGGTGTCGTCAAGCACGAGGTGAAGAGATCGGCAGGCAGATCAGGATTAGTCGGGAGTATCTCCTTCTCCCGGCATGCGGCAAGGTGGATACTGTCGTGGAAGTTGATGTAGGGAAGCGATGGGTCGTTTCGTCGAGCTTCTTGCTGCTCCTTGTCATGCTTGATGGCCATCGTGTCGAAGTTCTTGATGATGAGCCCGGCCGCCGAACAGTCATAGAGATAGAGCCCAGGGGCACCTAGCCAGGTCTGGAGATCATAGAGAGAGATAGGAATATACTGAGTGAAGTGGCGGTTGAAGACCCAGATCTCACCTGCGGGGGTCGGGCGGGGTACACCATGACCATTGTAGTGGAACAGGACTCGTTCGTCCTTGGAGGTTCGCCGTAAGGTCGTGCAGAATTTCTTCATATCATCGACACTGGGATCCATGACCATCTTATATCTTGTTCGCATGCTGAGATTTTCGAATTGGGATTGGAGAGCTTTGCCAATGGCGGTGTTTACGCCAGCGGAGCCCTGCCCTTGCGGCACATCCTGGACCGGATCGATCCAGCACTCGAGGCGCGCGCAAGGGTCAGTCTTGACAATGTCTGGAGGATCGACCCCAATGTTAAGACATACGGCGAGCAGAGCGCCGATCGTCTTTAATCGATCTCTCATTCGCCATTCTTCGGCCACATTCTCTTCCTGCTTTTTGTGAAAATTATCATGTCTCTTGTCGGTCCAGTACATGAAGAAATTCTGGGACAGCGCAGTAGCCTGCTCCTCACTAGTGAGCTGTGTCTCCCAGCCGTGTCGCATGTTTGGCCCATCCTCATCGCCATCGTCACTCTGGCTATGCTTACTGTTGTCCTTGTCCGGGTCATGCCGCGGCCCAAAGTCGCTCTTGGTCCTCAACACCGGTGGTGGAGCTCGCCTTCCTGGCCAATTATTCGATCTCTTGCCCTGATCTCCTCCATTTTGGCCAATCTCCGGTCCCGAATGAGCACTGTTGGGCCGGTCTCTCGAGTCGGAATCCTCGGGATCTTGGTCTCGATCAAGATGGTTGATCTCGCTGTGAAAACGCGCGTGACGAGTTCTGCGATTGTTTGAGCTGATAGCTAGCTCCATGGCGGTCTGACGAGGTTCCTAATTGCTGTACAGCTCTCATTGGAGCTCTATAATATTCTGGATCCTGATCGCATGTTGCATTGTCTTGTGCGACTGAGCACGGTTTGGGCAGGCGCGCGCCTGTAGGTCGAGCTTCGGGTGGGTGACTGGAGTAGGGCTGCCGAGTCCTCAGAGGTTCAGATAATTGTGTCTACCGTTATAATTGCATCAAGGCAGAGATGTGTAATGTGTAAAGTAGGCAAAGGCAGATCATGGCTGGAGGTGTCCAAATTGCGGGACAAGCTCCGAGATCCGACGCTTAATGGTGGGCGAAATGCTTGGCGAGAGCATGTGGAATCTCCACTCCATAACTACTTCGTCAATGTATTGACATGTGCTTGGACCGACAAAGAAGATTGGAAGTTATGATTCAAGTACTTGCGAACTGTCAGATACTCATACCATGTACAATCAAACATGATAGCCTTGCATCTAGTGCAGCACAAAGGCACAGGCAGACGGTCGTCCGTCAATGTCACCTCTGCGTATTACTATCTTACGACACATACAAAGATCCATGCAATCATAAGAGCACAGTCCTCACTTACCAACGAATCTCTTTGCATGGTGCAATGAGATCAAAAGTGGTGGAGGAGGCATGCAGCAGACCCACAAGATCGGTGTGACGGACCGTAGATCCGCCACGGAAGAGTGTGCATCTGGCAGCCATCTTTTTTGGGCACCTCCACTCCAGTGCTGTTAGCAAGGGTCTCTGTCTGAAACTAGTGCAGCTAAACAGCGCCAAAAAGTAAAGGGAACCTTTAGCTGCAGGTCCACTTATCCAGGATTCCAGGGGGACGGATCATTCTGATGCCCTTGACGCTGATGGCTGCACTCAATTCCTCATTTCGAGGGGCAAAAAAGTCGCTTGATCGCGTCAAAGCGACAGCAGGAAGCGATCACCTCATCAGTGTAGCCAACGCGTGCCTTCTAGCTCTCCAGCCGTTGTGCTGTTCGCAGGCCGTTGCGTGCAAGTGTCTTTGGTCGGCCAATCAGCAGGATTGAGCACTTGCAGCCCATTCTTTATTTCGCGCCGTCGCATCTCAATCCAATCTCTCCCGCATTCTCTGATCTGATCTTCGTGACCTTTTGTTCATTTGTCGAGCGAGCCAATTCGAGCATATCGGGTGCGACTGTCACACAAGGCCATCCCCCATACATTCAATAATCGAAGCCGACGGGGAACTCGAAGCTCCCGTCGATTGGTGTACCGGCGCGCCTCTTCCAGTTTTTGGGACCCGGATCGTGCTTCCACACTAGCCTGATTATTCCCAGCCGCGCTGCACTTCGAGACATTCTTCCTCTACTCGCAACTTCACAGAAACACCTGGACGACGGCATCGGACGTCTATCGCAGACGCCGCTGTAATCATATCTGCCATCGCGCATCGAAATCGACTCTACAATTGCCGACTGAATGCTCAGTCCGTCCGCTGGCGGCTCCGGGCTTGACGAGCGTTCATAGACGCGCGCGCACCTCTATCTAACCTCACAATGTCCTTCTTCTTCAAGTCGTCCAAGAAGGCAGCGACACCGAGCGCTCTGCCTCAAGCGACGAGAAATATCAAATCTTCAGATGGCTCCTCGGCGCCCACGTCGTCATTCTCAACATTGAACACTGAACCTCCGCGTTCCACCTTCAATGTCCGACCGCGATCTCCGACCTCTTCTGGCGGACCTGTACAACAGCAGAATGGCTCCATTGCGAACACAATGGGTGAGCGGCCTGTGGACAAGTCCGTTTCGCGCGTGCAGGAGAGCAGGGAGGGCAGTTTCGAGAAGATTTCAAAGACACCGAGTCCGGACCACAAGCCACAACGAGAGCGTGCCGACTCTGAACCGAGAGCGCCTCCTCCTCCTGTGGGTACCAATCCCACGTTCCGACAGAAAGCCACTGACATCGCATATAGACACGGATAGCGCAGCCACCGCCTTCGCGACCTGCTCCCGACCCTTCACCGTATCCTTGGTCCCAACGTCAACTTACCTACAGCGTCCCGCATGCGTACCCCTTCCCACGATACGGTCCTGCGATCAACTCGGTAGCATCAAGAGATGGCACAATCTACATCATGGGCGGTCTCATAGAAGGCGCAACCGTCAAGGGCGACTTGTGGATGATAGAGGCTGGCTCAGGTAATCTTGCCACTTACCCGGTACAAACAACGTCAGAAGGGCCAGGGCCAAGAGTCGGACACGCGAGTCTGCTCGTGGGCAATGCCTTTATCGTCTTCGGCGGAGATACCAAGACAGAAGAGAGCGACCTGCTGGACGATACCTTGTATCTACTCAACACATGTAAGTGGCAAAAACCGGCCTTTTATTACACATCTGACAGCGAACAGCGACGAAGCAATGGTCGAGAGCAGCACCAGCCGGTCCACGTCCACCTGGCAGATATGGCCACACCCTCAACATACTTGGATCCAAGATCTTCATTTTTGGAGGTCAGGTGGAAGGCTTCTTCTTTAACGATCTAGTCGCATTCGACCTGAATGCTCTGCAGCAATCCAACAATCAGTGGGAAGTCCTCGTCCAAAACACGATCGACGGCGGACCACCACATGGACAAATACCCCCAGCGCGTACGAATCACAGCATGATCACTTGGAACGACAAGCTCATCCTGTACGTCGCCATCGCTGACATACCAAAAGCGAAGACCCGCTAACATGTGTCCAGTTTTGGCGGCACCGATGGCATTACTTGGTTCAACGACGTGTGGTCGTACGACGCACGAACTAACGCTTGGACTCAGCTCGATTGTATCGGCTATATCCCGACCGCACGAGAAGGTCACGCCGCAGCACTCATAGGCGACGTAATGTACGTGTTTGGTGGACGGACAGAAGAGGGTAACGACCTTGGGGACCTCGCTGCGTTCCGAATCACATCACGGCGATGGTATACCTTCCAGAACATGGGACCTTCACCGTCACCTCGCTCGGGCCACAGCATGACAGCTGTAGGAAAGACGATCGTCGTACTTGCCGGTGAACCCAGCTCGGCACCCAGAGACGCCGGCGAGCTAAGTCTCGCATACTTTCTGGATACCACCAAGATCCGCTATCCTGCAGACTCATCAAGTCAGGCTGCATCTCAGCCTGCATCGCAGCAGACTGCCCAATCGGTAGCTCTACCAGCTGCACAATCAGACCGCATACCAGGACACCGGCGGCCCAGTGGCGAGAAATCGCAAATCCCCCAGAGCAGAAACATTACACCCAAGCAAATCGAGCCAGGTGTGCAACCTGTGCAAGGCGTGCAGAGGAAAGAATCTGATGCACGAGATAATCCGCGAAATGGCGAGACAGCTGGTTCTGGATCTCGCCTACCGCGAATCCAGCCCCAGCAGCAAGGTGGACAGAGTGCCTCTCCTCCACCAACGACAAATGGTGTGCATCGTCAAAAGAATAGCACAGATCGATCGCAAAGTCCGCTCCGCGATCTGACAAGTGCCAACGAGCCTCAAGCAAGAGCTCTGCAACAGCCGAGGACGGCCAACGATCCTGCTACTATGAGGAATCGTGTCACAACTGTACCCTTCACAGAAGATCCCAACCTGAACCAATCCAGAACGGAGTCTCCCCCAGTGCAGAAGCCACTGATTCCTCAGCATATGCAGAAGTCCTCCACGGACTCTACTGAACAGCCACCACCAAGAACGTCATCGCGGCAAAAGCGATACCCACAGGCAGATCAAGAGACACCCCGTCCTTCGCTAGACCGAAGCACACCCAATGGTCGCAGGGCAGAGTCGAGAGATGGTGAAGTCGTCGAGAAACGACCTCTTGAGCAAGTCGACAGTGGACTTGGATCATCTCCCTCTCTCAGCCAGAATGACAGCTTGTTGAAGCAGCTAGAGGCCGAGAAGAGCAAGAATGCCTGGATGACTTCCGAGCTTGCCCTTGCACGAAAAGCTGGCTACACGCCTTCGACGAATGCGACTGCCATGGATGAGAGCCGGTCTAACAGTGTTGGCGACGAAGAGAAACCTCTCATCGAAGCCTTGCTGAAGATGCGTCAAGAACTTGTCAAGATGTCATCTGCCATGGAAGCAAAAGCGCAAACAACTGCCGAGCGGATAGCTCAGATGGAACGTCAACGTGACATGGCTGTCAATGAGGCGACGTTTGCAAAAGCGAGACTGGCTGCGCAAGGTGGCAACAATTCCGACGGCGGCTACGACAATAACGGCGATAACGACCGCAGTAACGAATTGAATAGGCGACTTGCGTTGACAATTGCGTCTCAGGCTGAGCTGAACAAGAAACTAGACTCAATCACAAGAGAACGCGACTCAGAGAAGCGGGCTCGTCAAATCGCCGAGGAAGGGGCGGAAACAGCTCATAAGCGCTTCTCTGATTTGGAACGGGAGCGTCAACGGACAGCTGGCGAGCTCGAATCTCTACGCGCCGAGCTACACGAGGCACAACGCATCGCTCGAGAAGAAGCTGCCAATGCAGCAGAGGCTAGCTCTGCACACAAGCTTCTTTCAGTCGACAAGAACGAGATGAGCACGAAGCTGGAGAATGCTCTCGCACAAAGCAAGAACCACCATGGTATTTTGGCGACCTTGCAAGAAGCTGTCAATGCGTCAGCCGACAAAGCAGCACACCTGGAAAGGAAGCTAGAACAGGAGCGTGGATTCAGAAGTCAGATTGAGTCCAAGCTCACTCAGCTAAAGTCTCAACACGAGGAACGGACAGCTGAGCTCGAGCAAACATCTCGACAGCTCCGCGATGCCGAGGAACTTGCTGAGAAGCACGCACACGAGGCAAAGACTCACCGTATCGCTGTCATTGAAGGACTGAGCAAGGTTCGGGCGACGACCGAAAGTGACCGCGGCTTGAACGATGAGCGCGTGAAGATTCTGCAGCAGCAAGTCGAAACAGCCAACGCTATGGTCCGCAAAAATCAGGCAGCGGCCGACACGGCTGCCGAGAAACTACGCCGTGCCGAAGAACGCATCGCCGGACTCGAGGCCTACCAGGAGCAGACCAGCCGCGAGGGCCTCAGCATCCGCAAGCAAATGCAACATGCCATGAAGGAGGTGCGTGCTCTATCAGAGGAGAAGGCTCGTCTTCAGCAACAACTGCAGTCGCACCAACTCGAAGCGAATGCGATACACGTACAACACAGCGCTCTCAAGGATATCCTTACCGAGCGCGGGATCAACCCTAGCGAGCTGCGCAAGAATCGCCTTGTCGATTCGCCTTCATCACTCAATCGTCACGGTGCTGCTACACCAGACACTCCTCGACTCCGTGAATTGGAGCACCAGCTTGACGCTGCTCACAAAGCGTCTGATGATCTGCGCCAACGTCTGGACGAGATGCAGGACCGCGATGAGAAGACACGCCATGAATATGAGGAGAAGCTTACTGCTCTGGACAGCGATCACCAAGCGGCTGCTAAGTATCTTCGCGGTACCGAGAAGATGCTATCCAAGATGAAGAGCGAGCTACAGCGCGTCAAGACACAATCCGCCGACTATCTTGAAGAGCTTGAGGCTCTTCGCAACAAGGAGAAGGACCGTGCTGCCGAGCTTGAATCGACGCCGCGCGCAAATCAAGCCGAGTGGGAAAGTGAGCGTGCCAACTTGCACAAGGAAATCGAGGAGACCAAGACAAGTCTTACGTCTTCTCTTGCTCCTCTGGAGCAGAAGATCACCGCACTACAGAAGGACCTTGAGTCTCGTGACAAGGACATCTCATCACTCCGTGACAGCTCTAGGACAGATCTCGACAAGATCCGGACCAGCCACGACGCGAGCCGCGCCGATCTTGATCGTTTGACGAAGGAGAACAAGGCTCTGGAAGAACGTGCCCGGGATGCAGAGGCAAAGGTGCAAATGCTCCTCGATCAAGTCGAGCACAGCGTGGACAACTATCGTCGCCAAACCGCCGAGCCAAACGGTCTCGTGCCGAACCACCTACGTGGTCAGAGCAATGTCTCCGCCGCCTCCACTGCCCAATTCGTCGGCGGACACAACCGTGGGGAGAGCATGGGTGCTGACAGCATCTACAGCCAATCTGTCGCGCCATCGGAGTCATCCACCGGCACGAGAGACCGTGCAAACAGCAACGCCAACTCGCTCAACTCTGCCAGCGGTACCGCCCGCGACGGAAAGGAGAGCATCACCCCTCGTGAAAGAAACAGTCTCGCCCTGAACAGTCTCGCAGACGAGTTAGACGGTCTACGCTATAGACTGAGCGGCAAATTCGATTTCGAGAAGACGCCCATTTCCGGTGGCGTGACGAGTCAGCCAGCCAGCGCCGGTGGCCTATCGGAATGGCGCCGCGGTCTCGAGAGGGAAAGCACTGAAGTCGATTTCGGCAACGGCGGTTGGTCCAACCACCAGGCCGGCGCATTAGGCAAGATCGAAGAAGTCCCCAGGAAGGAGGTCGGCAGTGGATCGAGCAATGTTGCGGAGGAGAAGACGTCGTCCACTCTCCAGGGCAAGATGGAAGAGATCAAGGCATGAGAGATATGATACGATTCACGGGTTTTTTGGTTCAAGGTCCGGTCATGAATGAGGAAGAGCGACATGGTTATACGTGTACCGATTCGCTTTTTTGGAACGAGAAATATGTGCTTTGGACGATGGAGTTGGGGAAACATGAGAGGGTCATTGAAAGCCCTGGCTTTTTCCTGTTCGCGATAAAACTATCTTTGGCGAGTAAGCTAGATACCATACAGCGCTTTATAGGGGGAAGGGAAATGAGACGGCATTCTGACGTTACATGTCCTATATGTCCGTCCGTCCATCGTCTCCTGTTTAGTGTTTTGGGCTCGAAGCTGACTTCCAACGATCACGTGGATTTGATGAGCCGCATGATGAAATGCCTTGGCGCGTACTTGGTCTTACTTTTTGATTCAGCCTGTTTACGGCCTTCCCTTCCTTGAACTCCACGACGAAGGCCATCACAAGATAGGTTACGAATCGCTATTGAAAATGCATGTTGAGTTCATCGCAAGTCTATCCGAGGCTTCGACTATCACTATGCAACGAACCCCACGATCCTCATCATCTCCGGGTCTTCCTTCTTCCGAGCAAGACCCCTGGCAGTACCCAGCTCAGCAAGATAGAACTTCCCATTATCGACATCCGGATCCGAACCTCTTTCCATCAGGAACTTCGCCACCTCCACATGCCCATGCTTGACTGCTTCATACAATGCCTGATGCGGCCCGGGCTCTCGGAAGTCACCTTGGGCAGGGACTGCATCGATCTCTGCCCCGGCGTCGAGGATCACATCGACAAGGTCGGCACGACCGTACCTCGCCGCAAGCTGTAGGACACCTGGTTCCTTGAGACTCTCTTTGGCTCCGCCCTCGTGTAGCAGTAGAAGGATCTTCTCGACTGGCTGCTTCGATGTCATGGCGGCATTGAGGTTCCACTTCGAAGCTCGAGCACCCGACTCGATCAATGCCCGCATGATCTCTATGGGCTTGGTTGTGCAGACTGTGAGGAGCCTGGTTGCGCCTTCAGGAGATTGGATGTCACGCCAATTGTAGGACCGTAGAGTCTCCAGCATTGGCACCGTGGTGAGGCCGATGAAAGCCGCCTTGTCGACTAGATCATCTATTTCCGCCCCAGCATCGAGGCAAGCTCTAAGAGCTTCTGTTGAGCCAGTTTGAGCGCTCAGGCAGGCTAGAGGTTGAAGAGATCCCGGTATGCTGCCCGATCCAGCCCAACTGATGATGCGCTCCGCAACAGCAGAAGAATTCTGGCTGTCCGCGCAATCTCGGAGAAGCTCTGCATACGTTGCTAGATCTATGGGACTTAGCAAGCGACCACGCGGCCGGAACTGGTTAAATACCTTGTTTCGAACTGGTCCTTGCGGATGATGTGAGTCTATGAAGACTTGCCGCTGACGGGTTGCTCTGACGTGCAGGCAAATCGGGACCTCCATGCGATTCGTCATGGCTCAGCTGCGACAACCAGGATTCAATGGCTTCCTCTGTCAGGTACGTGTTGAGGTGCGCCATGTTCAACGTGCGGCGCGACGGCAAAGACATGCAACACGCTAATCGATAGAACCCGAAAGGAAGGTGCAAGCGAGACTGCGTTTGAAGCTGAGATCAGCGACTCTACAACTCTGGACTGCATTTGTACATGTACATATCTGAAGTGAAGCGTTTGCCTGAATATTCTCAGCTCTTCCGGTATGAACACGTCTCGGGCTCCCATTGTTCTGGACCATTTAGGTGAGTCGCACAATCCTTGTGCACCTCTGGTACTCTTTGGGAAGTGATCTACATCAGCTGCTCAGCTTGCGCCACCACTGCCTACTTTCAGCTATAAGGGCGGGCATATGAAACACCGCTTTCATCGCGGGGAACACCGCAATAGCTCAGCTACGCAGAAGCACTAAAGTGACGAGTCGTCGCTGACTTCAACGTTGCCTATTCTCAAGCAAACTCCGACTTGGACGACCGGTCAACGAAGGGGCCTACTTGGCATCCTTGCCTGATCCCCAACGTCCTAATTATGGACTACTTGATTCTCACTTTGGGGTATTGGTCATGCTTGCTACAACAAGGGCACAATGTCACCCTTGCATTTAGCACTGAGAATGCGAAGAGCTGTATTGTTAAATCCACGTGTCCCATATCATCCGGTGAGGAGGGTTATCCTTCTCATGTTGAGGACACAAGTCGGTATGTCTCTCGATAGTACTCAAGGCATAAAAGATCGCATCATGCTGCGGTTCTAGGATGGTAGTATACTTTCATCTCTTCAACAAACACAATCCCACGCAGCGAGATGTTCTACCAGAACTTTATTCTCCTCTCTCTTACCGGAGCGCATCTGGTCAGCGCCAACCCATTTCGCCTCGCCAAGCGTGACGATCCTTACAAGATTGACATATTCACCGTCGACGTGAGTGCTCACTACTGCTCTCAGAGCAAATGACCTAACGGGCCGCGCTGACCTTTGTAACAGTGGTTCCTCGAAAATATGAAAAAGCCAGAGACGGGTACATGTCTATTCTACACAGGCGGAACCTTTAAAGAAGCCGAGAAATACGCCAAGGACAAGGGTCTCACCGTCGTCTTCGTGAGCATTAGCACACCGCAACCCTACCCCCAGCGAGCCCATGACTAATCCTTGACAGACGGAAGGTCTCCTGGACGACAAGTACAAGTTCAAATCCGAGGAGCAAGACGACGATCTCATGTGCGAGATTGCAAAAGACGGCGATCAGGTCGACGAGTACATCACTCACATGTCGCAGGCATTCGCCGAGCTCTGCGACGGAGACGCGAAAGTCATGGCTCCCGACCCGCAGAACGTCCCCATGGACAAGATCTGGGGGAAGGTCGAATTCCCCGCTGTCCAGAAGACGGACAACAAGGGCGGCCAAATCAACCATGTGAGTACAGATCTTGCGCGCTCTGCGAGTTGGCCCATTGTCATTTGCTGACTATGGCGATAGGTGATCGCTATAGACATAGATGGCGAGAATCCCAACGAAGACTACTGGCGTAGACCGGTCGCTCGTCGTGATGCCCCATTGGCTTCGTTTGGTCGACGGGGGTTGATGGTGAGGGATGACGACGAGGACTGTCCCGACCTGGAGGGATTGGCTGAGCATATCCAAGATCTCTTCTGAGTGATGACTGATCGTTGGAAGTCATAGCTCAGTAGTCCGCCGGGAACGGGTCCTCTCGTTTAAGCATTTGGCATGGCGTTCTGTGAGTGACTGCTTTTTCGGGCGGAATGGTCTGGCTAGACCGGTGTAGTAGTTCACTGGGCAATTGCAAAACATTTGGCTGTATGCAAGCTACCAGCAGACAATTCATGACGGGTCGTGGGTCCGATTGAGCTGGTGCGGGCAGCTTCATATCGCAGGGTGGACGACAGAGAGGCGCAAAACAGGTAAGAAAGACTTAACCAGATCTTTTCCGATCTCCCTACGATCACACATCTATTTCCAACAACACCCTTTCCATCACCTCATCCCCCCTCTCTACCTCCTCTCCGCCCCCCTAAACTGCTGCACCAAAAAGTCCACCGCCAACTTCACATTCGCCGGCTGAATATACGTCAAATGAAAAAAGAAACAACCCCTGCCAAACCCATCACACACGGGATCCGAGTCCGGCGTCCCCGTCCCCGCACAAATCTGATACTGCCTCCTCCCCACAGCAGGCGGCAACAACAGTTCCCTCCCACTCCGCCGCGCCGGATCCCCCACCCCGACAAACGCCACGATCTTGTTCTCGATGCGTGTGTCGTTCAATGCGTTGGCTGCGAGGCGGATGACGCCTGCGCCTTGGGAGTATCCGACGAGGGCGAAGCGTTGGCGGGGACAGGCGCGGGATTGGGCGTTGAGGCGCCGGATGACGTCGGTCGCGCCCATGAGGGCCGAGTCGTTGGCGGAGCTGGCGGGGTATTGTACGGGGTAGCCTTGCACGTCGCGGAAGACGCGCGTGAGGTTGGAGTAGATTGGGTCGCCTACTACGACGCCGTAGCGGCCGTCGGGAGCGAAATCGGGTTCGGAGGTGCCGCGCGCTAGAAGGTGGTCAGTCGTTGAGGTTGGGGATGGAGGGCGGGGGAGAGATGGGGGGGAACGAGAGCGATGGAGTAGACTGTGGAGATGGTGGGGCAGGAGATTGAGGTGAACATAGAAGAAGGATGATGGAAGAGCGATGAGATGGCACGGTAGCAAGGGAGGTATAGTGGCAGAGACTGCAAGTGGTAAGTGGACGTACCAAAGAGGATCTCAAAGTCGCGGCATCCTCGGGGAATGTTCTCCGGCTTGATGGGAATTGGATTACCCAAGCTGGAGATGGGAAGGGCAGGACAACCTGCTGGCTGAGTGATGTTACGCTGGGCATTGATGCCAACAGCGAAAGCTGTGAGAATGATAGAAGTGACCTTCATGATCAGGTAGGAGTGGCGAAGGAAGAAGGCGATGAGAGAGCAGTGACATAGAGGAAAGCCCGCTTACCTTCGAAGCAGCTAACCTGCTATATACATGTTAGTGTCGGTGCCGAGGCATGACTAGTTTTGTGCGCAATATAAGGAAATTATACAGGGATCTACCCCGCCATTCAGTGTGGTGTGAAATCGAAGGAAAGCTGCCGTTCCCCACGCCACGGGACGGCTCAGAAACACCGAGGTCTGCTGTCTTTGGCACCATTTTGCATCTACATCGTGATCTCGTGGGCATGATGACCATCAATGCTGCGACAAAAGGCTTGTTTCAGGTGCCTATACATCAATCTCGGTCCGATGTAGTATCTCTTGCCGTCCTCCCAGAGGCTCTTCTAACGAGTACTCTCGATATGCCTCCGAGAGTGCGAGTTTCTTCGGTCTTGGCGGCTTCATGGAGTTGTATCACTAACTATCTCATTACTTTAAGGCTTGATTATTCTATCAATTTTGAACTTGAAGGTGTTATTCTTATTTAGAGTAATTGTTGTAACCTTATACATCTCTATACTTCTTTCTTAGCTTCTTAAAAGCTGCTAAACTATAGTACTTCCTCACCTTTTAGTTAAACTCCTTTACTTCCTAGACAGCCTTAAGTCTTATATTAGCCTCTAACCTTATAGCCTTCTTCTAATTACGAACTACAAACATAAAGGCTTTAAGAAGCTTCTTTTATTTATAGTAGAGTGTTTTACAAGGATTTAAATCTAGTAAAAAGGCTAGATAACTACTAAATTTAATACTAAGCTCCTTAATGTAGTAGGCTATAATCTTTCGAGTCTTATAATAAATAGTGCTATTGTCTTTAATTACTACTACGCGGCAGCTAGAGTTAGAGCCTTTAAGCTACTCTATATAAGGAAAGAGTAGCTTATTATAGACTTTAAAGGCATACTAGAGGCTATTAAGTTTACGTGCTTTAGCCTTAAAGTTGTTGTATTTAAATAGCTATTCTAGCCCCTTCTTATAAGTCTTGTACTTAAAACTAGATTTAGTATTACTCTTATTAACTTTATAGATATAGCATTAAAGAGCCTCTAGCTACTAGTACTCCTCTAAGTCCTTATTATAGATAGCTCGCTAGCGCTTCTTATCTATAAGCCGGCGGTTTATAGCATTAATAACGGCTAGTTTGCTCTTTAGATTATACCGCTTAACATTGTTAAAGTTCCACACAATATAAGGCTATAGTATAGAGCAATTTTAAGTACTTATAGTAGTCTATTACTTACGCATAAAGTTTAGTAAGATCTCTATTCTAATTAGAGTTACTTCTTAAGGTATAGAGACTTATTTATTAGCTATGCCACTAAAGGTCTACTTCTTTTTATTATAGATAATAAGAATAGCTTATTCTTTAATATATCTATAAAGCTTACTACTGTCCTTAGTATATTCGAGTTAATGCTCTAGAGAATACTAACTAGACTTTCTAATCTTATAATTGTAACTAATAGACTTATTACTCTCTAGGTCGCTAGCGCAATAATCTAGATAGTCTTTAATATTAAAGACCTACTTATTATAAAGCTTTAGAATACTTATATTAAGTTCTTAAAGTGCTTTATGCTTATTTGTCTAGTTAGTAGAGACAACTAGATCCTAGCTGCTATTTAGCTAGATAGTATTTTAAACTATAAAAGACTTAGCTAAGCCTAGTGTAATAAGCAGTTTTAGGCCTTATAGGTCTTTATTCTTTATATACTCTATTAATTTATGTAATTTACTACTCTTAGCAGCCTTTAAAACCTTAGAGAATAGGCTTTAGAGGATGTTCTTATAGATTCCGAGGAGCTTCTCTACCTCTAAGATAGAGAGGCTAAGATTAAAGTAATAAGCAATTATAGTTTAATAGAGCTATAAAGGGAGGTCTTTGCCACGTCCTATAATCGTTTAAGCTTCAATAACACGTTATTGATGGAGTAATGACTATATAGAGTTACGTGTGATGGAGTGGATAAGGAGGTAAACAACGCCAAGACCGAAGAAACTCGCACTCTCGGAGGTGGCAACTGTGACAAGCCAATATTCTCATTGGCCAGATCGACACGCCATCTGATTCGCCAGCAGGTCGAATGCGGCACAGTCACGGGCATGACGGGTCGTGGCTATGGCTCTCAGCCGCAGCTCACCAATTTCTACGAACTTGTCATTCCTACAACTGGCTATCACCTTTGGTAAAGACCCGTCAAATCCGTTTCAACGACACCTCGGGACATGTGTCCTTGCGACCAAACCCGAGATGATCCAACATGAAGCAACTGCGTCCCGAGGACTACCAAATTGGGTGGGTGTGTCCTCTCAAGGTCGAGTATCTTGCTGCAAAATGCATGCTTGATGAGCTGCACGAGGGATTTGCTCAACCAGAATCAGACCATAATGTCTACGAGCTTGGGGAGATCCACAAGCATAATGTCGTGCTGTGTCGTCTCTCCACGACTGGCAACACAATTACAGCAAGCTCAGTGACGCACATGAGAAGGACATTCCCAAATTTGAAATTCGCTTTGCTGGTCGGCATTGGAGGCGGAGTGCCAACCATAACAAGCAATGGGGAGATTCGGCTTGGACATGTTGTGGTCGGCAAACCTACTGGTTCGCACTCGGGATGCATCCAGTACGACAGTGGCAAAGCTAAACGTGGTCTGTTCGAGCGTACCGGCTATATCCCTGCACCCCCGAGGATACTGACGAATGCCGCCAACAAAGTCGAGGAGATGCTTGAGTGGGAAGGGCCAGATGCATTGCTTGACAATGTGAAGCTGGTGAAGAAGATCCCCAACCCCCAGGCCAGGAAGCAATTCGAATATCCCGGAGGCTATGAAGACAGGTTATTCCCTTCAAATGTGCAACACGTCAAGGAACAGCTTGAGTGCGAAGATGCGGGCTGTGATCTCAGCACTTATGTACCTCGCCCGAAAACTGCTGGATCCTCCGGAGCTTTCGTGTTGCACATGGGGACCATAGCTACTGGCAATGCGGTGATCAAGGACGCTTATCTGAGAGACACGCTGTCCAGAAACGACGGCATCATCTGTTTCGAAATGGAAGCTGCTGGTGCACTGACGTCCATTGAGTGTCTCGTGGTAAGGGGTATATCTGATTACTGCGACTCGCACAAAAACGATCGATGGCAGGGATTTGCCTCCATCAATGCTGCCGCATTTGCTCGTGAGGTCCTCAGAAAGCTCCCTATCGACTCTGTGAAGCAATATCAGTCAGGTTGGGGCTTCACCCGACCCTACGATGAATTCCAGTGGCTGACTCGCAAATAGATCTGCAAGATCTGTCTACACACGTGCAGGAGCTGAAAGTCTCCGTCGCAATTGGTCAGCGGAAATACGAAAGCAAGAGTATCCTGGACTGGCTGTGCCCTTCTGATACATCTGGCATCCACAACAACGCACTGGAGACCCACCACCCTGGTACCGGCGAGTGGATTTTCAACCATGAAAGCTACATCAGTTGGATCACGACCCAAGGATCATTCCTATGGCTTTCTGGTAGGCTCGGTAGTGGTAAGACGACACTGGTCTCCTACATTACCAATCACCTAGCATGCACAGGCAATAGAGTTGTCTACCACTACTTCAGACACGGCGATGCATCTGAGAGAGGGGCGTATTCCGATGTGCTTCGATCCCTATGTGCACAGCTCTTCACGCTGACAACCAAGTCGCCTGCAAGTGTCCACGAGGCTTATAGCCAGCATGCAGAAGGCATACGTCGGCCGAGTACCATCACATTGGTGAAACTGCTTGATGACCTGCTTGAGTCTTCGGAGGAAGTCTTCATCATTCTGGACGCACTTGACGAGACGAGCGAAGACCCCAGGCATCAGATCGATCAGTGGATTTCTGGATTCATTGCCCATCGAAAACCTCGGGCGCACCTCCTGGTCACTTGTAGAGATCCATATGAAGCAACCAGAGCATTCACGCACGTTGTTGATGAGTTCGAGACATTACAAATGAAAGCCAAATTGCTTCTACCGGATCTGTCGTCTCTCCTGACTACGTGGTGCGAGCAACAACTCTCGAGTCGGAACAATGATACTCTCTGGAACGAAGAGAATCTCCAACTCATTGTCGAAGTCATACAGAATGGCCCAGAAGATATGTATGGATCGACAAACGTACCATGACTCAAACCGATGTCTGATCTAGTACAGGTTCCAATGGGTGGTCAGCTATCTGAAGATACTGGAGAAGTGCCGCACAGTTCGAGAGCTACAGAAAGAGCTCGGATCCGTACCGCTTGATCTGATTCAATTGTACCGACGTGTATTGGAGCGGATGACTTCTCCGCGTGAGATCAAACTTGTCCAGCTTCTAGCCGCTTTCGGAAAGGCTATGTCCTTTGATGAAGCCAGGGATGCTCTGGCTACTCATTGTACGGACCAAAATAATCGCCGGAGATTCCATATCGACGATAGACTCCTAGATGCGGACATCGAAAGTATGTGTCCCGCCCTCTTGACAGTAATCAAAGACCACACATCAGACAAGCGAACAATCCGGCTCGGTCATCTCTCAATCAAGGAGTTCTTCGACCGAGGTAACGCAGAGGACCTGGTAGGATTTGACAAAGCAACCATGAAAGGCGTCCTGGTCGGTACATGTCTGACGTATCTGCTCGATCTCGAGTCCACAGACATCGCACAACAGAATGACGTCGATCGTCCTTTCTTGCACTGGGCTTCAAGCAATTGGTTTGAGCACGCCGCGGACGCTGCAGCTTCGTCGCCAGAGGTTCTCATCATGTTGGAGGAGCTTTTCACCGACAGTCCTGTTGCTTACCAAACATGGCTACACTTCTCCAATCCTGACGGTGTCCAGCACCCTCTGTCCCACCTGCTCGACTCCACGCAAGAAAGGTCCAATGCAGCGGAGTCCTCCAGCCAAGCTGCCGGAGTCAACACCTCTTTTCGAGGTGTCACCCAAGATCCACTCTATCTTGCTGCGCTTGCAGGATTAACTCCAGTCATCAAGATACTAATGGCCAAAGAGGTGCAATTTTCGAGTCCATCCGGCTGGTATGGCAGCCCTCTCGTTGCTGCCTGTGCTCGTGGTCACAAGGAAGTCGTTGAGATACTCCTCTCTGCAGGCTACGATGTCGATCAAAAGACGTACTATGGAACCCCGCTCTGTGCCGCTGCCGCTAACGGACATCTTCACATCGTCAAATTACTGATTGGAAAGGGCGCCGATCCGGACGCGGTGCGCACTGTAACAACATTTGTACCAGCGTGGAGCCCCGTTCAACCGGTCATGACATACTTTCCAGGCTCTTACCAGGTGAACGTCGATAAATCTGCCGTTGTCCACCGAGAAACACAGAAGCTCGATGATTTCAGTCGCTACATTCCTCTGCGCACAGGCTGGCGGGGATTGCCAAAGTTGTCGCTCATCGAACACAACATGTACACTGGCAGATTCAAGCTTGAGCTGTCGCCTGAGGACCTTCGTAACGATAGTGGAGAGTGCACTTTACCTGGAATCATTCTGGGAACACCCCTCTGTGCTGCCGCATGGGGTGGTCATCTGTCGATCGTGAAATTTCTATTGTCCAACAGTGCTTCCACCTCGCGTCTGACTGGATACTTCGCCGATCCACTCATTGCCGCAGTAGCTTCGGGGGAGATTGATGTGGTACGATACCTCATAACGAATTACGGGATCAGCACAAGTGTGTCAGGTAATTATGGATCTCCTGTCAATGCTGCTGTCTCGATTTGCAGCGATGGCTTCCGCAAAGCAGAGAAGCTCAAAATCTTGCAGCTTTTGCTCGATGCTGGAGCTCGAGCCGACATCGTGACGGCCGGACATGGTCCAGCTTTGTCTGAGGCAGTAAGCTGTGGCAATCTGGAAGCCTACAAGCTGCTCCGCGAGCACAATCACGCATTTGACCCGAGACTCCCTTGTCCGACTGTCGGAAGCCCATTGCTGACTGCTACCTACCAGCTCGATGAGGCTTTAGTCGACTTTCTCATCGATGCCGGCGAGGATGATGTCGTTTCAGGCGGTGGCTTCAGGACCACAGCTTTGGCTTTAGCATTACGCAGATTGCGCAACCCCGAGACCAGAGCGACTGCAGGCCGCATAGCCATTCGCCTACTAGAAAGGATCTGGCTCTATGATAAGGGATCCATCCGAAGAGTGGCAGGTCTTGAAGCCTGCAAGACTTCCTTCATACACGATCCCCGCGAAGCCGACCATGAGATCGTACTCAGTGACGATCTAGGACCTCGATCGGTCGAAAAGCGTGTTCTTCAGCCATTCGTTCCGAGATCACTCAGCGGAGACACATTTGTGCCCACCTGGGAAGTGCTCAATGACGCTGTCTACAAATTGACAGTATCTGGTCTGAATGGGATCAACATGGTTCTGCAGCTAGCTGCGCTCCATGAATGTCTAGACTTGATAGTGTTCTGTCTATTGAGTGGGGCAGATCCTGGCATCGCACTTCTCGACGACCAGTCTTATGATTCCCAAAATCAGAGCCTCCTGTCAAAAGCTTGCTTGCAAGGATGGACGGACATTATCAGACTTCTCTTGCAGAAGAGTACCACCAGAATAGCGCTAGTGCGGCTCCGAGACTGGCCATTATATGCTCTTTGCCGTGCGAGCAAGATGTACTCGGAGGAAGAATTTCTATCACTCTTCTTTGAGATCGAAAGCACCGGATTTAGGATGGGCGCGGCGCTCTGCGCTGCACTCATCGAGCAAGACGACGAAGTGGCACAGATGCTTACACGACTCGGGGCCAACATACATGGTACCCTCGAGTGGGCTATGCAGTGGGACAATTGTGAAGTCGCCTTGGAAGCGGGTGCCCGATGGAACAATGCCTTCGACCTGTCTCCCTCCGTGGACATGGCCGAGAAAGCAGAGCTTGATCCAGATGTGGCCCTTGCATCAGCTTTGCAAGCGGAGAATACTTCTTGCGTCTTGATACTGCTCGGTCGTGGAGGGCGCTTGAGACGATCTGACAGCGGCGGTGACTCGATCCTGGTAGTCGCTGCAAGACAAGGTCTCCAGCATGTACTACAATACTGGCTGACGCACAACAACAATAGCTTCATCGACTTGGCGGAGGATCGCGATTCCTTATTTGCAGCATCTGCCTACTTCTCCTGGCCGGCAATTCAGTCTTTACTGATGCACAACCGTAGGCTCAACTGGAATCAACGACCTGTCTCGGTGCTGCATATCACCGCGTTGCACAGTCCTTCGCCTGATATTGTCAAGCAGATGTCCGCTTTCGGGGGCAAACCATCTGCGTTGGACGTGAACGGTAACGACCTCTTGCATCTCGCCGCACTCAACAAAAGCACTGAAGTTCTGCAATATCTGCTTCAGGCCGACGTTGCACTCAATAACAGGAACAAGGATGGTGACACACCACTGGACGTTGCCCGGCGGTATGGGCGGCAAGATACGGCAGACCTCCTGGTAGCGGCCGGTGCGCAGGCAAGACAAGACTCGGGCGCGCAGGGTCCGGCATCTGCTTTGGAGGCGTACATGCCCGTCAAGGAAGGATTTGGACTAGCCTGGTCCGAGAACCAGCTGGATGAGGCTCTCCGTGCAGCCATCGATGCTGATCAGAGGGAGTGTGCCAAGTTGTTGGAGGCGCATGGAGCGAGGTTGGAAAGGATCACACAGCCTGAGCAAAGCGCAGATGATGATGAATTGTACAGTAGATGATGATCATGCAACGAACTGATCGAGCTGAAGCCTGCCCCGCTTAGTGTGACCGTTGGGGCGGGGTTGGGGCGGCCGAAGGCCGACCCCGGTGCTGGTGCGGAGCTGTTCTTAGCGGGTCGGCACCCGGTGCTGAACTAAATAGCACCAGCTCCGCACCCTACTATATTAGCACTAGCACTAGTACTGCGCCGAGCTACACTAGCACTAGCACCGCACCGTAGTTAAGCAAGAATAGCACTGCACTATAATAGCGCTATACTACACTATAATAGCACTACACTGAATTAGCACTAGAGTTAAATCCTAGTATTATACTACGTTATAGCACTACGCCTTAGTTAGGCTTTAAGGCAACTATAGCTACTACACTGTACTTTAGTATTGTAATAAGTCTATAGAAAGGAAATTTAATAGTCTAGTCTATATAAAAATAAACCTATCTATTTCTTATAGTTTATTCTTATAGCATTATAGAGGAAAGGTCTTACTAATTAGAGAAAGTAAGTAAGTAGTACTTATTATAATATTTCCTAGCAAGCTAAGAGTCTTTCTATATAATAGTATAACGCTTAGCATAGATAGCGTTAAGATTATAGTCTACTATAGTTATTAGTATAAGGTATTATATATTCTAAATACATAGTTAATATACCTTCGAAATATTCTACTAGTATTACCTTACTTACTTCCTAGAGACACTTAATAGTATCTAGCGTAAAGCGTAAATCTCTACTTATAAGTATTAACTTAATATCTTATATAATATTATAAATAATATAGAAGAAGAGAAGCTTATATATAAGAAGTTTAGTTATCTTCTAGTAGTAATAAATCTCTTAGAGAGTAACGGCTATACTATATTAGATATAAGACTATAAGAATTTACTATAAGAAACTAACTACCTAGCTTAAACCTATAGCTCTTTACCTAGCGAATTTGTCTAGTTAATACTAGTTTAAATTTTGTTACGTAACTACCTATAGTAGACTTTTTAGCGGTGGTTTTCTTAGTGCCTTACTTTCTTAGCTTTACCCTTTTTAGAGGTGTTACTTACTTCTTACGAGCTATAGCTATGTAAATTTATTAAATTAATTATTAAAATTTATTTATAAAGGTAAAGAAGAGTAAGGCGAAAATACTAAGAGTAAAATATTAAGCCTTATTAAGGAATTTATAATAGTATATAGAATATGAATTTTGTATTGTTATTCTCTACTATAATAACTTTATATTAATAATATTAACAACTTTATATTAGTATAACAATAGAATTAATACCTATTATTACTTATATTCCTAGCTACTCTATTTACTATATGTATAAGAAATGCTAAATCCTTCTCTCCTTATCTTCTCCTTATAAAACTTATATCTTATATCTCGCTTTCTATTATACTTAATATTCTACTTTCTCTTATAAATCACTACTAATTCTTAATCTATAATGTCTACTAATCCTATAGATTAGTAAACCTTTAGTAAAGAGAAAGAGATAACTAATGCTCTAGTAATTAAGACTAAAGAAATAACTAAGGAAGAGGAAGTAATTCTTACTATAATAGGAGTAATTCTTATAGATGCTTCTTATAGTCAAATACTAACTAGACTATAGAGTTTTAATTCCGAGGCTAATAAGATTAAATACTAGATTAAAAATCGCTCTTAGAATACTAGAACTTCTTACTATAGCTACCTCCTTAGAATTCTATAGTAGAAAGTATAGCTTAGTAATACCTAGCGAGCTATTTAGTAAAGAGATTATACTATATAAGCTAGTATAGAGGAGAAAGCTCTTACTACTACTAGTAATACTAATTACTCTATAAAATATATACTTAAGGCAAAACTTAAGAACTCTAAGGAATTCTAAGTAATATTTAATAAGGAGAAAGAAGCTATCTTTAATATAGTATATAAGAAGATAGCGGAGACTTACTATTATACCTAGTAGAGTAGTATATTTCTTATAGTATATTCTTATAGTATATCTACTAATTCTATATAGAGGAATAGTTAGAGGATAAGTTTATATCTATCTACTAAAAATAGAGTAGTATCTATAAAGCTAATACTCTTCTTTACTATAAGTAACTCCTTACTAATTATACAAAGAAGGCGCTCTATAATAAGATAAATATATTTCTAAATTGCTAAGTAAAATATCTTCTTAGTACTAGTAGAATTCTTAAGAAATAGACCTATAAGATCTACTATAACAGTATTAACTTGCTATATAATACTAGTAACTATAATAATAGTAACTAAGCTAAGTTTAAGAAGTTTATTAAGAATATAATACCTACTAAACTCTAAGTAGTATAGGTAAATAATTAGGTATATATTATTTTTTATAGTTGTTTCTTATAGTTATATACTAATCTATTAAAGTAAATATAAACTTACTCTCGAACTAGAATTTAAGTATAAGAATAATAATATTTTACTTAAATTTAACAATTACTATATTAAGTATAGTAATAATAAGGTTAAAGAAGAAGTTAAGAACAACTCTAAGATTAAAAACCTTCTTAATAAGAAACCTAACAAGTATAAGACTAAGAAAGTAGCTAAAATATACTATAAGGTAGTTACTACTAGAGACTTTAACAATTCTAATAAAGAGAATTAGAATAAAGATAATAATAAGGTAATAGATAAGAGTAATAATAATAATAAGAAGAGTAAGAGTAAGGACGATATAGATAAGAATAAATAGATTAACCTTAAGTTAGGAAAATTAGACTATAGTTTTAGTAGCTTTCTAGTTCTATACTATTAAAATTTTTTTAATCTATAAATTAAGAGTAGCTAATAGATTCTTATAGAGTATTCTTATAGTCTTCTACTCCTTATTATATAGCTAGTAATATTCTATATTTTTATTTTTAAAATGTTAGTATTTAATAAAGACTTAGTTAATTCTTAACTATAGATACTCTTAGAAGTTGTTACGCTACTACTACCTCTCCCCTACGAGCTTAAAGAGTTCTATATTAATTGCTAGGATAATCTATTCTCTACTTAATTCTATAAAACTATTAAAATTGTTAGCTGTCTACTCTACTAACTAGATATACTACTTAAAGAATAGCTAGCTATATAAGTCTAGAAAATATAGTAGCCTATAATATTAATAGGTAGTAAATTAAGAGTTAGCGGAATATAAAACCTACTAAACTAGAATTCTATAACTCGCTATAGAGTTATTTAGGCTAACTTTAATAAAGGTACTAAGCTTACTAATAGAATACCTCTTATATATTGTCTCTACTATAGTAGAGCTTTATAACACCTAATAATAAACTCGATTAGTAATAAACACCTAATAAAACATCTCGGATACTAAAGCTACTAGAATATAAAATCTTCTAGCTATAAACAATTAGTAGCTTAGATAGCTCTAACGTAATTAAAAGCGAATACTACTAGTACTATATCCTATATACTATAATTCTCCCTAGAATAATTTAAAAAAGAGCTTATTAAGGTCCTTATTAATTATAATTAGTTATTCTAAATAGTTAATAATTCCTTCTTTCTCTAATTTATATATTTCCTCTAGCTATATACTAATATTCTAGGTTAGACACGGGCCTTAGAGCTATTAAAAGAGCACTATAAGGATATTTAGTCTAATCTTCTTACTAATCTTAGTAGTTAGATAAAAGTTTTAATTGCGCTAGATAGCTAGTCTATAAATAACTATCTAAGTTTTATAGCTATAAAGGTATACTATATTAACGATAACTAGTAAGTACGTAAGTGCCTACTAGATTTTATACTAATTAGTAGATAGTATACTAGAGTTACGCTTAGCACGGAACTACTAAGAGTTCTAAATAAAAAAAAGATTAATATATACCTTCTTACTATTATAGCGGACAATGTAAGTAACAATAACACTCTATAATCTAAAGTATAATAAGGTCTTAAGAAGAAGAATATATACTAGTTCTCTATTAAGAATATAATTCTATATCTAGCCTATGTAATTAATCTTGTTATATAAGATATTATTTAAGCTCTATAGCTAGAAACTACTAAGGATAATAAGAAAGCTAATAAGCTTAAGAAGTAGTATCTCTATAATATCTAAATAACTCTATTAGTTTCGAATTCCCTCTATAAAGTAAGTTATATTTCTTATAGTTCTTTTTTATAGTTTTTTAACTAATTTTAAAGCTCTATACAATTTGTATTATAATTAACTAATCCCCTTAACGCTACTAACACTTTAAATCCCTTTAAGCATATCTACCTCCTTATAAACGACTCTTAGTTATTTAGGATATTTATACCTATTAGAACTTAACATATAATATATATAAGCGAGCTATTAAACTTTAACTAATTATTAATAAATAGCTTAACGCGGAGATTGTAATTGTATATAAGCCCTAAACTAACAAAGCGCTAGCTAATTAAGACATAGTATCTATTAATTACATAGATATAAAACACCTTTACCTTAGCTACGCTAAATAGGCATATCTAAAGATTATTATCTAAATACTAGAGAATTTTAAGGATGTAATTAACTAGCTAAGTTAGTCTTATATACTATTAGTATAATATATATAGCTTATATATAATACTCTTTTTAACTTCCTTAACGTAGTTAAGTCTACTTAGGAAGAGAATAATAACTTAGACTAGCTATTAGTTATATAAAATATAGTAAAAGCTAGTTATACTAAGCTTTCTAAGTATTATAAGTAAACAAGTAGAGGTTAAGGTTTCCTGTTTAATTATAGTATAATCTTAGATCTAACTTAGAAACTTAGTATATATAAGTATACTTCGTAGGAACTATATTTTAAATTGCTTTACTATAAATAGTTCCTCGACTACCTTAATTACTATAATAATAACTACTCTTCTTAAACTACTCTCTTACCTCCTCTACTAGCCTTATCTATTACTTACTAGTTTAAGAAGCCTTCCTTATCGAATATAGAGAGTAGCTTTACACCTCTAGTATCTAGCTAAGATAATATACTTTCGTAAGGGTAGAGTAATATCTATATAATAAGAATAGAAGGAGAGAATTACCTTAGAACTTTGCCTATATAGGAAATATTAGAATTTAATATTCTTTCTTAGTAGAAAGAAAATAAGTACTTATTCCTATAACTAGCTTGTGTTACTTATAATATTCTTATAATACTAATCGCTAGCGTAGGTATTAAATGTGTTTTTAATGTAGCGAAGAATATTATTAGTAATCGAAGGTATAGACTACTTCTATAGACAATTCGACAAATTATAGTCTCTAAGCTAGTAGAAAACAATCTTTAAAACATCTAATTAGCTAAGATAGACAATTTTACTACTACTAATAATAATACTAATAGCGAGATAGATAGTATAAGTAACAACTTTAGAGATATTACTATCTATAGTTTAAGCAACAAAGAGGTTAATAAGGAAGAAGGGCATAATAAGGACAAAGATCTACTATATAACATTACTAAGGTTAGAGGCTAGTATTCTAAGCGTATCTAGTTAATAGCCTCTAAGCAATAATGCTCTTATAGTATCTATACTAATACCTACTCTAAAGTACTTCTATACGTACCTTCTCTATTACTATATATAATTCTACCTACTAATACTAATAGTCTCCCTTTGTTAGCTACCCTAAGGAAGCTTATTCTCTTACTCGCTAGTATCTTTAATATAACTATATTCGTATCTATGTTAGTTATACTAGATTTACTTATAAAAACGTTAACGAGAAAATCGTATAGATTAACTATAATATAAAGACTAAAGCTATAACTAATCTCCGCGCTACTCTTCTTATTATTAACCTCGATAACTACTCCTACTATAGTACCTATAACCTTAGCTAACTTATTACTAACGCTACTCTCTATACTATTACTAATATTTATCTTATTATACTTCCGACTTTCTTACTAGGTTTAAGCCTAATAATAGTTAGGTTACTTTCTAGAATAACACTAATAGTAAAGAGAACAACGAGGGAGGTACTTCTACTGCTAGTACTAATAGTGCTACCTAGGGTAGTAATATAACTACTAGTGTAGCTAGAGGTAATATAAACACTTCTACTTTAAGAGCTTATATACGCTGTTATTATAGTTAATTTTAGTTACTTATAGGAAGAGGTAACGTAATTAAGTCTTTATAAAGTATAAGTCTATATTATTAATAACTATCTAAAGCTATTAGCCCGCTAATACTTCGACTATACTATCTTAATTAGATTAGTTATTAGAAGAAATACTATTATTACTATTATTAATATAATCTAACTTCTTCTACTTACGTTTAATATTATAGTATATAGTAAAGAGTAAGAGTAGATCTACTCTTCTGTTAAGAATAAGACAATTAATAGTATACTATATATTAATTAGGTCGAAGATGTTATTAGTCTATAAGATATTATACTAATATTTATTAGATTATAGAGAAAGATTAGATTAGAAACACCTATAAAGTTATAAGGAGTATTATAAGTATAGTAGACTTTATAGTAAAGTACTAAACCTCTATAGTTATTATAGATATATTTAGCTTAGATTTTGTAGTTGTTATTAAAGTTAAGATATATAAGAGTTATATAGTAGATATAGGCTTTATACTAACATAGGTATAAGAGCCTAGCGTAGTTACTAGGAGTTATCTTACAAGGCTAAAAGAGAATTAAATCTACTAGGTTAAGGTAGAGTTAAGCATAAGAAGGAGACATTATAGAAGAAAGTATTAAACAACAAGAAAGAGAAGTTTAAGAGGAAGAAGAAGAAATAGTAACTAAAAGGTATATATATCTAGCATTACCTATTATAAGAACAATAATATAGACAATAGCTATTATCTATTATAAAAAAACAATAATACTAACAATAGCTATTATTAAATAATAGCTATTGTTATACTAAGGAATATAAGTAGATTATTAGCTAAGTTACTTCTTTCTCTCCTTAGAAATATTAAAATAACTATCTAGTATACCTTTACGTTACTATAGTATAACTTATACTAATAGTTACTAGAATTTAAGCAAATCTACTACTATGTCTACTACTTACTCCTCTATTATTCGTTAGGCTAATATTACTTACTATAAATTTATTAATAACCTTTAGGCAGAAATTAAGGCTCTAGACGGCCTTATACTTACTATTAACTAGTAATCTAATAGCATTAAGGCAATCCGCAACTATACTATAAGTTAGTAGAAAGACTAAACTATCTAGAACTAATTATTCTAGTCTTAGACTCTGTCTAATAGCTTTAGTACTCTAGTTTACTAGTTAAGGGTTATAATTTATATAAGAGTAAACTTACTAAGAATAAAATATTCTCCGGATAAAGTAGATAATAAAATAATAAGGTATTAGTTCTAGGTAGTATACGGCTTACTAGCTAAGTATATAAAATAGACTTATAAGAGTTATATAGATAATGTTAATTAGGTTAATCTTCTATAAATTACTATTAGGTTATAATTATATATAAGGGTTAATAATTAATAACTTTTACTTCTCTCTAGTATCCTTTACCTACTATAACTTTAAGTATTTAGAGCGGAAAAGTAATAAGAGTTATAGGATATAGTAGTTACTATAAGAATTTACTATAAGAATAGTAACTCTAGTATAGTACTAGTAAAAGTACACTAAGGACTTAATAGCACTATACTACTTATCTACTAACCTAACCTAGTACTATACTACGTCTAGAATATATACGACTCGACCTATACCTAGTGCTAGTATAGTACTATTATAGCTATAGTACAGAGCTAGTGCTAGTACTACTAAGCCCTTAGTAGTACTACGCTAGCTAGAGGCTAACCTAAACTCTAGTATAGTACTAAACCTAAAGGGGCTAACTCTACTCTAATAGTTACACTAGCTCTACTTATAGTTAAATTTACTTTAAACAAGCTACCTCTAGGCTTAGTAGTATTTTATACTAACCTTATATTACTAAAATTTAGTAGCTAGAAGTCTAGAGATAATATAGATAGTAATTACTCGTTATTAGCGCTAAATTAAGTAAAAATTAAAGCTAAAATAAGGTGTAATAGAGCACTAGTATAGATTAAGCTAGTAGTTATAGCTTATAAGCGTACTACTATATAGACTAGCTATTATACTAGCTATATAAAGAGACTCTCTAGAGCGGCGTAGGAGGTAATAGAGATAGGCTCTAGCCTTCTAGCATTATTACTACTATTGTCGCTACTAGTAAGATAATTGTTATAGTTACTAACCCTCTCCTTAAGCTCTCTAGATAAGGTAAAGAAGCACCTCTACTAAGGACTAATAATTAGACTATATACTCTAGTACCTTAAGTACCTCTAGTAGTAGCTTATCTAAGTGTTCTAAATACTAACTAAGCTCTTAAGCGACTTACTAAGTAAGCTATACGCTATGCCTTCTAAGCTATAGTATAACTAACACACTTCTAGATAAGATTAACACTAGTAAGAGACTAGCTAAGGTAGTTAGTTAAAGAGGTAAATATAACATAAGAGGAGGCTATATAAGTGCTAGAGTTATTATAGTTACTAGAGTTACTAGAGAGTAATCTAGACAACTTAGATGCTCTATATTATAGTTATAAGGTAGAGGTAAAATTAGTAGTAAAGCTTAGTAGTAAGACGCTATTTAATAACAAGTATATGTTTAAAGAGGCTATTAATATTAGCTAGTTATTAATCTCGGAGTAGTTACTAGAGAAGACTAGCTTTATTACTTAAGCTTAACTTAAGCTACTTATTATTAAGTGCTCTACTACCTATAAAGGCCTTAGTTGTAGTAACGTATAGAAATTAGCCTTCTTCTAGCTAGCTAAGATATAAAGGCTAATTAATAAGCTTATAGAGTAGCTTAAAGAAGGCCGCTAGTTACTTAGAGTTAGCCTTATAGCCGAGGTAAAAAAGTCTATAGCTACTATAAACTCTATACTACCTCTTTAAGTAGTATAGCTAGCCTTAACTATACTAGTTCTAAGCTCTTTAATAGTACCTCTACTAAGGCCTTTATAGTTTTTAAGCCTTAGACTAGCTCTAGTAAGGTAGACTATACCTCTAGTTAAGTTAGTACTATCGTAGTTATAATCTTTATAAGGCCGAGAGTTAGTAATAAGCTAATTACGTTACGAAAATCCTAAAGCCTAGAAACGCTTAGAAACGGTAGCGATTGCTACGTTTCTAGCGTTTCTAGCATTTCTAGCTTACTCTATGTCCTAGCTAATATTCTTCGTAGAGATATAAGCTACTCTTAGAAAGCGAGCCTACCTTAGCTAATATTCTTAAAATAGATAAACGGCCCGAAGAAGCTAATTAGAGGTGCTAAATTTGCCCCGATTCTATTACCTAATCGAGTAATTAAAACTTCTATAATCTGCCCCTCGATCTTATACTTCCTTACCTAATACAAACTACTTCGTAATACTAACAACCGCTAAAATCTACTATAAAGAGTAAATTATTATAGCTATCTATAAGTATTAAGCCTTAAAAGGCACAATTTCTATCTATTAGCTTATAAAACACTTCTCTTTAGTAAAATATAAGACTCTAAGTTACTAGCTAAAGGGTAAGTAAGTATTATACTTCGAGTTATATTAACACTAGTAACGACTTATACCTAGTTAAGAATAAGCCCTTATTAGCTTAATCGAGTTTCTAGCTAGTAGAGGCTTTAATCTTAGTAGTCGCTAGCTTATAGATTACACTTATCTACTTCTATCGCAAACCTTAAAGTTACTACTAAACACTATCTTTAGGCCTCTTAGTACGTACTAGTATAAGCGCTTTTGATAAAGGCACTACAAAATTAGTGTAGTATAGCGTCTAGCTATAAATATTATTCGTTTAGAAGAGATAGAGAACTTTAACAAGATTAGGCACTAGTATAACCTTATTAGAGGCCTCTATTAGAAGTACTAAGTTAAGGGTTATAACCTTTATAATATAGACAAAATTAGCTACTATATTAGCGTAATAGAGTTAGATTAGATATAGGCACGAATATAAGATTAGTATTAAACCTATTTACGGTAGCTAGGCTAGCGTAAGTAGGCTATAACAATTAAAACAGTTAATATAGCTAGCTATTAAGTACCTCCTTTCTTTATTCTTAAAGAAGAGGCCCTAATAGAGAATTAGATTAAGGAGCTAATCTAACTACTAGCGCGCTCCTTATATAAAGAGGCCTCTATTACTACCTTACTAACTAGCTAGTTAAATAATAAGATTACTCTCTACTAGTTAAAAGAGCACTTTAATCCTTATACCTAGCTAGTAGATAATAATAGTAAGGCTATAAAGAAGAAGAATCTTAAATATTACTAGAGATTACTTATCCTTAATAGTTATTACTTATACCTTATAGCCGAATTTATCTAGCTAGCCTATAAGTACTATATTATCCTCGCTAAGCTACTACCTTATACCTCTTACTTTCTTTAGCCTCTTAACATTTTAATCTTCTTATAACTAAAGTACAACTATTAAGAGGCAATCTATAATATTATATATAAGAGGATTAATTAGATTAATAAGTACTACTTCCTTAAGGCTTATACTACTATATGTAATAAAGTGTTTAAAGAGCTTAAGCAAATAATAGCCTTTAGAGTAACTAGATTAATGCCTCTCGATTTAGAGGTTATAATTATACAAATTTAATATTAATCTATATAGCCTTTATAATCCTTATAATCCTTACAATTCTTATAATTCTTATAATTCTTAACTCCTTAAGAAGTTACTTCTCTACTGCCTTTAATACTCCCTTACTAATCCTTTAACTCTTTACTAACTAGTAACACCCCTATTAAAACTAACTAGTAGTTCTACTAGAAGCTTAATTACCTTACTAAGTAACGTATCGATGCTTAGTAGCGAGTTATTAGCTACTAATAGAGTGTAATTTAACAACTTTACGAGGCCTTTATCTAAGCTTATAAGGGTAAGGAGGTAGAGGAGTAGAGGGCTATCTTACTTAAGAATTAACTCTATAAGGTTACTTAGTGTACTAAGAAGAAGACCTTATAGAAGAAGTAAAAGAGAGGCTACCTCTCTAGAGAAGTAGTACTTAGTACTAAAAAGGTTAGTAAGTAGTTAGCTATTAATAAGAAGGTAGTTAATATAGATAAAAAGTATAATAAGACTTATAAAAGGAGAGTTAAATTAGCTAAGTAACTTTGTTAATCTACCTCTATAGCTAACTAGTAAACTCTTTAAGCTTAATACTAACACTCTATAAAGGATTACTAAGCTACTATCTAACGCCTCTATATAGCTAAGGAAGAGTAAGAGGCTATAAGAGGTTATTAATACACACTAGAGGTTAATAGCGTTAAGGTAGATAAGGCTAACACTACTATATAAGTAATAGAGAAGGTAGTAGAGAAGAAAGAGATTGTTATTAAGCACTTAAACAGTTAAGCTAGTTAAGCTAGTTAAGCCGAGATAAGTTCTCTATAGTAAGAGGTTAGAGATAGCTAGAGTTAGTAAATAGTGCTATATAGCTAAAGGACATAAGGAAGCAATTCTACACTGTAAAATAGGTTCTTTAGCGCTTTCTAAGGTCTTAATTGTAAGCTAAAAACACTAACTCTAAGCCTTAGCCTTAAGAGCCTCTATACTAACGACATAGATTAAAGGGGTCAACGACAAGCTCGATCGATTAAGAAGCTATAAGGTATGCCAAGATGTACATCTCTCACCAAAACTGGCTTGTCGGCGTATCTTCGGCCCTATCTCACCGCTTTCCAGCTTCTAAAGGGGGGCTCGCTTCCTGGGGGTGGCTCGTATCCCGCGGAGAACGTTATTGCCAGCGCCGCCAGCGCTCGCTGGCGAGGCTAGCGCTCGCCAGCCGTTCCAGCCGTTCCAGCCAAGATTTGAAAAAAAACCCTATACTTGACATAGTCCGGAATTGAACTCGGGGCTTTTCAGAACAACAAATTTTGCATAGTAGAAAAAGGAATCACTCACAGGTCACGCACTTACCCACTTGGCCGTGGAACACACATTCACGATGAGAAACAAACGTATATAATAGTCGTTATAGAAATTCGGCCTTGAAGAAAAAAATTCTCTCCGCACCGAAAAACTAGCGCCACGTTTCCAGTATTTCCAGTCGTTCCACCCGTTCCAGCCGTTCCAGCCTTAGGATTTTCGTGACGTACAAGGTGCGCTTAAAGGCGTAAATAGCAATAAGGAGCCGGACTTAGAGAGCTTATAGAGTTACAGTGATCGTAGCTACACTAACTATTAAGGCCTTTACTAGCGTACTGTTACTAGTAAGTACTAACGAGTCTCTATAATAGATAAGCTTACTTAGTTTAGTACTATTCGTAACAGTAGAGCCTTACTTAAGTAATCTCCTCTAGGCCTTACTCTATCGCTTAATTAGAGTAAGCTATGTAGTATAAGAAGTATCTCTTTAAGTACTTCTCTAACACCTCTAATACTAATACTAGTACTAGCACCGCTAGTACTACTAGCGCCGCTAGCACTACTAGCGCCTTTAACAACCTCTATTAACTATATTAATATTACTAATATAATCGCTCTAAACTCTTATATATGCTCTATGCCTTCTTCTACTAAACTAAGATCCTTACCTATTATCTTTAAGACTAATCTCTATAAGGTATTAACTAAATTTTTTAATTAGCTAAAGAGCAAGAGAAGCTTTAGAGGCAATATTAAGCTATTATCTCAGGTCGAATTTAAGCTAAAAAAGGAGAATTATAATCTTAATAGATTAAGAGACATTTACGTAGATAGATAGAGAAATAACTAGGCCTTTAATAAAGGCCTCCTTTACTAGATTTAACACTAGATAAGCCTCTTTAAGCGCTAGTACTACGCTAAGATAGTTAAAAGAGCTAGGGTAGATTAATATAGGCAATATTAGTGCCTATCTTAGTAGCTAAAATAGATAAGCTACCTGTCTTATAGCTTAGTAAAATAGCTATTTCGCTAGCTAAGATAGGTAGATTGTCTCTACTAGCTAGCGAATTAGGCATTAATCTAGTTCGGCTGCCGAGATAGATTAATTAATTTAACTTAGAGAGGTATAGAGGTAGTATAGAGAGAGAAGTATAGCTATAAAGAGTTTTTACTATTTCTTAGTATTAAATTGTTTAACATAAGTAATCTCTTATAAGCTAATATAAATCTCCTATAACTTTATACTATATCTGTAGCTCTTAAAGTGTATCTTAGTATACTATCTACTATATGCTATTACTACTAGCTCTAAGAAATCGATATAATTATTATAGCTATTAACAAGATTATAGTATTACTTTACCTACGCTTTTAACACTATAAACAACTACTCGATTAGATTAAAATCTAGTAAATATAGTAGTAGGTATTTAAGGTAACTTCTATACTCTTATACTAGCTCTTTTTAATGCGAGATAGATACGAACTAGATTTAGTTAGAATCTAGTTTAGATTAGTTATATAATCTTAGTATTATAGCCTAGGCTTCTAGCTACTTTACTCTCGATATTATATATGCTTTATATACTAGCTTTTCTTCTTCTTCTTCTAAGTCTTAATATTTTAATAAATAGACGTAATTAACCTCTTATTTTACTAGTTGTAATTGCTATATCGAGACTTCGTAACAACTATAACTAAGTAATAGAGCTATTAAATTATCTAGTTATTCTACTACTTATATAACTACTAATAACTACTACTTATAAAGAATTAAAGAATTAAAGAAGAAGCTATTATAACTATAGTTCCCGCGTATACTATAATAGATCCTCGCTACTACTATATAGGTTAATACTATAAACCTTAAAGATATAAGAAGAAGGTAATAAGTTAAGTTATAGACGACTCTTAAAGGAAGTAGACTACTAGCTAAAAATTTTAATATTCCCTTTATTACGTATTAACGTTTTATACTGTTTTATTTATAACTAACTACGCTAAGTATAGCTCGATCTAACTATAGCAACGAAGAGCGCTACTAAAGTAAGCTACTTTAATCTATCCCCGATAATAACGACGCCTCTATCTACTCTCTCTACTATAATCTTTTTACTCTCTCTAACGCTATACTCCTTAAGAAGCTATAGGAAGAGTATAGTATATAGGCACTAAGAGATATATTTAACTATATTAAGTTCTCCTATAATAAGTAAACTACATAGGTAAAAGGCGCTTATACTAATACTCTCTACTATTACTACGAGTTAGATACTACTTAGGCCTAGCTTAGTAACCTCTAATCTAAACTAGACGTATCTTAGTTCTATACTAATAGCGTTACTACCTAAGCTACTTACTACCTAGACAAAATCTAAAAGCTTAAGGCTAAGGTAAACTAACTAAAAAACGAAATAGAGCATAGTATACTAGCTCTTTCTATATATAGCTCTATCTTATTAGAAAAGATACTAGACCCTACCGTCTTTAGTATAGGTATACTAGAGTAGTTTAAGGTCTTTAAGTACTAGATAAGGAATAAGATATATACTAACGTAGATTATTTCTCTATAAGAGATACCTAGTTTGCCTATCTATACTTACGCCTCTCTAGAGAAGCTTATACCCTTATTATAGACTTAGCTAGTAATAACGTTATTAGCGTCGAAGAGGTTCTTACTCTCCTAGCCTAGCGCTTTAAGAATCCTAACTATAGAGCTACTATACGTACTTAGTTCGCTAACCTCTTCTAGCGTAATAGTATATTTAACTCCTTTATTAGCGAGTTTAATAAGTACGCTCTTTACGCTAAGATCGCTAAAGAGAAGTAGCTATACTAGATCTATTAGAAGATATCTAATAAGCTACGCGATGCTCTAGTTAACTACGACACTAATAACCTTACTACTTTTATTACTAAGGCCTACGCTACTAACTATAATATCTAATAGAACAACCTTATTACTAAGCGTACTTAGGCTTTGTATTCTATGCTAGCTATAAGCTACGCCGCTACTATACCTACTTATATACCTTATTTTACCTCTATACCTATAGCTCTACCTACCTTCTACTCTATTGCCGGAGGTACTCTATAGCCTTTCTATCTAGCTCTAGTACTTACCTATTACGTATGTAGTAAGCCTAGATATATCTCTACTAAGTGTATAGCTAGCGCCTTAGAGAAGGCTACTTACACTACTATATACTCTATATATATTAGCGCTGTAGAGGAGATATAGTAGCTTTAGAATCGCTTAGCTAAATTAAGTAACTAGGTTAATACTAGTTCGGCCTACGAACTAGATCTAGTTTAGCCTTAGTTTAACCCCGAAATAGACTATAAGTCTACTAGCTACTCTAGCTAGAGAAATAAGTAGCTAGAGGACAAGTCCTATTCTCTAGCGAAATAAGAGTAATTTAAGATAGATCTAGAGGTATATAGTTACTAAATAGCGTTATTAGCTACTACATCCCCGCTATTATAACTCCTATTACTATTTATAACTCTTATAACTACTCTTATACTATTACACTTTAAGCCTTTATCGACACTAGCGCGCTTATTAGCGCCGTAGTTAATTATAATATTCTTAATAAGCTAAAGAGCTTTAGCTACCCCGTAGCACTAGCTAGCTCTATTTAGCTTTAAGCCTATAATAGTGTTCTAATAGAGTAAGTTATATATAGCGTTCCCCTTACTACTACTGTTTCTAGTAAGCTAAATAACCTTACTACCTTTCGTATTATAGATATTAGCTAATTTAACATTATCCTTAGCCTTAGCTAGCTTAAGGCTAATAGGGCTACTATCGACTATAAGTATAGCTAAGTCACGTATAAAGAAGAGTTTTTACTAGTTATTATTAAGTAGGAGCTACTATAGCTAATTAAAAGGCTAGGATCTAGATCTAAGCCTAGCTTAGATCTAGGAATCTAGCTCGGCAAAATCCCTATTCTAGTTTAGAACTAGTTCGGTTCTAGTTTAGCTTACTAACTAGATTCTAGCTTAGCTACTAAGTTAGGACAAACTAGACTATATTAGCTACTAGCTCTTAAGTTAAACTTTAAGCTAAATTAAGAAGAGTTTAAGCTAATCTCCTATAGTACTTAGTTAATATATAAGTTCTTCTACGTATCTACCTACGTAAGTAATGCTAAATAAGAAGAGCTAACTATCGCCTTTATTAGCGTAGCTACCTTTATATTAGTAGCTAAATACTAAGAGAACGAGGTGTTTATAATCTCGGTAAAGAATATTAAAGACTACTACTAGATAGCCTCTAAGCTAGAACTAAATCCTATAGTAGTTCTCCTAGAGGAGTTATAGGAGTTTACTAATATCTTCTCTAAAGAATAATCTAATATACTCTCTTAGCATCGGCCGGATTTTAATAACTGTATTATACTTAAAGATAGTACTAAGCTACTATATAGAGCCTTTACGCTACCTATTACTAGAAGAACTTAATATAGTAGAATAATTCATTTAAGAATATCTTAATAAAGGCTTTATTACACTAAGTTCTACTAGCTATTTCTTACCTATTCTCTTTATTTATAAGCTAGATAGAGAACTTCGTCTCTATATTAACTACTATAGCCTTAATAAGGTAACTAAGTAAGACATCTATCCTCTACTCCTTATTAAAGAAACACTTACGCGCGTAAGTAAGGCTAAATAGTTTAGTAAGATTAATATCTATTAAGCCTTCTACTGTCTCTATTACTCCGTTAATAGTAAAGATCTTACTATATTCTCTACACGTATAGGTAACTTTAAGTAGCTAGTAATACTATTCGGCCTTACTAATGCCTTTATAGTCTAGTAGAGGTTTATAAATTATAACTTCGTTAATATACTAGAGCGCTTTATATTAATCTATCTAGATAATATTCTTATCTACACGAACGGCTTCTACTAAAAGCACACTAAGTATATTAAGCTAGTGCTTTAGAGGCTCTACGAATTAGGCCTAAACGCTAACATTAAGAAGAGTAAGTTCTACCTAACGGAGGTAAAGTATCTTAGTATTATTGTTAGCTAAGATAGAGTTAAAATAGATCTAAAGAAGATAGAAGCTATATAAGCCTAGAAATAGCTAGCTCCTAGTAATACTACTTAGGTAAGAAGCTTTATTAGTTTCTATAGCTACTATTGCTACTTTATTAAGGGATTTAGTACTATCGCTAAGCTATTAAACGACCTACTTAAGAAGAATACTACGCTATAGAACAATAAATATACTACTGCCTTTAACTACATAAAGTATACTATTATAAGTGCGCCTATCCTTGCGTATTTCGATTACTTAAAGTAGATAGTCCTCGAGACTAACGCTTCTAATACTACTACTATAGGAATTCTATTATAATACGACAAGTCTAATATTCTCTAGCCTATTACCTTTTTTAGTAAGTCTATAAACAAAGCTAAGTACAACTATGCTATCTATAATAAGGAGCTACTAGCTATTATCTAAGCCTTCGAAGAGTAGGCCTCTAAGCTTATAAGTACTTAATCCGATAAGGCTATCTACGTCCTTACTAACTACTAATCCTTAATGCACTTTATAAAGACTTAGAAGC
Source organism: Elsinoe ampelina (assembly GCA_005959805.1). NCBI lineage: Eukaryota > Fungi > Ascomycota > Dothideomycetes > Myriangiales > Elsinoaceae > Elsinoe > Elsinoe ampelina. Next base: position 404,081 of record SMYM01000010.1, read on the forward strand.
TATTACGCCGCTAAGCACGCTAGGCCCTCTACCTTACGTAGTTTAACTTTAAAATTATATATAGGCCTAGTATAGCTAATAGTAAAGCTAACGCCCTTATAAGGAGGAATAGAGATATACTACGCTTAAAGAAGAACTCTAACTTACGCTAGACGCTATTACTACATAAAGTGCTTAATTAGTATATTATTAACGAACTAAATCTAGGCCGTATCTAAACTAGATTCGTAACTTAAGCTAAACTAAGAACCGGTTCGTTGTCTAGTTTACTACCTATACTACTATCTAGTTCGGCTTCTAAACTAGGACCTAGTTTAGGAACTAGTTCGCTGCCTATTTTAGCTCGCGAGCTAGGCACCTATATAGTACCTATTTCGACCTTAGGAGAGTAAACTTTACTATTGTTTAATAAAGTAGCTAAAGCTAACTTATAAGACTCTAACTTCGAAATAGTTCGCGGTATCTACTATATAATAGAGGCCTTCCTAAAGAGGAAATAGCTACTATCGACTAATGTTATAATCGAGAAGGGGATACTATAGGCTAATAGCCGATTAATCGTGCCTTTCTCTATAGCTATAAAAGTTATCTAAGAGGTTTATACATTAAAAGACTACGTATATAGGGGAGCTACTAAGACGTCTACTATAATTAAAACTACCTTCTATATTCCTAGATATAATAGTAATATAAAGAGGTTTATTATTAACTACTATAACTATAAATAGTTAAAGGCTTACTATAGCCTACTAGCTAGTCTTCTCTCTCTATTACCTATTCCGGTAAGACTATAGCAATACATTACTATAGACTTTATTACTAGTCTACTCTTAGTAGATAGTTATAACGTAGTACTCTATATCGTCGACTACCTATCTAAGGAATAGTACTTAATTCTATACTTCTCTAGAGAAGGTAGTACTTTAGCGTTTAAGACTACTAAGCTATTATTCTTCTACGTATAGAAACTATATAGTCTACTAGATAGTATTACCTCGGATCGCGGCCCTTAGTTCGTTAGCGACGTATAGAAGAGGCTCTACTAAATCTTAAAGATTACTACTAAACTGTCTACTATAGGGCATCTATAAATAGATAGCTAATTAGAGGTTATAAATTGTAAGTTCGAGTAAGTTATCTATTTATACGCTATACGCTTTAGTAATTAGACACTTGTTCTACTAGTCGTAGAATTCTCCGCTAATATTAACCTATTAGAGAGTACTAAGTTATTGCTATTTAAGGTTACTAGAGAGTACAAGCTAAGGCTAAGCTTCTAGCCCCCTTCTAATACACTATTAATAAGAGCTAAGCTAAATAAGGTCGACATCTACGCACTTACTAAGCAACTAAAAGAGGCACTAGCTATTACTAAGGCTAACCTTACTATTATATAGTTATAGATAGTAGAATAAGCTAATAAGCACTACTAGCTAATAGAGTTCGAGGCTAGCGATTTAGTTTAGCTATCGACGAAGAACCTCTAGCTATAAGGCAATCTAAAGCTACTACTAAAGTATGTTAGTCCCTATAAGATCCTTAAGAAATAATTACTACTAGTATATAAGCTTAATTTACTAGCCTCTTTATAAAGGATTTATTTAGTGTTTTACGCTAATCTACTTACTAAACACCTGAACAATCCCTTACTAGGCTAAGCCTTTAAAGAACTACCTCTAATAGAGGTCGATAGTAAAGAGAAGTATAAGGTAAATAATATAATTAATATATACTTACTATAAGGAAAGCTAGTTACTTATATAAGCTAGAAAGGCTATCTAGAGAATCTTACCTAGTAGCTAATTAACAATCTTAAAGGAGTAGCCGATATGCTACGTAACTATCTAGACTCTTATTAGATAAGCTAAGGCCGAAATAGATTAATAAATAATATATAATAGTATTTAAGAGTAAATATGCTTAAGAGAGAAAGTAGTAATATAAGATAGATACGAACTAGATTTAGTTAGGATCTAGTTTAGATTAGTTATATAATCTCGGTATTATAGCCTAGGCTTCCGGCCGCTCTACTCTTAATATTATACGTGCTTTGTATACTAGCTTTTCTTCTTCTTCTTCTAAGTCTTAATATCTTAACGAATAGACGTAATTAACCTCTTGTTTTACTAGTTATAATTACTTTTACCTCGTTATACTAGTAGATTAATGCATTATCTATTACTAAGATTATGCTAGCTAGTAACTCTAGTAATATTATATCTCTTAGCTAGCTAATAAAGATATTACTAGTAATCGATCTATAGTAGATTAAGGTACTAGGAAGATAGCTATTAATAGATATAGCTAGTAAAACGCTCTACCTCTTACTATACTACTTTAGCTAGATATCTATATACTCTTTACCTACTAGTAACTAGCTATATCTCCTCTACGCTGTCTGTTTATTATAAGCCGACTCGTCGATGTAGATAATGTACTCTACTAGCTATAGCTTATACTAATAGCTCTAGTTCTTCCTTAGTACTATATCTCTCTCCGCTGCTACCTTCTTAGCTACCTTCTAACTCTACCGCCGGCGGTAAATTGTCCTCTAGATAGTACTTATCGACACCTAGTAGTTATAAATCTCTAGTAAGAAGTCTTAGATTTCGTTAATATAGGTAGTAGAAATATCGTTAAGGTAGACTATTACGTCCTTTACGAGATTAGTACTAAAAGAGCTTAGCTAGATAAGGCTTATATCTTTCTTCTATCGTAAGAGAGCGTAAGGCTATAAGGCGTAAGTATCGACTAGTAGATAAGGAGTACTAAAGAACTCGAGAGATAGACGAATCTAACGAATAGTAGCTCTAGTAACCTTAGTAGTGCTATATACGCCGCGATCGATATACCTCTTAGTAAGTAAGAATTGTACCTCCGCTAGCTTAATTAGAGTAATTCGATAGTTAACTATAATAGTAACACCTTAATTTAAGTAGTATAGCTATTGTTATATCTTTTTTAAGCTTTAATTTAGCTTTAATTCGACAGTATTCTATCTAGACTTCTAGCTACTAAATTCTAGTAATATAAGGTCGGTATAAACTATTACTAAGCCTAGGGGTAGCTCGTTTAAAGCGAATTCGACTATATAGCTATTTCGTGTTCTATCCGGCTACTCTAGGCTTAGTAACTAGATTTGTAACTACACTACCAAAAATTAGCTAGTAGAGAAGTAGTAAGAGTTATAGATTAATATAGCGTAAATACACTTATTATCGCTATAAATTGTATATAAAGCTAAAGAGCTACGTACTATAATTAGTTAATTACCTCTATATTTACTAATTTAAGCCTTTATATAAAGGTGTCACTTATAGTATATAGTAACGATAATTGCTTTAAAACCTCTTAGCTACTATAAGGGCGCTCTAGTATAACTCTTCGACTTAGTATAAGAAGGCTAATAACGCTATTACCTTCTTCTTCTTCTTCTTTAAGAGGCTATTTATATCTCTTTATTAACCCTAACTACTTATAAGTATTATCTATAGCTACTACTATTAACTATTCTTGTATATCTTATAATCTAAATAGCCTTCTAGATCTTACTAGTTAAGCTATATAATTACTTAACTACGACGCTATATACTCTAGCTAGTATATAACTACTTCTCTAATACTAAGTAAGTTAAAAGTATACTAGTTAGTAGAGGTAGAGGAGATTACTCTAGCCTCGGCGTAGGTAGAGATAGAGGTAGTACCTTTAGCGATAGATATTAAGTAGCGTAAGGTAGAGGTAAGATTAGGCATTATAGTTAGTAAGAGTAAGTACTATAATAGAAAGGTATTATTACGAACTAGTAGGACAGCTAGAGTATAGGGACGTTAGGACTAATTAAACTACTAAGGTTATTACGTAACCTAGCTTAACGTTTACCTAGTTCTCTATCTTCTCTAGTAGCTCTACCTCTAAAACTATAGAGCGTATAGGTTACTAGTAGACGTATACTCTATATTGCTCCCGACTCTCGCTATAGAGTATATAAAGCATATAGAGTATATAGTAAAGAATATATATATATAGAAATAGTCTTTACCTTATATAAGTACTATAGTTAACCTCGTCTAGATAGCGAACACTAGTATTACTAAGGCTAGCCTTTATAATACTATCTAATTGTACTTTATTATCTATAAGATATACCTTCTCTAACTCTTACCTTAGTACTATACTACTATAGAAGTAAAACTACCTTATTCTTAGCTTAGCTTAGACTACTAGTATAGACTATATTTAGACAGTTTATAACATTTTAACTACTCTTACTATAGCATAGCACGCTATAAGGTTAATAAGTAACTCTCGCTCTAAGTTACTATTAGCATCTTTAATCGCTAGTAAGCTAAGAAAGCTTACTATTAACGATATATCTACTACTAGTTTAACCTCGAGTAAACATAGAAGATCTCTTAGCATAGAGGAAAGACGAAGTAAGTCTAAGTTAGAGATAGAACTCTTCTATAGGGACTACGCTTACTTAAGGCACTTCCTTGTTTAACTTAAAGCCTTCTTCGCTCTAGAGAGAGACAAGTACATTAACGACGTAGTAAAGGTCCTCTATACTAGGATACACCTAAAAGGCGCTACCTTTAGGTAGTTTAAGCCTTATATAAGTAGCTACCTAGATAGATAACTAAGCCTAGATACAAAGGCTATCTTTAAGAGCTTTAACATCTTTTAGGCAAAGATTAAGCAAGTCTTTAATATATCTAACAAGAAGTATATTACTATAACGAAGATCTAATAACTATAACAACGTAGGTCTATAGTCTAGTACTATTTCTAGTTCTAATAACTCGTAATACACCTAGACTAGAATAATAGTACTAAACATTTAGTATTCTACTAAGGACTAAGTAACTTAGTTAAAGACTAAATAATACTCGAGCTGCCTAATAACCTCTAAGAACTAGTAGATACTACAATTGCTATTAATAACTAACTTTATAAACGACATATAGAATGTCATAGAGGATATAAGGTAAATACTAGATATACATATTTCTCTCGAAACTATAGAGACTCTATAGAACTTAATACTATATGCGAAGGTTGCCTCTTATAGGTATAAGGCCGTAGCTATAGAGGAAAGTTCCTTAGTAGAAAAGAGAGAGAGAAGTATAGATAAGACAATCTATATTTTAAGTATAAAAGACCTAGGTATCGGGCTAGGGACTACTAATAAGGGGCACTAGCTAATAAATTATATATAATAGTTGCCGAGCTAGTAGAAAAAAAGGCTAATACTACTATAGAAGACCTAACAACCTTTAGCGTAGATAAGGAAACATAGAAGGAGTCTACGACGACTTAAGAGGTAATAGAATCCTCTCTGGATATTACGCTTAATATCTCTACGACCGATAGTAAATAACAAAGCTAATACGTAACGCTATTATAGATAGTATATTATAATAACTCTTATTATATTTACTTATTAGACAAGTAAAGATCTAGTTAGTTCCTATATAAGCTATCTAAGCATAGGCAACTAACGAAATAGCTAGACTAGAAACCTAACCTAGAAGAGCTCTCTATAATTAGTAGTAACATTAACTAACCTTAGAAGGTAGTTAGTAATAATTACTAATATATGATTATTAAAACAAAGTATTAGGACGTAAGTGTTATATAACAACATAGTAGCCTTACCTTTAGCTCTTATAGTAAACTATAAGGAAAGGCATATTATATATTACTCTAGAAATGTACAAATCTAAATTATAAATAGTACTATACTATCTACTTATACGATGTACTTAGAGAAGAGACTATTAGTCTTAAATACACTATAGACTTCTCGGTAATCGAAATAGGTAGTACTATTCCCTATAGCTAAGTATAAGAATATACTTAGTATAGCCTTACTAACTATAACTATACTAGGGGTAGTAGCGACGAAGAGAAATATAATAAAGAATACACTAAAAGACTATAATATAATAATATAGATAAAGACTTATCCGATAATAACAACAATAACGTACTACTACTAGGTAGACAACTTAAGGCATACCTTATAGAGATATAGAGAAACTATATAATAATATACACCTACTACTAGAATAGAACACAATAAGATAAATCTACTTAACCTACGTTTGTCTTTAATATAAACACCTAGCCCTATCTAGAGAGGATAGTTATACTAATATAGGTGTATAATACTACTTAGTGTAATTAGTAGAGAATTATTAGACTTTATAGTTACTAAGGGACTTAGGCGCTAGAAGTTTACCTTGCTATATTAAACAGCGATAAAACACAACTTACCTAGTAGATATAGTACTAATAATAGATATATACAGGAAGGGATTAACTACTTATCTAAGGCGCTATAATGACAAAAAACTAGCTAGTTATCGCCTAAGAAGGTAAGATAATAACACTAGCTAAAGCCTTAATATAATAAAGATCTATATGTTAAATTACTTTATACTAGAAGTCTAGATATAAGGAAATAAGGTAAGAGTAATAATAGATTCGGGAGCTAACTATAGCTATATCTCTATAACAATTGCTAATTAGCTTAAACCTTATTAATATTAGAAGGAGTTACCTTACCTACTTACTATAGTAGATAGAACCTCTATAGGGAAGAATAGGAAAGTTACTTAGGAACTATAAAACGTTATAATTAAAATTAGAACATATATAGAAAAACGATTAATCGATATAGTAGACATATAGTACGATATAGTACTTAGTATAGACTAGCTTTAATAACATAATCTAGACGTAGACTAAATTAAAGAAACACTTAAATTCCCTAAGTGTAATTATAGAACGTAGGAAGTATAATTAGCTCTACAGATACTAACTATAAGAATAGTATAGGTATAACTAATAGTTAGAGCTATCGCTAGCGTAAGTAATTAAGCACTTCTACTGGAATATAAAGACTTTAAGGACTTATTTAAAGAAAGAGAAGGTATTATAGCCTTATCTTAATATAAACTATAGAATTACAAAATACCTTTCGAAGAAGGTAAATCCTTAATATACTATTAAGGTCTTATACTACTATTAAAATAAGAGGAGAATGTCCTTAAGAACTATATCGATAAGTACTTACTTAAAGGATTTATACGACTATTAAAATTACCTATTACATACGGAGTGCTTTTTATACTAAAAAAGGATAGAACATTATAAATATATATTAATTACTAGAAACTTAATATACTTACTAGGAAGAATTACTATCCTCTACTAAGAATTAACAAACTTTAAGACTAACTTCTTAGAGCTAAATAGTTTACTATAATTAACATTAGAGATGCTTATTATTAAGTATAAATAAAGGAGAGCAAGAAGTAGAAAACAGCTTTTAGGACATAATAGAGTCTATATAAGTACCTCGTTATACTCTTTAGGTTAACTAACGCTCCTATAACCTTCTAAGAGTTAATTAATAATACTCTACGAGAATACCTTAATAACTTTATCTTAGTATATTTAGATAATATTATTATCTTCTTAAAGACATATAATAAATATATAAGACATATTTGTAAAGTACTATAGAAACTAAAAGAGAAAGACCTACTAGTAAAACTCTCTAAGTATAAGTTCTATAAGTATAAGATATAATTTCTAGGCTATATTATATCTACTAATAGTATTAGACCTAATCTAAAGAAGATCGAGTTAGTAAATAACTAGCTAGAACCTATAATAGTTAAGGAGGTTTAAGCGCTACTAGAGTTCTTTAACTACTACTATAAGTTTATTAAGAGGTTCTCTAAAGTAGCTACGCTAATATCTAACCTTATAAAAAAGAAAACTAGCTTTGTCTTTAATAAGAGATATAGGTAAGCCTTTAAGGAGCTAAAGCTTAGACTTATAATAGTACCTATCCTAGTACTCTTCGACCTAGACCGATAAGTACTACTAGAAATAAATGCCTCGGACTTTGTAATAGAAGTATACCTAGCATAGAAGGACGTAGAAGAATAACGCTACCTAATTATATACTACTTATAAAAAATAACTAGACTTAAACTTAACTACGACATATACGATAAGGAGTTACTTATAATTATAGAGGCATTCTATAAGTAGATAGTATACCTAGAAGGAATAACCTTACCTATATAAGTCTACACCGACTATAAGAACCTATTATATTAGACAATAACTAAGGTTCTTAATAGATAATAGGTTTAATAGTTAGAAACACTTATAAGCTATAACTTTTAGATCTACTATATTAAGGGATTAGAGAACAGTAGAGTAGACGCTCTTAGCTAATAACTAGACTACTTAAAGAATATAACAATAATAGAGGCCTCTATACTAAAGTAGTAAGATAGCACTTTAGTCTATAAGTACCTAAAGGTAAAGTAGTTATATAGCCTTACCTAGGAGCTTACGTAAGAATAGAAGAAAGAAGTTATTTAAATATACTATAATAACTTAATAGCGGGACATAGTAGGATTAATAAGACTATTAAACTTATTATATAAAACTACCTATAGAAAGAACTCCGAAACAACGTTAAGACGTATATTACTATATATAATACATGCTATAAGTCTAAGCACTTACGATATAAGCTATATAGCCTATTATAACTCTTACTACTACTAGATAAACTATAGTAATTAGTTACGATAGACTTTATAGGACCTCTACTACTATTAGAAGAACCTCTTATAGGTGTAAAGTACAATAGTATTCTAGTCCTAGTAGATAGATTTACGAAGTATTACTACTTTATACTATATAAGATAATAGTAACTACCGAGGATATAGCCTTTACCTTTCTCTAAACAATTGTTTTATAATATAGAGTACTAAGAGACCTAATAACTAATAGAGATAAGCTATTTACGTTATAATTCTAGTAATTATTTATAGACCTACTAGGAGTTAAATATAAGCTATTAACCTCCTTTTATCTATAAACGGATAGATAAACTAAATAGGCAAATTAAGTACTAGAGTAGTACCTATAATGCTACCTAAACTATAAGTAAGACTTATAAGTAATACTATTACTACTTATAGAGCTTGCTATTAATAATAGAAAGTTAGTAAATAGAATTTTACTATTTTACGTAAACTATAGAATATACCTAGATCTATACTATAATACACTCGGAATTAAGCTAATATCTAAGGATGCTAATATACTAGTAGCTAACATTAAGAAACTACACGACTAGCTATACTATAATATAGTATTTATATTATAAAGAATAGTAGAGTTTACTAACTAGAAGAGAATTATAGGACTAATTCTAAAGGAGAGAGAGAAGGTTTATCTCCTTAGTAAGAACATTAAGACTAAAAGACTAAGTAAGAAACTTAACTATACTAAACTAGGACCTTTTAAAATCCTAGAAAAGAAAAATAAGAACGTATACAAACTAGAACTACTAAGATATATAAGGATCTATCTAGTCTTCTATATATTACTACTAGAGAGAGCACTATAGAACGCTATACCTAGACCTATTAAACTAGATAAAGAAACATAGGAGCTATAGTATAAGATCGAAAGGATTTTACATTATAAACTTATAAAAGAAAAACGCTACTATCTTATTTACTAGAAGGGACATTAGTATAGCGAAGTAATATAGGAACTAGAGAAGTACCTTACCTCGTAAGTAATCCTAAGTTACTAGATTAAGAACCTATCCTAAGTAAACTAACTAGACAGACCTAGTACTTCTAATACTAAACAAAAACGAGAATACCTAAGGAAGATTACTTAGCTAATAGAAGTGCCTTAATTGTTGCTAAATAGAGAACTCTAGTCGGAGTTAGGCATAAATAATTACTAGTCCTATAGTAGGACAGGATTTACTAATAATAGTATTTCCTCCTACTTTAGGACTTAAATATAGATCTCCTCTAAAGAGATTACTTTCTTTACCTTATTCTTTAACTTTTATATCTCTTCGCGTAGGTAAAGCTTATTATCTATAGCTCTTTAATAAGCCTCTTTTGCCTTTTTATAAGCTTCTTTAGCTTCTCTTCTAGTAGTCTTAGCTATAACTAATTCCTTTCGTAAACGAATATACTTAGACTAGAGACGCTACTATTTTAATTTTGTTACTTAAATATTATAACCTAAGTAGTTACTTACGACATACTAGCTATAGATACCTAACTAAATATAGACCTTATAGTTTAGCCCCTTCGATTTATAACAAGAATAAGCCTACGGCATATTAGTTCTAAATAGCTTAATAAACTTCGAGAGATTCTTTTGTACGGAGGTACTAGATTTACTATACCTTTAATAACTAGGAGGCATATTTAGTATATAGCGTATAAAGACAAGGAAGAATACTTACTTATTAGAATAACTTAATTAAAGAAGAAGAGTAATGTTATAAACTAGTAGGACAGCTAGAGTATAGAGACGTTAGGACTAATTAAACTACTAAGGTTATTACGTAACTTAGCCTAATATTTACCTAGTTCTCTATCTTCTCTAGCAGCTCTACCTCTAAAACTATAGAGCGCGTAGGTTACTAGTAGACATATACTCTATATTACCCCTAACTCTCGCTATAGAGTATATAGAGCATATAGAGCACATAGTAAAGAATATATATATATAGGAATAGTTCTTACCTTATATAAGTACTATAGTTAACCTTGTCTAGATAGTAAACACTAGTATTACTAAGGCTAGCCTTTATAATACTATCTAATTGTACTTTATTATCTATAAGATATACCTTCTCTAACTCTTACCTTAGTACTATACTACTATAGAAGTAGAACTACCTCGTTCTTAGCTTAGCTTAGACTACTAGCGTAGACTATATTTAGACAGTTCGTAATAGGTATATAGAGAGCTAGCTAAATTGTTATATAGTTAATTACTCTTATAGACTAAGCTTAAGGCTAAAGAGATAGTAGAGTACTTTCTAAAGCTAAAGAATATAAGCTTAGTAGCCTTATATACGAAATTAAAGAAGAACTAGAGCTATAAGCTTATAGTAGACAAGTAATTAAATATTAATAGGCTAGTGCTAGATCTAGAGCGCTAGTTAGAAGAAGGCTATAATAAGCTTAATATAGATTTATAGTATACCTTCTTAAAGCTAGAGTAGCTAATAACTCTATTAGTAACTTTATAAGCACCTCCTTAGCCTTTACTAGCCTTATAAAGTATAAGGCCGAGGCTTACTATACTAGTTAGCCTTTCTTTATAGCTAGAAACAATATCTACTATGTCTACCTTTATGCTAAGAGATAAGGTTAAAGAGCTTAATATAAGCTAGAGTAGTTAGCGGAGTATAACTATAAGCTAGTAGTTAAATTTGTCGTCTATAATAAGTAATAAAGAGCTATTATTTAAGCACTAGTAGTGCGTTAGTAATTAGTGCTCTAACTGTAAGTGTCTTTACTAGGTTAATAGATATAAAGAGCACTATCTAATCGATAGTCTAATCTAGCTTATATAGATAGCTACTACTTAAGCTAGTAAGTATACTATATTAGACTCTTCTAATTATAGCTCTCTAGTACTTAAATTAAGTAAATTAAAGACTAATAGGACTATTACTAAGAAGAAGTAGCCTTACCTCTCTCTACTTAGTAGTAGTAGTAGAGTACTATTAACTTTACTAGTAATAGTATAGGTGTATAATATAAATACATAGAGTATACTATCTCCTTCTTAGCCTTATACTAGTATAGTAGCTACTTCTCTATCTTTACTAATGTACTTATAATTTAACACTACTAAGATGTTATTTAACTTCTTTAAGTATCTTAAGTAGAAGCTAGCCTTTTAGAGTAAGTATATAGCGTTAAAATAAGTCTTTCTCTACCTTAGAGATGCTAAATTTAACGTTAATAGTATTTATAAGGTATTAGAGAAGAGGTAGACTAAGTTATAGAGGTTAAAGAAGAAGTTACTAGTAAGAATTAAGAGAGAGATCTTAAGGTTTAAGAAGTAGTAGAAACTCTTAGAGTTCTAACCTTTAAGAGAAGAAGAAGTAGAAGAAGATAAAGCTAAAGAGTTTAACTTAATAACGCTATAGGCTATCTAGCTTAGCCGCCGAGATAGGCCTAATTTGCTACTCTTATACTAATATTAAAATAGTCTATCTTAGTAGCTAAGCTAGATAGTGCTCTATCTTAGTGTATAAGTTAGTATAATTTAGTTTAGCTACCGAACTAGAAGGCGTAATCTAGCTTATATAAGCTAGCGGAGTAGTATAGGTATATAGTACTAGTAGTATAGAGTTTTTAATAAAGACTTAGTACTTTTTTTTATAGGCTTAATCTTATCTCTATCTTTATACTATTTGCTCTATTTACTCTATATTATATCTATAGTACTAAAACTAATTACAAGTGTCTTTTTTACTATACTAACTAACTCTATAAGCTAAGAATTTGCTAAAAGATTAATAGCTAGAGACTAAGTTATAATACTTCTTTACTTACGCTTTTAGTACTAAGAAGCTCTCCTTAATAGAATTAAAATCTAGCGAATAAGGAGGTAAGTACTTAAGGTATAATCTATACTCTTTAACTATTCTTTATACCTCTTCTACGTAGTAGATTAATATATTATCTATTACTACAATTATACTAGGCTCGAGTTATAGTAGTATAGTATACTCTAGCTAATCTTAGAAGATAAGGCCTATAATCGAGCTATAGTAGATAAGCGTGTCTTCGAGGTATCCTCTAGTTATAATAGCTAGAAGTATACTTTACCTTTTAGTATAAGTCTTTAGCTAACTATTCTTATATTTAACACCTTTTAGTAACTAGCTATAATACCTCTAGCTAGTACACTTATTATAACTAGATTTATCTAAGTAAATAATTATATTAGCTAGCTAGCTTTTACACCTTTATAACTATACTATATATAAAACTTTATCTCTTTCTATAGCCTTCTTCTAAGTAACCTTTTAAGACTACTTCTACTACTTAATAGCCTTCTAAATAGTAGTTAATCTAAACCTCTCGCTATGCTCTTTAAATAGCTAATCTTATAACTTATCGAGATAAGCTATTAGTATATCGGTAAGATATATAAAGAGCTAAGCTTTAAGGAAGGAGATAAAATACTAAGTATACTAGATATGTATTAAAAAAGAAAGATAAGACTCTCTAAAGAATTTAAGAGAGAGTTAAATATTACAAATAGTCGCGCGAGAGATATATAGCTTGTAGTAGATAGCGTAGTTGCTATAGCTATTAGTAAGAAGGACAAATTATAATAAGGTTAGCTAGCTTAGCCTTATCGATATAAGGAGGTATAGTAGCATATAGAAGTAACTAGACAACTATTACACCTTTTTTGAGCTTCAAAAACCGACTAATTTTAGCTATACTAATAACTATATGGCAAATAACTAATCTCGACCTCTGGCTAGCCAATTTTGGTAACGACATGTCGTTCAGCGTTCCGCCAAGCCTGGGGTGGCCGGATGGAACACGAAACAGCTGTACACCACTGATACCCAGCAGATTCCAAGGTTGTGTTGCGAATGCGGAGACCTGTATCATAGACTGTCCAAATATCACTGAAATCCGAAACAGCCGTGTTGAATGTACTCTTCGACACTGCTCTCCACCTCAATGACAACGGATCATGACCTATGCTGCCACCAGCATCGCCCCTAACGGATCGCAGAGCGGAAGAAGTATAGCTGACCTCTCCGTTCGCAATAACTCAGAGTCCTCCGCAACACTATCTCAGATAAGTCCCGACTTGCTGCACCTACAAGTCCGTCAACAAGAAGCTGTGAGCCTCGAATCACGATGTCAGAGATCTGGTAGTTATTAGCTATGTCTGAAACTACCAGTTCTCTGAATCAACTTCTCATGCTATTATAACACGCCACGCATTTCAAATTGCGGAAAAGGGACGCAAACTTCTGCGAGTGAAGAGATAGTTCCGCCACCGCCAAGCATCACATGCGAGCACATGCTTCCATATGTCACCTCCCCCTTGCCAATCTGAGACCAAAGAGACGGCCAAAAAGCGCAAAAATGAATTACGGACGAGACTCGAACTCCGGATCACACCACAAGTGATGGTCACCTTTGTTGGAACGAAGGGCTCTTCGGCGAACTACACAAGTGCGATCCGTCTACTATTTCCCCCCTATCTCGCCCGTGAAACACCAGACAGGCACGAAATAATATATACCTTGACACAACAGGTGCACGGACATGGGCAAGAGAGGATCACTTACCGTCTGAAAGACACCTACCACATCCTGCGTCCGTCAGACACATGCCACGTCCTTTCACCTCCTCGCATCTCGCATGCCACACTACATCTACATCGTCTGCGCTTCCAGCTTGACCCTCCCATCATCCGCCTTCCTCTGCTTCTCCCTCCTCACCCTCCTCCTCCACTCCCTCAAATCCGGCGGCTGCTCCACCCCCAACCTCCCCCTCAACACCTCCACCTGCGTCTCCATCTCCTCCTCCCAATAAACATTAATCACCTCCTCAGCCCCCAACCCATTCCTCACCGCCCAAGGCCCATACACCTCCCAAAACCTCCTCCTCTCCTCGGCCTTCAGCCTCGCCACAGCAGCCAAACTCAACCCCGTCATCGGCAACACCGTGTTCGCAAACTCGAACGCCTTGAGCGCGATCTCCCCCTCGGCGATGATGGGCAGCCCCGTCAGCGCGTGGAAGAAATCGTGCGCTTCCCTGTAGCGCTGCATGACGTAGGCTTCCTCGGGGTCGTCGATGTAGCGGACCGCGTCGCGCGTGTCGGGGGAGACGCCTTCGCGGTCGAGCCAGGTCACGTAGGCGTGGCCGAGGGTGCCGGCGGGGAGGGTGCGGAGGTGGGGCAGGTTGAGGGTGGTGGAGGTCAGGCGGGGTTTGTCCCGGAGGATGCGTCGGCCGGTGGGGTCGGAGAGCATGGCTTTGCGTAGGCGGGTGATGAAAAAGGGTTGCGCGGTGGCTTCGCCGAGGGCGGCTATCATGTCTGGTGGGTGTTAGGGGGTGGGTTCGTGGTGGCGTGGGGAATAGGGGAGGATGAGAGGGGGAAGTGTACCGTGTCTGTAGTGGTCGACCATCGAGGCGATGGCGGACCCGACGGCGAGGCCGGTTCGCTCGAGGAAGGTGAGTGGGACATGGCCGGGGTAGTTGGGTGGCGGACGATTGAGGACGGAAAAGGCTTGATAGCGGATGCCGGGTGGGAGCGAGAGGAGCTTCTTCGATAGCACACTGACCGGAGTCGACGCTTTGAAGAGTGACATATCGGCTACAGTGATGGCAATGTCAACCTCGACTGGTTCAATACTGCATGTGATACTGCCGACTTTACATGTGATTCCAGGTGAAGTAAAGAATAAGGTTTGCACATGCATTGGAGATCTGCAGCAGCTCACGCCAAGAGATCTGGTTTTGTGACGACATGCTTTCTCTTCCAACCAGATCTCCCTTGTCCACAAACATATCTTTTGTCAATCGCTCATAGCGCCTGCGCCGTCTGACTTTCTCACACCTTATGGTGCTGAACCACATTCAAGCTGTCTCTCATACTCGGCAAGCAGCTGCCGCATCGGATACTGCGGGCCACAGGCGCATGGAGCTGCGGTAGTCTATTCGAGGGCCGGGCGGCCAGTCAATTGCTCGAGAAGAGGTCCATTTCTTGGTGGACTGGGAGTAGGGAGACAATGAGTGGTGCCAGACCGACTGCGTTTGTCAATCCATGCCAGAAAAAAACACTGTGATACTGACCTTAGCGCAGGGCTTCTCAAACATCGGACACATCGACTCCTATTTCACCACAGTCGTCGCCAGGTTATGCTTCAGATGCTGAGACGCGGGGTCATCAATATGCGCCAGAAAGGATACACATTATCGGCCTTGGGGCTATAGGAAAGCTCGTGGCGCATTCGTTGAGAGGCCTTCGCAATCCACCCCCAGTCACGCTGATTTCGCACCGATGGGGTCTGCTCAAGGAGTGGGAGCGTAGCAAAAAGGATGTCACGATCCGGGAAGGAGAACGCGAGACGTCTCAGAAGGGATTCGACATGGAGCTCGCCTTGCCACCGAAGCGCTTCTTTGGCATCCAGACCAATGATACAGACTTCATCTTCAACAACCCAGATGGCCTATTGCCTCATGAAGCAGCGGCCGAGCTGAAGAAACAGCAGGGCAGGGGTAGAGGTATCCAGGAAGACCAAGTCGAACCACGACGTGCACCCGAGGAATCAGACGAACCCATCCACAATCTTATTGTGACAGTCAAAATCCATTTGACAGTCTCGGCTATGCTATCTCTGAAGCATCGCATCCTTCCGACCACCACAATCTGTCTGTTGCAGAACGGCATGGGTGTCATTGACGAATTGAACGAGCACGTGTTCCCAGATCCGGAAACCAGGCCGAACTACATGCTAGGCATTGTCTCCCACGGCGCCAACAGTCCGCCAGGAAGTCAAGCATTCTATGCTGTACATGCTGGGAGAGGTACCATCGCCCTTTCGACACTTCCGCGGACACGGCATGCCGAAGCAGACGTCAGCACTCCAGTGGAGTACTCTCCGACCTCCAGGTATCTCCTGCGGACTCTCACCCGTTGTCCAATCCTCGGGGCAATAGGCGTACCGCGAGTGGAGTTTCTCCAGCAGAAACTCGAGAAGCTGGCGCAGAACGCAGTCGTCAATACCATGACGGTCATGCTAGACGCCAGGAACGGAGCGGTGAACTTTAGCTTCGCTCTCACCAAAGTGCAAAGGCTTCTTCTCGCCGAGATTAGCCTTGTGCTCCGATCACTACCCGAGCTGCAGGGTCTGCCAAATGTGGCCACAAGATTCAGCGCGGACAGACTGGAGACGCTGGTCGTCAGTATCGCCAACAAGACACGGGAGAACATCAGCAGTACTCTTGCAGACGTGCGGGCAGGGAAGCCTACTGAGATCCGCTACATTAACGGATACATAATAAAGAGAGGGGAAGAAATGGGCATCAGCTGTGTTTGTAATTACATGGCGATGCAGCTGGTCATTGGAAAGGCCAAAATGGTCCAGAACGAGAAGATGGACGAGGTTGTATTGGAAGCTCCGGCAGACTACAGGCCGAGTAGAGGATAGTCGTCTATACATGTACAGATTCAAACAATGTCAGAAAAATGATAAGTTGCTCTCGTCCTTGCCACGATCGTAGCTGCTGCGGAATTAGCGTGACCGCCCTCGGTGTTTGCGAGCTCTCAACGCTGAATCAGCAGTTTCTGCCGCTTTCCGTGAACTTTCTCAGACCGAGCAACAGAGACGCATATCTAAGCATCTCAGCAATCCACAACTCCACAAACTCCAGCTCGTCACCAACACTCGACCTCGTCCTCTTCCGCTCCTGTACCTCGTCGCGCTCCTCAAGGCCCAACCTCAAACACCTCCACGAATCCCACCGCACCACCCTCTCAACCCCCTCCCTCTCGCCTCCCCAAGAACAACCCACAATGTCCCGCCACCACCCGGACCTAGTAATGTGCCGCAAAACATCCGGCATCTCCATCGGGCGCCTCTGCGAAAAATGCGACGGCAAATGCCCCGTGTGCGACTCGTACGTGCGCCCCACGACCCTCGTGCGCATCTGCGACGAGTGCGCCTTCGGCAACTACCAGAACAAATGCGTCGTCTGCGGCGGGGAAGGGATCAGCGATGCGTTTTACTGCTTCGAGTGTACGAGGTTGGAGAAGGATAGGGATGGGTGTCCCAAGATTATTAATCTCGGGAGCAGTAGGACGGATTTGTTTTATCAGAAGAAGGGGGGGAGGCAGGGGGGTTATGCTTGAGGGGGTTTGCGTTGCGGGATCGAGGTCGAGGCTATGAAGATGGGATACTGCAAGGACGAGGGGCTGGTAGTAGGAATGGGGAGAGTATGGTAGGGGCATGCCTGCGGTGCATGGCGAGCTGAAGCAGGGATTCTGAGGAAACTCGCGTCCGCATAATAGAGGTCCATGGAGAAGCGTCTCCTGCAATTACCAGCCGTCAGGACCAGGATGAAATCTCGCTGCGAGAGGGTTGCGCAGATCACGCGAGGTCGACGTCAAGGACACGCACCTCCCCAGCCAGATCTACCAGCCACGGAAGACATCCAAGCAGAATCTCATTGCGATGGACCCACGTGGGAAATGCCGGAGATCGATATCGGAGATGTACGCTAGAAGAGTAGCAAAGAAGATACCCTCAGGTCATGCATGAAGATCCTACGCTATCATGAGATATCATAATCCCAACCCTCCAATACGCCCCTTCCCTCCTCCATCCCAATTCCAGACTTTTTATCCCCGACGCCTCTGTCTTCTATCCACAAAAAGAAACCCCCTTTCCCACCACAGCCCATCTTTTCTCCCTCCAATCTACCCAGCCCCAACCTCTCCAAGCCTCTGCCTCCCCTCCATAACCCCCAATCCCTCACCGGTACTCAACCTCCTCAACTCCCCCGTACTCAACTTATCCCTGTGCATTCCGTTCTTATCACGCTCCACCTCTTCCTTCAAATCCCCCTTCTCGTCCAGCATACTCACTCTACTCCGCCGATCAGGCGTACCGTCGAACCGACTTAGGTCGTCGTTTGACTTCCGCTCCCTCGCGTCGAAGAAGCTGCCTGTGCGACCGCTAGCGAGGCTGCTCGAGCTTGCTTTGGGTTTGAGGCCGTCGACGAAAGCGGCGGCGGCTTGGGCGTCGGCGGTGAGGCTTTCGGCTCGGCTGCGGGGGTCTTGGGGTGGGTTCGGGGAATTGGCGCCTTGCTCGTGTAGGCCATTTGTGGTTTGCTCGTTGGTTTCATCGGATGGTTGGAGGGAAGCTTCGCGGATGGTGTTCTCTGCGCTGCGCATGTTGCCTTGGGCGTCTGGGCTGACGTCGTCGGGGTTGTGGTTCCTGCCTTCGTCCCTTTTGACGGTGGGCATGCGGATTGCACCTTCCCAGCCTTCGCCGAATGTGATGACGCTTGCTTGCTTGCCGTGGAGGATGAATCGACCTTCGCCCCGCTCGAGACCTGGTGTGCCTTCTGGCACGTCTTCCGTTTCACCATGCGTGACGTCTGACTTGACAGTCGATGCAGACTCTTTGCCCTTGCGGTGGCGATGAATACTGCCGGGCTCGTGGAAGCCGTCGCGGAGTGTGCGATGAAGCGATTTTCGATGCGAGCGTGTGCGGGTTCCTGCAGAATCAGGTGTGGGATGTACTGCGGCGTCGGAAAGTCTGCGATGTGAGGATACTGTTGTCGCCGTCAAGCTGGTCGTGAGTGTCTCGCGCTTGTGAGAGGATGCAGGAGTGATCGGGTTTGAGGAAGTTGTGGAATTGAGTTGTGAGACAGGTCGGTCGGTATGTGTTGCGGAGCTTAGACGAGTAAGGTCGGCAGCGGACGAAGTGGAGCTGATTTGCGTCACAGAAGGACGACGAGCTGATGTGGTAGATGGCACGGCCGAAGACACTGAAGGATGTCGTTCCACAGGCGGTGGATCAGAGGCAAGAGTTGAATTGAGCTCAAGAGGTGGGAGCTTCCACGACCAGCCCTCACCTTGCCGAGCAGATTCTGGAGGCGTTCGAAAGACGTCTTCATCAGGCATGTTGATGCCAGAAGACATGGTCTGTGGTCGAGTAGACACAACCGGTGATGCTGGTTCTGATTCATCAGAATCCACATCTGTCGGGAGCAAAGCAGGCACCACTTCAATGGGTTCGTCTGCAGGTGGAAACAGCGATATGGGCCGCATTCTCGACGCCTCGTCCTTGATATCTTCAGTATCCTCAAGGGCGTCGCTGTACAAAATGTCCTTGTAACACTTTGTCCTCCAAATTTCTCTCCTCGTCCACTTGATTTGAGCATCAATGCGTGCGGCCGAGTGAACGATGACTTCTCTCGATCGTGGTTGAATCGGGGCGAGAACGAGCAGGTGACGGGCGTTCCGTAGCATGTCATCTAGCTGTTTGTCTGTATCTGTGATCTTGATCTCCGCTTCGGCAATTTTAGCGATCATCTGTCTCCTACGAGCAGCCATGATCTGCTTGGCCAAGTGCGGAGTGGTGCTATTACTTCGTTGATGACCCACCTCTCCAGGTCGAATGGTCCTGTTCGTAGGCGTCCGTTTCAGCCCAGAAGGCTGCGACTCTATGGGATTCGTGCCAACAAATCCTCGAATGCGTACACCAGCGGACCTGAACGCTGCAGCATAGTTGACCAGAGCGAGCCAGTCGTTGAGCTCTGTCTCACTATCGGCTAGGAAGATCTCCTCCTCGCCACCATGTCGGACCAGGGTGAATGCATTTTTGTGACGATTGTACGATGCGTCGATCAGGGCGACCGCGTCGTCCGTCTTGATCAAAGAATCCGGCTTGAACTCTTCGAGAGGTGGCTTGAACACGACCGGCGAAGGCGGTACCATGTGCTTCTGGTGTGCGTTGAACTGTTGCATGAGATTCTTAATCCAGGATATATTCTTGAAGAAGTACAGTTGTGATCCAGTCAAGATCGCACCCCATTCCTGCCAGGGAGATCGTGCCTTTTTCCGTTTCGCTGATTTGCGCCACAGAATACCGACTTTCGTCACTTGCAGATCGACCACACCAGGTTTCGATTCATCAGGATTGTCTCGAGATGCTTGGTTCTCAAATGCAGCGGGTCGTGACCGTGCTGAGATGATCTGTAGTATCCCTCCATAATGAAACTTCTTCTGCATCTTGATCGGCTCGAGCATCTTTGCTGTCCCCAGGTAGCTGTATGGATCTTCCAGAACGATAGAGTCCTTGATCGAAGGCCGTAGCACATCCAACTTGTTATCTATGATTAGCGAATAAGGATCGACAGGCCCGCTCGACTTTTTCGTTGGGTCTGGCATGGCACCCTTTAATTTGGCCTTTTTCGACTTGAATGATGATAGTCGGTCGCTGCCGGCATCGAAATCGTCCTCGTCGAAATGGATAAAAGGGGTGTAGCAAATGTTGTCGTAGAAACAAGCAAGCACATCTTCGGAAACATGCTGGCCCCTGGTGTTCTTGATATAGTCATTTTTCTGCATCTTGTATTTGTTGTTGCGATTGAAAGCATCTGTATGCAGCATCATGAGAGAGAATGCAATGACATATGCCTCATCTGGTGATAAGAAAATGCCTGGATTACATTCGTGATACCGATCAGCGAATGCCTGCATCACGCGGTCGACCTGTTGCGTCTCCTTGGGAAGCTCGGCTTCGAGTAAGAACTTTCGTAAAGACATATCGATCGGCTCTCCGAAGAACGCAAATCGTCTAGTATAACTTCTGAGCACGTTTTGGAAGAAGCTGTCCGTCGATTTTGAGAGCATTGCAGCAATGACATTGCGGGAAGCCAGACTCTGTAGTCGTTCGAGATATTTGGCAGCCGTTTCACCTTCTATTCGCTCTGGCAGAGCTATTGTATCGCGACTGATTGTCATCGAGTTCTGCTTTGAGCCAGCACCAGGCGAGTCATGTCTGGACCCGTTGGAATCAGCACCACGGAATCTTCCCAAGGTCAAGAAGCCTCCGAGACTGGCTCGTCCACCGGTCGAGGTCGAATTTCTTGTGCTGCCACTCAGCGTGGGTGGAGTTGGAGGGGTAATATCTTCCGATGGTCGGCCAAATGTGCTGTTCGTCGAAGCTCGATCTCGAAATCCCAGTTTCCGTGGTGGACCCATGTTCGGTGACGAATGTGTGGATGGGATAGATCTGTTGGAGTCATTCCGGATTAGTGGATATCCAGGTGGCGCAAATGTCACATTTGCACGCGCCAGTGCGGCCTGACTCGCTGAAGGGTGGAGTGTCTGGCTGTCTGCAGGTGTCAAATCTGCTTGCCGCTTCACGGGACTGTGCTTTTGCACAGGTGAGCCACCCGATCTGTGAGACAGGTTGCTTGTCGATTCACGTGGCGTGGCAGGCGCCGTATCTGGATATTGAGGGGGCGGCTCGATCTTGACGGGTAGAGGAAAAAGATGTTTTTGCTTCTTGCTTGGAAGACCGAATATCGACTTTCGCTTCAGATCTGCAGATTTGCGGCCTTTGAGCTGTTGTGGAGGCGACAATGTTGGACTTTCTGATCGACTCGGTTGAAGATCCTCCCCTGATGCTACAGACAGTCTGTTTGGACTGCGTAGCAAGTCTTGTGATTTTCTGCCCCATTGAAACCGGCTCTTCTCCTTCATAGGCGATAGTGCCTTCTCAGAAGCTTCGGATTTGACGGAGCCTACTTGTGATTTCTGTCTCTTGAAGATGTTCCCGCGTGACTTCTTCTTCGGTAGGTCCTGATTGAGGTCAACGGTCGGAGATGTGGTCATGATTGTCGGAGGAGTAGGATGTATTAGCGGAGCGGGTGGCTGCAATGGTAGTGCTGGGACGGGTGGCCTTTCCTCTTCCGCAGCTTGAGCTCTTACACGTGCCGACAATTGACTGTCTGAGAAGTGGCGTGACAATCGCATGCTGAATCGTCTTGGTGTTTTGTTGCCTGGCATAGGAGGGGAATCCGCCAGCCCTCCAAAAGCAGGTGGGCCTGCATGGAGGTCATGGGCGCTTTTTGGTCGCGGAAGAGACACCGAAGGTACTCGCTCAGTTGGAGTGTCTGATCGGAAAGCATTGTCTCGCTCAACGCGATTTGCGCGGAGTTCTGATGTCAGGAGGTCCAGTGTGCTG
The DNA here is from genome assembly GCA_005959805.1 of Elsinoe ampelina. Classification (NCBI taxonomy): domain Eukaryota; kingdom Fungi; phylum Ascomycota; class Dothideomycetes; order Myriangiales; family Elsinoaceae; genus Elsinoe; species Elsinoe ampelina. The sequence goes on from SMYM01000010.1 coordinate 426,696, forward strand.
CGGCGCTTCGGGAGCAGGGGCATTGCCGCGTAAGCTGTGACGGCTTTTCATATGTAGTGATGGATTCCAAACGCGTTACATATGTGGTCGTGTAGGCTTTTGGCCACGCTCATGGATGGAGCGAACTGCGTAAGGCGGGCCTTGAAATGTTTCGTGCCGTTGAAATGGTTGTCCGGGGATGTCCGTCCTTGGGTCGACGCTGGGCCTGCGAGCAATCGATGAGGGCGTGGTCTATCGTGAAGCTGTCGGGATATCGGAAACGAGTGACGATAATCCGATTGATGAGGAATCTGGCGAATGGTAGAGGAGGCAGGGGAGGAATGGCACGTGTAGGAAAGCTGACGAGCACTTGCCGACCTGCCCAAGAACGGAACGTGGACCCTTCTCTTCTTCAATCCCAGAACCAAGACTCCGAGAGTTCCACCACACGGTTCTTCCTTTGCGCCCCGTCCCGTCAGGCTAAACTGGAACAAGTAAGAGCTACTCAGCCGCTTGGATCTCACTACGATTTGCTTTTGTCGCTTCCTGCAAGGCACAGAACGTCAGTTCCAACTTCCAGGCACGCGACCAGGCATCATCTCTCTCACTGCGATCGGAGTCTCCTCGGACGGCGGTACGCCAATGTGCAATCGCTGACAGTGCCACTTCATCACATCCAATCTGCTCGAGCAGTCTCGTAGCTGTCAGAAACCTGCAAGCCGGCAGGCTAGACGTCAAGATGCGATCACCCACTCTCCAAGTTGTCATTACTACGCTGGCGCTCACATCGTTTGTACAAGCCATACCGAGCTTCCAAGGCAACTATGAGCAACATCCACTTCTCTCACAACCGTCACATTCGAGATCACCCTGGCGAATATTCTCCGATAATGTTATCAAGAAGGTGTGGGGCATCCACGACGAGGTCAAGAGCACATCAGGTCGGGTTGGCGTGAGCTGGGATGAGCCACCACTTTCTACAAAGTCGCGGCATGGTTTGGATTTGGTCTTGCGATTCAACATCACAACTGCAGAAGAAGCTAGGAAGCTGGCCGAGGTTGCCAACTATATGTACTTGGATGTATGGGATCACACTTCAGAATGGGTAGACATTCGCATGGCAAAGGACACACTACCCCACGTCCTGAAGCAATTACCGAAGTCGATGCAGCACTCCCACACAGCACTGCTCCAAGAGAAAGAGCTCCAACAGGCCATCTACGATAGCTACCCCTCCCCGCGCAAGGCCACCCCTCTCTCACCCTCATCCCACGGTATCTTCACGCCCGCACTTCAGCCCAACTCTCCACCACGCTCCGCCGCAGACAACAACATCTTTTTCACCGACTACCAACCACTCTCCGTCATCACACCCTGGATGCGCCTCCTCTCCTCCCTCTTCACCACCCACGTGCGCCTTGTCAACATCGGCCTCACCTACGAAGGCCGAGACATACCCGCCCTCCGCGTCGGCGTCCACCCTACCAATGACGACACACCCAAGAAGAAGCGCAAAACTGTCCTCATCACCGGTGGTATCCACGCCCGCGAATGGATCTCCACCAGCACAGTGACCTATATCGCCTACTCCCTCATCACCGAATATGGCAAGACCCCCGAAATCACCCAACTCCTCGAGGACTTTGACTGGATCTTCATCCCAACCATCAACCCCGACGGCTACGTCTTTTCGTGGGAATCTGACCGTCTCTGGCGCAAGAACCGCCAACAAACCCCTCTCCGCTTCTGCTTCGGCGTCGACCTCGACCGCTCCTTCCCTTTCCAGTGGGACTCCTCCACAGCAGGCAACCCCTGCAGCGAGTCCTACGCAGGCGAGGCCCCGCTCGAAGGCGTCGAGGCCAAAGCCCTCCGCGACTGGGTACGCAACGAGACGGAGAGCAACAACGTCGAGTTCGTCGGTCTCCTGGACCTGCACTCGTACAGCCAGCAAATCCTCTATCCATACAGCTACTCATGCGACGCGTACCCCCCGTCACTCGAAAACCTCGAGGAACTAGCCATGGGGCTGAGCAAAGCCATCCGCATCCAAAGCGGACACAGCTACATCAACAAACAAGCCTGCGAGGGCAACGTCGCGTTCGGCACGGACGCCGCAGGCAAGAAAGACCTCGGCGTCCGCTTCGAGAGCGCGGGCGGTAGCGCCCTGGATTGGTTCTACCATGAAGTGGGCATTCGGTACGCGTACCAGATTAAATTGCGGGATAGGGGCGCGTATGGGTTTTTGTTGCCCAAAGAGCATATCGTGCCGACAGGCAGGGAGGTATTGGAGGCGGTGCTGTATTTTGGAAGGTATGTGGATGGGGAGTTTGAGGGGGCGGAAAAGGGTCAGGCCAAGGGAAAGGGGAGGACGAGGAGTCAGAGTGGGTGGTAGGTCGGCAAGGATGACGGCGGTGTGATGGGGATTGGCCGAGGAATTCACGGTTGGTCTGGCCTGGCGTCGGATTGGTGGGGTTTCATGATCAGGATTAATACCAATATTGACGGTGTGAATGGATTTGTACATATGCTATGCTTCGTGATTCGTCCTGTCTATCGCTGATTCTGGGTATCCATACTTTCGTGCCTATGCGGGTATCTTTATGCTTTGGTCGTGGCTGCGGTGATTTTGTTTCCCTGCTTATCCCTGTCTGGTGGCCACCAGTCGAACAAATCCATGGCTTCCCTTGACCATGGACCTGAGTCTAGAGGTTTGCCTGTCTGTACCGGCTGCTCGCCAGGCTTGTTGGTGGTTGTCGATTTGGAAATCGCTCTCGCAGCGGGTCGACCAGGGGGCTTGAAGGGCTTCGCGAGCGGATCAGACTCTGATCTACTAAGCGATCTGCCTGTCGTCGGGGGTTGAGCGGCAGCCACCTTGGGAAGCTCTTTGGCCGGAATTGAAAGTTTCGGATCTGTCCCTGCGGCAATGACCTCATTGATCCTAGCAAGTTTGTTGACCTGAACTCGGTCGACTTGAGCGGTGGAAACGTGGGCACTGGTGACTTCTCGAGGACGCTCTTTCTGCACAAGCGGTTCAGAAGTCCCTCGACCCACGATTGATGAATCGCGTGGTCGATGTGTTTCCTTGCTGGAGACAGCTTTCGATGTTACTGCGACGTGAGGTAGAGATGCATTCTCCTCGATTGTGGTGTTGTCAGGCCGCGCATTTCTCGAATTGGGGATCGCTTCAGTCACGATTGGAATGCCAGAAGCGACCGCAGGCACAACAGATGTAGGATTTGCTGGTCGCACGGAAGGTCGAGGCTGCGCAGTAACGTCGGCGTCCTCGTCAGGCTGTGAACCGAGGATGGGTTGAACGTGCTTCTTCTGTCCAATTCTGGCGAGTCGTTCTTTCAAACGCTGCTGATGAGGAGCCAGGACTGGCTCGTCTGGTGACTTTGACACCGGCGCGGAGTCACACTCAAGTCGAGCAGGAGCTGTATCCTTGGGAGTCCTATCGTTGACTTTGTTGTCGGGTCGCTTTGCCGTTTGTTGTTGACACAATAGCATCTTGCGAGGAGCATTGCTGATAACTTTCAGTGGCATCCTCTTTGGTGCCTCATCCTCAACCATCTCTGGACGTTCTTCTCGAGGGTATGCCGTCGCCTTCTGAGGGGCTACGGGCGGCGCAGCTGGGTCGCTTAGGCGTTGTGGGCCCGTGTCGTCGAGGGTGTTTGACCTAACAGGCGGCGAACTTGGCGGGAAACTATCGTCTTTACCAATAGTATCCGAAGAAATATCAATCACTACCGGCGGCTTCGACGCATAACATGTCTGGCGAGGCTTCGATGGCGGCGCAGTCGCTCTTCTGATCGGACTAGAACCTGGTGATGAAGCGGCGTGAGGAGGAGGACGAGCCAGTATGGAAGGTGCAGTACTCTGCTTTTGCCGCTTCGAAGAACCATGATCGATGTGTGCCTTGCGCTTCTGACGCTCTTCAAATGGAGATAGTGTGGGCAAGACCGCTTTGCCTAGAGGTCCCTTTGGAGTACCCAGCAGAGCTGTCAACGAACGATGCTTCTGATAGGGCGCATTCGTTGATTCTTGCGAGACTCTTGCCCTAGCTGGTGTATTGTTCACGCTCGTCTCTTTATGTTTGTGTCGTTTCTCCAACAACTCTGTCAGGTCTGTCTGTGTGGTACCCATAGGCTCTCCAACTTCGACCATGATGAAGTCCTTCTCCAGGTCCAACTCGTCCCCCTCTTGCAGCTCTGCGCCTCCTGGATTGAACGTGTCTCCGATGAAGCTTCTCAACGTATCGTACACCATGACGCGCCGATTGAAGGTGTGATATCGCAGGATACCATCCTGCCAGCGCTTGGCCTTGCGGCGCAGGTCTCGCGTGTATAGGCATCGGAACTCTTTGACCGGAGCTGTATTTTGTGTCTGCGGTATTTGCGTTGACAAACTTGCCCGTGCAGCAGTTGATGTCATTGCCGCAGACTGTTTGGATGGACGGTGCGTAGCCGTAGTGTCTGCATGTCGGCTCCCAGCTCGTTTACATACTTGTAGTTGTTGGTCGTCGCGTCGTGTCAGGCAGCTTTTGGGAAAAGAAGTCGAAGTCGATCGATCAGCGCGCAGCCAATTCCGAAATTCGCGCGAGGATGACGCGAGACACGTGACTTTCAATCAAGCACGCATGAGAATGCTTCCTAAGGATACTTGCACATATACTGCATACCACGATAGGGGTGAATTTTCGCAGCTAGTGAGCTTATCTTAGGGATTTCTGTTCCTTTCGTCCATTGAATCGCAAAAACTGGTAGGGTAGATCAAAGGACTCTGCGGCTGACGACAGCATCATGCCGCCTCTCCGCAAAACCGGCCCCGAATTGTCCATCCAACTTTATTTCATAGATTCCGTACTCAACACTTGTTCCCTGCCCATGCCCTCTGTATTGTTCCTTTATCTGGTGAGCCTGGCGGCGGAAGATCCTCATTCCCAGACAAGATCATTCAGTCCTTGAGCCATTGACGTTAGCGTATCCTTCAGGTACCAACAAGCCATCCAGTATGCAGCGACTTCAACGACAGGCGGGGAAATTGATGAAGCGGTCGGAGGATGAGGCAGATGTCGCCACCGTCCTCGGCGAATTCCAGATTGCGGATCAATTGCTGGACAGTGTAAGATATCGAACGTCACTCCGCTGGTCGAGACTTATACATGATAGTTCATGGATGCTGTGAGGTCATTTCAGAACGGTTGGAATGCCATCCTTACTCATCAGCTGGTACGATTGTCAAACGGGATCGATATCAAGCAGGCTAACATTACCCAGGGCGTGGCTCAGCAATTGGAGACGCTTTACAGACCCGTTCATGACCCGGAATCGAAGTACAATGCCGAATCTGATCCCGCAATGCTGGACAAGGCGCTTCAGCTCAAGTCGACATACGCGGACCTAGAGAAAGACTTGCAACAAGAGACTACTTGGATCCAAGCAAAACTGCTCCAACCCGCCATGGACGCTAAGCAATCGATCGCCCCTCTCAAGAAGACTCTCAAGAAGCGAGAGAACTACAAGCTGGACTACGAGCGATACCACACTCGTGTGGATTCCATGAGGCAAAAAGGTGTCACGACTGCCAAAGCAGACGCCAATATGGCAAGATCCGAGGCAGATCTCGCACAAGCTGAAATGGTCGGTCAGGATTCACATCTGTAGAATCAATTTGCTGACCTTCATAGCTATATCATGGCTGCGACGAAACAATCAAGAAGACGTTTCCCGCAGTAATTGACGCCATTCAAGCTCTGGTGCCGCTCCTGATGAACGTTCAAATCATGCTTCAGCACGCTCTTGTGGGCCAACTATACACTGTGCTTCATGACTACTGTCAGCAGTTTCAATTCCCGTCACCTGCACCGCCGATGGAAGAGGTAGTTGCTGCATGGGATCGTGAGTTTAGTGGCTTACGACATGAGGTCGAAAGCGGACTGAAGCTGCTGTCCACTGGCAAGGCGATTCACCAACCAATGAGAATCGAAGAGAAACCCAGTACAGTCACTGGGCTGGGTATTAGGGGCAAAGTCGGTGGCATCACAAACAGGAAGACCAGTCAAAATGCCGTCCCCACTCCTACCATTCGACGTTCGAGTGCAACTTCGACTCAGCAGGATGAAGAGGATGAAGCGCCACCACCTCGACCACCTCGACCTGGTGCCTCTCCAGGGTTGCTGTACTCTAACACGGGTCGAATAGCATCAACATCGTCCCTGCGCAGTCAACAATCTGTTCCCGAAGATGAAGAGCTCCCACCAGCGAAGCCACCTCGGCCAGCAGGTCCAGGTCCAATCCCTCTTTCGAGCAAACCCAGAACACCATCGTCGGCATCAATCGCTCGCGTACAAGCAGGGACACCACTCCCCGGCATGTCCGCATCCATCCCCGAAGGCGGACCATCGAGCAGCAGTAGCCGCCGCAGCTCCACCTCCGCACAATCAGCCTACCTCACACCTCTCGCCACACCAAGCGAAAACCAACGACCAGGTCTCTCGCCCACACAGCAAGACTACTTCGACAACGGCCGCACCCCATCCAGCTCATCCGTCAACTCCATCGCCTCCTCCATCGCAGCAAAGAAGAAGAAACCCCCTCCCCCACCCGTCAAGCGCCGCACAACAGCCAACCAAGACCTGATCGTCACCGCCCTCTACGACTTTCCCGGACAAGGCGACGGCGATCTCTCATTCAAAGAAGGCGATCAAATCAAAGTGCTCAAGAAGAGCGAAAGCACAGATGACTGGTGGCTTGGGAGCTTGCGAGGGCAAAGCGGCAGTTTCCCAGCGAATTATGTACAGATGCCGTAGAGTGTGGTCTGCATACACTATCCCACCCTTCCTTCCGACTGTCCCATCCAGGCATTAAGGTTACTACTAAGCACCAGGCGGGCCCACCACCGTCCTCCCAAACCTCGCCTGCACCCCCTTCCTCCTCGGCGCATACTCCACATACCCCCCCTTCCCACCCCCTCCTCTCCCCCCTCTCCTCTCCCCTACCCCATCGTCCATCCCGACATCCCTGACCTCATCCTCCACAATCGTCCCGTTCCTCCCCTCCACATCCCTGTAGTACAACTCCCTCCCCTGGCCCCCCTCGTCTCCATCCCCCACAACCGCGAACCGTAATCTCTGCCTCGTGTCCCCTGTACTCCTACTCGTCGCCGTGGTGGAATCACTCACGTAATCCGCCACTCCCTCCTGCTCCGTCTGCAGCAGCGCCGCCTCCCCTTTCGTCCCCGCAAAGGCCTCGAGGCCGGTGGGGAAGACGCCGCCTTTGCGACGGATTGTCTGGCCGCGGGTCAAGGAGGCGTTGAGACCGAAGCCGTCGGGGAGGGGGATGTACAGCGATGTCACGTTGAGGGGGTATGAGATGTCGCGGGAGTAGCCTGACGAGGAAACGTCGGTGCCGGTGATGAGGAGGGTGGAGACTTGTGCGTTGCCTCCTTGGGAGTAGGTGCCTGAGTAGGTGAAGGAGAGGGATTGGGACCAGGAGGTTGTGGGGGTTGTGATGCGGAGGGAGCGGGAGAGGGAGAGGGAGTAGGAGAGGAGGGTATCGTTGGATGCGGGGAGGGTGGTGAGGGATGAGGAGGCGGAGATGGAGGGCTCGGGGGCGGAGATGCTGGGTGCGGTGGAGGGAATGGGTGAGGGAGATTGCCAGAGGAAGAGTTTGGCGGAGAGGACCCAGTAGGAGTTGACGCGTTCGGAGAGGATGGTGCCGTTGGTGGTAGGAATGAGGCCGGAGACGACGAGGGTTAAGTTGTGGGGTCGAGAGTCAGTGAGGAGAGGGAGGAAGGGACTGACGTCGATCTCGTCTTCGCGGAGATCGTAGGCGTCGATACCGACGATAGGACGCCAGAAGCCGGGAACGATGCCGCCGGTGAAGATGATGGGGAAGGGCCAGACGACGCCGGCGAGAGTGCCATCGATGAAAAGCTGGACTTCGCGGAAGGGGGAGAGGCCGGGGAGAGTGCCAGCCGAAGGAAAGGCGTTGACGTCTTGCTCGAGGAGGTTGGACCACCAGAACTGTGATCAGATTAGGGGATGTTGTGGTAGGATATTTTGAGTCACATACTTCTTCGCGGGACTGACCAGTCGCTGCGATTGACACCACTGCTTTGGTGACATTAGATGGAAGGGTGATCAAGCTTGTGGCATTGTCAGGGGGAAAGTTGAAGACACTTGATGTATTCGACGAGCCCTTGGAAATTGGCAGGATAAGGTCAGCGGCTGGTTCGCTTCCCTCCTCGTTGACATTGTAGTAGTCGGCAGTCAATGTCACATTGAACGGTCCGGTATAGATGTCGTTGATGATATTGCCGAGGTCGAAGATGATCGTTTGTGGCTCCTTGAATAGACTGAGGAAGGGCGAGACATCCTTGATGTATGTCCAGAATATGCCGTTAGCAGTCGGCTCAGCAGTACTAGTCCTGAAGACTTCGATGGGACCAAGCGAGACAGTGCCTAGTCTGTCGAATTGTCGACCTCGAGAGGTGACGGTCAAGTTCCAAGTCACTTTGTTGAAATTGCAACTTGGCGGAGTGTATGGTCCGACATACGGCTGTCCGTACGAGTTCTGGAACGAATACACTACCAGAGTACTCTGGCAGGTGAGCGCTGCGGCGGTTCCGGCTTCGTCGAGGAACCGAACAGGTGGATTGACCTGAATCACCTCGAGCGGTGTAGTCGAGTTTGTGGCTGGCGGACCCTGACGAGGAATGATGAGGCTTGCTATGCATCCATCCGGTAAGCCAAAGATGCAGACCAATCCTAGCAGTAACAGAAGATGCATGGCGACGACACGGAGCTCTGTCTTGCGCTTGACACAACCAGCGCAGGATTGAGGTCCGCCTTGGAATAGCTTATATGAATGCTTATCTGCAACATTTCGGTCACGGTGTCGGATGTGCGGCTTTTTATCACGCATTTTTTGTGGGCTGCGATGGTTTCGATGTATCGAAGCCGATCGATTCTGAATTTTGGAGCCGTGCTGCAAGTGTACGAGATTAGAGCATCCACTAAACAGCAGCGTAGGTCGTCGTCCATGACGGACCCACTCCTGTGTAGAAGACTTTGAAGCACTGGGAAGAGTATCTTGGCTTGCTGAACTCTTGAATAGCTGCACCATGTATCAGTACTGCGCAACCTGGTCAACGTCCATGATTTTCGCACCTCGAGTACCAAGATGAGATCTTGGGAAAGATACGAAGGATCAGAGCTCTGGCAATCAGGATCCAATCTTCATGCGACTGCTTGGAGATCGTCCATACCAACTGGCGGTCAGATTGACGCATCCAGTACCACCGGACGGACCCGTCGAAGGAGCTATCCACCACCGGTTCGAGGTCTTGTATGCAAGATTTCGGATCCTCGCCATGCCTCAATACTGATGTTCTCGGAAGATTTTCTTTGGTCCCTTCACGACATCGGTTATCAGCCCACCAGTTATATTGTGCAGTGTGTGCAAGCTCGAACACAAGAGCTGGCGCTCCTGAGTTGGGGAATGCCGATAAGAGATACAGCCAAGGCCTCAAGGCTTCAGGGAGGTAGTCGTGGAAGAAGCGCAGCCGATCTTTAGCCTCGAGATTTTGAAGCTCGCGCCGCTCAAGATGAGGTGGGACAATTGTGAAGGAGCGCAGCATTCGACCTACGTACTTGTCAGCCCGGTACGAAGCTCTTGCTCGAGGCACAAACCACGATAATTTTCGAAGGACACCTCAAACCATTTTGTTGCTTTGTCGGATTGTCGTAGTCTGTCGATCCATGGGGTATCCTCGACCAGAAGCTTGAGCAATGACTCCATATGTTCGATAGTGATTCTCACCGGTCTGCAGAGCACCAGCAGACACATGAAGAGCTTCATGTCGTATTGATGATTCCAAATAGTATACTTGGTGTAGATTTCCAGCATTCTCAATTGGCCGTACAGCTCCCTCGCATCGACCAGGCCGTGCATGCTCAGGAAATGCTGCAGCAAAGGCCTTGTGACCACGCCTTCAGGAACCCATTGTTCTACGGGACGGCGGAAGGCCCACACCAGGTCGGTCCATCTCTGGTATTCGGTGAACAAGACGGTCGTAGCAAGTGCATTTCGCCAAAGACCAAAGAAAGACGAGTCTTTGGTGGCGACATCATTCCGCCAGCACGACTCATCTACGGCCAGCGATTCCTCGGCGAGTACGGGTGTTGTTGAGAGGTTCTGCAAAGCAGCTTTGAATTTTGATAAAAGGAGGAAGCAGGGGTCACCGTTCATCTTCTTAGACTGACCAGTGAAGAACAGAAGAGTAAAGCCAAGTGTTTGACCTGCTTCCAGATGTTTTGAGGTGGACATCGACCTTATTTGATGCTCGACTTGAATGAACAAGCGATGAAGCGGCAATGCGAGGAAAGATGGCCCCTGCCTACATGGCATCCAGTCATGCCGAATGTTTGAACCGCCTGCAAGCTATTCGACCCGCCATGAGCGCCTTGTATCCGCAGAGGATGTGTTGTTGGCCAATGATAGTCGCTGCGTTTCCGCGCTTTTCGATCCAGGGAATCGATTAGACAGACACGTCCTGAAGATAGACGACGCCTCTGACGATCTCGTCGTCCTCTCAACATTGCTCGCGCGTGGTGCCATCAACGCAGCGTACTCTCTTGCAAGGGACGCATGGCTGGAATGCGCTGATCAACGAAGCAGCCGGCCTTCGATTGGAGGCCGTGAGCAAGACAAGACATGGTTGCTGCATGATGAAGTCGGCTTCGCATTGCTGTCATGGAAGCTGTTTGCAGGCGCGCCGTGCCCATGCGCTGCCTAACTGAAAGAGGAAATCGACGTCCCGGGGGCGGGACCTTCTTGGCATTGTACTACTCTGACCACCTGAACACAAGCGCCGCACAAATGGATGCCATGTCCCTTGCCGGTTTGCTTCCCATTCCTTTCTGTCTCGTTCCCATACAACATGTTCGTGGGAATGTCTCATCGCTGGACGATCGAAACCGAGAAGCGTTTCGGCGCTCCGGACTTCTTGTCAACAGAGCATCCAAATCACATTTACTTTGTACTTGGAGGCAAACAAAGCCATTATGCTTGCGTTCAGATCACAGTCACGCCTTTCCAAGTGCCCGAAGATGATGGTCAGACTTACTTTCGCTTCCGGTGCCTGTGGAGGCGCTGCTGTAACGGCGCCGACCATGGCAAACTCTGGCCGCAGGTCAAGAATCGTGGCAACGAACTCTCATCAAAACTGCGGCAATCGGGCCTTTGGGAAGTAGGAGACAATTCTAGGTAGTGTATTGTGGGCGTTTCCTGGTGGACCGTCCTTGACATTTCACAGCTCCTACATCGATGATACCATCGGTATCGGCTCCCGCTGCAGGTCCGCAGCCATGAGAGCAACTGATCTCTGTGTTCAGCTCAAATGCCATCTGAAAGACTTCTCCGCAACAATGCAGAATGACCAGCCGCGTTTGATGCCAAGTCCGCCAGGAGTCAGCATCATCCCCAGTGCCACGACATCAAACAGCTCGAAACCAGTTCTGAGAACCATGCATGTCAGAATGAGAGATACCAGAGAAGTGGAAGGGCGCTTCAGAAGGGCGGCGAAGTCTCTGATTGGTCTACCGGACAACACAGAAGTCTTCATCTCTCCATCTGCGATATCGGAAGTGTGTGGAGTGGTTGCTTCCGATGATCAACTTTCCCGGGTCGCGCAGAGGCTCTGGAATGTCGCTGAGCAGAATGCGTTCGCAGTGGCTTGGTACCCTCGATATCTTTTCGGATGCATTATCACTATGGATCCACGAGCGAAGGTCGAGGCCAGCATCACCAAGCAGAAGCGATCGAGATGGCGCTCGATTGCAAGATTTGTGAATCGCGTGATCCAGGACAGCTACCAGGCGATTGGTAAGAGAGCGTTCCTCATCTCTAATGTCCTCGCGCGTAAGTCAGGTGCGGATTCATGTCTTTGAAGTATGCTGACCAAGGATAGAAGACCCATCCCTCTGTTATTATATTGCGGACCTGCCATTGCCGGAAATAGGGAAGCTTGCTTCGCGTGCCGGAAAGATCATGCAGGAAGAACAATTTGCAAAGCCTTCAGGACTGACGGACCCGTTCTTGATACTTGCACACATGACTTGTCTACCGTAAGTCGGCAATCTAGAATAAATCTGGCGCGAAACCTAATCAGCCACAAGGTATGAAACGGTCCTGAGGGAGATGCAAATGACATCAATGCTGGGGGCTCATGATGCTGAGATCAGAGACATTGCAGATCAGCTCACGGGGGACTTACAGCAGACATCATGCCCTTCGGGCGGAGCCCCCATCCAAGAGATTGGACACGTATTGGAATGGCCGTCGTCCAACGCGCAGGAGCTGAACATGTCCGCTCCTGGACCGGTCGGCGGACTTCCAAACATGGATCGTTGCGCAAGGCTGGACAACACTATCTTTGACATGGACGGAATTGATTGGCAACAATATGGCCTGACGGTATCGGCAGCAGCGGCAGGACCGCCGGCCTGGAATCCCATTCACCCGGGATTCGAGACGTATAGTATCTCGAACGAGGACAGTTAGATGTGTAGTTGAACCATTATTACCAGGCAATCACCCGTTCCGGGCAGTGTTATTGGCTCTGTGCCATCGATCGCAATGTCTTGCCCTGGGTCCAACTCTTTGTCGAGCCAAAATCCGTTGCGGGGACTCCACTTCTCCAGTGGGATGAAGACAAGTAGACTTTGTTCGCCTTGTATGCCGGTTTTCAAGTCGTATGGATACTGTATATCAGAGAATCTTATCGCCATGAACGTATGTAGGAGGTCGTCATATTGAGGCACTTTCCTGTCGAAATAGGAGTAGACTCTTTGGACGTTGTCTGGATTCTTGATTCCTCTGATTAGTAGGTGGCTTTTGATCGCGGCCAGATCATGTACACACGTGTACCCATTCTTCAGCAATGCGCCGGGCAAATTCTCCGTCGTCTTGTAATCCATAGAAGAGAAACCTGGTCTGTTGGTGGTTTTGGTATACTTTGGCCGGAGACGCTGTTGAGAGTTGTGCCCGCGCTTCCTCAATCAGTGAAGAGTCCATTCGGCCGCTCTCGCGGTCCTCCTGAGGGATGGTCATTACGCGGTTGTGGACGATGGTGAGGGAAAGCGGCCTGAACAGGTAGTCGCAAGATCCCCGCGTCAGTCTGCTAGCGTGCCAAGGAATAAAATATCTTGGTGGGACATTCACTACAACAGCCTTCCATGACACCACCCTCCTCATCAGCCTGGTCTCGTCAATCGTCGCCAGCATGGAATTATCAACCATCACTAGCTCGGATTACAATTCAATCAGCCCGCTCGGAGACGATGTCACCTTTACATTTGACGATGTTCTTGGCCTGGGCTCTGTCATCACCAAGCATGGCATGCAGGACTTGTTCTCCGTAGGCTTGCTTCATCGGCACTTTAACCTTCGCGAACAGCAGGTTATGTGCCACAGCCGTCTCGATGCAGACGTCGACCTGTGTCGACCGGTCATGCGTTCGTCGGTAGATCGACTTTGGCCATACAGTTTCATGATCGACTCGAAGAATCAGTTTCAGTCCTTCGAGTACTCGGATAGTTCAATGCGACCCCTTACGCTTCTTCGGGATGGCCCATTCCTGGACGAGCTGCGGCAGAATGTCCAAGCGCGCAATTTGACGGCGGGCTTTGCTCTCATCTCCTTGACGCATCTGCCGGATCACGACACAATAGGATACGAAAACACTGTGCCCCAGGAAAAAATGCTTCGGACGCAGAGGGTAAAGCAGCCACCTGGCACATGTGTCGATAGGGTATCGCCGGACGATACCGCCTGGCGATTCTCCACAGGGGAAGCAGGTGCGGTGAAAGTGATTTGTATCAAGAAGTGTGTCAAGTATGACAATGGAGCCCACAAAAGGGTTCAAGACGCGTAGCTGAATATCAACATGGACCTCTCGGTGTAGAACCTTACCTTTCACGTTAGACGACTTCATAGTGCTAAGGAAGCAACCATAGGTTCAGTACAGTGTCGGTTTAAATTGCAATACTGTTGGGCTTTATTTAAATGCTAATTAGCTAAGATGTAGGTTGAGTGACATATAGTTGTTTACTACAAGAAGGCATTAAGATATTTGGATAGTATTCTAAACAGCTAACATAGCAACACGGCGTGATAGTAGTGATTAAGGGTTAGCATTCCTACAGGTTTGTTCTATATTGTTTGGCTCAAGTGGGCTCGCAATCCGATTTGCTGGCTCATGAAATGACACGCTCTAATGGCCAAAGATGATTCGGTGGCTCAGACTCACTCTGGCCCAAACATATATAACAGTGTACTCGATTATTGCCGGTGCAAAGTTTTCACGTGTCAGCGAATCACTCCCCGCGGCTTCTAGCGCAACCCGACCTGAATCGTACCCACGCCAATCACACGAAAAAAACAGGAGCCCGAAGACGGCGCCAGGGACAGACCGGAGCGCACCTCCCGGGGGACCGGGGCTGCGTCATCATTGGTCCACAGGGTTCAGGCACGAAAGGACGATCCCAAAGAGAACAGCGGCCCTGGACAACCTCCCTGCATTACTTTCGTTTATGCAGACTTGCTTGCTTTTCTATCGCTCGCGTCACACCCGACCTCTCTCACCTCACTCCTGACTATAGTCTTGCCATCAGTCTGCCTTACAGGCGCTGATGCCATGGCCAACCGGTTCATGTCTTTCGAGAACGAGTCTCCTATAGCCATGCCGAAACCGCAAAAATCACCTCCGCTAGCCTTTCAGATGACGTCCAATGACAGTCTGGTAGCACCTTCACAGCCGACATATCCTTCCCAATTCCGCCTCAGCGCACCCGACTACCTCAACAATTCCTCGGCCACTAGTAAGCTTGACCCCTACGAGGTGACGAGCCCAATGGAGCAGGACCTCCAGAGTCAGGTCCGAAAACAAATGGAAGCACTGCGCTTGCAACACCAGGCTTTTGTGGTGGAGCGGGAATGCTGGGAAATGGAAAGGGAGAGGCTATACAAGAGGATCGCTTCGCTAGAGGGACTATTGAAGAGTCCCAAGGGTCACAGGTCCGTCAATTCTCCGCCGGATTCTCTCACGGACGAGAGTCAAGGAAGCCGACGTGACAGGAACTCATACATGAACAGTCCCGCGAGGAGTCCCGTTATCTCACCTTTTCCCAACGACAAGGCTACGACAAGCAATCCACTACCGGCCTCCCATCGCGCCTCCAATACAAGCTCTTCCCGTCTTCCAAGTATAGCCGAACATGAAGCGAGTCCTCGAGAGGAGCGCAAGGTCTCGTTCATCAAGCGGGATGCCGCTCCAAAGTTTATCGACATTCAGCCCAAGTCGGTTATCGATTCGCTTGTGGATGAGCTCGAAGGTGAGCTTCTTGAACATGCCTGATGATCCCGTCTAATCCTTGTTATAGTCCAGGCAGATCTCGATGACGAGCAGCCACCTTCTCCACCGGCGACTAGGCAGGTTCTGTCACCACCTCCTCCTGAATACCGCAGAGACGCTGGTCACACTCCTTTGAGGATACCCAGTCGACCGCAATCGTCCGATTCGACCAACAGGGGCTCCCTGCTGGTCGAGGCTTTGGAAGCTACACCGACTCGTCGGAACACAGCCAGGAACAAATCTATGACTTCCGATGACGAGGAGGATATCTGCTTGTCCGGGCCATTGCGGTTACCGGAGCTGCCTAGCAAGCCAAGTAGCGAAAACTTTACCATGGATGCCTTGACTGCTCGACTGCAGTATATTGAGGAACACCCTGATGAGAGCCAACCGCTGGTCTTGAGTGCAAGGTTCAACAGGGACGATGAAAGTGAAGTGGACGAGTCCGATTTGACGTAAGTTCCAATATCAATCCTTCGTTGAGCTATACTAAACGGTGAGTAGCATCGTGCCTCCCCAGACCGGGGACCCTACAAAGGACACCCCATCGTTGTCGCAAGGTGAGGCATCTGCCGCAGAGATGTCTCCTCCACCAGCGTCAGAATCATCGCAAGCTCAAGAAGACGACTTTCAAGATAATGGAGGCATCAGACTCAAGAAAAAGACTAGCTGCAACTTTGGAGCCCCGTTTGGCCAGCTCAGGATGTGATCAATTTTTTGATCTGCGCGTCCCAAGTGCATAGCGATATTCAGCAACAGCAAGCGAATAGACCACCCAGCCTGGTAGATGCGAAATGATATGATGACACAAGAAGGAGTACAAGGATATGAAGCGGTTGCTTTCTGGCAATCTCTTGGATGGCAAGGATGCCTTTTGGACGGACAACAAGATACCCCCGATCCATAGACTATGACATGAATCCAAAGTTCTTTTGTTATTGACTCTCTCATTCCGCGCCGACGACGGATTCACTGCGTCTCCAACATATTCTTAGTCCTTTTCGAGAGTGTCCTTGATGCATGCATGTTGTGCGGCGAATCCAACCTCTGATTGGCCCCCACCATCCATCTCCGACATCGTCGGCACCCCTAGAAAAAAGTCTCGGGGACTCATTGACCATTGCTATCTTCCGCAAACAATATTTCCAGCAGTGCATCCACCTCGTGCCTTCAGGCACTTCCACTCCAATCATGGCGAACAACACCATCATCCTCACTCTCTTCTCCACCACCGGCCCCCTCCCACCATCAACCTGGTCGTCCCACCTACCCACCATCCTCGACGCCCTCACACAACACATCCCCCTCTCCTCCGCCACGCCCTCCTCTTCCCTCTTCCTCGACTCCCCCTCCTCCCCCACCTCCCCCCTCCACCGCGTCCAACAACACCACCTCCCCGTCCCCACCTCCCCATCCCAAACCCTCTGCACCTCCTCCCTCCACTCCCTCTCCCCACTCCTCCCCTCCCTCTCACTAGAAGCAGTCCTCACCCCACTCACCCCCCTGCACCGCTCCTTCCCCCGTCCCCCTCCCTCCTCCTCCCCCGCGCCTCCCCCCCGCCTCGCAGTCTTCGACATGGACTCCACCCTCATCCAACAAGAAGTCATCGACGAACTCGCGCGCTCCCTCGACCTCTACGCCTCCGTGTCCGCCATCACCGAAGCCGCAATGCGAGGCGAGCCGCCCTACACCGACTTCACGTCCTCACTGCTCGCGCGCGTCGCGCTGCTTCGCGGCGTGGAGCCCGGTATCTGGCGACACCTGCGCGAGGAGGTGATTACTTTTTCCCCCGGCGCGAGGGAGGTGGTCAGGTGCCTGCGGAGTGATGGGTGGGTCACGGCTGTGCTGTCGGGCGGGTTCATCAATCTCGCGGCCTGGGTCAAGTGGGAGTTGGGCATGGATTTTGCTTTTGCGAATGAGCTTGAGGAGGATGGCGCGGGGCGGCTGACGGGGAGGGTCAAGGAGGGGACGAGGGTGGTGGATGGGGAGAGGAAGAGGGAGTTGATGCTTGAGATTGCGAAGGGAAAGGGGGTGGGGAGGGAGGGCATGTTGGCTGTGGGGGATGGGAGTAATGATTTGCTTATGATGGGGGAGGCCGGGTTGGGCGTGGCGTTTTGTGCGAAGCCGAAGGTGCAGGAGAGGGCGCCCGCGAGGATTAATGGGGGGAGTTTGGTGGATGTGTTGTATGTGCTTGGGTGGGCGGAGGGGGAGATTAGGGAGGTGATGAGTCGGTGATGGGGGACGAGGGAAAGGGCACATGGAAATGTGGGTTTGAATGCATTCGATCGACTACTGGGGATAGAAGTGCTGCTTGATACCCAAGAATAGAAGCCATACAGGACCAAGAGAGCAATTGCCGCCACAACCGCCACTACCCAGTCGTTGATTACCACGCAGCCTCAAAAATAATTCGACGTTACGGCAGGAGAGGGAATGGCCAACGTTGATATCTCATTGCTCTCGGAATCGCTCGAGTCGTCAGCGTCAGAACCAGGAGCCAGGTCCTTGAACCGATTATCGTCCTCGATAGCGAGCTGAGAACGAAAGCGGTGCCTGGTAGATCCGCGATGTAGCTCAACATTGGGGCTCAAGGGCGTCAGCTGGTCTCCGATGCTCGTGGATCTTGGTGGTGTCGTCCTGTACTCAGACGGTGCGTTGTTCTCTTCATTCTCCGGGGTCTGATCGCTGTTGGCATTGGCTTTCCCTAAAGCGATCCTGGTTTTCTTCACATTGCAGACAGCATCGCTCGTTGTTGGCTGGAGTGGCTGCTTTGGACCATTCACTTCGCTTGCTGATGAGGTACTAAGGATCCGCGAGAAGCTTGCAGGTGTAAAGCGGCTGGGTCTGACTGCTGGGGATCGCGCACTTGGACAAAGCCCTTCTAGGTCCACGTCGCCACGTCCCAGCCCGGGGATGATTGTATTGGTTGTGCTGGGAGCCGATTTTCTTGGTTCCGAGATCTTTCCGAATCTCCGGCGGTGTCGGCGTTGCTTGACAGTGCTGTCGTCTTCCATGCTTGCCGGACGCACGGTGAGAAAATGCTCATCATCTGTCCACTCCGAGGAACTTGACGTGCTGGTCGAGAGCGCGGGCTTGGCTGGGATGGTGGATCGGCCCCGGGACCACACATGCGAGGCACTCCTACCAATCTCCTTTGAATTTCTGCCTTTAATGCCTTGGTCGTCGGATGGAAGGAATGAAGCTGGCGGAGGGCTGCCGACGTTTGAACTTGAGCCCGAGAAGATCTCGCGACTGAGAGTAGAGTGACTCCTTCTTGGTGGAGTTGATATCAGTGTCGCCAGGCGAGTCCGGCGTTTAGATGTGTTCGCTTCACATCGATCTATTGACGAGTCGGAATGAGAATGTCCGGCTTGAAGCGATGCAGGTCTGTGTGGGAATGATATTGAGCCAGGGCTTTCTTTTGGTAGTGCTGGATAAGATGATTGTGACGTCGGGCTTGATGGGCTATTCATGTAGATATGAGGATCTGGATACATCTTGGGCGATGCTTCGCATTGATGGTTTAACCAATGCCGCTGAGATGCGGGCAGAGGATGCACGCAATGAGATGATGTGAGATGACGGGTATCTGCTGGAGGCACTGAATGGAGTCCATTATCCTTAGACAACAGCGAATCCAAAGCCAAACAGAAAAAGCAGGAACGTCTTGTCAGTCCGCGACCGTACCTACCTCGATTGCTAGATCTTTCACGTAAAGCCTCAACAGAGCTGATACAGAATCATGCTTGCAGAGAATATTACGACCGAACGAGCGAAACGGCTCTGTCCTGCCTTGCTGACCTGAACGACATCCAGTGCGAAGACCCACGAGAGCGCCGCACGATGCCCAGGACTGCACCTCGATGCCGGTCGTCAAGATGGAGCACTTCATATATCGAGATGATCCCCGAACAGGCATGGGCGCCACGCGCGGAAATCGTATGCCGGCCAGCCGCGGAAGGAAGAGCAGTCATGTGAATCGTGGTACTGGTAAATTGAGGGCGGAAATGCCCTCTTCATGCATCAATGGTTGACCACTATAAACAAATCTCAAAGTCGAATTAGCAGGACGATGGATGATGTTTCGAAAGGATATGATGGCCATGGTCGAGATGGATGGGCGGTATGCAGACCTCATGGCCGTGCAGAAGTACAATTCCTCGTCATGGCCGTCATGGGCGTCAGCACTGCGCACAAAGTGGCAGACGCAATCAAAAGCATCACCAAGATGGCACGAGCGATACGGGAGCTCCACTTGAAGAGATGAACGAGGTGGAAGTCAGAGTCAGTGACAGAAAACGAGTGGGTGTGGCACTTGGGCGGGTGTTTCATGGTGGGCAGGCCATGCCCGTTCAGGCCCAGACTACACCTCTCCTGGACGATGCATCTGAGCACCCTGTGGGCGCCCTGTTGGTGCCACTTCTCGTCTCTCCCAGAACCAGACGTCTCTGCCCTCGACAGACCGCCAGAGACACATGGCGCCCTGCCGACGGCGGCTGGCTTCGCCTGTCTGGCAATAATTGCTGCTCGACTGCCATTGGCCCCGTCTGCGCCATCACAGTCAATCTCACGGGCAAGGTTTTGCGGGTTCCAGCAGTCGCCGTGCAGTTCCTTGGGTTCTTGGACCGTCAAAAAGAGGCAGGCCCTCTCCCAGAGCCCGGGGCCTGCGAGCAAGCATCACGCCGTGCGAGGCTGACTTCTCTGCCATCTCCGACCAAACACCAATCTCTTCTTTCTGTACGATTGTTTGCGGTGGTCACAACGACATCTCGAGGCATCATTGCCAGTGCTACCATTGCTTTCCCGGATACTGGTCGTCCACTCTCTTACGGCATTCTTTCTTCCCAGTCCAGCCCTTCGTTTATCTGGCCCTGGTCGCAGGATCGACATTGAGCAACATTCTTCGCCTTACCGTGTTCGAAAACAGCACCGCCGCGCCTTGCCATTGTAAGTCGCAGCCCTGTCCAGTGAGCCTTTCCTTTCTCTTCACGCTCCGCCTTGCGAAGCCACTGTTGCAGAATGCTCAAGGCTTCAACGTGCTCGACCACGTGCTGACCACGATACAGGCCCATCTAGAGACCACAGACATCCATTCATACCACCCACAATCCGTGACCCTCTTCCTTCAACCCAAATATTCTTATCTTCCGCAGCAAAAATAGCACCACAACGGCAAACCACCTCCCCGCATCTGCAACGGTCAAACCGAACATTTTTGGAGCATCACGAATAGTAAGAGCTGGGCGATCGGGAACACTCACAACCGCCGAAGAACACCGAATTACTAGTGGACTGACTTCCATGTCAAGACACGTCGCTCTCCTCTCATGAGCAATTACCACGGCCAAGGTGTGCCCTATGGCATACCTCGGTTCCCGCCACCGCCTTCTGGAGGTACTTCGAGCCCTGATGAATATGGCGGACCTCGGCAGAACATGAATAGGCAAGGGCCAACCTCGCAACAGCAGAGGACACCGCAGAATAATCCTGGTGTGTTACGCAAGAACGGTCCAAACAACTTCAGCAGAGGTCCCATGCGACCCCCTCAGGGACAACAGCAGTGGCCCTTGGGTGGACAAGATGGTTCACCTGCGCCGTCCCAGAATGCTTACCCCCGAGCCATGCCTCCTCAGAGACCACCTCGACCGACTGGTACCGCCGTCCTGGGACAGCCAAAGCCTGCAAGCAACAGGAACGAATACGACAACCACCCGATTCCCCAGTATGCTAATGCACCACCCACGGCCAGCTCTGTCTACTCTGGCCCTGGTGTATGGAGCGACAATGGATACGACTCGCCTTCTAGCTATCCTTCACCGAACTCCACGCGTCCTATTACTGGCGCATCCATGGCCTCCACCTCATCTTCGTACTCTGTTCCAGACGCGCC
Organism: Elsinoe ampelina; assembly: GCA_005959805.1. Lineage (NCBI taxonomy): Eukaryota > Fungi > Ascomycota > Dothideomycetes > Myriangiales > Elsinoaceae > Elsinoe > Elsinoe ampelina. The sequence continues at coordinate 447,979 of SMYM01000010.1, forward strand.
GCCCCCATTACCATCCGCTCTGCCACCACTACCCGCCAATCACCAGCAGATCCGACAGCAGCAACAGCAACAACAGCAGCAGCAGATGCAGCAAATGCAGATGCAACAGCAGCAAGCTTACCCGCCCAAGTCACCACGAGAGCGAGCACCGCTAGGCCCGCCACCTTCGTCGAGACGGGGACCATCTTCATACTACTCGCAACCAACTCATCTGTCGCAGGTGACACCAATCGTGGAAGAGTCGGACAGAGACAGCAGCCTCAGAGGGAGTAGCCTTCGACCTGGCGACGACTCGAGAGGGTCCTATGCATCGAGCAATGCTATTCCTATCGGTGTGCCTGATTACTACCTCAACGACTCTGGCACTCCCCGTTTTGGACGACCAAATGCCGATTCGTACGCATCCGAGTATGATGAACCCGAGATCATGCAACCTCCACGAGTTGCCTTACCTCGGGAGCGCGATTCGCCGCCAGCACTTGTGAGACAGGCGAGCTTGGGAAAGCGCTCGAAGCCGACTCTCACCACGATCAAATCTGGCGAAAACATGAGAAATGCCCCTGGACGTGAGAGTACTTATTCCGACGATAGCTTCGATGAAGATGGCATGCAATCCCTTCCGCCAATGCAGAGACCGCCCCTTGAACCAGTCGACTCGAGCAACACTCTGAACAAGAGCCAGATGTCTGATCAATCAAAAGGTGCCCAGTCTGGCCGGACAGGCAGTAGCGGTCCCCTTGGCATGTCCGAGACTTCGTTCTTTGACCGGCCTTCTTCTTCGGAATCCGACAAGTCAGAATTCGCAAGATACAAGAATAAGGAATACCTATATGAGCCGATGCCCGATCGTATTCCCCGTCAGCCAACAAACAACTCGGAAGACCCTAGAGTAGAGTCGATTCTCAACAGGCTTGAGAAGGGTGGCGCTCTGCCACATGTCGATGACAAGACGAGTCATCTGAACCAGCCATCTCAACTGTCGCAGCGAGTGGGGACACGACGACCCCCACGACTCAATGTTGATGCAGTGCGAGAAGCAGAGCAACGCGGTAGCTTGACCAGCTTACCTGATCTGATCCGTCGAGCGACGAAACTTGCCTCGAATCTAGACAGGGGCAAGACGGCCAGCCGGCTCGGCTTCGATTGGATGATTAGTGACGAGAAGGGGACCAGAGGCAATCAAAATCGACGTTCTAATGGTTCACTCACCGACATGATCTCTGCTTTTCCTCCACCAGCAGTCGGTACACCACGATCACAAGGTTCTGGAAGATTTGCTTGGCCCTCCAACCTCAGACACAGCACTCTACCATCCTTCAGCGACAATGGCAAGGGACAAAGCCAACCCCGTCCCAAGAAGCGAGTATGTGGAATGCCAGTCTGGGCTTTCTTGCTCTTGCTACTTCTGTTAATCTTGCTGGTCGCGGCAGCGGTCATCGTCCCCGTCGTTCTCATCGTCATTCCGCGACAGAACCAGAGCGATGCTCAGTCTCTTGATTCTTGCAGGCAGAGTCTGACTTGCTCGAATGGGGGGGTCAACATCGTCGGCAACGACGGAGCTTGTCGGTGCGTGTGTGTGAATGGCTTCACTGGCTCATCATGCACAACCGAGGTCGGTGCGTCATGCACCGGACTCGATGTACAAGGTGCATCCAACGCGACTGTCGGCAGCTCTCTCCCACGCCTGTTCAATAACGCACGCGCCAATTTCAGTATTCCCCTCGATGGTGCACAAGTTCTGTCCCTCTTTGCCGCGACGAATCTGTCTTGCGCTTCAGAGAATGCATTGGTCACCTTCGGTGGTCTTAGCGAGCGTCGCTCAATCAATCTCGACAAAGAGTATTTCGACACAGCGGCCGACATTGCAGAGATTTATCTGGGCGAAGAGGAAGACTTTAAGCCTACCAAGACATTGAAGCAACGTCAAGTCACTACCACTGTTGCATCCTCACAAGCTGCTGCAACTAGCAATGGCATAGTCTTTGCTATTGGCGGGCCACCGGGATCCTCTCCGAGCAACAGTCCTAACAACACATCTCCCCTCGAGCTGGACTTTGCTCGCGTAGCAGTCCTGTTCGTACTCCAGGATTCAGGCCAGCTCAACGAAGCCATTGCTGCACAATCGAGCCTGCAGAAGTGGTTCAGTGGCGGATCGGCACCTGGTATCGCCAGTACCAATATTACATTACAGAACGGCTACAGTGCGAACCTCAATACTGGACAGATTGTCGTCAAGAACGGCACAAAAGTTGGCAGCGCGTAGATGGTCGACTGCTTCATGATTGCACTTTTACCCATTTTGAGTCGGCGTTTTGAGCGTGCATATACCAACATCTACTCTTCGATTTACTTGTGGATATACAGCCATTATTGATCACTAGTTTTACTTGTGTTGAGCGGCATGGACACGGTCTAATACTCTGGCGTAGTATTATGGATAGATATCAGATAGCATTTGAAATGCAGCCACACAGGCACACTCGATATCCAACTTTTCTGACTTGCAGTGATTGGGGGTCTGATAGGGTGCGATAATCGACTTTCATGATTTCGTATTGGCGTAATTGACACTCGGTTGAAGATGGGCGCTTGACTGCTCCGCCACCAAGCTCCTCAAGCTCTCCATGAGTCACAAAAACTTGTCCTCGTTCCAGACACCGCAGTCGTAGCCCCTCTCCGCCTCGTAACATCTCCAAGCTACTATAGAATCCCCCGACTGTCCAGGGATGATCCACAAAGTTCCGCAACCTGATCAATCGACCAGATGGTCTCCTCCCGACCCAGGCTAGTGGCCACCAGCCAAGAGACGCGCTTCCACATCAACGAAGATGCGAGCCTATCAGACGTGATCCACGACTCATCTACTCTCGTATCAAAGCTGACGTCTGAAGATCCATGTCAAAGATATAGACCTAGCAGTAGTGTCACCCGTCGACCATGACAGTCTGAGCACCTCTGCGCGGAAGTCGTCGAAATCAAAGTCGACTTCTCTGGAGATCTTATCTCATGCAGACTTGAAGCTCAAGCAATCAACTTGCTATGGTCTCATCGGACGGAATGGAGCAGGAAAGTCAAGTATGCCTGCGATCACAATGCTGAAACGAGCTCTGGCTGACGTTGTATCCAAGCTTTGCTCCGGGCTATCAACGAGCAGGCTATCCCTGGCATGCCGGAGAGGCTTCGGATAGCTTGTCTACAGCAGACAGACCAGGACGTGGTAGACTCTAGCAGCCAGGTCGAGGAGCTGCAGAGTCTGCCTGTGCTCGAGCATGTGGCTCAGAATGATCCATATCGATTGCAGCTCTTGCAAGATTTACTGTGTATGCCATCTTCTTACCATCAATCAATGTGTCGGGACTGACTACAAAGTACTGCAAGGATCTACAGAAGCATCAGAGGCACTGGATACACTCGAGCAGGTCCGACGTTATCGGCGATATCAACAAGTCAAGTTCGAGATAGATCTGGCCAAGTACAGACGGGAAGCAGAGCTACGCAGTGGTGGTCGAGGTGCTCAGGCGAAGAAGGAGCTGCTAGCTGCTGAAGCGAAAGCTGTGCAGTTGCTAGAGAGGTAGACTGTCTTGTTGCGAGGAGATCGAGTATAACACAGACTGAGACGTACAGACTTGACATCGGGGATACGATTGAGGCAATCACTGAAGCAGACAGTGAGATACAACAAGCTACGAAGTTGATCGCTGATATCCAAGACAAGCTTGCGGTAGTACGTACGAGCGCCGAAGTCTTGCAATTTGATCTGATCGTGTCTCCAGATCACTACCGGCGAGAGGGAAGCACAAGCACGTAAAACGCTTAGAGGTCTCGGCTTTGACGAGATCATGATGCAGAAGCCGGTCAACAAGCTGTCAGGCGGCTGGCATATGCGATGTATGCTAGCGACCGCCCTGCTGCAGACTGCAGACCTTCTGATCCTTGACGAGCCTACCAACTTTCTCGATCTGCTTGGTATTGTCTGGCTGCAGAAACACATTGAATCGCTACAGAGTTTGGGGGACAAGACTATCGTCATAGTCTCCCATGATCGTGACTTTGTAGATGCAACATGTGAAGAGATCATCATACTGCGGGACAAGGTACTCTCGTACTTTCCAGGCAACATTACCGACTATGAGACGGATACGCGGTCTCGTATCAAATACTTGACTCGCATGAAGGATGCTCAAGAGAAGAAGACTGATCGAATGAAGAAGTCGATTGCCGATACGGTCAAGCAAGGGAAGAGGAGAGGAGACGACAATGCTCTGCGAACGGCCAAGTCCAGAACAAAGAAGTTGGAGAACTCAACCGGCTTGATGAAGAGTGCAACAGGCGGTCGTTTCAAGCTCAACAGAGATCGAGCTGGTAGGTCGTATATCCCGTATCATCGACCTCTGCTGATGATAATCCCAGTCTACGATGACAAGAAGCTCGCCGAGATCGAGATACCGACCTTGGAGACGAGCGTATCCATGCTAATCCCTGGCGCTACTGAGCTCCGTAATGCAGGAGCTCTTGCATCACTGGAGAATGCCACATTGAAGTTCAAGTCAGCAGACAGACCCACTCTCAGCAATATCAATCTAGTCATCCACGCCGGCGACAGAATCGGCATCATGGGCTTGAATGGAAGCGGCAAGTCTACGTTGATCAAGGTCCTCACACAAACCCTTCGCCCCAGCTCTGGTATCGTCACGCATCATCCTCAGCTGAAGCTAGGGTACTACTCCCAACATGCCGTCGAGGACCTTCAGACTCTGGCCAAGGATGACTCAAGCCTGACAGCTGTGTCACTAATGATGCGAGATGCTGGGGACACCATGACCGAGCAAGACGCTCGCGGCCTGCTAGGCACGTATGGACTGTCAGGCCGCACCGCCTCCGATGTCCCCGTGATATCGCTCTCAGGCGGCCAGCTTGTCCGCCTCGCATTAGCAAGAATGGTCGCGAGTCATCCGAATCTTCTCGTGTTGGACGAGATCAGCACTCATCTGGACTATCACACAGTCACGGCTCTGGCGGATGCGTTAGAGCAGTATGACGGGGCTGTGGTTCTGGTGAGCCATGATCGGTACATGATGAAGAGAGTGGCGGAAGGTATGAGGGATCCTGCGGATGACGATAGTGATTTGGAGTCAGAGACGAGCGAAGGGGAGCAGGCGAGGAGGAGAGAGGTGCTGCTTCTGAAGGGAGGGGCTCTTCGGGCTTTGCAAGGTGGTGTGAGTGAATTTGAGAGGAGTGTTGAGAAGATGGCGGCGAAGATTGCTGTATAGTCTATGCAATACATCCCGCTATCATGCTTCAGATGGAGCGAGATCAAACCTGCAACTCCATGCTCAAATTGCCACCTCATTCGTGCCCCCAACGTGAACCCACACCGCGAACCTTCGAAATCCACCCCGCACATCAAATCCCAACCTTCCACTTCCCCCATCCCCCCTCTTCCCACATCAACCTCTAAGAAACCCCCCAACCATGCCCACCCTCAAAGTCGCCCTCCTAGGCGCAAACGGCAACGTCGGCGCCCCCATCCTCTCCCACCTCCTCTCCTCCAACCACAGCGTCACAGTCCTGCACCGACCCACCTCCACCTCCCCGCTCCCCTCCCACCCCAACCTGCACCCCATCCCCCTCCCCTCCTCCCCCACCGTCACCACCCTAACCCCTCTCCTCAAGAACCACGACGCAGTCATCATCGCCATCCCCCTCACCTCCCTAGACTTCCACCTCGACCTCGCCACCGCCGCGGCACACGCAGGCGTGAAGCACTACATCCCCGCCGACTTCGGCAGCGTCGACAGCGGCGCGCCACTCTCGCAGAAACTCGTGCCGCTGTTCGGGCGCAAATCGGCAGTGCGCCGACGCCTGACCGACCTGGCCGGGCAACACGCGGGTTTCACCTGGACGGCGCTGGTGAACGGGCATTTCTTCGACTGGGCGCTGAAGACGGATTTCATGCACTTTGACGTCAGGGGGAGGAAGGCGTTGGTGTTGGGCGACGGGGAGCAGAGGATGAGTTTGTCTACGCTCGCGAGGGTGGCGGAGGCGACGGTGCGGGTTTTGGAGATGGGGGCCGAGGGGAGGGCGGAGGTGAGGGGGAGGACGTTGATGGTGCAGAGTTTTTGCGTGACGCAGTGGGAGGTTTTGAGGGCTTTGGAGGGGGTGACGGGGGGGAGGTGGGAGGTGGAGAGGGAGGGGGTGGAGGGTTTTGTGAGGAGGGAGGAGGGGAGGAGGGATCGGGGGAGTAAGGCTGCGGTGGAGGAGTTGGTGTTTGCTTTGGGGGTTATGGAGGGGGATTGGACTCGACGAGAGGAGTTTGCGATGGGGTTGTTGGGGTTGGAGGATGAGGATTTGGGGGAGGTGGTGGGGAGGGTTGTGAGGGAGGTGGAGGCCGAGGGGAAGGGGGCTTAGAGGATGATTGAGCGGAGAGAAACGAGGTATGACGGGAGAGACGAGGGGATTAGATGTGATGGAATTTGGGATTGGTTGCCACTTAACGCCACGCTATGGACAGAAGTAGACTAGAATCTGATAAGGGCTATGGTTTGTACAAAGTTCTGCTCATTCTCAAGGTAGAACGCCATGTCCTTTCCATCCAAAGTGAATTGGTACTCTGTTCCGACGGTGCTGAGCGAGTAGATGCTGTTGCCCTTGTTCGAGCTGCCTGAGATCTCCACGATGGATCTCTGACATCTTAGCCCATTCCCTTGATTGCTGCACGTCACATTGTTGTTATTGAAGAAGCTGTAGTGGCCTGCTCCGTAGATCAGGATATCGCTGGAGTCCAGAATCCGCAGTCCCCATCCGTCCGCGACTGGGACGTAGGTCGAGTTTGTGCTATTTTGGGCGGGCTCGGCAGGGAACTTGGGGTCGCCGTAACGCTGGTCGTATGGGAATGGGAAAGGTGCGGGTGGATTCGGCTGGTAGTAGGCTGTCTCGGTCTGGATGAAGCCTGCAAAGACTTGACGAGCGTTTTGGAATTGGTATTCATACAGGACGTGATGCTCAACACCTGTCCCGACAAGCCAGACGGGTCCAGAAGACTCATCAAGCAGACCACGGCCTGCATAAATCGTAATCTGTCGTAGCTGTTGATCCTCCACATCGTGGTCGGCAACCCAGAACCATGTGTTCTCAAAGTACTGTCCAGACGCAAATCGAGTGATGTGCAGGGACATGAAAGAAGCGACGCATTTGGGATTGACAGGAGGTGCTGGAATGTTGGGCGACACAAGACAGTCAGCCAGGAGGAGTTCAGAGCCCTGGAAGCCGCCGATACGAGTGTGTACGTCCCAATATCCAGATGGGCTAGAAGCAGGGGAGGCGAGGTTGACTTCGAGCTCGATAGCGCCAGCTTGTGCGCCGCGGCCGGAGATGACAATATCGGAGAGTTCTACACTACCCCGCTGACCTGGGAAGCCTACTTGAACGACTGGTCGTGGGTTCTTGACGTCGTTGAAGTAAGAGCCGCTTGAGAGGATGACGGAGAAAGCTTCACCGACAATCTTTGCATTTGGCGGGACGTACAATGTGCGTGTGATCACATAATCTCCATGATCGAGGAACAGCACCTTGTTCGTGACCGCGGCAAGAGTGACGGCGGCGTTTAAAGCGATTGTATCGTCGGATCTGCCGTCACCCTTGGCACCTAGCGAGCGGGCGGAGATGAAGGACGAAAGCGGCAAGTTCTGGTAAGTAGGCTTCGAGCGGGCATAGAAGCGATTGCCAGACTGAAGCGTGCCAGGTCTGTTATTTGGCGGAATTGTGCCCTGGAATTCGGTTGGCCCAGCCGGGGTGTACGAATGGCCTTGACCCCAAGCAGCAATTGTCGAAACACCTGAGCTACCCGCGAGAACAGTACCATCCGAACCTTGAACAGCAACGGGGACATTGTTGAGCTGCACGTTCTCGATAATCAAGCTGCCAGCTGCCTCAGGAAGCGAGTCTGCATTACGAGCAGTCTTGATGCCCACTGGAGTATTGCTGATGCTGCTGTCGATGAAGTTAATGGAGCCGACGGTCTGCGCCTGAGGACCACCATTGGACATGTCAAGGCCGACTGAGCAATTATTGATGGTGATAGCCTGATAGGTCCAGCCCCAGTCCCAGATCTGGCTGATGGCAGTGACTGCGTTGTAGAAGGTCAGGTTGCGCATGGTGAACTGCTGATTACCGAATGCGACACCGTTGAGGCCACCATAGAAGACCAGATCATTTACGAAACCACCACTACCAGACTCGATGAAGATTCCTTGGTGTTGTGTGCCTGGCGCATCACTCATGCGGAAAATGATGTTCTGAAGACTAGTCGCTTGACCTGTCGGCCAGTGTATTCCGGTGGCGGCTTGGCTTGGTGGTAGATCTGTCATATCGATGATGATGTTTCGGACCAGTCGCCAGAAGACATTGGTGGCACCGTAGCTAAGTCCATTGGCCCCGTAAGGGTCGGCTTCGATAATGCCGATAGCGCCAGGACTCAGGGTATAGTTGGACAAGGCCTTGATAACAGGCAAACAATTCGGGTTGCCTATTATGTGGGTGTAGTAAATGTCGATTATAGGAGCGGACACTGCGTACGTCCCGGGAGGGAAGTAGACCAATGCTGGTGTGGTAGTTGATGATGCACAGCCAATGCCGCAGCGGTCGCCACTGCTGATAGCTGCCTGAAGCGCAGCGGTGTCGTCGGTCACGCCATCTCCTTTGGCACCAAAGTCCTTGACATTACGGAACACCTGGTACTGAGCTGGGTTTGGATTGAAGGCAGCGATGCCTTGCTTCTTGATGTCGGCCAGCCAGTAGCCACACTGGTCTTTTGGAGGAGGCGCTGGCTTCGGTGGCTTTGGTAGGCCTGGTATTTTGCCGGGTCCTTTTGTGTATTTCGAGAACTTGTCAAGCATAGCCTGGGCTAGCCTTCTGATCTCCTCGGGTTCAAAGACGCCCTGGGTGAACAAACCTCTTTGGGCATTGACACCCACTGACAAAGCCAGGAGAGAAATCGAGAGGGACTTGACAGACACCATGGTGACGCTGACCTACCAGAGAAGGTGGAGTCCTACCAGAGGACGGTGGGCATCATGTCATCTTATACAATACAGGGAAGTCAGTGCCGCAGAGGTGGCGCCCCGGGGCACGATGTTACGCTGTTGAAGCAATGGTACCCCAGGTAGGGACAGGTGATCGAGGCAATGACTTTTAGTGGGAGCATGTATGAAAACGCGACTGGATTGAGAAAGTCAATAGCGCAGAAGCTGCTAGCGTGACGTGAGGGCTTATAGCTCGGCCCACCTCAGGATTCAACTCCACCAATCTTACACAAGGACGGGCAGAAAATAAGGTTCTAGCTAGATTTTAGTCTGAACCTAAACTTAAATGCTAAGCATAGGTTTAGCATATGCGTACTAAGTTAGATATATTTTATAATTCCCCTAACTATCCTGACGACCCTAACGACCCTAACCCCTAGCTTCTTACCTTAACCTCCTAGCCTAAATAACCCTATAAGCTAGATAAAATTTTAGAAAAACAAGAGAATTAAATATTTAACTTAGGCTTAACATATGCCTAATATATGCTATGAAGTAAGCATTACACTTAGGCGTAACTTATACTAAACATAGGCTAAAACGGACTAGGCTAAGCCACACCCGCTTTAGCGGGCTTGGCTTTGCCTTATCTGGCTATCGTCGGAATTAATCCTGAGGTGGGCCGAGCTGCAGCCCGCGTGACGACGACTTCCTTGCGAGTTTCTGCAGGTGTGAATGCTTTTCATGGCGCGCTAGAGCCGTAAAATTTAATGCCAGGACAGGGGGGGATCGCCATGATTGGCCCCCAGCTTTGCGGGGTCATCAACCTCGGGTCGGCAGGAGTAATTTCGACTTGCAGGAGAGACGCGATTCTTTCCGTAGATTCGGGACAAGCTCACATCAATGTATACGCTGTCTCGACGAGAGTTGAGTGGTCTTCTGCTCGAACGTCCTCGCACTTCAGCATCTCCGTCAGACGGCGACGAGCATCGAGGAATGTTTGCGATCACACCACCAGTCAAAGCTAATCCACCTGCGTGACCTGTCATGGGAAGACCTCATGAGGGGTCAGCAGCCACCACATCTCGCTAGCAAATGTACACTTCCGGGCCAAGGCACTAACTTTCCTTCTAGAAGCAATATTGAGCCGCATCCGCTCTAATATCCAGGGAAAGATGGAAGCGAAGATTCCGAACAAGCGGTCGACCAAGTCTTTGAGCGAATCAAATGCTGGCAGAGTATGCAAATGTCTTCTAGCGTGACGATCATGCATTTTGATCTGGAGACGAGCTAGCACAGTCCGATGGCGGCAAAGCAGTGAGATCATGTCATTCGAGGACTGCCTGCCGCAGTGTCACAACATCGCACTCCTACTGTATGCATCATCCTTGCTTCCAGCCCCAACAATGCGGTCCGTGCAATCTCATAGACTTGCTTTGCCTTTCTCCGGCAATTTGCCAGCGCCTCTCAACCCTTGATACAAAGCCAACGCGGCCAGTGCTTTGGCGTCTCGTGCCCCCTCTCGCCACACATCCTCCAGTCTGACCACTTTCAATGTGATCTTTTCGCCATGATCACGAAGTCCGGTGAGCTTGCCCTGCCAGTCCTGCAGCTGCGATCTGGGTATCTGCTTCTGGTAGAGAAAGATGGGAATAAATTCGTCACAGCCACCAGCACTAGGATACATGGCTTTGTGCAGCGCTTCGCCAGACTGCTCCTGAGGATCGTCTTCCAGAGCCAGAGATGTCATATCGATGAGCTCGTCTTGCTTGATTTCGAGTCCGACCTCTTCCTGTAGCTCCTTGGCAGCTCCTCCAGCGAAAGAGCCACTGTCGTCAAGCATGCCTGCCGGAATCTCAGCAAATGCCAAAGACCCTGCCGGAATTCGAGGCTGGAGTGTGAGAATCACGTGCTTGTCCTGTTCAGACGTCGGTGACACATCATCAGGCTGGAGGATGACCTGGCTGCTGCATTAGCAGTGACTTTAAAATAACCTGTATGGTATGTACTGACCAGCATGCCGACGCTTCCACCTCTCAAAAGGAACGATCCTGGGAAACGCTCGCCGTTCTCATTCTTGACTTCGGTCTTCATCTTGATGAAGCCAACCCTTCCGCCTCCAAAGTAGTCCACAGCTTGTACCTCAATGCTTTTCAGCTGATACGGCTCATGATGAAATGGATGATCCTTCTTGCTCTGCTGCTCGAGACTCTTCTTGAACGTGCCGATCCAGTTCTTGAAAGCAGGGAATTTGAGCAATTGCTCTTCAGTAAGGCCATCTGCTAGAGTCACCGGCACAGCCGGCTGCCAGTCTTCCAAGTTGAAGGTCGACATCCTAGAAGTGGTAATGTTCAAGTGGCTTACGCGCTGAGGATTCGTTCTGGATAGCAAAGAAGCTGCAGACCTCAGGCAGCCAAATGGCATGGAACGTGAGATCTTCTCAAGTAGGACGCGGTCAAGATCGTACGTGATCGATTTGGATGTAGACAAGCGGTGCAAACCCCAGGCAAATAGGATGACTAGAGGGATGTGGTACAAGCGCATCAATGACGTCCGCGGTGCTGTTGGCCTGCGTTGAGCTTCACTCACTTGTACCTGCGCCCGGTGTTGATTCGCTACATCCACGGCATCACTCAAATTCCTCAGTCAAGCAGCCAGATATCTGACTCTTGTCGTTGGTATGAGGACGACAAGTCAAACAGAGCCGCAAATGACCACATCACGCATGAGGCCGACGCTCCCCGTGATGCCCCGCGCCAAGCCGAGGCCAGAGGTCACCGCCCGCATTCAACCGTGACGCATGTTTGCTTTCCTCGTCTTCTACAACAGGCTTTGTTCTACGGTCATAATATCCAATAAGGCGCCAGGTTCTTCGGGAGGATAAAGTAACACCAAAGTCGTTCACGACATATCACACAATATCCAACAGGCAGCAACACCTCGACCCAGCACTCAGGCATATCAGACGAGAACCACATCAGTCCATCTGAGTGACCGACACTCTCACTCCTCACACTCTTTGACAACAGTCCTACGACACGAGCACCATGAACTTTATCCACTCCACTCTCGATCGTCTCCGCGACACCTACGCGCCCCTCACCACATCTTCCACCTTCCGGAACACAGGTCAGATCATGCCCGAAGAGTTCCTCCTCGCCGGAGACTTTCTCGTCTACAAGTTCCCGTCCTGGTCCTGGGCAGACGCTTCTTCACCCGATAAGCGCGTCGCATACTTTCCTCCTGGCAAGCAGTATCTTGTCACACGTGGTGTGCCGTGTCGGCGACGACTAGGGGAGGACTTTGCCGGAACGGGTGGGGAAGGACTCGTGGAAGGTGAAGGTGGAGAGGAGGGCTGGACAACGACAGGTGGGGACACTGGGAGAAGTGAAGGAGAAAAGGTCGGAGATATCAGGACATTGGGTGAAGGAGGCGTCGTCGAGGCGAGAGTGGAAGAGGAAGACGAGATCCCAGACATGGAAGACGAGAGTGATGATGAGGCTATAATCAGGGATACTTCAGGCGACACGTAAGTATATACGAAACGTCGAGGTAGAAGAGCAGCTGACACTTCTAGACCGCTGAGGACATACACACTGTACATCACTTACACGCCATATTATCGCACTCCGAGATTGTACCTATCAGGCTACTCATCACCCTCGCCTGGATCACCGCCTGTCCCCCTGCCTCCCACGTCAATGATGGAGGATATTGTAGGCGACTACAAAGACAAGACCGTCACTCTCGAAGACTTCCCCTTCATCTCTCCGATCGTCAAGACTGCCTCTGTTCACCCCTGCCGCCACGCCAGCGTCATGAAGACATTGCTTGACCGTGCGGATGCCGCGCTCAGGGTCAGAAAGCAGAAGCTGAGAAAAGGTCAAGACGTCAAGGGCGATCACGGACTGGAAGGGCTTGTGGAAGACACCAAGGGGCTCGATATCAAGGATGGAAAGAAGCAGGAAGGAGATGAGTGGGAAGTGCTCGACGAGGGCGAGCAAGGCGAGGACGAGAGCGCCATCAGAGTGGATCAGTACCTGGTGGTGTTCCTGAAGTTCATGGCAAGCGTGACGCCAGGAATTGAACACGACTATACTATGGGTCTATGAGGGGTACGGAGGAGGTAACGAGCCACGCTGCATCATGAAGGGTTGGACAGGGTTCAATTCAAGGCGTAAGGGATATAGATACAAGCAGACATGACACGTAACGTAATTCGTCGACAGCACCGCTCTCTTCGTTCCCCCTCTCATCTCACCCTCCACCTCCCCCTCCCTCTTCCCCCACCCAGACTCCCCACCAGCGCCATCCCCCCCGCCACCATCCCCACCATCCCCAACACCCCCATGCCAACCCACACCGCATTCCCCACCAGACTCTCCTCCCTCACCCTCCCCACCCACCTCCTCCCCTCCCGCTCCACCTCCCCCTTGCCATCCCCCAAAACCTCAAAATCCCCCCACCTCACCTCCTCCACCAACTTCTGATACTCCACCACGGTGCCACACCAATTATTCACAATCCTCCCCGCCTCATTCTTATACCAACTCCCACACCTCTCGTCGGCGAAACTCGTCCCGCTCAACCTCTCCTGCAACCACGCATTAAACTCCTCCAACCTCTGCTGCCCGGGGACGAGAGCCAGAGACTCCCCCCGCCGACGCGCGGCCAGCACAGGGGCGACGAGCGCGCTGATGTACGCGCTCTGCGCCTCGATCATGAGGATGATGCTGTTGTGGCCGAGGTTGGAGTTGGGCCCGTAGAGCATGCCGAAGTTGGGGCACGAGGGGGCGAGGATGCCGTACAGGGCTGTCGCGCCGGTGGACCAGGGGATGGAGAGGGGGAGGGAGGAGGCGCCGGTGATTTTGATGGGGTGGAGGAAGGAGAGGGTCTGGAAGCCGGTGGCGAGGATGATGAGGTCGAAGGGGGTTTCCTCTTCGGACGAGGAGGAGGGGTGGGAGGGGGAGGAGGAGGGGACGCAGATGCCGCTCGGGGTGATGCGGGAGATGGGACGGGTTTCGAGGTGGACGTTGGGTTGCGCGAGGGCCGGGTAGTAGTCGTCGCTTATCAGGATGCGTTTGCATCCGGGGGAGTAGTCGGGCGTGAGCGTCTTGCGCATTTCGGGGTCGTTGGGGAAGGCAGCGTCGATCATGGAGAGGCAGAGGCGGCGGAATTCGGAGGAGATGTCGGAGTCTGGGTTGACCAGGCCGTCGTAGGTGGATTCGCGAAAGTCCATTTGGAGGGAGCGTTTGCGGGCGCGGAGGGGAGGGATGTATTTCATGAGGGTGCGGGTGTAGGTGGGTACTTCGGCGTCCTGGCGGGGGACGACCCAGTTGGGAGTCCTCTGGAAGACGGTGACATTCGATGCGACCTTTTGTAGCTCTGGAATAATCTGGACGGCGGTGGCACCTGAGGTAGTGAGTAGATGGAAAGTTGTAGGAGGTGTTGGCAGACAGACCATTGCCAATGATAGCAATCTTCTTGTTATTCAGATCATAGCTCCAGTCCCATCGTGCCGAGTGCATCATCTTACCCTTGAAGTCATGCAGTCCGGGTATCGCATCTGGCCACTTTGGCACATTCAGTTGCCCCACAGCGCTGACTAGGAAGTCGCTTGTGATCTCGTAGCCTTGACTGGCTTCTGCTTCTTTGCTCCCTCCCACCGTTGATACTCTTGTCCTCCACTTCAGAGCTTGATCATCCCACCTCGCTTCTTCGACGAATGTATTGAAGCGAATGTGCTGATACAGATTGTACTTTTGTGCAATGCCTGTGAGGTACTCTAAGATCTCTTCTTGCCCAGGATACTCCCGCGTCCAGTCTGACTTTTGCTCGAACGAGAAAGAGTACAGCATAGAGTAGACATCGCAGCAGCACCCAGGATAGCGATTGTCATACCATGTACCTACGTCAAGTGTTACTACCAGGGCTGTTGTGGAGTTGGAAGGGAATGTACCGCCGACACCACTGCTCTTCTCAACGATGATAAAGTTGCGACAATTGTTCCGTCTGATCAAGTCGATGGCAGTACACATGCCTGCGAGTATCAGATATCAGGCCTCAAATGATTCACGATAAGGCCTACCAGATATGCCGGCTCCTACAATGACCACAGCTGCCTGGGTATGGTCCTTGTTGCCGACCGGTGCTTCCGGCCATGGTTTGTCACCCGCCATGTTGAGCGTGGTCAGTCAGTATCGGGAGAGCAAAGGGACGAAAGGACTGTAGCGAGCAGAGAGTATGAGCAGTTAATCAGAAAGGAGTACAAGCACACGTCGAAACACGTTGAGTAAGCACTTTCGGTACAAACCTGAATGACGACGTCCTTACCGGCAGCGGGGTACGTCCAAGCACACGATCTCCGCTCGATAGCATGGGCGGGAATAACGTGAGGATGTGGTATAAGGGAACCTCTCAGATGCGAACTAAGTTGGGCGGCATCTTCCCCCTCAAAGTGCGGGGAAAGCTCCAGTGATCGTCGTCAATGTTTTGGGGTACACGCTCGCCTTTATTTACTGGCATGGTCATGTGAGTGATGCTTGGAAGGAGTATACACATTAGAGGCTGATACAAGCCATTTATCACGGTGTCATTATCGCGCACTCTTTGTACGCGTAAAAGCAGGTCGTTGCGGCATCAGCAGTCCCCCAGTGTTTGTTCCCCTTTCGACATCCGGGCCAAAGCATACCGACTTTGTTCTCTTCTTCTCCTCTGCACTGACATCCACCTCGAGAGTGACCACGACCTCTCCGAATCTGCCCCATCCCTCGTCGCCGAACTTTGCCTTGTCTCCCGCCAGTAGTCCGCCAGGATCAGCTATTGTGCTGGGCATTCTGATGGCCTCGGACTCAATGTCCACCTGAGCGACTGAGTGACTCTTGTTGGCGTCGACGTACTCGATGAATGGATCGCCACTCAGTCTCCTCGCGCTACGCTGACTGCGAACGCTCTTGACGCTGCGGTTGGTCATTGTGCCTGAAACACTCTTGCTTCGGCTTTTCTTGCTGACACTCTTCTTGCCAGAGAAGAAGCTGTTAGATCGACTTGCTGAAGCGCTACTGATGCTGGTTGTGCTGATCCCGGCGCCTTTGGAGGACCAATTCCAGCCGCTTAGTCGGGACAAGGGGCGGCTAACGACTCGTTGGAAGAGAGGGCGGAGAGTGACGAGTGATGCTGCGGTGATGCATAGACCGGCTTCGGTGTTGCTCCATCGTGCGAGGACCACGCCCTGCAGCTTGTCTGTTTGTGTCGTGATCTGGGAGACGAGTCGCATGATACTGGCGAGTCCACCGGTCGTGCCTAGAACAAGCAGCGCTGAGGCCGAGAACTTTGCAAAAGGAGGTAGCTTTGACCTCATCAGAGCTAGTACGGCGAGGACAGATAGAAGGATATCAGATGCTGAGTTGAGTGCCGTCCAGATAATGCTGATGTCGGTGTAAGTGCCCTGTACATCGCAGCTGTCGACAAAGAGCAGAGACACCGAGGCTGTACACGAGAAAAGGGTCATGCCCAGATAAATCACTCCCACAACCGTTGGTATGATGATCGAAGCCAGCACAATGTGACGCTGAAGCTTCTTCGTAGTTCCTGCGAAGAGGCTCAGAAAGAAGAGGCCCAGAGATGCCTTTGCAACCAGGATAGTGATGCAATAGAATACATTGTGGAATCTGATCAACTAGTAGCAAGTCAGTATTGGCCAGACATGCACGACGAGTGAGAGGGACCTGTCGTACCCGCTGGATCCTCGCATATGTTGGGTCATCCTTGGAAACTTCAATCGACCTTTGAGTCTCGATGAGTGCCAGAGTGAGCGAGCATGTAGCGGCGTAGAAGCAATGAGCAGCCGCGATCATCCAGTCGTCCCATCCAAAGGTTTTCAGAATGCATAGTCGCACAAAAGTCCTCAGGGTGATGGACACTGTTGCCACGGCCAGAAGAGCAATTGTGACGGAGAAGAGTAATGTCTGCTCTGCCTCCAGTGTCCCCAGACTGAGCGGCAACATCGTTGTCAGCGGCATTCGTCAATGTTCTGCGACCACAATGAGAAGAATGCCATGCGCGGGACATGGCCATGTTTCTAGGACTTTTCGCCAAACCCGAGTGTCTGGTCGGTCGTGCAGCGTTTGACCGTTTATTCAATAGCAGTGAGATGGAAGCGTCTCCAGCTAGTTTGTGGAGATACTAGCCGTGCTTGCTAATCGTTCGGATTGGTTCATCTGGTAGGCGAAGATGTTGCCAATATCGCAACGCAGTGGCGTGTGCCTTGAGCGACGAACTGTCGGGGCTCCCGAGGAGCAGTAAGCATAGCATGGCCCCAGATATGTTCAACGGTCTGGTTACTGGCTTGGTTGTGAGGCTCCATTGGGTCAACGGCTAACCTTTTTATTACCGTTGGTAAATATATGCTTGTCCGAATGAGGGTTCATAACGGCGGTCGGGTGAACGCTTCCTTACGAGGCACGGCATACGGTCTTGTAAAAGGATGCCTTTGGATGGAGTGATTATACCCGCGGAGCAGTCGTAAAGATGACCTATATCGATAGTGATTTGATGGGGCTGAAAGAACGCAGGAATGACGACTGTTGCGTGGGAAACGTATGTGAGGTTAGCAGTGAATATACAGCAGAACCTTAAATCCATTAAGGCCTGTCAGCCATGTCTGGAGCAGACCGGTCGAGACTGTTGTAGGGACACACTGTAAAGCGCTCTAGAGATGTCTCAACTTGCTTGTGGTATGTGTGAAGGGGGTGATTCGATGGCTGCGCAATCATTCATGTTCGCCAGCGGACGTAGAACAAGCGCCGGCCACAGAGTCGATCAACGCAGCTCTTCCACGGCATGAAGCGAGCGTTTGACGACAAGAATGCCCGATGCCATGCAGATCAGCATCGACATCGAAGACGAAAGCGTGACGTGATATCGAAGAGGCAGCGGTGTTGATCTTCACACTTGGCATGTTGGAGGCGTCTGACTACTGCACATGAGCGTCAACGGGAATGTCGATGGAAATTGTCGAGTGTGCCTGTCTGCCATGCGCATCATATGCCGGATTGAGCTCGCGTCGCACCCTTTTGCGTCTGGAATAACGCCACTTCGCTTGTTCGAGTTGTTCACCCGGCAAGGCTGAGAAAGGACATGGCAGTGACGAATACTGTGGCGGCCGGGGAATCCTTGCGAGGAGACGAGATCGTCGCTGTCAAAGAGAAGCTTGAGTTTACTCGAAGCAGATGACGATGCTTGTTCAAACGAAGCAGTAGTGTCATACATGTCGCTCGTGATACATGATGTACAAGGGTACCAGTACTTTGGAATGATTGTTCATCTGCCAGGGCGATCAGGCAGAACCAGCTCAAGGCAACCCGCCCTGCCAATCGTCAACCGGTTTCCAACAAAATCGACCAGTGGATCGAACAGGCAGATGCACGTCTATCTTTGTCTCTGGTCCCTTCAGCTTCAGTCTTTGGACTTGTGGCGTCCGGACACACCGTGAGGGCGGAATTTTCACTACAGTATCAAGCAATGCGCCATCCGATGTCTCGCCGGTCACCACAGAGTCCTTGACTCCTTGCGAGGGGTTATATCTCGGTTGAATGGTTGATGGCGTTCTTGTCTCACTGATTCGTTCCTGCATCCCTCTCCTCGGTCCAAATTTCCGATCAACCTGGTGGTGGCGCCTCTTCCGCTCGCTTCCACCACCTTTTTGCACTGGGTGTTTCTGTCTATGCACTCTACGTTCAGATGCAGAAGGTGCTTGCCATAACGGATCCTCCGGAAACGGATAGCACTCCAGACGGAATCCATGTCCGTACGTAACACGTCGAAAGAATGAGCGAGTGACGGGACGAGCGGATATCAGGCACGCCATTCTTAGAACGCTACGACAAAGTATACAATCTACACCTGGCGACCGATCCTCTGGGCTACTTGGGGCTAGCATTGGCACGTTGCTACCCACGTCGCACTTGTCCTGCAAGCTGCAAGTATATCGAGCCCAGCAACGTGCCATTGTAGCCTGTCCTGGCATGGTCAAATCATCAATCCCTGCTTTGCCTTTGACCGTGCCGTAGCTGAGCTGGACTCACGACACGGACCGATTGTTTTGTCCGCGCCAATCTGACGGACCACTTTTTTGGAGCCGAGCTTGTCCTCGAGTTCCATTCATCGCCCTGTCGGATACCCTCTCCGATGTCTGATGTCCAAATCTGTTGGTACTGTAGTGGCGATTGATGACCGAGAGTTTGGGTCCCAAACTCCAGCAAAATGATCACCAAACTTTCCCGACGGTCATCCGAGGATCTCTCCAGCGCATCATCCTTCATCCACAGCACAGCATGTGTTCAGCTGATTACGCGACAGAGTACAGTATCCACCACAGCCTCGCATGCAGGTAGCTTCTCAGCTAGACGCTTGTCTCCACTAAGCTCACAGCAAATACTCCGACCGTGCCACGCGACTTCAGCACAGACTCGGCATCTTGACGCAGGCACCGCCAGCCACGATCATGACCATGCGAGTCAGACGCAACCACCTTCACGTGGCAAGCGCCGGCTCGGTCTACACGGCCGCTCACTTTTCCCGGATGGTTACGCTCCTTTGTTGGCGTCGAATCAGGGTCCTCTATTGGTCACTTTCCCATCAACCTCCTCTTGTCTCTTTCGACCGCTATGGTCCAACATCAAACCTAAACGCCTCGAGGGCAGACCGTGCCCCACGGCTCACGGCATCCCTCACGGCCACGACTGGTCGGAACGAGTCGTACCAAAAGTGACATTTTGGTGGTACATCTTGGCTCCAGTCCTGATACTAGTCAAGTACATTCCGCTGTAAGTATCCTCGTTCGCTGACGCCCGTCCCAACTTCGACCGTCTCTTCACCGGACAGTGGATCGTCTAGTATCACAGTCCATGGACCTGGGCAAGCCATTTACCCCTGTCCTTAGGCCCTTTTCTCTTCTTTAGTCTACTCCCGAACTGTCCCTATCCACTTTGGACGCTTAATCATCTTCTTATCTCCCGGATATCCCCCCCTCCAGACCTCGGTCTATACATATCCTCACCTTCAGCACTGGGACTTTCACCTTCTGCCTCTTCAACCTCGCCACGGGATCTCGCACCCCCACGATCCCTCCCCCAGCAAGCTCCCCAGCACTGCTCACACCATCGGCTCCAACGAGGATCCCTGGTCCCCCGAACGAAAAACCATGCTCCCCATCTCCCTCAGCACCACCACCCTCTTCCCCCGTGGCCCCTCCGACCCCGAATCCCTCTCCGTCCTGGGCAAAGGCTCCCTCTCCCCGCTCCCACCCTCCCTCTTCCGCGGCCTCACCGCCGTCTCCATCTTCGCCTTCCTCTCCTTCTTCCTCTCCATCGCCCTCTTCCTCCGCCTCACCTACCGCCTCATCCTCGACCGCCGCCACAAACTCCACCGGAACCAGTTCCTCGTCCTCATTCTCAACTTGCTCCTGGCGGACATCCAACAGAGCATCGCTTTCTGGTCCAACGTCCAGTGGTTGCGCCACGATGGGATCCAAGTCGACACGTCCATGTGTTGGGCGCAGGGGTTCTTCGTGTCGGTCGGGGATCTAGCGAGCGGGGTCTTCACCATCGCCATCGCGGTGCACACCTTCGCGGACATTGTGCTCGCGTACCAGCCCGGGTACGGCTTGTTCTTGGGGTGCATAGCGTCGTGCCACGTCTTCGTGTACGCGTGCGCGGTGATCGGCATCGCGTTGCACCCCGCCGATATCTACGTCCGGGCCGGCGCCTGGTGTTGGGTCAATGGCTCGTACCAGCACGAGAGGTTGTGGTTGCATTACTTCTGGATCTTGGTGGCCGAGTTCGGCACCGTGTTGCTGTACTCGGCGCTGTTCTGGATTTTGCAGCAACGGTTGAGGAGTAATTATTACTCGGCCCCCGGGTCGGCGGGTAGGGCCAAGGCGGCGGCCAGGGCGATTATTCCTTATCCGATTATCTATGTGGTTTGTACGTGTCCGTTGGCCGCCATGAGGATTAGTAGTATGGCGGATAATGTGCCGAGTTATGTCCAACTTTGCGTGGCGGCGGCCATGATTACGAGTAACGGGTGGTTGGATGTGTTGTTGTATAGTTTGACGAGGAGGGCGTTGATCTTTGGTTCGGAGCCGTTGAAGGAGGATATGAGGGCTTTGGATACTTTCTACTGGAAGCCGGAGGAGTATGGGACTACGACGACGATTCAGGGTGGTGCGGTGAGGAGAAGTGGGAGCAGAGGACGGGGAAGGAAGGGGTTGAGTGAGGGCTTCGATGAGAGAAGCTCGAGTACAGAGGAGCTGGTGGACCTGGAGGATGGAGCGATGAAGATGAAGACAGAGGTCACGGTCAGTAGGGCGCCGATCGAATTGCAATTCGTCAAGAAGCAATCGGTCGGAGCGAGGAGTGAGGAAGATCAGAAGAGTAGTATGAGCAAGGGTAGCTTCTTCCGGGACGAATTTTGATAAGAGAAGGATAATGCATGGGTGGATAGCGTTGGCTTTGTCAAGCAATGTATAATAGGGACGTTCACATAACACGATGGTCATGTAAGTAACTCATTCGACGGCGAGCCACTGCTGGTACCATGCCACTGTCGCATTCTTTGCCCGTACCATGCCTTTCCTGGCTGGTTCGTCCGCAGGATTACCCCTGGTGCCGAAGCCGTGTGACAGACCAGGATAGTACTGGTAGTCATATGCAATGCCGAGGGAAGGCAACTTCTCATTGGCAAATGCCTTGTCCTCGGGCTTGAACATGAGGTCGATCTCTGGTGCATGGATTTGGACCGGGACACCAGCTTTGGCCATTTCGTCTTGAGTCAGCAAGGACGGGTGAGCGGTCGAGATGGCATCCACTAGACCATTGTTCGTCTTGTCTGCCAGATGAAAGACGGCCCATCCGCCCCAGCAGAAGCCGACGGCACCGACACGCTTGTACTGAGATCGGAGTGCTTTGGCAACATTGTGAATGTCTGGACTGCGATTTTCCTTGGACTGGTCTTTCAGCAAGGCCCGAACATCAAGCGTTGCCTTTGCTGGGTTCTCGAATGCGTTGATCATCTCATCAATCGGGATGTCGACCCCGGGAAAGCTGGGAGGGTCTTAGTGCATCTCCGGTTTTGTACTCTGGTATACGTACAAGTCGGGCAAGTAGACGGTTGCGCCGACCTCTTTTGCATAGTGGTCGGCCAGCAATCTAGCGTTCTGGAACTTCCATCCCAGTCCATCATGAATGTAGAGGATAGCTCGATCAGGATTGTCACCGGTGACATAGACGTCGTGGTTGGCGTACTTTGCCTCTTTGCCTTCGGGCTGACCATCCCATTTGAAGCCCGTGGGGCAGCAGTCGAGGACCATGATGATTGATGGGTGTTTGGATGGATGTGCTGCTTCGTGGAGGACGAGGATGATTCCTTCTCAGGAGCGGTGATCGTGTAGCAATCAAAGAAGTTTTGTGTGCTGACAGGCAGCTATTGATCAGGGATCGAGCTGGCCTGCACTCTCCTCCTGTCGTGCACTAGTACTTGACAAAGGTGGAGATACATACACTAGCTGACGTCGGGAATGCTGTATGCCGGCCCGACGAGGGACCTGTTTTGTGCAACATGCATCGGTGACGGAAGGGACATGACCGACCATGCAGAGCCAGAGAGATCAGAAGAAGACCTGTGCCTTGATCGCTATATGGTACGACCTAAGATTGGTGCTCATTCCTCGTTTCTGTGGTTGAAAGCGAGGCGAGGAAATGGGGCTTGTCAACGGGAGCTTT
This sequence comes from Elsinoe ampelina, assembly GCA_005959805.1. Taxonomy (NCBI): domain Eukaryota; kingdom Fungi; phylum Ascomycota; class Dothideomycetes; order Myriangiales; family Elsinoaceae; genus Elsinoe; species Elsinoe ampelina. The sequence continues at coordinate 470,780 of SMYM01000010.1, forward strand.
TGCCGACAGACCCTGAACAAACGGGCAATCACATCATTGACTTTCGGCAAAAATTTGGCTTCGAGTCACGATCAAATGCGGGACATGTCAAGATCAACTCCATCTCGTTTGTGAACATAGCACAACAGCCATGACAAGCTATACGAACAGTACTGCGGTCAATGGCACGCACAAATACCGTGAGTACTCTTCTGCGCATAGACAACACCAGCCTAACACTTTGCCAGAACGAGTGACGACCCAGCCAGAGAATCCATACGCCAAACTCATTCCCGACCAGACGATCGCGATCATACCAGAGTTCACCCTTGAAAGCGGAGTAACACTTCGAAACATTCCTGTCGCATACAAGACGTATGGCGCGCTATCACAAGAGCGAGACAACGCCATGGTCATTTGTCATGCATTGACCGGCAGCGCAGATGTAGGAGATTGGTGGGGTCCAATGCTGGGAGGGCCGGGCAAAGCATTCGACATGTCGAGATTTTTCGTCGTTTGCATAAACAGCTTGGGCAGTCCATATGGCAGCGCTAGTCCAGTCACGAGCATGGACGGAGACAGCACACAAGACCACTATGGACCCGAGTTCCCACTCACCACGGTCCGAGACGACGTCAACATCTTCAGACTCATCTTAGACGATCTTGGAGTCAGGCAGATTGCTGCTGTGATCGGTGGATCTATGGGCGGTATGCTGGTCCTCGAATTCGCATACTTTGGCAAGGACTACGTGCGGAGCATCGTGCCCATCGCGACATCGTCCAGGTACAGCGCCTGGGGCATAAGTTGGGGAGAGGCACAACGGCAGAGCATATACAGCGACCCCAAATATGAGGATGGCTACTACACATTCTCAGATCCTCCATCGACTGGTTTAGGAGCAGCTCGCATGTCCGCGCTCCTCACATACCGATCTCGTGACTCATTCGAAAGTCGTTTTGGGAGGAACACACCTGATCCATCGCGGCGGCAGAACATCAATGGCTCCTCACGGCCGCTGACACCATCGAGCGAGCACTTTGCGCTACACAACGACGGACACAAGCTGGCAGGGTCTCCAAGGCCATCGCGGCGGACTTCAAATGCAGACATGACCTCTTCGATAGACTCGCTAAAGTCTGTACCTACACCACCGACGTACTTTGATCCTCAGTTCTCAGGCACTACACCGCTCACAGCAGCTTCAACACCTCCAAATTCGCGGCGGAAGAAGACACCCACTTACTTCTCTGCTCAATCCTACCTCCGATACCAGGGCGAAAAGTTTATCAAACGATTCGACGCCAATTGCTACATTGCCATTACGAGAAAGCTGGATACACATGACGTGTCTAGAGGACGGATACCGCAGTCTGATGGCACTGACAGTCCAGACGAGGATCCAGTCAAGGCAGCTCTTGGACTGATTGAGCAGCCTGCGCTTGTACTAGGCATTCAGTCGGATGGCCTCTTCACCTTTGCCGAACAGCAATTGTTGGCGGCGCATATACCCGGTGCTGAGCTGAAAGTGATTGACAGTCCTGAAGGTCATGACGCATTCTTGTTGGAGTTTGAGCAGGTGAATAAATTCATCCTGGACTTTGAAAATAGAGTCTTACCCGACATTATGGCACGACCGCCAGCGGAAGTAAAGGCGGACGTGGACGGCGATGAGCTTGGAAAGACCAAGACGAGCACCTTTGGAGAGGCTGAAGTAGAAGACATTACTGCTTGGTAATGCACATGTGTACATATTAGAGACATGATGACGAGAAACGAAATGAAGCCTAAAGCCCAAGACAGGGCCAGTTTCGTTCCCACTTTTCAACCCCGCTCTGGTTAAATTTGGCAGCCGAAAGGGCCCCCCTCCGGATTGTTCACCGCCGGGAGTTTGTCACATCCTGAGGCAGTTTGCCGAGACTTGAGGTCCGCTTTTAGCAACGTCTCAACCACATCTGGTCGCCAACAGGGCCAACCTCGCGCACCATGAGGCCGAAAATGGCCGTGACCTATCTCAGGACATGCTCGCATTCAGCTCGTCTGCAGGGCCATCGTACGGTGCAGAGTTGTACCCACGACTGGAGTGAAATTGTACCCAACCTTTCTGCATTCATTACATTAGGGCCAGTGGTGATCCAGCTCTATCCGCCGAGGCCAAGATCAGGGCATGCAGAACAGGAGCCTCATCGTTAAACTTTCGACGTGTTTCATCCAATTCCAGGCCTGGCATCATATCTCTGATATCGCCTCGGGACCGACCCTTCTTGCTCGTTGAGTTACACTGCAACGTCTGCAGAACCCACTTCTCACGTCACAAGAAAACTACAAAGACTTGACAAGTACAAAGCAGCCCCGAGTAAAAGTACACAGGTCATCATCCAAGACTCGTCCGCCACAATGACCTCGTTACATTGTGAGTCCCTCTTCCTACCTCGACCCTAATATGCATCACGTCCATGCTTCATTGTACGGCTTGCCCCAACTTGGCAGACTCAGCACATGATCCCACCGTCTCCCATAGAAATCATCGTCACCGAGCACACGCGCTGATCGCAGCAGACCACGTAATTTTATGACCAGGAACCATCGCAGTAGCTCCACAATCTGGCTTCGACCCCTTCGATACTGCCTGAAAAGGCCACAGCGGACGACATGCTAGGAACTGTACTGGACGAGCTGAAATTATCCGCCTCGTCGAGTCAGTCTCGAAACCCACCAAGAGCCCAGACTGCCTGGCTAGATGGACTCCGTGGCTACGCTGCATTGCTGGTCTTCTTCTGCCACTTTGGCATCGTCTACTGGAACAACCTCCGCTACGCCTACGGGACTGTCATACCATTACACTCCATCATTCCAAATGGCACAAACTACCCAGGAGGTCAACCCGTCTGGAACGGTACCAACGTCACCGCACTAGAGCCATATCGACATACATACCCCATTCAACTCCCCATCGTCCGCCTCCTCGCCGACGGCGACCCCATGGTCGTCATCTTCTTCCTCGTATCAGGCTACTCCCTCTCCCTCAAACCCACTTCCCTCATCCGCGCCGGACCCACCTCCCACCCCCATCTCCTCACCACCCTCTCCTCCTCCGTCTTCCGTCGCCCCATCCGCCTCATCCTCCCCATCCTCGCCTCCACCCTCCTCGTCGTCTTCGCCGTCACCATCGGCATCTACACCCACGCCTCCACCTTCGCCTCCTCATCCCGCACTTTCCACTCTTACTTCCACGGCTGGGCCTTCGAGGCCACCCCGCACGTCCTCCCCTCCCTCAACCTCCAGCTAATCGACTGGTTCTACTCCCTCTACGACCTCCTCGACTTCTTCACCCACTTCCACTGGACAATGACGCGGTACGACATCCACCTGTGGACCATCCCCGTAGAACTCCGGTGCTCGCTCCTCCTCTTCCTAACCCACCTCGCCCTCGCCCCCCTCGTCACCCGCGCGCGCCTCTCCCTCTTGACCATCTCCATCCTCCTCGCCCTCACCTGGGGCGATACCTGGGAAATGGCCCTCTTCTGGACCGGCCAATTGCTGTGCGAAATCGACTCGCTCCACCCCCCGAGTCCATCGTTGGTCTTGCGCAAACGCCACCTCTTTTCCCTCTTCCTCTCGCTCTACCTCCTCTCCACTCCGTTGGTGTGGGCGCATTGTACCCCTTTCTACCGCCCTTTTACGTGGGTCTGGATACCAGGGCTGCGCGCGTATGAGACGTCGCGGTTTTGGCAATGCCTCGGCGCGACGGGGCTCATGATTCTCGTCGCGCGGGTGCCGGTGTACAGGGGGTTTTTCTCAAATGGACTAGCGCGGTATTTGGGACGGATCAGTTTCGCACTGTATCTGGTTCACGGGCCAGTGTTGCGGAGTGTGGGGTACAGTCTGGCCTTCAAGCTCTGGCAAGTGGTGGGGAGGGAGGGGTGGCGGTATCATTTCTGTGTCTGTTTGACTGGGGCGGTGGTCGGGCCGATGACGATCGCAGTGGCGAATGTGTTCTGTAGGAGGGTGGATGAGCCGGTGGTGAGGTTTGCGAGGCGGGTGGAGGGGTGGATGAAGGGAGAAGGAGAGGAGGGAGGGGAGCCAGGGGTATGGGGTTGGGATGGAGAAGGGCGAGGGGGGGAGGAGAGGTGGGCGCCGGGTCATGGGAGGGGCGATAGTGGGGTGAGTGTGGAGGAGGCGGAGCTGGGGAGGGTGGGGAGGGGGAGTCTGTCGTGAACGAGAATTGATTGAGAGAGCATATCGGAGTTGTATCGGTGTTGACGGCGAGTTGGAATTTTACAGCGAGTCTTCGTCAATGGCATCAAAGCCACAGCTTGGACAACAATGCCGGCCATGCGAGGACAAAGCTCGAACTCGACGGACGGAAAGGTCGGGTACGGACATGCTCTGTACAGACCTGCGCGTAATACCGCAATATACGAATCAACGTCAAACATCACGTGGGGTACATAACAGTGGGCAGATTTACATTAGATTATCACTATCAAGCCCTTGACATGGTCGCTGGAGAAGTCCATCTCCTGCCAGCGACCCAGTCGCCCTCAAATTACATATCACCTCAAATATCGATATCAAGGAAGCGTGAGAATCATATCAACTTCGACCACCGAACCTCGTCCATTTTCCCTCTTCGAGAGCGTCCCTGATCTTCTCCACCGAGATATGCCTCACCTAGCTAATGCCCCAGCCACAAGCTCAGGAGGTGCGTGATCGTTATACGTGACGCAGAGCCGCAGGCCCGGCCGCTCGGCGCTTGATTCTGTCGGGCGACCACCGTATGTGCCTCTAGTAGTGGTGAGACTTGTTGCCGTCCAGGATACCCGTTCGGCAGCGTCCCGCACTGAGGCGAAGTGGTCTTCGCTGTGGTAGAGGAAGTACTCAATCCCGTTGTGGCACGGGGGGTTGTAGCTGTAAGAGGAGGTGCTGACTGGAGTATCGTTCTTATCTGGAGTCTTGCCAGCAGGTATTGCTCCACCGGGTGCATTGCTGCCAGAATCGGTACCGCCAGGACTGCTTTCACTTGGAGTGTTCCCACTGGGAGTAGTGCCACTCGGAGTATTGCCGCTGGGAGTGCTGCTACCTGGCGCACGGTTCCAGATGTGTTGCCATTTGGAGTGTTGCCTACAGGGTAGTTCTCACCTTGCGTGTTCATCCCTGTGTTACTTCCTGGCGTGTTGTCTCCTGGTGTGTTCGGAGAGCTACCGCACGAGATACCATTGCATGAGACTGTAAGGGGAGTCATCTCTCCATGCGAGCTTGGTGGCATCTACCTCGGATGCAGCTGGAACGGCCTAATGCTGGGACGAAGAGCAGGGAGATGAAGCAGATCTGACGGCACAGCCGTGTATTGTAGGGACTTGCCATGATTGGGTTAGGAACGACTAGAACTGTAACGATTGCATGGAAGCGATGACCGGGGAAAGTGAGTGCACCTGGGCATTGTTATAGTATGAACAAATTCACAGACCTCTATGTAGCTGGTAGTCGCCGAAGACGCGGTCCGTGACGGTGACGAGGAATGTGATATTTCGCAGCATGAGACTCGAAGAGGACGTATTGACCTCAAAAGCGACCAGAAGCAACCATCGCAAGGTCTATAGGGCTCGCTCGAGTACCAGTGTCCGCCACCGCAGCAGGTTCGATACTGAACGCCTATTATTACAAGGGAGAAGGATGCTCTCACCGACAAGCATGCAGTCGGCTAGTGAGCGAGATACGACCAGCTCAGAATTCCCGACATGTCATGGTCTGACTGTTGTAACTGGCAAATCGGATCGAGAGACGTGTGTTTTATTCAGAGAGTTACAATAACCGATTTATCTACTGTGCGTGCGCTGACTTATTAGTGCTAGTTCTTTAGTACTAGAGAAGCTATACTAGCCTTCTATTATAACACTCCCCCTCTAGTATAGATTGTTAAAGCTAGAGAACTATTCTATTACATGTAAGTAAAGTAATTAGCTTATTACTTTATCTCTTTGTGATTGTTAGTGCTAGCTAATCACTAGTGAGAATTTACTATTAGATTAGCTTATGATAGCTAGCAACAATAGTAACTATTAATAATAACTAGGCAGCTATTATCTCTATTGTTCTATATAAATAGATTAGCTTATAAATCTTAACAAGGGAGATATAAGTATCTAGCTAACTTCTTTATAGTTTCTCTTTCCTTTATTACACTTATAATAATAGCCTACTATTTTATATTCTACTTTTACACCTTCTATAGCATAAACTAACTCCTTATAGTATAAGTGCTACTACTTAGCTAGGTATTAGTAGCATTACTACTAGTGCTAGAGCACTAGGTAGTTTACTAGGTAGTAGAGGTAAAGGATATAATTTTTCTTAGTCTAGAGATTTAACTAGTTCTAAGACAAGAGAGTAGAGTACTATAAGGGCTATTACTAGACTAAATACTCTTAGTATGTTGTCCCTTATATAGTCTAAAGAGTAGTACTAACTTGTTATAGTTAGGACTAAATAGGCTCTTACTTAAGAGCTTACTATAAGCATCTAGAACAACCTTACTAGCCTTAGGGACCTTAGATACTACAACTATAACTTGCTATACTTAGTCTTTAGGTCCTCTACTATTTAGGCTTTTAGTGCTAGTAACCTAGATCTTTTAGTTATAGCTACTATCTAGGTAAAGAACCTAACTAAGACAATTAACTTAACTAGTTTTCTAACTTATATAGCTACCTTAATAGGAACTAGTGCTACTAGAAGAGTTATTTACTATAGTACTAACTACTATACTAAGTGTTAGAGCTCTAATCTAGGTAATAATAGTAGCCTTAGTAGAGCTAGCAAGTTTAAGTAGTATATTATAGTCTCTAGCTAGTTCTATAGTGCCTATACTAACTATGCCTATAGTTTATAGTATAAGACTTACTCTCTTATCTAGTATACTCTAACTCTAAGGCCTCTAAAAGAAACTCTAAGTAGTTTAAGGCCTATTACCTAACCTGTTCTATATAGCCTAATACACCTACTAACTAAGCTTCTAAGGTCTTTCTCTTTTAGTAGTACTTTGCCTTAAAGGTTCTTACTAAGGCCTACTTTTTCTTATAGTAGGCCTACTAATGTTATTAATAAGTCCTTAGTATATCTTAACTTACGCTACTTTATTATAGTCTTTATAGACTTTACTAATCTAGTAAATCCTATATAGGCTAAGCTCTAGGCTCTATAGGTTATTATAGCTAGGTTTGCTATAAGTATAACTAAGGTTATATCTAGTAAAAGAGGTAGTCTTTTAACTATTTATACCTTTACTATATAAGGTTTAGCTAGTAGTATAGGTTATATAAGAAATATATCTAGATCTTCCCTAAGAAATAAAAGATTAAGAGCTAACTCTAATATATTAATAAGTAATAGATCTTATACTAGCTCTAAGAGCTTTAAAAGAATAAGAACTCCTCTAAGGAAGTAATTAGTAAAGTATAATAAGTAGTTAGTAGTATAAGATAGTAGTTAGTATTAAGTAGTAGATGTAGCTTAGGCATAAGTAGCTAGTAATAAGGTTATAATAGCTTTTCCTTTCTCTCTTTTTAATGTTAAAGTAACTTACTTTAAGTTTTTAAATAAATAAGATAGCTTAATAAGTAGTAGTAGCATAAATAATATACTTAAAATAATAATACAAATAAAATCTAAATAAGTATATAGTGTAGTAATATACTAAATAATTAGCTTTTACTAATTAGTTAAAAATCTTATTAGGAGACTTAGGCTTTATAAGTGTATTAGCTAACTACTAAGTTATATTAATGTACTTAAGCTTAATTACTCTAAGTTTATACTACTCTCTATAGTAATAATTCCTTAAATTAATATACTTTAATCTCCTTAAATTAGTATAATCTTTTATAAGTTTAATAGCTAACTTATTATTAATAAAGACTATAGTTAAGCTAAGGTAAATATTAGTAAGTAGCCTAAGTTTAATAATAAGATTTCTTAACTAATTAATCTCTCTATAGGTCTTAGTAAGGGTAAGGTATTTAGCCTTAGTGCTTAATAATATAATAATCTTCTATAGCCTTAACTTTTAAATAACTAGTACACTAAGTATATAAATAATAGTACTAGATATAGATCTTATAGTTAATCTATCTCTAGCAAAGTCTAAGTTAGAGTAGGTCTTAATTATATTAACTAATAGTCTATTAGTCTTCTTAAAGGTAAGGCCCTTTATAATAGTCTTATTAATATACCTCTAGATCTATTTAGCTATAACTATATAAGCTATAGTTAGATTCTAAAGAAACCTAGCTAGGTAATTAGTAGCATAGCTAATATTAGGCCTTATATTGTTAGCTAGATATTATAATTTACTAATAATTCTATTAAATGTCTTATAGTATTAAGTATTAACTTAGCTATTAGTTAGTTTATAGAGCTAATTAATAGAATACTTTATAGTTCTTACTTAGTAAAGATTATAGCCTTTAAGCTTCTCCTTTAAGTAGTGTAATTACTTAATCTTAATTATATTCTTAGTTCTATAAAGTTAAATACTAAGGAAGAGATTTAAGTTTATAATCTTTATTAGGAACTTAAGATAAAGATCTTTAACTAGCTTATCTATATACTTCTACCTAGTAGTAATAATCCTAAAGTTATTAACATACATAAGAACTATATAATACTTATTAATAAAGAGATAAGTATTACTATAGGATTTGTTAAAACTAAGTAATAGAAGTGCCTTAACTATAGCGTTATACTAGAGAGTAGTAGCTTACTTAAGCCTATATAAGCCCTTTATAAGAATAATAAGCTTATCCTATTTACTAGGAATTAGTACGCCTTCTAGGCAAGAGATATAGTTCTTAATATTAATGTCTAGTCTAAGAAATATAGTAACTATATTAGCTATTATAATAACCTAGTTATAATAAAGAGTATATATAAGGATTACTCTTCTAGTTTTAGCTCTTAGTGTTAGTGTAAAGGTTCTAATAAAGTTAATACCTACTCTTTAAGTAAAGCTCTTTATAGTCTAACAAGCCTTATATTTTTTAACTTTGCTATTAGTAAGCCTCTTAGTCTTAAAGACCTATTTGCCTGTTATTAGCCTAATACCTCTTAGTGCCTATAATTTCTTAATAATTAAAAAGGTTTTAGAGTTAGTTAGAGCCTTCTACTCTACCTCTATTATAGCTTACTAGTAATAACCTTTAGGAGAGAATAGTATATCTCTTACTATTTATAGGTCTAGCTTAAAATTAACAGCTATAGATCTAGTAATCTTACTATTATTAAGTTTCTTATAATTAATCTAGTAATATGTTCTAAAGGACCTTCTAATAGTTTCTTATAGTAAGAGAGATCTTTTTCTTTTACTAGTTAGAGGTTATATATTAAATAGTATAATAAGGAAGTTAATATCTTTATTCTATATATATATTAGTAGTTAATTAATATTAACTATAGGATTAAAGGTTAAATATAGTTTACTAATAACTTTAGGTAGTAGTGTTATAAGGTCTTTACTCTTATAATTAGTAATAGCAAGTTACTTTCCCTGTTTATTAATAGGTTAAGGATTTAGTTTAGGATATTAGTGTTACTCCTTTTATTCTTTAATAGGGATAGATAATTGTTATTTATATCTAGGGATTAAAGGGTAGTTAGATGTTAGTTGTTTAACTTAAAGTTATTTAGCCTAAGTAGTTTATAGATTCTTATAACTAAAGGGTAGTTAATTATAGCTATAGCCTTAATTATAATTACTACTAAATATCTACTCCCCCTAAAGCTATAAAGCCTTAGGTTGTTATACCTATAGGATATATAGCTATTTAATAACTTATATTACTTAGTCTTTATAGACTATATTCTTATTAAATGTTATATAGGGTAATATAATAATCTTTCCCTTCTAGGCTTACTAAGTATAATACTAATAGAGTATCTAGATAAGGTAATTAGTTATTAAGTTATTCTATATACTAATATACTAACTAAGTAGTACTTTAGCTTAGAATTTGTATAATTTAGAAACATGTTAGTTATAGATATAAACTCTATAGCTAAAGCGTCTAATATAAGTTAATAAGACTAGCTTATTATTATAGAGAAGATCTTTTCTTAGCTCTTATATAGGGATCTTCTTAGTTTTAGTATAGGTAATTCTATTACTAATGTAGATTATAAACTCTATAACTATATACTAAAGTTTAAGGGGTGCTCTATAATTAATAAAGATATACCTTGTTCTAAGAATAACTACTTTATTAGTAGCCTTAGATTTACTATTTTAGTATAGAGTATTAGGTGTAGAAATATTCTATCTCTACTCTTTAAGATAAATAGCTATTGCTAGTTTATAGTTCTTAAATTTACCTTCTCTATTAGAGATAAAAATAAATAAAAGCTTATTATAAGCTATTTTATTCCTTATATAGATAAGTTTAATTACTGCTAGTATATTACTCTTAAGGAAGAGAATAGTAATAAACTTATACTTACTCTTACTATATATTATAAAGAGAAGGTATTTATAGCCCTTACTTAACTATAGTTTAATAGGACTAATAAGGTCTAGATAGAGCTTATCTAGTAAGTACTTTAGTATATCCCTTAGTTCTCTTAATACTACTTTCTATATCTTTAATATAGTATATAGTTTATAGTAGCTAAGATCTAATATTTAAAGTTCTTCTAATCTAATAGCTTAACTTTTAGTAAGGGAGAGAATAGTGTTACTAATATAGCCTAACCTCTAGTACTATCTTTCTAATATTAGCTTTTAAGTAGTTATAATAGCTAGATTTACTCTTATAGCCTATAGCTTCTATAGTTTTAGCCTTATAGGTAATTTCTTATAATTCTAAGACTTATAGACTTTAAAGTTCCTAAGCTATTTAACTCTTTTAAAGTGTTTAATAAGGCTAACTTCCTTTCTATCCTTTATTAAGAATTTGCTAACTATAGAGATACTAAGTTTCTCTTTATTCTAAAGATTAGATATAAGGGTATTTAGTAATAATAGTAAGTATATATAATTATAAAGCTTAATAATTAACTTCTTGCCTTTACTATTAGTTAGAGTAAGCTTAACTATATTAACTTCTATATTAAGTAGCTTCTTTGTACTAATAGCTTATTTAAATTTAAGAATACCTTTATATACCTTAATTGTTAAGAACTATAACCTATCTTTAATAAAGTACCTTAATGCACTAGAGTTATAGATTGCTCTATTCTTACTATAAGTTAAGAATAATAATGTAGATACTACTACTACTCTATAGACTAGTATAATAATATTAATATTAGTATTAGAGCGTTTATCTAATTTACCTACCTTAGTAGGTTCTCTAGATTCTTTAATAGCTGCTTAACCTTTAACTTTCTTAGTCTTTAACTTGTTACTTTTACCTCTAGCCTTTATACCTTTATTATTTAACCTATCTTTGTTATTCCTTTTACTCTAACTCTTTAGTACTTTCTTAGGGTGCTACTTAAAGTAATCTATATTAGAGTAGACATAATAAGTATACTAAGTGTATTAATCCTTAATATAACTAGCTACTCTATAAATAGAGTTTAGATTAGTTCTTCTATTATATAAAGGCTTCTATATTCTAAGAGAGCCTATTATCTCTTTAAGACTCTTTATATAGTTAAGGCTAGATCTTTAGCTCCTTAACTATTTAGTAGTCTCTATTCCTATAATAAACATAGTCTTAATATAGTATAGAAAGAGCCTAAACTTATCTAGTTTAGTACTAATAGTGCTTGCTTTTTGCTCTATAGTAATAGTGTATTAATAATAGTACTTCATAAAATCTTTATAGTACCTTTAGGTGTTATAACTTGTTATAATTACCTTATTAAGGTTATAGATAGCTATATATAGCTTATATAAAACAACAGGTTTAAATATGGCTTTAATAGTGTCTAGAAGTTCCTTTAAAGTCTTCTAAGTTATACTATAGTAAGGTCTAATAGATTTATAAATCCTTATTATAATAACACTATAAGCAATTCTATTATTCTTATACTAGGTCTTGTTCCTAACCTTATAGATTGCCTTAGTGCCTTTACTAGTATCTAGGGCTAGTTCTTTAGGCTTTATAACTACTAGTATCTAGTTAATGTTATAAATTACATATCTAAGTATATCCTTTTTAAGGAGGGCTACCTTAAGGGTTAATCTCTAGGCATTATAGTTACTTCCTCTCTTAAGAATCTAAGTCTTAAGCATTTTTACTAATCTAGATATAATAATAGTAATTAGCTAAAGGCTTATTAATTTAATTAATATAATTAGCTTGTTTAAGCTGTTTAAGCTGTTTAATTAAAGAGTTAATACGGGCTACTATAAGTGTTTATCTTAATGTAGCTAGTCTAGAATTTAGTATAGGCGGCTTAGTAATCCTTTTAATAATAACACGCTTAATTTGCTATAGCTTTAAGTGCTTTTATAGAAGCGCCGGGCTTATAACCTGTTATAACTAGCAAATCGGATCGAGAGACGTGTGTTTTATTCAGAGAGTTACAATAACCGATTTATCTACTGTGCGTGCGCTGACTCATCAGTGCCAGTTCTTCAGTACCAGAGAAGCTGTACCAGCCTTCCATTACAACACTGACGTCCAGATGTTTAAGGCTGAACACTTGTCATGGTTGAAAATCCGCTGTGCCCACATGGCGCTTCGCAGTGACCTCAAGCAAGTCGCTTTGTCGTCCTCAATGCAATAGCTCCATCGACGTCAGACCTTCGACATGCTCCAGCGGCAGTGGGATTTGATGGCGGCCAGCAGTAAAGGGGTGAAGAAAGTTCCGTATTGTAAGATGAGAAGGAAAGACGTCGTGCCGGACGCGAAGAGGGCGTTTCTGGTGCGGACAACAATCTCTATCCCACAACCACCATGCTTCAGCGCGCGCGACTGCCTGCAAGGAACGCCTTCAACAGGCTGACCTTCGGCATACCGGCAGAACGATACTAACACGGTTCGGTCTGCGATACGGATAGCGGCAGTGCTGCTGCGGCGTTGAGACAGTGGGCGGGCAATGAGCAGGCATTGGCAGGTCTTGCTGTTAGCGCGTTGATGATTTCGAGTCCGAAGACAACAGACGTCTACAGTACCAGAACGACAGAGGAGTATTATGACCATCTGTGATGTAATAGTATACTTATTTTGTGTAGGCGGATGCAAGGCATAGATATGGTGATGGTGGGCTAGATCAGCCTTGCCGGATGTCGCATCGACACAACGTCCCTTCATCCTCTCAATTGTTCTGTGACCGGCATTACCGGATGCATCTATCCCGGTGAGTGAGATTGGCCAATCACGTAAGAATCCACTTCTTCCTCTTCTCAGATCTGGAGACAGCATGGTATCGTCGGTACAGCAGGTTGCCACCTGTACCTTGCATTCATGCTCCGTCTGGACACCACGAGGCGAAAGACTCCACACGGCGAGGGTCTTTACTTCCGGATCGGAAAAAGACCGGCATCCCGACCTGGTAGGAGTCGTCGAAGAGAACACCTGCCTATGCTTCGTCCCCTTTTCGACCTCGGCCCTCTCATGCACCGCGCAGGCTGTTCTCGCACTGCATCCTGGTCCGTTTCACGTCTGATGCTGGCTCATTGGCCATCTCTTCGGCGTGCTCTCATTCGCTAGCTTGAGAGAGATCCCTTGGGTGAATGCTATCGTGGTAGTAAGAGGCTCTTCGAGTCCACTTCACAAGCTGTTCTGATGTCGATGTGCAACGTCTTCGTTCCTCGCATTGTGCATGGCAAGTATGATATATAAGATAAGGAAGAAGTCAAGGTATGGATCAGACCAGACAAGAACGATTACAAGTTTAACTTTCCTGCACTCAAGCTCTCCAAAAGAAGTACCAGTGTCATCTTACATTCACCAGCAACCATGAAGTTGCAGTCCGCCACCCTCCTTCTACTTCTGGGAGTGCTCTCTCAGGGGACCCTGGCCGCGCCGAAAAGAACAGGTTCCACAAGTTCGACTTCGAGTACGGATTCTAACGGCCCTCCATCACCGCCACTGCAAAACGTTCCTTACCAGCCCCCCAGCCCGGGCTCACACGACACAAACCCTACTACTGCCCCCGTCGGAAATCCAGCCAATGCTAACCAGCCAGTGAACAACCAAGGAAAATTCAACCCCACCATGCCAGTCAACGTCCCCGGTCAACAAAACCCAGGGGCTCTAGGTGGTCCAGCCGATATGACCGACAAAAAGGGCGCCGACAAAGACGCCTTCAACCTGCCCACCCAGACGGAATTCGGCGGGGGAAAGACAGGGTCAGAATTCGTGGGTAAAGGAACGGAGCTCGCGGGTGTCGCCCCCTCGAATGCAGCCGGCATACCTCAGGCACTCGATCCAGTGGGCAAGATCGGCAACACGATGGCGATCGGTGCATTGGACACGGTGAGTCCCTTCGATTCACTCGTTGGCCGGACTGTGCAGACTAACCACACTTCCAGGTGAACAAGGAGAAGAATGCCAACATGGGTAGCCCGGATCCGAACTTCCACAACGCGGGCGAGAACGGTGCAATGGGAACGACCTTTGGCGGTCCCAGCGAAGTCCCGCCTGCACCGCCGAAGACCCCGCCCACCGACCCAGCGGGCGCGGGATCGATGGAGTCGATGTTGCAGGCCCAGCAGCCCGGCGCGGATCCAGGAAGACAGTAGAGATTTGCGAGGATGTTTATGGTGCGATGGAGCAAGATGGGGCGACAGTAAAAGGGCTGGACCCTTTTGGACCACCACCGCGGACTGGCGTTCAAATATAGAGGTTGGTTTTCACTTCGGATTTGGCATGGGTCTAGGCATTCGGAGTTACTTCGTATAGATGGGTCTATAGATCGCATGCGATTTCCAGTCTTGATATCGGGCAGTCACCAATTCACTACCGCGATACGTCCTCGAGCTAGTGTGGCAGTTCCCAGAGACCAACAGATGGGCATATGCCACGTTGATTTCGAATGTGAGCAACAAAGTGGCCGTGCAATTCTTTCCTGGGTGCCCTCAGATGGTTCCGAATAACAGCTAGGAGATGCACACATGTTACAATGTGTCGCAAACGTTCATGCCGGAACTGCTACCGATCAAAGCATTGTGACCGTTCCCCCGGAAGCGACATCTCCGTTGCACGTTTTGCGTCCGGGAGTTTTTCATGCAAAGACGGAAAGGAGGCTGGGTGCTGGGAGTAGGAGTCGTCCGTGTTGCCAATATATATCGTCCCACGTATCGAAAGCGCCTTCTGTCGAGGGGGTCATAGTGTATACGTGTAATGAAAATGCAACCGGGTACATGAGATGAAGTCGTGCGCGCTCGAAAGTGGCAAGACCTCTGAGCCAGCTTTAGCGACTGCCGACGGACCTCGTCTCTTTGCCAGTTCAAGGAATGGTTGTTGGACATCAACAAAGAACAAATGGTCCTGACGAGGTGTTGATCCAGGGGCTCACTCCCGACGCCCGATCTGGTCAAAACTACCAGAACCACAAACAGGCATGTTTGCTCCGGCAGACTCGGTATCGGCTTCAAAATTCGCTGTCCGGTGGAGGCTATCACATGTGCCAGTGGGAAATGGATTACGAACACCGCGTCTGATAGTATTAATCGGTCCTCCAGCACTTCTCTGTCAGCAATGTTCGATGACCAATGCGATGTCGGACCTTTAAATTGACGTCACCGGAGTTGTCAAAGGGATCGCCCAACCTTAATCCGGTTATGCTCGGTGGCAGAGGTTTCCAGATCTCCAGACCCCCGGACATGCAGGAACGCAGAAGTCGCTCTCTCTGCAGCTCGAGGACAGCGTCCCTTGGTCTGCCCCTCGAACATCATTGTACCTACAGCTGCAGCATCCGCATGTCGTTCCATCGGATCGTGGCAGATGAAGTTCAGAGCCGTCGGGCATGACAGAGTCATGATTGGATCTGGCCGTGATGGGCGCCCGTTGTCGTCTACCGTAGGTTGCCCGCCTTTCCATTGTCGGACTAGCGTGCATTGCGTGCTTTCGAGACTCGATTTTCTCATCAATGCGAACGACAAAAATTGACGTGTGGTGATTTCAAAGCGTGCGGGCGGGCTCCGATCGCGAATGGTGAGTTATGTCGTGATTGTAAGTGTCACCTACATTCAACTATCCAACTCGCTGTCTCCCTCCGCAATTCGTTCCTACACCGCAAGAGAGAAGACTTGAACATTGCTCTAGACCAAGCACGCTGCAAAGACGTGGCGCCCTACACCTCTCTAATTCACCGCGGGGCTTTGACTGAGGGGAAGCCTGACACGAGACACACAATGGCACCACGCAGGTACTCACACTCCTCGGACCGGGATGCAGAGTCAGGATATGCATCAGGCAGTTCGACTGCGAGTCTTCCAGACTTGTACTTTTCCCGACCACATCTCAAGTTCCTCAACCAGCAATTGTCAAAATTGGAGCCTCAAGGTGAGCGCCCAACAAATTCTATTGCAAGGTACCAGTACTGACATGTTCATCAGATGTGCTCAAGTGGTGCATCACATCGCTACCAAGACTGTATCAGACTACAGCCTTTGGTCTGACTGGACTAGCCATCAATGACATGCTGGCAAAGCTCGACGGGCCGATCAAGCCCGATATCGACCTCATCTTCCTCGACACGCTCCATCACTTTAACGAAACCCTCGAACTGGTAGACAGAGTAAAGAGAAGATACCCTCACCTCACTGTGCATGTCTACAAGCCAGATGGATGCGAGACTGTCGAAGACTTTACTGCTAAGCACGGCGAAAAGCTTTGGGAAAGCAACGAGGAGCTATACGACTACATCGCCAAAGTCGAACCCGGACAAAGGGCATACTCTGAGCTGCAAGTAGCAGCTGTCATTACCGGCCGCCGCAAGTCTCAAGGTGGCAAGCGAGGAGATATGGATATCATCGAAGTCGACGACACCGGCATGGTGAAGATCAATCCGCTCGCCAACTGGAACTTCAAGCAGGTTGAGGAGTACATCAAGAACAACGACGTTCCTACCAATGTTCTTCTCCAGCAAGGTTACCGATCTGTCGGTGACTGGCACTCAACTCAGCCAGTAAGTGACAGCGAAGATGAGCGGGCTGGCCGATGGAAGGGTCGCGCCAAGTCAGAGTGCGGTATTCACAACAAGAAGAGTCGCTATGCCATGTTCTTGCAAGAACAAGAACAGAAGCGACAGGATGAATTGAGTCGGGCAATCCAGAATGGTCTCAACATTGAAGCTGAGGCATAGAGTGCACACCTTCGACATTGTTTCGGTTTTGTCGTATTTTAGCCATGGCGTTTTGGAAAGGGACGTTGATTTTGGGTTGACCGCAGAGCAGCGGCATGAGAGCAGAATGATATACAAAAGCTGGCGGTCTTCATTGCGAGATGCAATAGAAGAAAAGACAGTCTCTCGACGAGACTTGTATATAGAGAATGGATAGCAATGAATCCACGATGATCAAAAACGATATCAGGCCGCCTCTTCGATGGTGACATTCTGGTACTTATCATGCCATCGGTCACGTATGAAGGATGGACGTCACCCCTGATGTCTTGGCTGGAATATCGTTCACCTCACCTTCAAATAGCTCTCCCAATCTCCACGCCAAGGGCGGACGACTGCCACTGACCTCTGCCATGCGCCAGGTCCTAACGTCCTCTCCCGAAAATGCTGACCACACCACCAATTGGAACTCATCCGGCCCAACCAGATGAAAGGGGGGGTCACCAAACAGAGACATGTACCCGCAGCGTGACGTTTGCTCCCGCAGCACGTCAGTAATTGCCGGCTTTGGCCCGTCCCTGTGCAAGCATTTTTTTTGCTATTTTTCGCTGGCCCCTGGAGCGAGCTGCAGGAGGAAGAACCTGCAATTCCTGCACCGAGAAAGACACGCATACTCCGCGACTCGCGTCATCCTAGTGCTTCTCCTATTTTGTGCAAAGACGGGACGAGAGTAAACATATTTTGTTTTTCATTCTCGCTGCTCTGTCTCCTTCAAACTCTCATCAGTCCCCCTTCATCTCACATCGGAGCTCTTCCACTGGTCAGGTCCTAGATCGGAGCTAAGCTTGATCACCAATTCGGCGTTTGAGACAACCAAGGGCACACCCCTCGCTCGTCATCCCCAGATTTTCCCGAGCACAAGGAAAGAAAGTCGAGCTGCACGACCTCTAGTTTCTGAGCTGCCCCTTGCATATTCTAGCTTTCATTCTCCTCAGATCGACAGAATGGCCAATCCTCCTCATGGTGAGCTTCTCAGATCCGCCATTGGCGCCGCGTAGGCATGTTTGGCTGACCCATCTTCTTCACAGGCGGCGTCCTCAAGGACCTCATCGCTCGCGATGCCCCCAAGCGCGACCAGCTTTCAAAAGAGGCCGAGAGCCTTCCTGCTGTTGTGCTCAACGAGCGCCAGCTATGTGATCTCGAATTGATCCTCAATGGCGGCTTCTCCCCTCTTGAAGGTCAGTCCAGATCACAAGCAAAAGCCGGGAATACATGAATACCGAGAACAAACTACTGACTGGCATAATTCAGGTTTCATGAACCAGGAAGACTATGACGGGTGAGCTCAGGAAGACGTAGCAACATCCAATCATGTCTGACCTGATCGCAGTGTCGTAGCAAACAATCGTTTGGCCGATGGCAACCTCTTCTCCATGCCCATCAACCTGGACCTCAGCAAACAGACCATCGACGAGGTCGGCATAAAGCCCGGTGCCAGGATCACACTCCGTGATTTCCGTGACGACCGAAACCTTGCCATCATCACTGTCGAGGATGTCTACCAACCTGACAAGTAAGTCACTCTCTCTTGAACAACGCAACCCAATGCTAATATCGTCCTAGGAAGAAGGAGGCCAAGGAGGTCTTCGGCGGCGACGATGACCACCCAGCTGTCAAGTACCTCTACAAGACTGCAGGTGACTACTACGTCGGTGGCAAGATCGACGCCATTGACCGTCTCATGCACTACGACTATGTCGGCCTCCGCTACACCCCAGCTGAGCTCCGTCTCCACTTCAACAAGCTTGGTTGGTCCCGTGTCGTCGCCTTCCAGACCCGCAACCCTATGCACCGCGCTCACAGAGAGTTGACCGTCCGCGCCGCCCGCAGCAGACAAGCCAACGTTCTCATCCACCCAGTCGTCGGTCTCACCAAGCCTGGTGACATTGACCACTTCACCCGAGTCCGCGTCTACCAGGCTCTCCTCCCAAGGTATCCCAACGGAATGGCCGTGCTCGGTCTTCTTCCTCTCGCTATGCGTATGGGAGGTCCTCGCGAGGCTGTCTGGCATGCCATCATCCGCAAGAACCACGGTGCGACACACTTTATCGTCGGTCGTGACCACGCAGGTCCCGGCAAGAACAGCAAGGGACAGGAGATTTACGGTCCATACGACGCTCAATATCTCGTCGAGAAGTACCGTGACGAGCTCCAGATCGAGGTCGTCCCATTCCAACAGATGACCTACCTCCCAGATACCGACGAGTACAAACCTGTCGACGAGGTAGACAAGAACACCAGAACCCTCGACATCTCCGGCACCGGTAAGTCCTCTTTCCCCTTCCAATCAAGACCCACTCACTAATTTCTCCCAGAACTCCGACGCCGCCTCCGCACCGGCGGCGACATCCCCGCCTGGTTCTCCTACCCCGAAGTCGTGCGGGTCCTCCGCGAATCCCACCCACCCCGCCACCAGCAAGGCTTCACCGTCTTCCTTACGGGCTACACCAACAGCGGCAAAGACGCCATCGCCCGGGCCCTCAACGTGACCCTCAACCAACAAGGCGGACGCTCCGTCTCGCTCCTCCTCGGAGAAACCGTCCGCGCCGAACTCTCCTCGGAGCTCGGCTTCTCGCGCGAAGACCGCGACCGCAACATCGGGCGCATCGGCTTCGTGGCGTCCGAACTCACCAAGGCCGGCGCGGCAGTCATCGCCGCGCCCATCGCGCCCTTTGCGGCGAGCAGGCAGGCGGCGAAAGAGCTGGTCGAGAAGCACGGCAGTTTCTACCTCGTGCACGTCGCCACGCCGTTGGAGTACTGCGAGAAGACGGACAGGAGGGGCATCTACAAGCGCGCGAGGGATGGTGAGATCAAGGGGTTCACCGGCGTGGATGATCCTTATGAGGAGCCCAAGGAGGGGGAGGTGGCGCTAAAGGTGGATTTGAGCACGGGGAGTGTGAGGACGGCGGTGCATCAGATTGTGTTGCTGTTGGAGAGTCAGGGGTTGTTGGATCAGTTGTGATCGGACGATAGGGAGGAGGGGGCGAGGGGAGGGGGAGAGGGAAGGGGAAGGGGAAAGGAAAAGGGAAAGGGGAGAAGGCATGTAATCAGGCATGGACTAGAGAAGGTGGTGAGTAAGTGGGGAGGCTGGGAAGGACCGGGACCAGCACCGGGGAACACAACAAAAATATAGATCGTTTTTGCTGTACCGCTCAATGTACCTGTGAGGAAACTGTCTTTATTCGATTCAGTAGTCATGACAATCCCCAGCTTCCTCTCGGGAGCTATATCTACCCCCCACAACACAACATATACACCTCCCTTGCCTCCCTACCACTCACCTCACCCCCGCCCCCCAACCGACAGACTACCTCCACTAAAAAGTCGTCGTCGCCAACCGACTCGCCGCATTCCTCGCATCAACCCTATCCTCATCATCCTCCTCCAACCTCCGCAAACTCCCCGCCCCACTCGCCGCCCTCTTCCTCGCCCCCGCCTGTCCTCCCCCCTCCCCATCCCCTTCGTCCCCTTCCTCCCCGAGAAAACTGCCCGACATGCTCCTCGCCACCCCGTCCGGCCTCCTCGGCACACCGGACCACGCATCCCCTTTCGGCCCCTGACTGCTCCCCAACGCCCGGCGCACGGTGAAATTCTCCCGCCCCAGCCGGCTGAGACCGCCCGAGGCGTCGACGTTGCGCACGTCGGGTCGCACCAGCTCGAGATTGGCGAGGGTGCGTCGCTCGGCTTCGATTTGGCGGAGGACGTACTCGCGGATGGCGACGCGCATGTCGGCCGAGGTGCGGTCGAACCAGCGCCGTTTTTCCTGGAGGAGGTTGGCGGTCACGGCGCGGGTTTTGCCCGCGAGGTATTGCTCGTGATTGCGCGCTTCTTCGAGGAGGGTGATGGCTTCGTCGACTTTGTCGCGTTTGACGCTCGAGGAGGATTTGAGGCGGTTGGCGGCGGATTCGCGCGAGTGGGTGTGTTGTTGAGCGGCTATGAGGTCGCGGAGGAGGATGTGTCGGTTGGTGAGGGTTTCTTTGACGATGCTGGCGTCGCTGCTGTGGTAGGTGAGGGGGTCGCCGAGGGTGGTGGCTTCGGCGGTGCCTTGGGCGGAGTGGAAGTCGCCTACGGTTTGGATGGTGCGAGAGAGCTTGCGGTAGGCGTTGCCGAGGCCGGGATGGCCTTCGGTGGTGGTCAGTTGTTGGAGGGATTGGCCAAGGCTGGACTCTGCGAGACCGAGGGCTGAAGGCGGGGGTCAGTATAGATGGGTATGGGAAGATAGAGGTGACATACCTCTCCTGGCTTTGACCACCTTTTCCAGTCGCTGTCCTGCGTCCATGGCACCAAGGTAGAAAGCTTTTACGATAGGCCGAGCCTCGAGTAGCTCCGGCGTATCATCTGGAGGCGGTGCAAATTGCTTGATGTACTTCCTTCGAGCACCCGTCGCAGGCTGCTTCCTCCGTACTACTGGGCTGTATCCAAAGTCGCTCTCGATGAAAAAGACCATCTCTTCGTCTCGAATCAGAATATCATTGCTGCAGACCACGTTCAACCATCTCTGCATGAGCGTCTTGACTCTTACTTCATCCTCGTCCGTTCCGGCACCTGCCGCTGTCACTGGTGGAGGAATTGCTGGAACCATTGCCTCTGGATTGCTCGCGATGAGATGTTCGGCAAACTTCTGGAATTCATGATGCGTCCTCCGAATGTCTCTGAATTGAGTAGTGCGGAACTTGGGCAGATTGGTCTAGAGACAGTCAGATCAGGTCCAGAGCAGGCACACGACAAAGCTTACATAGGCGTCGAATCTCAATATCGGGTCCTTCTTGCCTGTCCGCTCTAGCGCTGTAATCTTGCATTGTAGCTTGTACTGTGGCTGCGGCTTCTGAGGTTGTCGAGGGTGGTATCGTGCTGCCTGCTGCGGCCGTTGCTGGTCACCACCTTGCTGCTGATATTGCTGCTGTTGTCCTTGCTGCGAGATATTCTGAGATTGTTCAGGCGAGTCGCGGATGTAGGGCGATTGTGGGCCATCTCCATTCTCCGATCTTATTGCTGCTGTAGAATCGCTTGTCGAAGGACGTTCCGAGTAGTTTGATGCCTCAGCGGAATTGGGACCGAAAGGTGATTGAGGATTGGCCGACCCAGACAGGTCAGGTCTCGACCCGAAATCTCTGCTCTGCTTGGGTGATACCGCCCATGGTGAGCTACCTTCTGGATGCTCCGGGTCGTGTGGTAAGCTGGAGTAGTCCATGCCGCCTGGTTTGAATGATCCCTCGGAATAGGCCCGCTCAGATATTCGTCTCTGAAATCTCGGGACTTGAACGGGCGATTTGGAGGAGCTGGCGCTCATAGTTCAGACATGGCTCCAGACGAAATAAGGTTGGCGCAGGATGCAATTGCAGGTGGAAGTGTCGCGGTGTGGTCGGCGATGGACGATGGATGATGGATGATGATGGCCTGCAGCTGCCCACCAGAAATGTGGTCCGTGCTTGGACAGCAGCAATGTGCAGGTGGGAGCCTCGGAGTCTTGCGCTTTCCTTGCTACATCACAAATCCAGCATTAACCGTGTGATGATCATACGATGGACTGCCCGACTGCAGTCGTCTATCCCAACATCAGGATCTGTGTTACGTAGGCATCTCCCTGGTCACTACGTAGGTCGTAGACATGCATCCACACTTCCAAGCAAGACCCGAAACATCGGGATCATTGCTCACATCGATGCCGTGAGTTCAAGCTTTTGCCAGGCAAGTATCAAGTGCTGAGTATGGTAGGGTAAAACAACTACGACAGAGCGTATGCTCTACTACAGTGGCTTTACTAGAAGACTTGGAGGTGGGTCTCATCATTTACTTTCGCCTCTCGTCCTTGGAAACCAGAAAACATGCATGCAAACGATAGACGGAAGATCTGACTTATTCTCACAGATGTGGACGATGGCTCAACGGTGACGGACTTTTTGCCTGCTGAGAGAGCGCGAGGAATCACCATTCAGTCCGCAGCAGTGACCTTCTCATGGCCGCCGGCGGACACAAGCAGCGCCGAGAATGCAGCATCAAAGACGGCGCGATTATCTACTCAGCCTCACAATATCAACCTGATCGATACTCCGGGACATGCCGACTTCACGTTCGAAGTGCTTCGATCACTACGAATTCTGGACGGAGCAGTCTGCATCTTGGACGGTGTAGCAGGCGTGGAAGCTCAGACTGAGCAGGTGTGGAAGCAAGCGAGTCATTATCAGATCCCGCGTCTAGTCTTTGTCAACAAGCTTGATAGAGATGGGGCGGCATTTGCGAGGACAGTTCGAGAGGTCGGTACTCGACTTGGTGTATGGCCTGCTGTCTGCCAAATCCCCTGGTGGCGAGATGCAGATGGCAGACTGCAAGGTGTTGGAGATGTCCTTGGACTACGAGGCCTCTTGTACCCCGAAGGCGGCGATGGAAAATCCATGGAGGTCTATGATCTCTCACGCTTGGATGCTCAGCATGCTGAATTTGCGCATGAGATTCGCAAAGCAAGAATCGCATTGGTGGAGCTGCTCAGCGAGCATGACGATGACATGGTAGAGAAATTCCTGGAATGCGACGAAGACCATTTGGCGATTGCTGAAGTAGACATTGTCTGGAGTCTGAGAAAGCTCACTTCTCAAAGCTCCCAGCTGGTGGCACCTCTACTCGCTGGTGCCAGCTTCCGCAACATCGGTGTCCAATCTCTACTAGATGCTGTAGTAGACATGCTACCTGCGCCGGAGCAGCGTCCGGATCCTGAAGCGAGGCTTGGAGGCATACAGACAGGCTTGCACGCTCTACTTGACGGGAAGACCAATCTTGCCCAGACCGAGCAGACTAAAACAAATAAAGGCAAAGCACTTCAGGGAAAGCCTTCACTCAGCCTGGCGAAACTCGAGACATGCGCTTTGGCCTTCAAAGTCGTCAACGATTCAAAAAGAGGCGTCCTGGTGTATGTCCGAGTCTACTCTGGCACAATCGGCAGGAACGCGCAGCTGTTCAACACCAGCCTCGGATCCACAGAACGAGCTCAGAGACTGCTTCGCATGTACGCCAACGACGCCGTGGATCAAGACTCCATTCAAGCTGGACAGATCGGTGTCATACCTGGCCTAAAATTTGCTCGGACTGGAGATACCCTCATTTCTTACACAGGCTCAAACCCCAAGAATGGCCCGCCAGCACCGTTGGACAGTCTTCAATTGCGGCCAATCGCTGTGCCACCACCAGTTTTCTTCACCAGTGTAGAGCCGAACAGCTTGGCCGAGGAGAGAAATCTACATGAGCAACTCGCTCTGCTTCTGCGAGAAGACCCAAGTCTCAATGTCTCACAAGATCCTGACAGTGGCCAAACTCATCTATCTGGGATGGGTGAATTGCATCTTGAAATCGCTAGAGACAGACTGATCAACGATTTCAAAGCCAAAGCACGCATGGGAAGCATTCGTATAGGCTATCGTGAGGCAATTACCACGGCGTCTGGCATGGAGGAAAGCATCTTCGACCGAGACATCGCTGGGAAGGCAGCTAAAGCTGGATGTTCTGCCAGTATTGGTCCAAGAGAAGATGCCGATATCCCTGCAACTGCTTGGTCAATCGATCTCGCCGACGAGAATGTCCTAACAATATCTACACCTGGGCTGACATCTGATGGGTCTTCAATTGAAGACGATGGTCCCTCACTGCCCGATTCTATATCCATCACAGCTCTACGCTCATCTCTACAAGCTGGTGTCTCAGCTGCCCTATCCCGTGGCCCCTCGTTCTCATACCCGCTGCATTCGACGGCAGTACATCTCACTTTCGATGTCGCCTCTCATCTTTTCTCCAACACGACCACTTCAGCTCTGTCTGCAGCCGCACGTCTCGCCACCACAAAGGCATTGAAGTCTGCAGCACAAGCCTCCACATCACCGACACTCATGGAGCCAGTCATGTTCGCCACCATCTCAGTGGATGAGCCATCACTCGGCGCTGTCGTCCACGACATCTCCTCTGCTCGCGGCGGGCATATCGTATCACTCGATGCCGATGCAGAGTCTGCCCATACCACCACCGAAGGAGAAGACCGACCAGTCATCGATGCAGCACGAATCTACGCTCCACCCGACCCATTCGGTGGTGCATCTGGCATCGAAGGCGTCGAAGGCGCAGGTCTCATGCGACAAATCATCGCCCGCGTGCCTCTAAAGGAAATGGTCGGCTACCTCAAGCACCTGCGAAGTCTGACCAAAGGACGAGGCACATTCACGATGAAAGTCGACCGCTTCGAACGAATGAGCACGCAAAGGTTGAAGGCGCTAATGTCAGAAATGAGAGGCGATCTAGATTCGTAATTTCATAAGTCCCTCCGCCTAATACTGCGCTGCCCCAAAGGTGATCCTCGCCATACCCCCCTCTCCACCACCCCATACCTGCTCACTTGATGCGTCAGGCGCACACATCCATCCCTCTCCCAACCCGTATCTCATCCCCGCCCCCCACCCCACCGCTGGCCCACCCATGGGGTCCAGCCCGCCCCAACCACCCATGCCCATCCCCGTCTCCACCCCGTGAGCCCCCGCCAGGCCCAGCCCGTTACCCCCTGCCATCCCCCCATCCCACCCCTCCCCTTCCCCCATCCCCTCCCCCCTCACCCCCCCCTGCACCCCCCTCCTCCCCCTCCTCAAAGCCAACCCCCCCTCCACACCCCCCAACACCCTCCCCAACCCCTGCACGACCCCCCGGAGCTGCCCCACCACCACCTCCTCCTCAGCGAACATATCCCCCAACCCCTCCCCTCGCAACCCGGACAAGGGAGCCGGACGAGGACCGACGCCCAGCTTGGAGCCGAGGAGGGCGAGGAAGAACTCCCCCCTCGCGACGAGGTGGGGGGAAGAGGAGAGGAGGAGGGAGAGGTTTGTGATGTTTTCCTGATGGGACGAAGGGTTGATGGTTGGGAGGGTGGAGGGGTTGGTGAGCGGGGACGTGGCGTCTTCTTGCTTGATGCTGGTGTTGTTGACGGTTGTGGAGGGGAAGGGGAAGTCTGGATCGAAGGTTGGTGTGGTCGGGTCGGATTTGATGGGGATGGGGTTGAAGTCGAAGGTTGGGTCGGGTTTGATGTTGGGAGTGGGAAGGGATGCGGTGCCGGTCGTGCTTGGGTCGAAGGGGGTGGCGATGGCGAGGGTGTTGAACATGTCTTTGGCCATCGTGTCTGGGAAGGTGGAGGGGAAGTTGGTGAGCTGGTTGGTTTCTTGCATGAGGAGCATAGTGCGGAGGAGCAGTTCGGAGATGTCTGCTTGGCTGAGACAGGTGAGGCGGACGAGGGTCTTGATGCTTTGACGGTCGGCTGGGTGGGTGATTTGGGAGATGACAATGTCGGACAGACTAAGCTGTTGGGGGTTGGTGATGAGAGGCATCTTGTACGCTTTGAGAAGGACGTCGGGATTGCGTAGCGATGAGGAGGAGCGTCTTGAGGATATGATAGCTGGTTGTGGTGTGAGGGATTACTGCAGGTCTTGCTGCGCAGGAAAGAGAGAGAGGAAGGAGGAGGAAAGGAAAGGGGAAGAGAGGAAAACACCTTGACCCATATACTCTGCACGAAGAAGTCATAGCGGTGGCTTAGGTCGTATGAGTCCTATTGTCGTGTATTAGTGTCGTCAGGGGGGCTGGGGTTGAGGTGAGGTTTGTGAAGTTTTGACCAAGCACATGTCAAGCTGGAAAGATGGCGATCGGACACTTCACACCACGTCAAGAACAACCGGGACGAATTTCAGAAAAGGCAGAGAAGGGCATGCGTCAAGTGATTACTATTAAGAAAGTGCTGTTCCCATCTACGATCCTGGGAGGGATGTGGTGTATCAAAGTAAGAAAATGGTATACAACCAGATCGGTAGAAGTGCCACTCCTGAGACCACAACAGGCATGCAAATTACGCCC
Organism: Elsinoe ampelina; assembly: GCA_005959805.1. Classification (NCBI taxonomy): domain Eukaryota; kingdom Fungi; phylum Ascomycota; class Dothideomycetes; order Myriangiales; family Elsinoaceae; genus Elsinoe; species Elsinoe ampelina. The sequence goes on from SMYM01000010.1 coordinate 497,924, forward strand.
GCGGACCACTTCCTAGTAGCCTCCTCCACAATGCGAATATCTCTCGGTCGATCAATATTTCCACATGCCTGCACCTTTTTGAGGCTTGAGCCTCTAGCCTTCTCCCTGCTCACCACGAGGCTCGTACTCTTCCGGATTGTACAGTACACGTTCGTCTGCTCGCGGAAGGTAACTGGCATTTCCAGTCCTCCATCTCACCGCAGAATGTTGTGCGAAATAGACCATGTCTAGCTCGGACTGATGATGACTAGCGATTGCCGTTGCTTCAATCCTGTCTTCCAGCTCTTCCGGGGTCATACCTGAGGGGGAGAACCATGCAGAATCCTCCTGTTCGCGCAAGAAATCGTCAACGGTAGGTCGGGGTCTGATCGTAAGCGCCGAGTGATCCGAGCCACCGTCGCCCTCCGCCATTGTCACCTTTGGGCGGTGTGACGAGCGACCACTTCGATGATATATCGGTGGTGTGGCGAGTTGCGAATGCGTCGGTCTGTTCGGGCTTGACATGCGCCGGCTGGGTTTGCTTCGCTTCGGGAATTTGTCCTCATAGTGCTCCACCATGCCATCATGTACCGTCTTGCGCTTCCGGACATTGAGGTCGTCGCCAATGCTACCATCAGTGACCTGCTGAGAGGCCGGTTTCGAGGATCCACCGGCAGGTGAGAGTAGGGCATCCGCTCCAGTCTTATAAACTGGTCGGCCTTTGACAAGTGGGATGAAATTTTGGGGGCGAGGCTGGTGAATCTCGCGAAAGAGTTCGAGGTTACTTTGAGTGACGAATCTCGCGTGTAGCTTCACCTGCAGTAGAAACGAGGCGTATCGCTGCTTGTTGGTATGGCGGATGCTCTCCGGTAGAACCTCAGCGGTGATGTGTTCGGAGTTGACCAATAGCGGGCGGAGATATCGACAAGCATGTAGGAAGGGCGCGAGCTTGTTCTCGTTCCATTGATTCGGCACCACGACTTGGCGATCATTCTTGTTACCCTCTCCGTTGCGCCATGGTATAGGAAGGGCGTAAGTCCAGACGTCCTCGATCCTCGGATGGCCATCGAGACACGCCGCTTGCCATTTCGTCTGGGTGTTTTCATCGGCCACGGGCTCTGGTCCTCGAATGATATCCAGCATACGCTTCTTGACCTCGCCTATTGCAATCCCAGCTCGTAGCGCTTCCCTGCCCTCGAACAAGGCTTTCATGGGCGCTAATTTAAGGTTCTTTTGGTTGTTCTGGATCTCGCACAAGGATACGAGCGTGCGATAGGCTGTGGAGTTTGACTCAGCCCATCTTGTGTACAAGTGCGTAAAGGTGGCGGCCAAGTTCCGAGCGGGACATGAGAGCTTGATTGATAATCCAGGATGGAACGATGGGATTGGCGTCTGTCCAAGTTCCTGCGAGCAGAAAAACAGAAAACCAGGGAAAGACTGCAGAAACCATCCTTCGTCCCCGCGGTATAATAGCGTCAGGAGACCGAGGTCGACCGGAGTGAAAGGGAGCGCTGTGACGGGATCGACAGGCCGCACCTGCTGAGTGGGGACTGCTGGTCGCTGGGGGCTGGTTGCAGTGGTGGGGACCAATTGCGAGGTCAAGGTGCCTAAAGGCGACAGATGTGAAGCAGCTTCTCTGCCGTTTGTCGCCTCTAACACTGTCGATTGCAGTTGATCTGTCTGGGACACAGTTGGTCGGGATGGCGATTGATGCAGGGTTTGTGGGTTGCCGCTTTGTACCTGGCGATCCGCAGCGTGTGAAGGTGGCGTCTGCGGAGGCGGCAAGTTCCTGCTAGTCGACGACGAGGCTTCTGGTTCCTGACCTCGAACATGTCTCTCATTACTTGCAATAGTCTCCGAAGACTGTGCTGTTGCGAACTGATCTTCGCTGACAGAGGGCGAAGTCCTTGTCATATTCGTCCGGCGTGAAGTGAGAAGTGGTCGACCATGGCGGATGTGAAAAGCAGGAGTGCTGTCGAAGTGATCCATGTGGACCTGTCACATGTCAGTGCAGGAGCTGCGGTGCTAATTAGTGCTCCAATGTCAGAGTTTTGTCCAGAAAATATCGCGCAGTTCACGTATGCTGGAATTGCAGAAAAGGACAGAAAGAACGGCCTTAAGGATGCTATGAATACATTCCGCTAAAGTGCTTGACAATCAATCAGAGAGTTTGTAACATGTACTTCTCTGCGCGGTAAAGTTTGTATGCTGCCCGGGAGCAAGCGAGTCCTACAAGCCAGCAGGAAGGTGCGTGCCGCAGATGTTTGTCTAGAGTGGAGTATATCGAAGTCGTTCCTGCCCGTACTCGCGCCATGCTATGCAAATTCCTCTATTGTCACCAAAACCTAGCTCTTAACCTCGAGCCGATGCGTAAAGTACATGAAGTTGAATGATTCGATTAGAGTTCAAAAAAGGAGCTTGCGTGTGAACTGGAAAGATCAGCATATTCAAATCGCCTGATAGGAAAGCGGTATACTCACTGCCCATGCTCCTGCTGCGGTGGCTACAAGTCCACTCGAGATCATCATTTGTCTCGGGCCCTTCGTGCTCTTGAACAGCGCTCCACTCAGCGCTCCAGCGGTGATGCTGTTCATAGAGTCGTGCTTCCCCCTGTAGTAGCCTATTGTGGAGTTGAAACCGTTGTATACCATAGCTAAAACGCCTGCAGAGTTGCCCAAGAAGGGTCCTCGCCGAGTGATCGCGTTGAGAGCAGAGTTGAGCCGGAGCTTTGGTGGAGAAGACGGTGGCAGTCTGTTGAGTCCTTCGGCAAGTCCCCAGGCTCCTCCAACCGTCAGGCCTGTGAGATAGGTGACACCGGTTCCATAACATAAATCGTCCGACCAGCCTCTCGATGGTAGGGCAGATCTCGCTCCCGGCAAATCGGTCAGTACAGAGTCATCAAGCTGGAGGTAGTCGAGTGTGTCTTGGTTCAAGCCGGCGAGAGGATGTAACGAAGATGGATCAAAGGCATCTGAGCTGTTCAGGAAGGACGATACATTCGGCGCCTCTTGTGTGCTGTATGGATTTTGGATGACGGTGGTTGGAGCTGAGTCGTGGAGATCATCTGATGGAGCTGGGCTTGATTGGGTCTTGCGCCCAGTGATAGAGTCCCAGATCGACATTTCGGGTGTGAAGAGAAGCGAGATGGAGTGCGCGTTGATTTGTCCTTGCGGTCTTTGATTGAGATGCCTCGCTGGCCGTAAATCGAGCAAAAATGAAGCTCTGAACGAAAAGTTTCTATGCGACGTCAGGATCATCGGCCTTGGCATGACTTTTGCCCGACACCGCTGTACATTTCTCTCTGCAAATTTATGCACTTCTATTAGAGCCTGTCGCCGACCTCATCGAGCACAGTCGCGCTACCTGATGTCCCAGAGGATGGCATGAAACTGTCTCATGACTAGCCAAGTCGCCTTGCCAACTTCTCAATAACGGTAGACTATCTAGGACACCACCTAGTCGAGGCATTCAGGACGCGTACATTTCAGGCTGGATGGATATGACCAGTAAGGTAGCCCATTTGGACGAAATGCCTACTCTCGATATGGGTGATGCTGGTTCCACATCCGGGGACAGCCATACCATCGGCCCACGATCACGTGACCTACCAGTCCTATCTGAGAAGGAGATCCGGGCCATTGCGTACGGTGGCGCGAAGCTTACGTCTTCGCATGATGATGCGCTTGAGATAAGGTAATACTCGGCTTGCAATAGACAAACGAGGGTCTGTAGGCTCGATGGCCCAACTATGAGGTGCATGATGGCTGACTTGGGACCAGTGAGCTACAACGTCTGCTATCCCAATTATTGGACACTTCGGATGCGCCATCGATCACACAGAGTCATCGCTCCGCTGCTTGCAATCTGTTGTCTTCGGTCATCATCCAGCTTAACAAAGACTCGAACACTAGCATCCAAGATCTACTATGGAGAGCAGAAGGCACTTGGTTTCGAGCGTATGGAGTCTTCCTGAACCGATATGGAGATTCAAAGCCGAAGCCAATGAAGCAGCTCCTCGGCGCTCTCATGACCACGTTGCAGCAAGCTACTCAGTCCAATGCTTATCTTCCAGCTCGAGCATGGTTGTTGCAAGACCTCTCCTCGATCATCAAGCGATCGAAGCAGCATCCGAACCCAAAGCCTTACATTCAAGCGATCATAGCTGGCTTTGAAAAGCAGATATTTGAACCTGAGGAGCTGGTTAGAGCGACAGGTATAGTCCATGCAGGCACCAGCACTGAAACAAAGGCTTCTCAACTGAATTTGTTCTATGCAAGAATCTTCTCGCTTGCTGCTTTGGATGATCTGGGATCAAGCCTTGCATCTCTGATCACATCCGGTGTCACGGCATCCTCTAGAAATGCTGATCCAAGCTCAACATCTCCTTCTTGGCTGGAACCTCTAATTCAAGCTTACTCCGAAGACATTGTGATTCAAGAGAATTATCGGCATTATGTATTGCCTGCCATCATTGGACGAAACTTCAAACAACTCATGATTATCCTGAATAACATGCATTTCACCGAGCATTGGAACATCGGAAACACACAATCAAACACCAAAATGGACAACGGGGACACTAATGAGTCGCCTCTGAGGGTTGCTGGACAATACAACAGGCCTACTTCAGATGCAATCATTGTCTCCTGCATGCTCGTGGGTATGTCTGCTGGAATTGTCACTTTACATGAATCCAATTCTGAGATCATCGTTGATGAAACTCATGGGGTGGTGAAAATACCGACGAGTGTAATTGAGGCAATGATGCAGGACCCGGCAAAGGCCTATCGGAGCGGTGCATTGCAAATGCTTACGACAGAGTCTGCAACCATGACGCCTTTGTCTCGCAGCACTTTGCGCATTCTCAAACAAGAGCTGCCAAACATGTTTGCTGAAACAGATGCTGGATTTCGCTCGGACCTTTTTGGCATGCTCCAGCGCTTGATTGATCGGCTACGAACAAGCTCTTGCGCATTGCTGAAGCAGAAATCCACATATCTGGTCGTCCACCGAGACTTTCTACTTTGGCTCGTACGATTTTCCATGTTCGAGCTGCGACCATCAGCCAGCTACCAGCGCCATATTTGTGCTTTGCGAACGATGAAAATATTGGCAAGATCTGGCATAGATCCTGCAGTAAGAGACAAGTACTGGTCGAAGGGCTCGCATTCACAATTGAGTTTCATATTCAAGACCGAGCTTTTTGGAACACCCGAGCTAAGTGCACTAACAGGGCTGTTGTTGGATCCATTTGACGATGTGCGCGGTCTTGCGATGTCTATTCTGCAGATGTTACTGGACGTAGAGCCTGGGCCACAGTACGAGGATAGTCAGACTACGCAACGAACTAGACTGGAAGGCTTATTACCGAATGTCGAACGGCAAGCCGCACAATCAGGCAGAGCCGATCATGCCGATGGCGTGGCGAGGCTGCACGGTCTCGTCTTCAGCATTGTATCTTCCCATGCTTCAATCCCGACGACAGTGGACGAGCCTTTCTCTCAGCAGCGAATGCTACAGGATACTATTGCGAGATGCCAGAAAATTCTTGACTCACTCCGGAATGATCTGTCAGCGGCACTCTTGAGCCTCCCCTTCCATGCAGTCCTCATCAGCTTAAGGTGAAATTGAACAACATGATTTGCCTTACGGCTTCTGACATTGATAGGTATATGATCGAACAAGCAGGCCTGGAGGATCATGGTCTAGAGACCTTATCTTCCTTCGATCACGCAATACAGGATATTGCGGAGTTGACCTGGCAATCTGTCTATCCAGTGCTGTGCAACGATGCTCCAGAGGGATATTTACCCGCTGAGATCGAAGATGGCGACCTCGACGTCGATACCAAGGATGTTCTCAGCTTTGCATGGAGAGCGCTCAAAGAAGCAAGGTATTTTTGCAGCATGATCAGAATGGAATTTGTTGCTAATGCAATTAGCCTCCTACAGCGGAGCTACGTAATTAGCATGACCAAACACAAGCCCGCGAGACTGCCTGCCACCAGTATCACAAGTCACATCTCCTTGTGCTTCACCGAATTGCGCGAGCTCCGTCATCGTGGAACTTTCTCCACTGTAGCTCAGACCTTCGCTCTTTGCTGCTCCCAGCTGACCGAGTGCTTTCCGGATGAAGCGGGGACAATCGTCAAGCTGTATGATGTGAGTTTCATGGTCTATCGTGCCACGTAGCATCCAGCTGACCACCTTGATAGCAAACCATATCTACCATCACGAGCACCACCACAATAAACACCCGCAGGTCTGCTGGCTTACCGGCCATGTTAGCTGGTCTGCTGACCTCCGCATCTCCCGAATCAGGATTGTTCAAGCGAGCGGTGCATGAGTTGTCGAGCATTGCTTCAGATGCTAATTTGCCATCGGAGCTGGACTATCAATCGCTGCCCCAAGTCCATGCCTTGAATTGTCTCCGGGAGATCTTCAAGCACTCGAAATTAGGGCAACGCTCTGAACCATATCTTTCGGACGCTCTTGCTCTATCCGGAAGTTGCTTAACATCAGATCTGTAAGTGTACTCTCGGTTGTCCATCCAGACATGGCTAACTCTCGCAGATGGGGTATCCGCAATTCTGGGTTGATGCTGTTCAGGGCATTACTTGATCGACTTCTTGGGACGAATGACGACTACAGCGAAGTCGGTACTACATCCTCGTCGAAGGAGATCTTCGTCAGACACCCGCAAATGCTTCCACTTTTATATCGATTGTTGGATGCCGATGTGTACGATCTGACAGAGACAGCCGCGGTTGAGAAAGTCTTTCCTGCACTCCAGCTTCTGCAACGAGCTGCCCCTCCGGATTCCGAAATCACAAACATTAGGTCATCTATATCGAAGCTAATTGGTTGTCCTCATTGGTTGGTCAGAGACAAAGCAGCCCGGACACTCGCCACCACCTACCGCAACGACAACATTTTCGACGCATTGCGTGATATCACTTGCGACAAGGTTACAACCTCAAATGCACGCCATGGGACTTTGCTCCTGATGAAATACTCTCTGCGCTATCTCGACGTGGGTGTCACCCGCAATATCGATGCTGCTGCAGCTGTACTAGCAGAAGTGTTCAAGCGCGACAAGCTTGACGATCAGCCAGACTACGTTCAAGCCACAGCTTTAGACATCGTGAGCGAGTTTGCGACCCGAATCAATCGTCCTACTATTGTCGATGCACTGCTTGAGCTGCTTCAAGATCTCCGGCCGACGATGAGCATCATTGAGCAGAGGGAGGCAGGCCATTTACAACCCATCCGCCTGTCTGCCATGTCGCTTAAGTCGGACTCGGCTCTGGTACATCATCATGCAGCTACACGGCTCTGTGTTGATGTACTCGCCAGAGATGTATCTCAGGCTGATGTCAATGCCTGTGTTTCGCTTCTCGAGACCTGCACCTCTTTCGTGCTGTCCCCAAGCTGCACGGACAATGACCTTGGCCGAATGTTCATGGCAGGATGGGAATTGCTCAAGACGACATCTTCGACAGACGACCTGGTCCGGGTGGCCGCTATGGACCTGTCAATAGGCTGCAGTATGCATGACGGATTCGCCGCCGCTGTCGATATTGACATTGTCTGCGCGGAATGGTCAGACATGGCCTTACGGTGCAGGTCTTCGCCTATTGCGCACGACAGAGTCTTGGTCTTATCAGCGGCTCTTGCAGATCTTGAGCTACGTGAAGGACAGGCGGTTGGTTCTGACAAGGTCCAACGTCTCACCTCGATACTGTTCATGACCAAACTAGCAGCGCATGAAGATCAGGTACGTCTTGGCCTACCTCCTTGTAATGTCTCTAACCTTTCGCAGCCATACGACACTCGCTTCGCTGTAGCCACCGCTTTGAGCAAACTTGTAGCTAGCCTTGACATCATGAAGCAGGAGCCGATATATGCAAACTCGCTGGTCGATCTAGCCATCCTGACTTACGACCTCACAAACGACGATTACGATGATATCCGCGGTATCGCTGCTGAAATTGCAAGCAAAGTGCTCAATTTGACCCACAAAAGACCTTCAGCCAAAATTTCTCTGGCGGCGGGATCTCAGCTCTTGACTCGTCTTGTCCGTCACTTCTCAGGCAATGGTCACCTCGCCTCTGTCGCCACAGCCAGGCTTATGACGTTTCGATCAGGGGATGAGACACTCACTCCCGTATCTGGACTCCTGTCAGAGTACCTAAGGGGGGATAGTGCTTTGTTCGCCGAGGAGAAGCAGAACCTGTACATCGACCCAGCTCGAGAAGCCCGAGTCTGGTCTGGATTTGCCATGAAGTTTTCGCCATCCAGTATACAGACCGCACAGGTTGAGAGTCTCCGACGATGGACCTCCGAGGGCATCGAAGCGCTCATCAACGCCAGCAGCGTGCACAAAGGTGGACCACTCGGCTGGTCGTACAAACCCGACACTTTCGCTCTTGGGCTTCAGGTGATCTTCAATGCCCAAGTACTGCTGCACTGGCAACGCCAACGCAGGGGCCTGAGATTGCAAAGCGCGACGCTACGCCAGCAACTGCTTCAATTCTTGCAGGTTGGACGAAAGCAGGACCTGCATCCGATATGGTTGGATCAGCTCGAAAAGGCCCTGACCGCAGACTTGCTGGCGGGAGTACAAAGAGCGGGTCGTCTGCTCAACTGTGTTACACCACACGACACTTAGCCAACCACTTTTCACTATTACTTGGTCACCGACATATTGGATTCAAGTATTTGTTATTGTCTCATCAGGTGTGTCCTTCACGGTCAACATGATATACATACTCCCCTTTCCTTCCCCGACCCCTGTGTCCCAGATCATCGAGAACGCCACCAGAACCTCTCCATCATCGACTCCAAGCCGGACCGACTCCAACATCTACGATCACCTATCCCAATCTTCGCCACTAAATGCAACAATACCCTCCCCTCCAAGCCCTCCACCTTCGGAATCCCAACCCTCGCGGCCCACGCCTCACAATCTCAACCCTCCTCGACCAACACCCCATACCTGGGACCTCCTCTGTCCAACAACCACAACCCGCCCCTCCCCCCTTCCCCGCTCGCCCGGTCCTCTCGCTGCCAACACCCCCGTCCAACACGCGACCAAAGCCAAAGGCCAGACCCCTCCTCTTCCGCACCGCAATGCAACGCAACCACGTCATCATCCTCGTCCTACTGGTCTTCATCCTGGGTCTGCTGGTTTTCTGGGCGGTATGGTGCAGGGCGTTGGATAGGGAGATTGTGCACAAGACGAGACGCAGGGTGAAGAGGAGGGAGGATGTGGAGAGTCAGGGGAGTGGGGGGGTTTAGCTTATCGGAGCAGGGGAAAGGGGGAGGGAGGGGGGAGGGGTGGAATGGGGTGGGAAGGAGGTGGTGGGAGGGCCGGGGGAGAGTTGGGGGGAAGTAGAGATTGGGAACATGGAAAGACGCAGAGGTGATGGAAGGGAGACGGTAAAAGTTTTGACTTGCTGTTTTGTTTTGTGAAATTGACTTTGGAGTACTTTGACGTTTGATACACTTGCATAATACACCACTTTTTTGAAACCTTCCCCAGTTCGACTGATATCCGTGGACGAGTACCCCTAGTCCCCGTCCGTGATACACCCACTACTAGCATCCTTCACCAACTTGGCATACTTCTTCAACGTCCCCCGCTCGTACTTCAACTTGGGCGCGACCCACGCCTTCCTCCTCTCCTCCATCTCCCCCTCACTCACATCAGACTCAATCACCCTCTTCTCCGCATCAATCGTCACCGTATCCCCATCCTGCACCAACGCAATCGGCCCACCCTCCTGCGCCTCCGGCACCACATGTCCAATCAAGAAACCATGCGAGCCACCACTGAACCGTCCGTCCGTGATGAGCGCGACGTCGTTCCCCAGCCCCGCACCCATGATGGCCGACGAAGGCTTGAGCATCTCCGGCATACCGGGCCCACCCTTGGGACCTTCATAGCGGATGATGACGACGGTTTTCTCCCCCTGCTTGATCTCCCCCCGTTCGAGGGCGGAGATGAAGAGGTCCTCGGCGTCGAACACGCGGGCTTTGCCTGTGAAGACGGTGCCTTCTTTGCCGGTGATTTTGCCGACGGACCCGCCCGGCGCGAGCGAGCCGTGGAGGATCTGGATGTGACCGACGGGTTTGATGGGGTTGGAGAAGGGCCGGATGATGTCTTGATCGGCGGGGAAGGAGGGGGCGGATTCGAGGTTTTGGGCCAATGTGCGGCCGGTGACGGTCATGCCGGAGCCATCGATGACGCCTTCTGCGAGGAGGAATTTGAGGAGGGCAGGGGTGCCGCCGATGTTGTAGAGGTCTTCGAAGACGTATTTCCCTGACGGCTTGAGGTCGGCGAGGAAGGGGGTGCGGTCGGAGACGGATTGGAAGTCGGACGGGGTGAGGGTGATGCCGACGCTGTGGGCGATGGCGATGAGGTGGAGCACGGCGTTGGTGGAGCCGCCGGTGATGTTGACGAGGATCATGGCGTTTTCGAGGGCGGTGCGGGTGATGATGTCGCGTGGGCGGATGTCTTCTTTGAGGAGGTTCTTGATGGCGGCGCCAGCGGCGATGCACTCGAGTTGTTTGGCTCTGGATTGGGCTGGATTGGATGAGGAGCCAGGGAGTGACATGCCCATGATTTCGATTACAGAGGCCATGGTGTTAGCGGTGTACATGCCGCCGCATGCACCGCAGCCTGGGATGGAGTTGCGGATGATGTCGAATCGCTCGTTCTCATCGATCTGGCCGGTGATATGCGAGCCGTATGCTTGGAAAGCTGACACAATATCGAGCTTCGAGTTTGACGGTAGCTTGCCACACCCTCCTGCTGTTGTGCCTCCATACACCATGAGCGAGGGTCTGTTCACTCTTCCCATAGCCATGATCACACCAGGCATGTTCTTGTCGCAGCCTGGGATCGAGATGTTGGCGTCGTACCATTGGCCGCTCATGACAGTCTCTATCGAGTCTGCGATCAAGTCTCGTGATTGTAACGAGTACCGCATGCCCTTTGTGCCCATGGAAATACCATCACTGACTCCGATTGTGTTGAATTGCATGCCCTTAAGACCGGCTCTTTTGACACCCTCGTTCACCCTGTTGTTCAAATCCAACAAGTGCATGTTGCAGGGATTACCGCTGTACCAGACAGACGAGATACCGACCTGCGCCTTATCCATGTCCTCCTCGGTGAAACCAGTCGCGTAGAGCATGGCCTGGGAAGCACCCTGCGACTTGGGCTTTGTGATGAATCGACTCGTCTTGTTGAGGGCATCTTTGGGCACTGCTCTGGCGGCTTCACCGAGCAATTCGTCGTCTACAGAACTCCTCTGCAGTGGCGTCTGCGAGAAAGCTCTCCTGAGTCACTGTCAGTCAAGGATGCTGTAGCAAGTCATGTATACCCACGTATTGAGCCATTGCGTGCGTGGACACCACGAGGGCCTAGCTAGCCTTCCTGCCTGCCGCGACGCCAACATGATCGCTTATGTTTTTGGTGTCCAAAAAGCAAGACTCGAAGCTTTGCTCATGTTTGCTCCAAATATTCTGGCCGGGATCGGCGTGAATCAGAGCAGATCCCTCATGCTGGAATTGAAGCACTCCGATTGGCTACAGAGTCCCGGCCGTGGGTATAGACGAAATTTCATCCTCGCCTTCACTCCTCTTTCTTCTCTCGATACCAAACAAGGTCCAGAAATACCCTTGGGTAGTCATACACAGCCGTTGACTTTCCACATTCCCAGGAGACCAAGACGAAACCATTTCATCGCCATTCATAATCCCGGCTTGCTTCCTAAGTAGGATTTCGGGTTCGCTTTCGGCAGACATTCTTTTGTGGTATTGCAAGGCATGTGGCGAAGCAGATGTGATGGCCTGAGGAGCTTTTCTCTTCCATCAGCTATCCCAGCGTGCCCCTTGGTGCGCTCCCACATCCTGTCTGGCATGTTGTCTGGCATGTGAAATGAGCAAGTCACTTTGGAGCGCGAGATCCAATTCGACCACACAATCATTCAATTTTCTCTATGTCCATCGCTTCATTAAATTTACAATATGTGCATTTATCATGACCAGACCTCCCTACTCGTAAAACACTAAGCATCTGACCTCGATGCTCTGCCTCCCTGGCGCATCCTCTGGTGTATTAGGGTCGACAAATGCGGTATGCGGCGTGCAGTGGGCGATACCTTTTGCCTTGTCTCCCAACATTGTCTCGCTCTTGCTATCAAAGCACTTGATGAACATGACCTCCTCGGGCGTCATATCCTTCATGTAGTAGAATTTGTGCTTGTCGCTCGGCTTCACAGCGTAGGTCTCGCCCTTGACCTCGTATCCTTCCGTGCTCTTCGGATCTGCGGTTGGAAGGACCTCCTTACCACGATCGTCGTCGTCATGTGTGTCATTTGTCCCGTTCGTGCCATTGGCTTGGCGCTTGGGATAGAGTAGATCCACGTTCACAAAGTCGTCCTGTGTGGTCGACCGCCAGTCTACCACTGCGAGAGGAAAGTCGGACGCCGGGTTCTCAATCGACCGCCATACGTTGATGATCTGGTATCGTCCTTGGATCAACTGCTCTGCCTCTTCAGCCGGTAGATGTCTTCTGACTCTTGCTTCCGCCGCCGCGGGTGTCTGGTCAACATGAACTTGCTGGACAGGCTGGCGCGGCGATGACTTCTCACGTCGCCGGATTGTGTGGTCGAAGATGACCACCTTCTTGACGCCGGGCAGTTTTGAGCGTAGGAGGTTCTCCACGTCTTCGTAGTATGTAGCCCGGACTTGATCGTCATCGCGGAAAGACTTCTCCCGTGCCGTCTCTTTGTATAGCGCGAACCCAGAGATGTCAGTGGAGAATTTAGATTCCTGGCCTCGTACATTCTCGACTGAGTTCGGGTGATGAATGTACTCGAAGGATGTACCCGGACCATCCACTTTGGCCCAGGCCTTTTTGAAAGGCTCATTCGAGGTGTTGACCGTCGTCGGGTCGATGTACTTGAAATTTCCGGTCGTCATGTTGGAGATTGTCCTGATATGTGTTGTACGTGACAGAGAAGATATTCGGCTCGTCTTCAGGAAGGTTCTGGAGAGTGCTTGCATACAACAGAGAGTCGACTGGATCAATTTGAGGGCGTTGGGCTTTGATGAGCGACGGCGACGGTGACGGTGAAGGGCCCGAGACTATGAAATGATACCCCAAGAGACTGCACAAGGTGCTGTTATATACTCGTGTTTAATTGTCTGCTTACACGTCTATCTTAGTAATGTTACGGAACAATTGATTTCTAACAGACTCAGAGTTCCACATCCCCGACGTCATTTTCGAAACGAGACAAACATGCGGGGCTCTAAAGACATTCCCGGTCTGTGTCCGGCACTGCTGATTGATTGTCTCTAGCATAGATGCGTGAGCAAATTATTCACATGCTTATGCTTACACTCTGATATCGAGGATCGTTCAGTCATACTCGTCGTAATCATACCTGCCCATCTCTTTCTGGGTGCTGCACCACTCCTCACTGGCCAGTCCGATCTCCTTCCTCTTCGCCAGCATGTCTCGGTCCTTGCAAAAGTCACAAGCATAGTCGCATACACCTCCACTCTGGTCTCCAAAGTACTCGCTAATGAGCTTGTGCCTGCATCTCCTGGTCTCTTCGCAGTAATTGACCAGCTTCTGCAGGCTGTCCGCCCGCTGCTTGTAGGCTGCCTCGACTTTTGGCTTGCCCTTGTTCTTCGCCATCTCCTTCATCATCATGCTTGCTGAGCGATCACGATCTTCCCGGCTGTAGTAAAGGACGCAGACGCTGGCTTTGCCATCGCGACCAGCACGACCGGCTTCCTGGTAGAACCCCTCGAAGCTCTTCGGTATCTGCCAATGTACCACGAAGCGGACGTCTTCTTTATCGATACCCATGCCGAATGCAGTCGTTGCGACGACCACATCATAGCCAGGCTGATTGGTGACCCACTTTTGGAGGATCTCATCTTTCTCGGAGCTTTCTAACTTTGCGTGGTAAGCTTTCGCGCCGATTCCATCATACGTCAGACGCTCAGCCAAGATCTCGGTGTCGCGACGGGATAGTGTGTAGATGATCCCTGAGACATTCGATATTCTCTCGCCTGCAGCTGCAAGCTCGACTGCTCGCACCGTGTCATTCTGTCTCCTTTTGTAAATGTTCTTCATCCAGGCCAGGAATGCGTCATAGTGGTCTTCCTCCTCAGACTTGAAGCGAATCTCGTAGTGAAGATTTGGCCGGGACGTGCTCATGGTAAACGTTCGCAACTTGAGCATATCAAGCCCGAGGGTCTTGACGATGTCGGAACTGACTTTGGATGTTGCGGTCGCCGTACAGCATATCATCGGTACTTCGGGAAATTCTCGCTTGAAGAAAGACAGTTCCTGGAATGACTTTCGGAAGTCATGACCCCATTCGCTGATACAATGCGCTTCGTCTACGGCGATACGAGCCAGCTCCCCTTGCGAATGGATCGTGCGCAGGACTTTCCGGAAGTAATCCATCTCACAGAGCTCTGGCGTAACGTACAGGAGTTTGATGTTGGGGTGGCCGCATTTGAGGTCGTCCAGGATTCCATCTTTCTCGCCACGAGATGTCGCGCTGTTGATGGATGCTACCGGTATACCTGCAGCCTCCAGCGATGTGATCTGGTTTTTCTGCTCTAGTGTTAATCAGATATCCCAGAACCATGAGCCTGAAAGCATACCATCAACGCTAGCAATGGTGAAACCACGAGTGTCACTATAAAAGACTCAGATCTGTCATGAAGCTCGTTGGCATTCCACTTACACCCGATGTCGATGACAGCTGGAAGCTGGAAGCATAAACTCTTCCCAAAAGAGGTGGCGGCTTGGAGGTAGACATCATGTCCTTCGAGAGCAGCGGTGATTACTTCACGCTGCGTCGGTCTTGATTCATATCAGTAAATCTTTGATGCCTTATGATCAGGGTTAGCCTACCTGAAGCTGCTTTTGCCGAACGTGACACGGAGCGTGTAGTCAATGTCATGAAAAGGTTGAGGTCTCCGAACGCCCGGCATCGTGGGCAGCGATGTGTACAGCTCGCACACGCGATCGAAGCATGTCTATGTGGTAGAATGAACGATCTGTGCTGTGCAGTTTGAGTCGCCGTGGACCTGGATGTGTCGCAGATCCAGAAAGACACACAAATGGCAGTAAAGACAAGTCGCGTTGAATCGAAAGCGGGGCTTGGACAAAACTGTTGATTTGTGCGGGGGAGGAAAAAGGATTAATTACTGCCTAAACCACCAAAATGAGGTGGATTATAACTATATAAATACTTAATCTGGTGTACTAAAAGATAGCTAAATCAAAAGAACTCCTTAATAGTAGCAGATTAAGACAATAATTATCTAATTTAATTATAGATTAGTAAAATAGTAAGATAGTGTTTAGTTTAACCTTAGGATAAACTAACTTAGGGTCTTCTTAGCGCTCTAGCTTATGCCTCGGTTAATACACCCCTTTACTAAATAGCTATAACTCTATAATAGCTAGTTAGTAGACTACTAACTTAAGAGATAGCTATTATAAGAAGGTCTTATACCTCCTAGGTAGCAATAATTTAGTAAATCTATTAGCTAGTATATCTACTAATAGTATCTATATAACTAAGATAGGACTAGATAGATCTCTAGCTTAATTAATCTCTTGTTTTAGCTAATAATAATAAATATTAATATAGTAAAGATATATATTTAGCTTCTTAATTAGAGTAGTAATAAGACTAATAGTTTACTAATTGTTATACTAAATACTAACATGTTTAAGGGGATAGATAGAGGCTATTAGCCTTCTCTACTATATAGCTTACTTAGTAGTCTCTATAAGAGTAAGTAGCTTAGCCTCTATAGTTAATATTATAACTATTAGTTACTTTATAGCCTTCTAGTTAATTAATCCTTAAAACATCTTAAAGAGATAGCCTTAAAGGCTCTTCCTTATTAGGTAGCTACTAAAGCTAGTATCTAATAAAGCTTAAAAGATTAGTAGTAGTATTAAGCTATTAAAGATAAGAGCTAAATTCTTAGTTTTATAGAGATATTAGATTACTCTATTTACTATCCTCTAGTAAGTTAGTAATAGATTTATTAGATGCTCTAACAATCTAGAAGTAGTAAAGGCTATATTAGGCCTTATAATAACTACTACAAAGTTAATAGATTTAACCTTTTACTAATATAGGTAGATCTCTTATAGTAATACTTAGCCTTTATAAGGTTAAAGTATCTTAATTAGTAGTAGTGTTAATACTAGCCTTATTAGTTCTATAATAAACTTACTATATATCTATTATATATACTAGGCTTAGCTAAGCTAGAGTCTCTTTATTAGTCTATCCCTTATAACTTAGATAGCTAGAAACTAGCTTAGATCTTTAAGTACCTTTATTTTATATTTAGTATAGAGAGCTATAATAATAGTATTAGCTTTCTCTTTATACTTCTTAAGGTATATAATTGTAATATTATCTACAAAGAAGAAGATTATTATATTAAGAATTAGCTAGAGGTAAGAAGCCTTAGAGGCCTAAGTAAAACTAATACTCTTTAGAGTAGTAGTAAATTTAGTATACTAGAGAGCTAGAGCTTACTTAAGACTATATAAGGCCTTATTAAGTAAGAGAATTACATCTAATAGAGTAATACTAGGATAGTCCTTTATAAGATCCTCTATAACTAGCTTAAATCTAGTAGGGATAGTATAGTAAGTAGTCTTATTAATAGGACTATTAATATAAGTATTAATAACATCTATCTAGATAGCCTTTATATCTTTATAAGTAAGTAATACTATAAGCATTCTAAAGATCTTAGCTACTAGAGTTACTATATAAGTCTTAGATTCTATTAATTAGAAATTACTTCTTATATAGACTTTTACTTTATACTTTATAATCTCTTCTTTATTATTAACTTTATAGATAAACATCTATATTAAAGAGATAGGCTTACTAGTAGCTTAAGCTACTAGTATAATAGTCTATATATATTTTAAGTATAAAGTAAGTAATTTAACCTTTATAGCCTCTTAAAATTGCTTCTTATAAGAATAAGCCTTAAGTTCTCTAATATTAGCTAGTAGTAGTAGAAGATTGTCTCTTAATTCTAGCTTAGGCTAAGTTAGTGTTATTAATAGATAAGTATTAAAGGCTTAGTAATATCTAGGAGCCTTATTAGTTTATATAAGAGTAGTAATATATACTTACCTTCTTAGTTTTCTTATTCTTCTTATTATAAGAATATATTTAGGAAGAAGATTAGCTAACCTTATAGTAATTCTTTAAGGGGGTTACTTAGGCTAAGCTTTAACTACCCTTTTAGTCTAAACTTCTATCTTATCTCCTTTAGCTTTATCTCCTCCTATTAGTAGAGGAGATAGCTATATATTACGAACTGTCTAAACATAGTCTACGCTAGTAGTCTAAGCTAAGCTAAGAACGAGGGAGTTCTACTTCTATAGCAGTATAGTACTAAGGTAAGAGTTAGAGAAGGTATGTCCTATAGATAATAAAGTACAATTAGATAGTATTATAAAGACTAGCCTTAGCAATACTAGTGTTCGCTATCTAGACGAGGTTAACTATAGTACTTATATAAGGTAAGGACTGTTCCTATATATATGTGTTTTCTATTGCGTTCTCCGTGTACTCTATATACTCTATAGTAAGAGTTAGGGGCAATATAGAGTACACGTTCGCTAGTAACCTACGCGCTCTATAGTTTTAGAGGTAGAGCTACTAGAGAAGATAGAGAACTAGGTAAATATCGGGCTAGGTCACGTAATAATCTTAGTAGCTTAATTAGTCCTAACATCTCTACGTTCTAGCTATCCTACTAATTTGTAACATTACTCTCCTTCTTTAATTAAGTTGTCCTAACGAGTAAGTATCCTTTCTTGTCTTTACGCGCTATGTACTAAATATACCTCCTAGTTGTTAAAGGCATAGCAAATCTAGCACATCTATATAAAAGAATCTCTTAGAGTTTATTAAACTATTCGGAACTAATATGCTATAGGCTTATTCTCGTTACAAATCGAAGGGGCTAGACTATAAGGTCTATATTCGGTCGAGTATCTATAGCTAGTATATTATAAGTAATTACTTAAGTTATAATATTTAGGTAACAAAATTAAAATAGTAGCGTCTCTAGTCTAAGTATATTCGTTTACGAAAGAAATTAGTTATAGCTAAGACTACTAGAAGGGAAGCTAAAGAAGCTTATAAAAAGGCAAAAGAGGCTTATTAAAGAGCTATAGGTAATAAGCTTTGCCTACGCGAAGAGATATAAAAGTTAGAGGACAAGGTAGAGAAAGTAATCTCTCTAGAGGAAACCTGTATTTAAGTTCTAGAGTAAGAGGAAATACTATCGTCGGTAGATCCCGTTCTACTATAGAATTAGTAGTTATTTATGCTTAACTCTAATTAAGGTTCCTTATTTAGTAATAATTAGGGCACTTCTATTAGTTAAGTAGTCTTCCTTAAGCATTCTCGTTTTTATTTAGTGTTTAGAGTGCTAGGTCCGTCTAGTTAGTTTACTTAGGATAGATTCTCGATCTAGTAATCTAGAATTACTTACGAGGTAAGGTGCTTCTCTAGTTCCTATATTACTTCGCTATACTAATGTCCCTTCTAGTGAATAAGATAGTAGCGTTTTCCTTTTATAAGTTTATAACGTAAAACTCTTTTAATCTTATACTGTAGCTCCTATGTTTCTTTATCTAGTTTAATAGGTCTAGGTATAGTATTCTATAGTACTTTCTTTAGTAGTAATATATAAAAGACTAGGTAGATCCTTATGTATCTTAGTAGTTCTAGTTTATATACATTCTCGTTTTTCTTTTCTAGGATCTTAAAGGGTCCTAGTTTAGTGTAGTTAAGTTTCTTACTTAGTTATTTCGTTTTAATGTTTTTACTAAGGAGGTAAACTTTCTCTCTCTCCTATAGAATTAGTCCTATAATTCTCTTCTAGTTAGTAAACTTTGCTATTCTTTGTAATATAAATACTATATTATAGTATAGCTAGTTATATAGTTTCTTAATATTAGCTACTAGTATGTTAGTATCCTTAGATACTAGCTTAATTCTAAGTGTGTTATAGTATAGATCCGGGTGTATTCTATAGTTTATATAGAATAGTAAAATTCTATTTGCTAACTTTCTATTGTTAATAGCGAGCTCTACGAGTAGTAATAGTGTCGCCTATAAGTCTTGCTTATAGTTTAGGTAGCATCGTAGGTACTACTCTAGTACTTAATTTGCCTATTTAGTTTGTCCGTCCGTTTGTAGGTGAAAGGAGGTTAATAGCTTATGTTTAACTCCTAGTAGGTCTATAAATAATTACTAGAATTATAACGTAAATAGCTTATCCCTGTCGGTTATTAGGTCTCGTAGTACTCTATGTTATAAAACGATTATTCGGAGGAAGATAAAGACTATATCCTCGGCAGTTACTATTGTCTTATATAGTATAAAGTAGTAATACTTCGTAAACCTATCTACTAGGACTAGAATACTATTATACTTTACACCTATAAGAGGTTCTTCTAATAGTAGTAGAGGTCCTATAAAGTCTATCGTAACTAATTGCTATAGTTTGTCTAGTGGTAGCAAGGGTTATAGTAGGCTATATAGTTTATATCGAGAGTGTTTAGACTTATAGTATATATCGTATACGGCAATATATGTCTTAACATCGTTTCGGAGTTCTTTCTAGAGGTAGTTTTATGTAATAAGTTTAATAGTCTTATTAATCCTGCTATGTCCTATAGTTAGGTTATTATAGTATATTTAAATAACTTCTTTTTTCTGTTCTTACGTAAGCTTCTAGGTAAGGCTATATAACTACTTTACCTTTAGGTGCTTATAGACTAAAGCGCTGTCTTACTACTTTAGTATAGAGGCCTCTATTATTATTATGTTTTTTAAGTAATCTAGCTAGCAGCTAAGAGCGTCTACTCCGCTATTCTCTAATCCCTTAACATAGTAGATCTAGAAGTTATAGCTTATAAGTGTTTCTAACTATCGAACCTATTGTCTATTAAGAACCTTAGTTATTGTCTAATATAGAAGGTTCTTATAGTCGGTGTAGACTTATATAGGTAAGGTTGTCCCTTCTAGGTATACTCTCTATTCGCGGAACACTTCTATAATCGTAAGTAATTCTTTGTTATATATGTCATAGTTAAGTTTAGGTCTAGTCATTTTTCGTAAGTAGTATACGATCGAGTAGCGTTGTCCTTCTACGTCCTTCTACGCTAGATACGCTTCTATTGTAAAGTTTAAGGCATCCGTTTCTAGTAGTACTTATCGGTCTAGGTCGAAGAGTACTAGGATAGGTACTATTATAAGTCTAAGCTTTAGCTCCTTAAAGGCCTACTTATATCTCTTGTTAAAGATAAAGCTAGTTTCCTTTTTCGTAAGGTTAGATATTAGCGTAGCTACCTTAGAGAATCCTTCTATAAACTTATAGTAGTAGTTAAAGAACTCTAGTAGCGCTTAAATCTCCTTAACTATCGTAGGTTCCAGCTAGTTATTTACTAACTTAATCTTCTTTAGATCAAGTCCGATACTATCGGTAGATATAATATAGCTTAGAAATTATATCTTATATTTATAGAACTTACACTTAGAGAGTTTTACTAGTAGGTCTTTTTCTTTTAGTTTCTATAGCACTTTATAAACATGTCTTATATGTTTATTATACATCTTTAAGAAGATAATAATATTGTCTAAATATACTAAGATAAAGTTATTAAGGTATTCTTATAGAGTGTTATTAATTAACTCTTAGAAGGTTATAGGAGCGTTAGTTAACCTAAAGAGTATAACAAGGTACTTATATAGACTCTATTATGTCCTAAAAGCTGTCTTCTACTCCTTGCTCTCCTTTATTTATACTTAATAATAAGCGTCCCTAATGTCAATTACGGTAAACTATTTAGCTCTAAGTAGTCGGTCTTAAAGTTTATTAATCCTTAGTAGGGGATAGTAATTCTTCCTAGTAAGTGTATTAAGTTTCTAGTAATTAATGTATATTTGTAACGTTCTATCCTTTTTAGGTGTAAAAAGCACTCCGTACGTAATAGGTAATTTTAATAGTCGTATAAATCCTTTAAGTAAGTACTTGTTAATATAGTTCTTAAGGACGTTCTCCTCTTATTTCGATAGTAGTATAAGACCTTAATAGTATATTAGGGGTTTACTCTCTTTAAAGAGTATTTCGTAATTCTATAGTTTATGTTAGAGTAAGGCTATAATGCCTTCTCTTTCTTTAAATAAGTCCTTAAAGTCTTTATATTCTAGCGGAAGTGCTTAATCGCTTACACTAGCGATAGCTCTAACTATTAGTCGTACCTATACTATTCTTATAGTTAGTATCCGTAGAGCTAATTATGCTCTCTACGTTCTATAATTACACTTAGGGAATTCGAGTGTTTCTTTAATCTAGTCTACGTCTAGGTTATATTATTGTAGCTAGTCTATACTAAGTACTATATTATACTATATATTAACTATATCAATCGATTGTTTTTCCGTATATGTTTCGATTTAGATTATAACGTTTCGTAGTTCCTAAGTAACTTTCCCGTCCTTCCCTATAGGGGTTCTATCTGCTATAGTAAGTAGGTAAGGTAACTCCTTCTAGTGTTAATAAGGTTTAAGCTAATTAGTAACTATTATAGAGACGTAGCTTCGGTTAGCTCCCGAATCTATTATTACTCTTACCTTACTCCTTTATATTTTAACTTCTAGTATAAAGTAATTTAACGTATAGATCTTTATTATATTAAGGCTTTAGCTAGTGTTATTGTCTTGCCTTGTTAGGCGACAACTAGCTAGTTTTTTGTCATTATAGCGCCTTAGATAAGTAGTTAATCCCTTCTCGTACGTATCTATTATTAATATTATACCTATTAGGCTAGTCGTGTCTTGTTATTGTTTAATATAGTAAGGTAGACTTCTAGTGCTTAAGTTCCTTAATGACCGTAAAGTTCGATAATCCTCTATTAGTTACACTAAGTAGTGTTATATACTTATATTAGTATAACTATTCCCTCTAGGTGTAGCTAGGTATTAGCATTAAAGACGAAAGTAGGTTAAGTAGATTTATCTTGTTATATTCTATTCTAGTAATAGATGTATATTATTATATAGTTTCTCTATATCTCTATAAGATATACTTTAAGTCGTCTACCCGATAGTAGTATATTATTATTGTTGTTAGATAAATTGTTATCTATATTGTTATATTATAGTTGTTCGGCATATTCTTTGTTATATTTCTCTTTGTCGCTACTGTCTCTAGTATAGTTATAGTTAGTAAGGCTACACTAAGTGTATTCCCGTACTTAGCTATAGGGAATAGTACTACCTATTTTAATTACCGAGAAGTCCGTAGTATATTTAAGACTAATAGTCTCTTCTCTAAGTACATCGTGTAAGTAAATAGTATAGTACTATTTATAATCTAGATTTGTATATTTCTAGAGCGATACATAATATGCCTTTCCTTATAGTTCGCTATAAGGGCTAAAGGTAAGACTACTATATTATTATATAGCACTTACGTCCTAATACTTCGTCTTAATAATTGTATATTAGTGATTATTACTAACTATCTTCTAAGGTTAGTTACTATTACTACTAATTATAGAAAGCTCTTCTAGGTCGGGTTCCTAGTCTAGCTATTTCGTTAGTTACCTACGCTTAGATAGCTTATATAGGAACTAACTAGATCCCTACTTGTCTAATAAGTAAATATAATAAGAGTTATTATAACATGCTATCTATAATAGCGTTGCGTATTAACTTTGTTATTTGCTGTTAGTTATAGAAATATTAAGCGTAACATCTAGAGAGAATTCTATTACCTCTCGAGTTATTATAGACTTCTTTTATATTTCCTTGCCTACGCTAAAGGTCGTTAGGTCTTCTATAGTAGTGTTAGCCTTTTTCTCTACTAGCCTAGCAACTATTATATGTAATCTATTAGCTAGTACCCCTTATCGGTAGTCCCTAGCTCGATGCCTAAGTCTTTTACACTTAAAATATAGATTGTCTTATCTATACTTCTCTCTCTCTTTTCTACTAAGGAACTTTCCTCTATAACTTCGGCCTTATACCTATAAGAGGCAACCTTCGCGTATAGCGTTAAGTTCTATAGAGTCTCTATAGTTTCGGGAGAAACGCGTATATCTAGTGTTTACCTTATATCCTCTATAACGTTCTATACGTCGTTTGTAAAGTTAGTTATTAATAGCAATTATAGTATCTACTAGTTCTTAGAGGCTATTAGGCAGCTCGAGTATTATTTAGTCTTTAACTAAGTCGCTTAGTCCTTAGTAGAATACTAAATGTTTAGTACTATTATCCTAGTCTAGGTACATTACGAGTTATTAGAACTAGAAATAGTACTAGGCTATAGACCTACGTTGTTGTAGTTGTCGGATCTTTATCGTAGTAACATATTCCTTATTAGATACATTAAAGACTTACTTAATCTTTACCTAGAAGATACTAAAGCTCTTAAAGATAGCCTTTATATCTAGGCCTAGTTATCTACCTAGGTAGCTACTTATATAAGGCTTAAACCACCTAAAGGCGGCGCCTTTAAGGTGTATCCCGGCATAGAGAACCTTTACTACGTCGTTAGTGTACTTGTCTCTCTCTAGAGCGAAGAAGGCTTTAAGTTAAACAAGGAAGTGCCTTAAGTAGGCATAGTCCCTATAGAAGGGTTCTACCTCTAACTTAGGCTTACTCCGTCCTTCCCCTATACTAAGAGACCTTCTATATTCGCTCGAGATTAAACTAGTAGTAGACATGTCGTTAATAGTAAGCTTTCCTAGCTTACTAGTAATTAAAGATACTAATAGTAACTTAGAGCAAGAGTTACTTATTAACCTTGTAGTGTACTATACTATAGTAAGGGTAGTTAAAATGTTACGAACTGTCTAAATATAGTCTACGCTAGTAGTCTAAGCTAAGCTAAGAACAAGGGAGTTCTACTTCTATAGTAGTATAGTACTAAGGTAAGAGTCGGAGAAGGTATATTCTATAGATAATAAAGTACAATTAGATAGTATTATAAAGGCTAGCCTTAGTAATACTAGTGTTCGCTATCTAGACGAGGTTAACTATAGTACTTATATAAGGTAAGGACTATTCCTATATATATGTGTTCTCTATTATGTTCTCCGTATGCTCTACGTACTCCGTAGCGAGAGTCGGGGGCAATATAGAGTACACGTCCGCTAGTAACCTATGCGCTCTATAGCTTTAGGGGTAGAGCCGCTAGAGAAGACAGAGAACCGGGTAAACGTCGGGCTAGGTCACGTAATAATCTTAGCAGCTTAATTAGTCCTAACGTCTCTACGTTCTAGCTATCCTACTAGTTCGTAACACTATACTACTATAGATAGTAGTAAGGCTAGAGTATTAAAGAACTATTTATTTAGTAAAGATTCCTAGGTCTAAGCTAGGTTTAGATCTAGAATAGCCTTATCTAATTAGTCTAATAAAGGTAGTAACTAATCTAGTATAATAGGGTAACTCTTATCTAGCTACTAAGATAGGCTTAGCTCTTAATCTAGATTACTCTAACTTAGAGTCTAAGATAGTATCTAGTTCGGCTACTAAACTAGATTCTAAACTAGATTCTAAACTAGATTCTAAACTAGATTCTAAACTAGATTCTAAACTAGATTCTAAACTAGATTTAGTTTAGTTATTCTCTCTGCTTTATATACTCCTTTAGATTTATTAACCTCCTATAGGAGCCTTAGTAGATTAAGTAATCTAATTAGTTTTAGCTAAGGTTATTCCTCTAGCTTATAGAACTAAGTTTTATTAAATCTAATATCTCTTATTCTAATAACCTTCTTAGAGGCTAATATAAAGATCCTAAAGATATTAGTTAAGTTATAGCTAACTAGATAGCTAATATAAGCCCTTAGTATAAGCTTATTACTACTTATAATAAGCTTATCTAAAGTATAAGCTTTATATCTAAGTAGCCTAAGATAAGTAACTAATAGAGAACATCTATAAACTAGCTTAAAGAGAGTCTTTTAGTCTAGCTTCTTAAGAGGTATTCTATTAATTAGATAGGCTACTAATCTATATAGTTTAGAGTTATAAGGGCTTAGTATTAGAGCGGCACTTAGTAGCGGCTAGTCCCGCTTATATAATATACTTAAATATCCTATATAGCGCTTACGCCTAGGGCTTAATAGTAATTAGTTCTACTACTAACGGACTATTTAGTTAGATAGGCGTTCTCTATATTACGATATATGTAGCTTTAATATAAGGCTTTAATAGTTCTAATTACTCCCCTACAGTTGTAATCTATTAGACTCTATAGATAACTAGAACTCTATTAGCGAGGCGCTAGTACCTTACGTAATTAATGTTATAGAGATAGACTCTATCGAGTAGACTCCCCTAGAGAAAGAAGAGACCCTTACGGAGTAGCTACTACACCTATATACTAAGTATAAGTATTTAGAGCTAAAGCTTAAGGCTTAGAGCCTCGAGGAAGAGATTAAGTAAATACACTATATACGCGATATAGAATACTACTAAGGAGGCTTCGACTATAGCTCGCGTGCTTCTACTAAGCCTATAGTAAGTAATACTAGCATATAGAGTATATATAGTAGCGGCGGACTATTCGTAAGGCTATTCTCTAGATAACCTCGATTAAGGGAACTCTATCTCTACTAGAGTAAGACTCTAAAAGAGGTAAGATCCTTCCTAAAGAATCTCGAGGTTATCTTTACTCTAGCCCCTAAGGCTTATTCTACTAACTAGTAGAAGGTGCTATATAAAGTTATATTCCTTATAGGCGAGCTAGATAAGATATAGTACTACTACTACTATATAGATAGCCTAGAAGACTATATGTAGGAGTAATTCCGCTAGTTTATATAGAACGCAGTTAATAACCCTATTAATCGTAGAGTGCGTATAACTCTTATATATAAGAGAGCCTAACAATATAAGGGCTAATCTATCTAGGCCTTCGCCTCGGAACTTACTACCCTTAAGAAGTAACTAGCTCTCTACTCTAAAGAGTAGAGGGTATACTATCTCCTTACTAAGCTATAGTCTATACTACGTACTACTATTATTAAACACTATACTATTCTAGCTACGTGCTAGAAGTTAGTCTCTTTAGACTTATGTATTAAGTCTATAGACTATACTAGTAGTAAGTATACTATATAGAAAGATAAAAGTAACTACCTACGTAAGTATAGTAGTTATAGTAGCTCTCGAGAAGAATACTACTACTAGTCTAGTAGTAGCTCTTAAGCTTACTATAAGCGTAAAGCTACTAACTTACCTACTAAATAGTTTAGTAGGCAAGGAGGTTCCTCCGATAAGTAGAAGAGAAACGCTAAGTACTATAGTTGTAGTAAAACTAGTTATATTAAGCCGGAGTATAAGTCGAAGCACCTATAGAAGAATAGCGAGTCTTAGGCAGTGTATAAGGTTACTACTATAGACAAGTCTAATAACTCTAAGTCGGGAAACTCTAAGGGCTTAGCTAAAGAGCGTAACTAAGCCCTTCTTCTCTCCTAATTAACGCTTATCTATCGCTACCCTATTATAGCGCTATTATAGTGCCTGTAGAGCACAAAAACTACACGTTCCTTATAGACAATTATATAGAAGTTAATCTTGTGTCTTAGGCATTTACTCTTCGTTATAATCTACTAAGAGTTAAGCATACTTAGTATCTAAGTATCTCTTTCTTTATAGAGTAAGCCGAATTCTACTATAGCGTGCACTAGCTTTACATACGCCTAGTAGACTTCTATAGTAACCTTAGGGAGACAATTAGCCTCTTCTACGCTATAGACTTAGGACTAGGCCCTCTAGTCATTTTAGAGTGCCTATAGTAGAGAAGATAGTATATAATTATAGATAGCGCTATAGACAACTAGTCGTATAGCTACTCCTTATATATAGTTTACTTACGCGAACTAGAAGACTTTATAAAGGACCTTAAGAATAAGCCGAGGGTATATACTATAGTATAGACTCCGTCTAAGGACTATACTTACGCCGTAGACGACCTAGCTCTACTATTAGAGTTTATAGAGTTCTTCGATGTCTTTGTCTATAAGGATATTATAAATCTACTACGCCCCCTAGGCGCTAAGTATATAATTAAGCTAGAGCTAGGCAGAAGGTCTCTGTTTTAGCCCTTATATAATCTTTTAGTTAAAGAGCTTAAAGTACTTAAGAACTATCTCGAGACTACTTAATTAAATAGGTAGATTAGGCGCTCTATAAGCGAGATAAGTACTTCTATCCTGTTCGTGCCTAAGAAAGATAGTAGTCTATACTTATATATAAATTATTAGGGCTTAAACGAGGTAACTATTAAGAATCGCTACCCGCTTCTACTTATTAGTAAGACGCTTAATTAGCTTAGGTAAGCCTAGTAGTTCTCGAAGCTAGATCTTAAGGATACCTATTATAGGATCCCTATTAAGTATAGCGACAAGTAGAAGACTATATTCCGTATGTGCTATAGCTATTTTAAGTACTTAGTTATGCCTTTTAGATTAACTAATGCCCTAGCTACCTTCTAAGTATACATTAATAAGGCGCTAGGTAAGCTAGTTAATACTATCTATATTGTCTACCTCGATAACATTCTTATCTATAGCAATTTAAGAGAGAACTATATATATTACGTTTATAAGATTCTAGCGAGGCTATAGAAGTTTACTTTATATACTAACCTTAAGAAATATAAATTCTTTACTAAGGAGGTAGAATTTCTTAGCTATATTATCTCTACTATAGGCGTCTTAATAGATCCTAGTAGAGTAACTATAATTAAGAATTAGCCGAGGCTAAAGAGTTATTATAAGGTCTAGTAGTTTACTAGCTTTATAAACTTCTATTATTACTTCGTGTAGTACTACTCTAAGATTATTGCCCCCCTCTCTAGCCTCCTTAAAGGCTTAGTAAAAGGTCGTAAGTATAGCTCTTTTATATAGAGCGTAAGTAAATAGTAGACGTTTAAGGACATTAGAGACATATTTACGCGTACCTCTATTCTCTACTACTATAATTCTACACTGCCCCTATGTATTAAAAGTAATATATTAAAGTTTATAGCAGTAGCGATTCTATCCTAACTATTTAATAGTGCTTAGCACCTAATAGCCTTTTAGTTAAGGAAGTTTATCCTAGCTAAGTACAATTACGAGATGTATAACTAAGAGCTATTAGTAATTATATATATATTTAAGTAATAGTAATACTACCTCGAAGGTGCCTTATATATAATTTAAGTACTTACTAACTATAATAATCTCTAAGGATTTATAAAGCTAAAATAGCTAAATAGCTAATAAGCTTACTAGGCTACCTTCCTTGCTGCTTTTAACTTTATAATAGAGCATTAGCTAGGCACGAGGAACCTAGCTAATATACCCTCGAGGCGCCTTAACTACGTAGCGGAAGAGTAAGAGGTATTATATCTCCTTTCTACCCTTTAGAATAAGCTTTATATATAGGACTAGACTACTAACGTTAAGAAAGCTACTCCGCTTATTAGACATATCTACGCTATATATAAGGCTACTCTAGGACAGGCCTAGGCTACCTATATGCCGTATAGTAGTAACTTCTCTTTTAAGAACTTCTAGAGGCTTATAACGACCTAGCGAGTCGTAGTTATAGCAACTATAAGGGAGGATCCCTTTAAAGATTCGTCTACTAACCTAATATTAGTAGTAGAGCTACTATAAGAATAAGACTTTAAGATTATAAAGCTACGTTTATAAGCGAGGAGTAGTAGAGACAAAAGTAGAGCGCTATAGAATATATAAGATAATCTTCTCTTCTATAAAGAGTTACTAGTTATTCCGAATAATAGCGCGCTTAAGGCATAGATACTATATATACTATAACGGCAAATAGGCTAGTTACTTTAGTAAGGATAAGACGCTTAAGCTCCTATTATAGAAATACTTCTAGCTAACTATAAGAAAAGATATTAATAACTATATATAGTTATACTAAGTTTGCTAGAAGTATAAGGCGCGCTACTATTACCTCTATAGCGAGCTACGTACGCTACCGATACTAGACCGCCTATAGTAAGAAATTATAATAGATTTTATTACTAACCTACTACCGAGTAAGCGAGGTAGTAGCGTCTATAATATAGTACTAGTAATTGTAGACTATTACACTAAGATATTACTATATATCCCTACTACTAAGAAGTGCACGTCTATAGAGCTAGTAGAGATTCTATATAACTACGTTATTCGCTATTATAGTGTCCTAGGGGGGAATAGTAAGCAATCGAGAATCGGTCTTTACTAGCTAGTTCTAGAGTAAATTCTGTTACGAAACGTATATAAAGCGTAGGCTTAGTATAGCCTTTTACTCGTAGATAGATAGTTAAACTAAGTAGTAAAACTAAACGTTAGAATAGTACCTAAGGTGCTACTATATAGAGCTATAGAACGACTAGGCCGAACGTCTATTACAAGTGGAATTTATAAGCAATAATAGCGTTTATACTATGCTACGTATAAGCCTCTTCTAAATAATATATAGCTACTATCTAGAGTTAGAGGTAATAGCTATTAAGTCTCGGGACAAGACTTTAGAGAGAAGAGTACTAGTAGTAGTAGAGTTAGCGTAACGCTTATAAGACATATATACGAAGCTAGTAGAGTAATAGAAAGAGGCTTCCGCCTACTAGGCTAAGTACTACAATAGGAAGTATATACTAAAGGTATATAGTATAGGTAACTTAGTACTACTCTCGGCTAAGAACTTATAGCTACCTATACTAAAGAAGAAGATAGAACTACAATTCCTTAGCCTATTCTATATACTCGACACAATTAAATTATAGGCGTATTACCTAGCTTTACTAAGTTAGTATTACATCTATAATGTCTTTTATATATCTCTTCTTAAACTATAGATAGGTAGAGCTAGTAAGGAGCTAGAAGAGAGTATACCTCTCGCTAACGAAGTAGATAAGTAGATAGTAGAGAAGATTCTAGGCAGGAGAACTACAAAGGGTAAGGTATTCTACTTAGTAAAGTAGAAGGACTAGCCTATTAAGTTTAATAGCTAGGAACCTAAAGAGAATTATATAAATATAAGAGAGCTAATTACTATGTACAAGTTATAGCTAAGAGTAGCTAAGAAAGGTTACTAAAGGCGTAGATTATAGAGTATATAAGTAGATAGATTATATAAATATATAAATAGAGTAAAGAGTAGACTCCTTACCTAGGGAAATATATTTTAATAAAGCGCTATACTTGCGCTACTATTACGGGTATTAACCTAAACTCTATGCTCTATTATACTCTATATAAGGCCTTATTATAGGTATAGCGCTAGGGACGTACACCTGTCTCGTATGTGCCTACTTATCCTTACTATTCTCCTTGTTTATCTCTATACTAAGATTCTCCCCTATAGGTGCTATAGGGGCTATAAGCTACCTACTAGCTATAATATAGTCGATTTTAGTAGTAGAACTACTAGAGTTACGCACTATCTAAACCTATTAGCTATGTTTATAACGTATATAGAGCATAGTTTAACTTACCTCCTTACCGATAGTAATTAAGCTATAAAGGCTATACCTAATCTTCTATAGTTTCTTAACCTTCTTACGCTTAAGTATAACACTACTAAGTAAGCTACCTATAGGCCCTATACGAGGAGTTAAGACCTTACTAACGACCTTGTTCTTATTAGTGTAGTATACCTTAAGTATAGTCTTAAACTTCTTAACCTTAGAGACGTTCTTATAGGCTATAGCATATATATACTTCTTAGCTATAGTGATGCCGGCCTAGTCGGGGGCCTTAAGCTTAGTAACTATGTTAAAGGCGTCGATGTATAAGTTATATAGGATAGATAGAAGTAGCTCGTATATGTACTTATTATAGGCGTAGTGTTCGCACTTATAATAGAAGAAGATACTAAAGTTACCTCTAGTATAGACACGACCTACTATAAATTAGTTATGTCCCTTATAAGAGCTCTATTAGCTTACTCTTAGCAACGCTATTAGTATACCTAGTATAGGTATTAGCCTTCTCTTTAGAAAGTAAGAGAGTTATAGAGTTAGCGCTAGCAGTAATAGCTCCCTAGGCGCTAGTAGACCTTACGCTATAAGTGTTAGCTATAGGGGGGCCGGAGTTAAATAATATAATAGTTATAGGTAGTATACTTATATAGTAAGAGGTTAATAAAATATAAATGTGTTTTAGGTAGAAAAGAAGAACATAAGGGGGAATAATAAGATAATATAGACTAACCTCTAGTGTACTATATCTTTATTATAGCTACTAGCGCAAGGCGTATATCTCCTATAATACTACTAGAAATTCTAAGAAAAGTAATATTATTACTGCCGATTAGCTTTAGCGCTATAGCAACTAGACAAACGCTCCCCTAGGAACTAGATTCCTAGGACTACTACTACTAGACATTATATAAGACACATACGAGGCCTTTATAAAAATGCCTTAACTACCTTACGCCTATATTACCTCTAAATAATACTATATATTATACACTTCCGGTCGAGAGCTAAGGATAGCTCTCCTAGAGGAGGAGGCAATTATAAGAGCTTAGTATTAGAGCGGCACTTAGTAGTAGCTAGTTCCGCTTACATAATGTACTTAAATATCCTATGTAGCGCTTACGCCTAGGGCTTAATAGTAATTAGTTCTACTACTAACGGACTATTTAGTTAGATAGGCGTTCTCTATATTACGATATATATAGCTTTAATATAAGGCTTTAATAAGAGTATAATTCCCTTAGTAGATTAGTAAAGATAGTAATTGCTCTTACTTTCCTTAATAGTATAGCTCCTATCCTTTTATTATAACTATTCTAAGCTTAAGTATAGAAAGTAGATAGCTTATAATAGATTTCTTTACTATTTAGGAAGATAGTAAATTTAAGGCTAAAGGCTCTCTTATTATTACTTCTAAGGAATTTAATTTTAAAGCTAAAATTACTTTTAATATAAGTAATTATCTTAATATAGATTTTATTAATCTTATATCTATAAGTATAGGTAGTAACTAGTTAATAGTTAGTAGTTCTATAAGTAAAGTAGCTTATATATCTTACCTTATTATAGCTAGTAAATCTATTAATAATAATATTAAAGGTAGTTCTCTTAAATAGCTTTAATATAGTAAGTTTATTGTTAGAATTCCTTAATATAATCTACTAAGTATTTAATAGCTTATAAGTCTAATATAGAGACCTAAGATAAATTAGTTAAGCTAAACTAGGCTTAGTTAGAGTTAGTTTACTACTAACTATAGTAGTTAGAAGGTAATTAATAGACTCTAGGCTTAGATAGCTTATAACTTTATACTAAGATTACTTAGTCCTTATAGTAACTATAGTAAATACTAATAGTAGACAATTATTATTATTCCTTAATACTATAGTAGTAATATTAGAAGCTTTAGAGTTATTCTTAAAGATATATTAGTTATACTTTAGTATAACTAAGAAGAGCACTTTTCCTTTATAGCTAATCTCTATAGTTTAAGTGTTCTAGTAGACTCTACTATTAATAAACCTCCTAAGGCTAACTAGATTAGTTATAATTAATAGTATATAGGCTACCTTTATAAGATAGATAGTTATAGGCTTTCCTTTATAAAGAGCTATAATATTAATAGTTCTTTAACTCTTAATACTAAGTAAGGTATTACTATAGAATAGTTTTTTATAAGGTTCTATAATTCTAGTAACCTTATATCTGTCCTTTATAGTGTAATTATAGATATAATTAGTTACTCTAGAATCTAGTATCTATAAGTTAGAGATATTACTAGTAGCTAAGATAAATACTAAGTATAATCTAATAGTAATAGCTATATTAATTAATACTAGTAGAGTTAACCCCTTCTAATGTTATACTTCCTTAGTAATAGAAGCCTTAATTCTCTCTTTAAGAGTCTTATTATTTAGCCTTTATTTAACCTCCTTTATAGTTTACTAGTTTAGTGTTTATCCTTCTAGCCTTAGATACTTATTTAAGTAATAGCACTTAATCTACTTATACTAGCCTTAGTATATATATTTAGGCTCCCTAGGGAGACTAGGTTTCTTATAAAGAATATTCTTAGTAGCTATAGAGAAGGCTATAGCTCCCTTACTAGCCTTTATAGTACTATATAGCTTATAGAGTTTATAAAACTATCTAAACTTAGTAATTAGTTTAAGTATAGTTAGTAGAGTTAGTAAATCTAGATTAATAAGATACTTATTAGTAAATACTAGTTTAGCCTTTAAGATAGAGAGCAAGAAGTTTCTCTATAGCCTTAAGCCTTAAGCTTCTAGTAGATTATAGTTCCTAGCCTTATCTATAACCTCTTTCTATTACTAAAGCTAATAGTCTATATTCTATAAGGAAGAGCTAGATAGCTACTTCCTCTAGAGTGCTTTAACCTTAAGCTAAATAGCTATATTAGATAGAGTAAATCTATTCTTTAATACTCTAAGGATAGCCTATAGATAAGGATCCCCTTCTAGTTAGATAATAGTAAGAACTTATAGTGTAATTAATAACTAAATAAGGCTAGCTAAATTAGTTAAGGCCTTATACTATTTGTTATATTATACTTATTCCTCCTTATATATCTAGAAGAATACTAAGAAGTTAGTATTTACTACCTTTAGCCTCTAAGGCTTAGGAAGCCCTTCTAGTTTAATAGTTTTCTAGGGATTAATAAGGTTCTATATCTTAGTATTTAATACTCTTATCTTAATAATATATAGCTAGCTAGCCTATTTAGCTAATATAGCAAGAATAATAGGTGTTCTAGCTATTAAGGTATTAGTATCTATAGTTATTTATCCCTTTATTAATACCTAAATCCTATAGTTATAGTTAAGGTAGTTCTTAATAGATTCTAATACTTAAAAAGCAAGATAGTAGAGAATTAACTAATAAATAGAGTAGGAAAGTAACTAAGTAATATACTTATATAAGGGTAGTTATACTAGACTTATAACTATTAATTTATATAGGGGAGGAAAAAGAATTAATTACTACCTAAACTACTAAAATAAGGTAGATTATAACTATATAAATACTTAACCTAGTATACTAAAAGATAGCTAAATTAAAAGAACTCCTTAATAGTAGCAGATTAAGACAATAATTATCTAATTTGATCATGGATTAGTAAAATAGTAAGATAGTGTTTAGTTCAACCTTGGGATGAACTGATTCAGGGTCTTCTTAGCGCTCCAGCTTATGCCTCGGTTGACAAAAACGCGAAGTCATGTGATTCAAATTGATTCACACTTCGACAAGAGTAATTCAAACCTTACTGCAAACTCTAACACAGTCCACTATTGCCCTGCGACGACGGACCTCAGCCATTGTCGATGGCATGAATGGCTGTCTTGCTCCCAACGTCGCCCTCAGATAGGAGCTGGTGAATTGATTGTTAAGCAATGAAGTCACAATCCTCCAGCGTCAGATTGCTATCGGCCCACTGTTCGCCGATCTCTCACAACCACGAGACGGAGTCAGGATAAGTATCTCTCATATCTCGAGAACAACGTCCAGGACCAAATCTCGGTGATCAATTTGTTCCCTGGTCTAGAGTCGCTAACAAGGTGCCGAAGATGACATTCGGCGTAGTCTCCCCAAGGATATTCAAGCCTCCCGGCTATGTGGTCGCGACTTGCTTCATCTCGGTAGCAGGCAAGAACGCCCTTGAGGGCTTCGTTTGACGGTCTACTGACAGCCAAAAGGTTGGCTCAATGGCTACGATACAGGCTCAGCCGGAGCAGTGACCGAAATGCCATACTTCCATCAGACCTTCGGCGAACTCACTCCTTTCATGCATGGACTCACGGTATCGATGATCTTACTGACAGGTGCATTCCCGTCAATCTATGCTGGACAGCTTGCGGATTATGTCGGTCGACTACGAGCGATCATGATTGGTGCTCTCCTCTTCGTCGTTGGCGCTCTTCTGCAGGGAATGGCCCCGAAGCTTTCGATCTTCCTCGCTGGTCGTGCGATAGGCGGCATTGGGATGGGCACCTGGATGGCCCCTCAAGCAGTCTACGTCACCGAGATCGCTCCGTCAATGCGACGTGGTATGCTCATGGCGACTCCTCAACTTGGTGTAGTATTCGGCATCTGTTGTGGGTACTTTACTGCATACGGCACCGTCAAGGTCGACTCCATCTGGTCCTTCCGTTCCATCTACATCATCCAAGCCGGCATGGGTCTTCTCCTCGCCATCATTTGCAACCTCCTACCTGAATCTCCCCGCTGGTTGCTCTTCCAATCCCGCCGCTCTGACGCCATCCGCCAACTAGAACGACTCAACTTCTCCCCTATCGAAGCCGAAAAGGATCTCCTCGGCCCCTCCGCCGCTCGCACCATCACCGCCCAGCCCAACCCTCTCACCGCCATCTTCACCATCTTCTCCGCCCCCTACCGCACCCGCACCACCCTCGCCCTAATCATGCTCGGCATGATCCAACTCTCCGGTATCGACGGCGTCCTCTACTACGCGCCCCGCCTGTTCGCTCAAGCCGGCCTCCCCGCCACCACCGCCTCCTTCATCGCGTCCGGCGTCTCCGCCATCCTCATGTTCGCCATCACCATCCCCGCCCTCCTCCTCACCGACCGCTTCACCCGCCGCTCCATTACCCTCACCGGCGGCCTGATTCTCACAACCTGCATGCTGCTCATCGGCTCCCTCTACGCCAGCAACGCCATAACCCCCACCTCGCCCGCGCGCTTCCTCGTCATCTCCCTCGTCTTCATTTTCGGCCTGACCTACTGCTGCACATGGGGTATTGTAGGCAAGATCTACGCCTCCGAGATCCAACCTCCCCAGACGCGCAGCATGGCGAATTGCGTCGCGCAGGGGATCGGGTTCCTCACGAATTGGCTCGTCACAATCCTCACGCCTATCTTTCTAGCGGAGAGTAGTTACGGGGCGTATTTCCTCTTCGGCGGATTCTGCCTCACGAGCGTGGTGTTACTGTGGTCGTTCATGCCGGAAACCAAGGGGTTGAGTTTGGAGGGTATCGAGGAGGTGTTTAATACGAATGGGGTGTTTGTGGGAGGGAGTAGGTTGGCGAGGGGTATAAGGCGGGTGTTTGCCAGGGGCCACGAGGGGGGAAGGGGAGAGGAGGGGAGTGTGATTAGTTTACAGGAGGCGTTGAGGGAGAGGGGAGGGGATGCGGAGGGGATGGAGAGTAGGACGAGTGGGGTTAGTGCTGGGTTGCAGCAAGGGGTGCCGGCTATGTTGAGAGTAGAGACGATTTGAGAGTCGAGAAGAGCGACTAGGATTTCTCGGTGCAATTACCATGTCTGTGAAGGAGATTTGTGGTCGGCTTTAGATGCCTGGTAGTATCACACAGCGTACGTGACCAAACAGAAAGCAACGAATGATGACACAAACGTCAGAATTAGTCTTTGGCCGACCGAGGCTGTTCACCCGACAGTGTCTCATCCTCAACGATCCAATACCCATAAACCGTCTAAAAGTCACACGAACATATTCCGAAAAGCGAAGAGGACCCCCCTCACGGTCCGCCACGCGTATAGATGCCGACATTGATAAACAGCACAACCCATATCCACATACGACGACCCATCCCCGTCCAAGACATGTCAGCACTTCGATCAGAGCCAACCGAGCAGCTCAAATCACGGCCTGCTACTGCCCCGAGGAAGACGACCGAGTTCATCGACAGGCAGCGCACACGAGCAGCATTCCCAACAGGCATTAAGCTCCGTGGAACGATCACCCGCGAGGTTCACCACCCAGAGCTCACGTACGCTGCCATGCTAGACGCAGCGCAAGGATCCCTATGGACGTGGTTTCACAAGACCGTGTTCGGGAGTGACTTTGGAATCAAACGATTTGATCGTGTGGTACGGATCCTCACTAGTGAATCAGAGATTGCGTATACCCTCTAGCTCCGCTTGTCAGGTCCGAAAAAGTGCATCGTCTCATCAATGGCAACTTTCCCGACCGGCGCGTCATCGTTACGAGTTGTGACTTTTTGAGTTTTGGGATACGTGGTAGACAGCCCGGGACGGAGCGAAAGACGACGGCTTCTGGGTTCATGAACTATCTTCCGATTCTCGTACTGCGAGCACCCTTGTTCTTGCCATGTACACTACTGTATAGCGCAACTCTTCTTAACGAAAGAGTGTGGACGCTATCACTCCGCTCTTTTCGACGTGCAGAAATTCTGCGTGCGGACGCGTCGGGGAGGTTTCTGCCCATGCGTACTTTCGTTCGGGCGGATGTTCTTGTCTGATGGCTCAGCATGGTCGATCATGGTCTTGGTGGTTGTTGTGGACCTGGTCCTTGGCCTGAGTATGGCTGCATCATTTCGTAGCCACTCTGGATGACGGCTCCGCTCAATTGCTGATCTGGAAAGTACTGCGGGTAGTCACGCTCGGTTGTGGTCCTGTAGGTTGGGGTTGGATGATGCATGGCGAGGTTGAACACGCCGTATTGTCCCATCTCTTGACTTGCCGGCTGCTGCTGGTATTGACCTTGCGCTTGAGGAGGATAGGTGGGATGATGCGTGGGTGTTTCGATGTCGATTTTGGCTCGCACGGTGAATGCTGATGTTCCGAGAGATGGTAGGTTTGTGTTTTTGGCGTCTTGAAGGTGTCGTTCGAATAGACCTTTTGGACAGTCTATATGGTATTTGATGGCGACTTCGTGCAATGAGTTGATCACACAACTGGCCAAGGGGTGGAGGAAGGCGAAGCTTCGCAGGTCCTCTGCAGGATTGATCAGTATAATATCAACAATCCTTCCTGTTCCCATACCGATGATCTCTTGAAGGCATGCTGCAGCGCTTGGCTCGTGTAGTTGGAACAAGAACAAATGGGCCGCGTCTCTTAATGGAGGAATGACAAGCATGTGCAAAGCCCACATGGTATATTGTTGTTTCAAGTCTCTCCATAATCGAACAATCTCTATTGCTCGATCTAGGCAGATTGCCTTTGCGGAAAAGCCGAGCTTGTCGGGCTCGCAGTTTAAGAAGGGCCGCAGGAGCCTGTGAATCGGTAAGCTCAAAGTCCTACATATCGACAAGGGTATCTGAGTATTCCGTACTGGATGAGAAGCTGTCTGTAATACATGTGCAAATAGCTGACTTCGGCTCCACCAAGGTCCGTGTTCTGGAATTCGATAGGTAGTTCGTGCTCCCAAGAATGATACCGCTGTAGTGCGTAGTAGACGTCACTGATGTTGATCTGTTTTTGCGGAGCGTAGTAGGACAAATTGACCTCATTCACAAGTTTCGAGAGCTCGCAGAAATGCGACACGTAACGCAGGTAGTGAATCTCGCGATTGAGCTCGACATCGGAGTATCTCCTGCCCTTAAGAGGGGGAACGACAAGGCTGTCCCGCTTCTCAGAATACGTTGCTGTTTGGACATGGGTTAGCTCGAGTGGAATAGCAAGACGACGGTCAGAACATACGCTTGGGAATACCAATCGAGCCGTTAGAAATCTGCGAGACCTTACCGGCGAAGATGGCGAGAGCCCTACTACTGGATCAGTCATCTGGCGTGCCATCCTGGAAGCAAGCATGACGCGATTTCTTGTGAAAGATTATGAGACTCTGGGAGACACACTGGGCCGTCCTTACATCTCGAGGTTGTAGATGCCCCAAAAGGTCAACTTACGAACCTCTTGTTCAATAGGATCGATCTCGACGTCTTGCGCATCCTCGTCTAGATGCATATTCATGGACAAGGCCATCCTCAGCGCGACTCCATGCCAATGATACGCGCCATTTAGATCCCCGGTGGATCCTTGTCGCATGCCCAAGATGGAAAGAGCTTGTATTGTGGTCAAAGAGGCCTCTCTCGTGTTGAAAAGCTTTTTCTGTACAGTATTGGCAAAAGTCTCGCCAAACTCGTGTGCGCGTGCAGGCTTGTCGTGGTCGCCTTGTATCTTGCCCTTCCAATAGTTGCAAGCCATGGACAAGATGGCGTATATGAGCATTGAACTGCAGAATTGGGTATCGCCAGAGCGGAAATCGCTGAGGAAGTGCTGTACTGAGAAGATGGGAAAGTACGGGTGATGGTAGAGGACGTAATCGTTGAAGAGCTCAGAGACGAGCTTGTGGGGGATGGGTTTCTCGAACCATGATCCACATGGTTGGCTGGCGTCGAAAGAGAACGGTGCTGAATCCTGTGCCTGTGGCTGCACATTCAAGTATTGTGTTGGAGGTGTATCTTGGTAGGCCGATGAAGCGAAAGATGCGACAGAGGCTGTGGGAGTCGGAGGCAGCTCGCTGACCGAAGAGCCCACAGACAGGATCTCCAGCCGTGCCTGTACATTCCTCAGCTGGTTCAGAAGGATAGTATCTGCGTCTGGCTGAGTCTGAAGAGCACCGATGATCTCTTTCAGACCAGAGATGGTGGAGGGAATAGGATCGGGTTTCGATGAGGGTCGTCGCGAGCT
Source organism: Elsinoe ampelina (assembly GCA_005959805.1). Classification (NCBI taxonomy): domain Eukaryota; kingdom Fungi; phylum Ascomycota; class Dothideomycetes; order Myriangiales; family Elsinoaceae; genus Elsinoe; species Elsinoe ampelina. The sequence goes on from SMYM01000010.1 coordinate 537,439, forward strand.
TGCCTTTCGGACAGGCTCACTATCTGTATCATAGCTGCATTCGGTGTTGTAGACACTCGTACAGGCGGAGCACGCTGGCTTAGTAGAGTCGCACTATATGGGAGTTAATTCAAAGGACGATTTGAATGGTCGTTTAGTTTACCTTGCTTTTACGCTTGCGACAAGCAACGCATGCGGAAGCTGTAACTCTTTTCCTGCTCGGCTTCTCCAGGACGGCTGAAGAGTCTTGGTCCGCGGGATCTCGCTTCGGCTTGAGTCGCCTATGGGACGAAGGTTGATCGTACATGACTTGGATCCATCAGATCATTGGTGGTACTACTACCTATGCAAAAGATGAGTCTATATTACATGACCAAGTCGTGCTGTCCAGCATGTTTGAGATCGGTTTTGATCCGGCGGTGACTGCATGGGCGACGCATAGACGTTAGCTGAATACTTCCACGGGTCTGGGGCAACCTGCATGGGCGGCGGGACCGGAGCAGGACACCAAGGCCGTATCTGCGCCCAAGAGAAGTTGTTGCGGGATCAGCAGCGGCAAGACCTTCGTCCGATGTGAGTACCCGATCAGTAAGCAGGGTAGCGGCAATGGCTCGTGGCTTATTACAGGGCGTGGCGAATTGGGCTGCTGCTGCGGTGTAGGACGAGCATGGTTCATGACATGTTATGCCTGGTGTGGCCTGCGATGATGCGGGCTATCGATCCGTTCTAGAATTACCTACCGCCAGATGGGTTGCTTTTCAGCAACGGTCCGGTTTGAAGATCTGTGGTTGTCTTCCGTGGCAATGTCATCAGGAGCCGTTGCAATCTGCCCATCATCCATGCAATCTGAGATCAACAGGCCCTGTGATCAGCGATGGGCGACAGCAGAGCCTCCACGAGCAGTTTGGGGAAATGGCGGAAGGGGTTGCAAGCGCGCGAACCCATGTGTTCGAGGTCGTGCATGCAAAGATCAAACTCTGCCTATTGATCGATGACATGCAGATGAGGCGCCGAGCAGGGTTCAGTTAGTGCGTTGTCAATGCCCAAACGAAGATAGGCAGAGGCGAGATGGCGTGGTGAAGAGCTGGGCGGCAAGCCGGAGTTGGGAGTGAGTGTAGTACTTTTCGTAGTAGTGCCTTTAGTGGACGGGACGAGGTTCCATCCGGCCCGCAGGCAACCAAACAGAAGCTTAAGAGATATTGGGCCATCGCTTCCTTGGTACCCAGTGATTGGCGCCCATCTTCGATCTGGTCAAAGTCAAAATGCAAGTGCGCGCTAGGTAGATCGGCGACAGGCATGCAGGAGCTCGCCTTGAGCACCGATCGATGAAACGAGGTTTTGCGATCTTTGTTCTAACTGACCAGAGAGCTTCGCTGTGTACGTTAGTCACGCTAGGAAGAGTAGCTGCTCAATTCATGCTCGCAAGATTGATGTCGAGGATGAGGAGGAAGAGCAAGAATCCTCCAAACTCTGTCATCAGCCATGGACGGGCCCACGCGCTTCTAGTGGTCCCTGGATACAACCAGAAACAATTCTGTGCCGTCAGACACGGCACGTAGTGCTCGTTCAAGGATGCAATTCCCTCAACAACCCCGTCCTGCCGTCCCATCGAGAACATGCATTATCGATATCAGGCAACACGAGCAAATGTATGCGAGACGGCACGACCGACAGGTGGGGGGGCAAAGGTGCTTCAAGGTGCTTCAAGGTGCAGAATCCTCTCCGATCAGGGTTCAGACACCCATACGTCGGTGGAGGTTTGCTAACTTAGCTGGTGAATGTTCGATCAAGGCACGCTGGTGGCCTCTGCTATCGCGATTGGTCTTGGACATGCACTTTGCTGGTCATTGGGATTATGCTTGCTATCTTCGGTTCATGGCACTTCCGAATATCATCCATGCTGCACCAAGCCGTCGCATCCTCGTATTGACAGGTGCCGCTCCCCCTGCATCGCCCTCATCCAACCCGGCATCGGGTACTCTGCACGCTTGTTGTGGAACATTGGGTCGGATCTGGAGTGCTCGAACAGACTGCAGTCGACATAACAATCCCTTACCTTCCAGATGGGGAATCATCATCCATCATAATGCCGTGCGGCGTCATGTGGGAGATCTTCGATCATCATCCTTCCCACCCCCCCCCCCCCCCCCCCCTACACTAAACGCATTTGCTTCTGTTCTGCACATTCATGGCAAACGCCGACGGTTGTCTTTTCATTTACTGCCGCCCCCGAACTTGATGCCCATGTCAGGGGTCCACATGCCCGGAGCCGGCTGCTTCGTCTCCGCCACGGCAGGAGGCACGATACTGGCCCTAGTCGGTGTAGGAGCGACTAGCGGTGGGCCAGCTGCAGGGATGTTTCCGGGCCTAGCCCCTTCCACCCGTGCTGCCGCGCTGTCGTGCTGTTTTTGCTGCCTCAACATCGTGTTGTTGGCACTCTGCAGGCTCATCTGCGCAAGTGCTGTTGACAAATCTCCTTCAAGTTGCGATGCCTCTGACCTTCTTTGATAAACAAATGCTCTGCAGTCGTCCCGAAATCGTGTCACGACCGCAGCGAGATCGTTGTAGAATGCCCTACCCGTCTCCAGGTTAGAGATGATATCTTTGTAGCTGAGGTAAGCGTTTTCCAGCTTCTGCAGTGCCTGCTCCCGCTCCTTCGTTGATGAGTCGCCACAACGAGCGCCGGCTAGAGCGGAATTGGCCTCTTGCAGTTTACTGAGAAGATCTTCCTGATCCCGCTCATCAGCGTTGACTTCATTTCGTTCCGGCTGGTACATCTCCAGCCTTCGGTCAAAAAAGTCCTCAAATTGAACGGCTTCAAGGGTCTGCATTGGATGCTCCCTTTCCAGCCGTGCCGCTTCTGCCAAAAGATCGTGGTGAACATCATCGGCTTTTGCTTTTGCTCGAATATTCTCCACCTTGCGTTTCCGCCGTGTCTCCAAGCGTCCAAGATCATTTAGTATAGACCGCAAATTATTCGCCTCCCGCTCAACTTTTGCCGTCATTGTCGCTCTTCGACTGCTTGGCACGTAGTCCTCAAGATCTCTGTCCGTGCCGCCCAAGAGGCGGATGAGGCTCTCGTTCTGCTTCAATTGATTCTGCAGCTTGCGATCACTGTTGGCAGCCTGATTGAGATATCCGTCTATCTCCGTGACACGGCGGTATAGCTGAGGCACTGCTTCGTTCGACGGCGGCCGGTTCCAGCGTTCCGTACCAAACTTGCGTCTTGAAACTTCATCTTCTGCCGCTTCAGACCGAAGTAGGTCGACACCCTCCTGATAAGTTGCTCTGTCATTCGATTTCAGCTTTTCCGTATCAGCCATGACACGATGAAGTCGCTGGATGCCGTTCTGCTGCCGTATCTCCTGGGCGTGCGATGACAAACCAGGAGGGAGTCCGAGAGGCTTCTCCAGGGCTTGCAATGATCCCGGAAGGTTGAGTGACTGCATGACTTCGTGGATCCGCATCGTCAACGCCTCAAGCCTCTGGACGACCTTCTCGTTCACCAGACTATCGCGGCGATCCGTGTAGATACTGGCAGCCACATGTACAGAGTAGGGGACGAGTTTCGTGAAGAGAGGTCGACCGAGTTCGCCCTTGTCTCCCAGCATGTTCAAGGAATCACCGACTTCCGGCGGCACTTTTGCCACCACCATTGTCGCGCGGTCCAGTACTTTCAATTCGGGCTTGCTTGGTACCGGCAGAAGGTAGATCATATCATTATCTTTTTCCGCGCGTTTGAGATCTTCTTGTACCCTGTTCTTCAGGCCGTTTAGATCAGCTTGAACTGCCTTGTTGATATAACGAGTCTCCTTTAGCGCTTCGTTGACGCATGTCAAGCTATCCCGGAGTCGAGCGACTTCTTCACCATACTTTCGCTTTTCCAGACAATCACAGGCAGCTCGATATTGCGCAGCAGCGGCAAAGTGATGATGCTTGGCGTTCATGTGGTGAATCCACTCGCTGCTGATGGCGTCACTCTTGACACCCCAGTCACCCGCCTGACTGTAAAAGTCACTAACTTTGGCGGCAAGCTTTGCAATGCTAGCATCCTTGAGACCGTCTTTGACAGCCTTTTGCCAGAAGCACTCTTGCGCCTCTGCTAGCATGAGATGCTCTACGCTTTCCAGTGTTGGCTCGTCCATGTCCTCCGGTGGGGTCGTGCGCATATCTGGTATGCATACAGTCTTGATGTGCGAGATCACTCCCGCAGCGAGAGAGAAGTAGTTACATGCAGCTTTGAGCCCATCACCTGTGCTACGATTGGAAGCCAGGGCCAGCTGAGAATACATGGCGGCCAGGTTGAACAGCACGTTGACAAGCTCAAAACGCAAATTGTCTTGAGATACTGCATCACGTCAATACCTTAGACAGGACCTAGACAGATTTTAAACGCCTACCTGGACGATGTGTGTTATAGCCTAAAGCCGGATACCAAACAAACTCCACCCCAATCTGAGACCGTCAGAAAATATTCATGAGGAGAAGCTTCAGGGCGACCTACATCTACCGGAAACTTGGAGCCCATCCATACCAGCTGGGCGGCATAGGCTTGAATCTTGCGAACACCGCTGTGGTGCGGTTCGAGGGCATTGACAGCTTCCTGACGAAGGTGATCGATGGCATCCAAATCATTCGTGAACATCTGCGGATGTTGATCATATTTGGAAGAGATGTAGCGCTTGATGGCATCCTTTAATGATACATTGTGCGTCCGCCGGAAGGGCAGAAGCAGAATGTTGCTGCAGTCGGTCAGTATTGACCATACGGCTGCTCCAACAGGCACGAGAACACTCACGATGCCATCACCTCGATCTTCACTCTAGAGCAGAAGCCAGCGAAGATATTTGCAAGGGAGACCAGGCATGATCTACAAACATCCATGGATGGGAGCCAGCAAACGTCCACGTGCAATCTAGCCAATGATGTCATCGGCCGCGACAGAGCCGCATCCGCTTTTGTTCTGTCTAAGGTACCTTGACCTTGTGCGCTTGGGGCAACCTTCTATCGTACCTCACCTCCTTCGCACGTTCAATCTTGGTCGCACCAACAAGGCACACAGAGAATAAATAGTAGTATTCATGGCTAGACTGCCCGTGCATTTCTGAATCTATCTCTTATTGCTCATACATCAGGTATAGTATCCTTCATAGTAGATCGTCAATACCCCGCTCCGAGTCTTTCTTTATCACCTCAAGCATACCCTAGAATCGTTAATCAAGCTTTGTGCGACCTTTCGTACCGCTCACCTCTGGTAGTATTGGCTGACCCGCTGAGTCAACCACATATCGAAAGGGCATTTGGGTGCTTTCATGTTCATCGACCTTGATCTCAGGATGGTCAACGTAGTTGATGTCGCCCAGAGCAACTGCGCGGTGAATCAGATACAGTATCCAGACATTATACGACAACAAGACCTACTTTGATCCATGACTACTATCCTAGTCACCCTGACGGCCGTATCTGTAGTCATCTGTACAGGACCCAGCCGTCGACCTGTGTACCCCTTCTTCCGCAATTCCGATGTCCTATCTGAAGCAGGTCAGTTTCAGATCCATTGAAGTTGAGAGGCCGAATACCTCTTGGAGGATCATCCCCTATCATTCGTCAGCAATCATGTCTCGCACCCCAGCAGACGAAAAGAGCCTACCCAGGATACCGCCGAACAAGAAAACGTCGAACTTGTCCGCATCGGATGGCGAAAGTTCTGTCTTTGCCGCCGGATCCAGCAAACATACGCGGTCCTTGTTAGACGCGAATATGTCTTCTACACTACGCTGCTCTACCTTTGTAGCTTGTGATTGCTGCAACGCAGGTGGGACTTTGAGCTCAGGCGAGACGGAACTCAGATAGAACAGACACCCTGCAGCCTCGGACTCTCGCCCTATGGCCGTATACTCCAATGCCGACCACTCTTCCAATTCTGGATCTAGATGCTCGACGACAAATGATTTCTTGCCGACCTCTGCTACATTACCAGCCATGATATCGATAGCACGTCTCCAGATGCCGCTGACAGAGCGCTTTACAGATGTCGATGGCGGAGCGGTAACGATCAGCCGGTCTTGAAGTCACAAGATGTGTGACACCTTCGAGCTGCAGATTGGAGCAGGGTTTCTGAATCGCCAAACTCAATCCCAGTCGAATGGTGCAGATCTTTTGGGACGACTCGCTCACAGCTCCGGAAGAGCTTCAAAGTCCGGCACTGCTAGAGACGTCGGGTACTTGTGATCCTTGTCTGTATCTGTCGTGCTGTTGCCGTTTTCGTTGTATTGCAGATCCTCGTTGGTCCCAAACGATGCTGCAAGCTCGAAGTTGTTGCAGGCACAACGCTCCACCGCTGATATCTCTCGTCAAAGTCACAGATATCGCCCGCGAGGAATTTCGCCAGAGTCCCACTCAGAAAGCTGTTGATGATCACGAGGCAATTTACTGCCAGGTTTTGCGTGTCTGAACTTTGCTATTCTCCTGAAGTGCAAAAAAGTTTATGCCGTGATCCCACGCAAATCGCTTTCGACTGGTTCCAAACGTTTTTGCGGGGAAGCATGCCTCCGCCAAGACCAAGCTCGCTCACGTCAACTCAAGCGGATTTTGTTCTCATCGCTCCCTCTTTGTCCCAAAATCGTCCATCGCAGCATCACATTTGTCACATTGTCTTCGATATTGTGCCGAAAGACACCGTGAAGCTTCAGCAATCATCCGCAACCGCCGGAAAGCCCATTTGAAGTGATCACAAACATCACGTCCCTTGTGTTTCGATCACATCCCTGGCTCGAGCCCTCCTTGAACCATAGTCAAGACCGCTCCGCCGACAGGCAGTGTCATATCTGCTCTCTGGCTACGACAATTGACTGAATCACAAGCATTCGCCTCAGCCGATCAGCTTCAGTAGACAGCTCGAACATCTTGTGGCCCGGCACCGTCCGCCTAGAGCGCACTACTTCGGCGACAGTGTCCGTCGCCAACGCAGTCAGGTTCGGTGAAAGATCAAAACAGGCGTTGAAAGCGTGGATTGCGGACAATCAACTTCACCATGAATCCTCATCAGAAGAACAAAGTCGATGTCAGCGTGAGTATTCGTGGAGAGACACTGCCGCTCTGCAGCCACTGACTCGTTTAGTCCTTGACACCCGATGAGCAGAGGCTTTTCCGCATGTATGGCAAGCTGCCTAACAAGCAGGACCTGCTCAAGAACAAGCTCAAGGTACGTGGATCTAAGTCGTGGACATATGGCAGCCGCTAATGCATAAAAGGGTCAGGAACGCAAGTATTTCGACAGCGGTGACTACGCCATGTCCAAAGCCGGAAAGGCGGATGATGGTGGGGTTACAGCCATCGGCCGCGAACATCCATCTCCAGACACCATTCCGCACCTGTCCTCGTCTAATCCACACAACGGTACCGGCGGTCCTATCCTTCAGCCTACGCAGAGCCATGGTCAAGCGGGAAGTCCAGTCAAGGAGAGCAGTATTCTACAACGAGGCGTCAGTGTCGATGAGCAGGACGGAGAAGAGGCAAAGGACGACCTTGACAGAAACGCCGAGGCTGTTAGCCCGCCACCGCATGTTCAAGGCGTTCCCATCAATCGGTAGTTCCCTTCAACCAGATATACCCACGCGGACGACGAGTCTCTTTTGTATCAATTGGACAAGGAAAGATCGGAGTTATGGAGGACCAAGACCAGAACGGTCCAGCCTGTGCGGCCAGCATCAGGCTTCATGTATGCAGTAAGGACAAAGGGACTTTCGTATGATAGCAGCCATATATCTTCATTCAAAGCTACCGCGCTTGTGAAAATGCAGCTACAGGATTCTTGCCCTCCTGTGACTCGGCAGGGTATTCGATATCGTCAACTACCTTGTCCGAATCCTCCGGCGCCGCTATGGCATCCTCATTATCTGTGCCAGAGTAGACCGATCCTTGTATCTGCCGCATGGTCGTGACCTCGTTCTGCGACCACTCCTTCCAAGCTTCGAATTCTCTATCCTCCAATTCCAACCCAACCTCGATCGCGCTCTTTCCGAAGAAGGCTCCCACGTGCTGTGCTTCCTCCTTTGCTATCCGCCGATCGATATCTTGTGCCTCTCGAATCTTATAGAACTCTTTCCGAGCTTTGTCGTATGCTTCCGGCTTTGTCAAACCCTCGTTCTGCATCAACCAGACCTGTCGCTGTACGACACTGTTCAAAGTCAGCTCTCTGCTCCTCGTGCAATAGCATGCACTACACACCTCTCGCCGTTGATCGCTCGTCCTGGCGCCTCTAACCGGCTCCAGTTCTGTCTCTGATAGTCCTTTCCATCATCTTCCAAGATCGTACGCGGTCGTGCTAACTCCCATGGATGGTCCCCAAAGAAATCCTCTCGTAACTTGTCTTCAGGGTATGATATCTTCACTGGTTGAAACATCTTGCTCGCTTTGCCCTTCTTTCGTCCTTTGGATTGCAATGCTGGTCGTACTAGTCGTTCTGAGGGTGGGAAGATCTCCACTGCGCTGTACCATGGAGGTGGAATCGTTTGGCGGCCAGTTTCCAGGAGTCGCGTGACCGCCTTGTGCACGCGCTGTGGTCCGAAGTCGTAGCGACCCATCTTGGAGGCCCTCTTGAGTCAATCCCAGCAGTGTATGAGATGTTTTGATGTGATGCTGTCGACTGGCCCTCAACTTGCCATGTCCTCGAAGTCGGCATTGAATTTTGGCCGACCAATCAGCGCTCCGCATTTTTTCTGAGCTTCAAGCAGATCGCCCGCCGACGTCCATCGCGAATTATTCGAGTAGCCCCCCACGACACTCCATTGAGCGCCAATGAACACCGGTCGGAATGTGCTGGATGATAATCGACACCATGCTTGACCATTCATGTCCTTGTCTCCCATCTCTGCTCCTAGAGGCGCTCCCATTCCCTCTCCTCAGTGCCTAAGGTTTCTGAAGCATCTTATATTCGACCGTTCTCAGCATGGAAACAGTACCAACAGGGGTCATGCAAGCTCGAAAGAGAGGAGGGGTAGTACTGGGCGCCTACAACACGAAGAGAAGGAATACAAGCACGCTTCTCGCCATACAGCCTGTGTCGGGCGATCAGCCACCACCACGATATCTGGCTCGGAATCCAGCCAGCGCTGCAGACACGAATACCATAGACCTCGGTGGACCAGAAATCTGCCAGGGCTATCAGCGACTAGCACTCGAGCGCAGTCTACATTATCAAAAGCTCGGAGATACTCTGCCGCTGCGGCCCAGGCAATCGAAGTGCCGTTCACAGAAGAAGAGCTGGAGAGTGTGCTACCTCCCGAAGAGAAGCCACCAGATCCGCGGAAGGAAGAAGTACAAAGAGATCCACGTCAACAGGGACGCACGAGAATCAGGGATGACAAGCACATTGCTCAGATCCGGGCCAAGGTAGAAGCCAACGCGGAAGAGAAGACCCGACTACAAACAACCAAACAGACCTATCTGGTCACACGACACATGGCACAACATGCTGGTAGACCCCGTAAGATCGAGCAACTCGACGAGAAGACTGCACCGTCCGTCTTCCGCTTCGGAGAGCTCCTCAACCAGCCCACGCCCGATAAAGACCAAGTCTGGTCTGCATACATGCTCATCCCCTCACCCCGAGTCTGCTACATCAGCGAGCACCTCCTCACCGATTTCCTCAGTCTCCTCCGCCGCACCAAGTCCAAACCCACCAAACAAGTCGAACAATACTTCACCGTCATGTCCGACATGACCTCCTCCTCCCGCCCCCTCACCCACCGCGACTTCAACTCCTCCCTCCACTGGATCGGCCGCTCCCCCACCCTCGACCCCACCACCCGCCTCGAACGGGCCCTCTCCCTCTTTCACCAATTCGAATCCACCCCCTCCACCCACGGCGACATCGTCACCTTCAACACCCTCGGCGTCCTAGCCCTCAAAGCCAAATCCCTCCCCCTCGTCCGCACCCTCCTCAACACCATCACGACCCGCCACCTCCAACCCGACCGGTACACCCACCTCCTCCGCATCGTCTACTCGGGCCGCCAACGCTCCGTCCCGGGCATCCGACAAGCCTACAAATCCATGCTCCACGCCGGCGAACTCATCGACACCATCGCGCTCAACGCCGTGATCCGCGCCCTGCTCGACGCGGGGGACCTCGCCTCGGCCCTCGCCACTTTCGCCCGCATGAAAGCCCTGCACACCTCCCGTCGCCCCGCCGCCATCCCCGCCGACGACTGGCTCGCCCAACGCCGCTCCGGCCATGTGCTCAAGTACACCGCGTGGCAGCTGCGGCACCACCATGATCTGCGCAGGGAGGTGCAGGACGCCACGCCCGTGACGCCGGATGCGCATACGTATCGTATGCTGGTCGAGCACGCGGGGTGGGTGGCGGGGGAGTTGGAGACGGCGGTGGAGTTGGTGGAGGAGGCCATGGGGACGGGGTTGAGGGTGGAGATGGGGACGTGGGGGCTGTTGTTTTCGGGGTTTGAGAGGCATAGGGGGGTGAGGTTTGGGGGGTGGGGCAGGGCGGGGGTCGGGAGGGTGTGGGGGTTGTGGGTTGGGTATGTGGATTGGGTGAGACGAGGGGATCACGGGACAGGTGAAAGAAATGGGTCGAGGGTGGATGGGGAGACTGTGAGGGCGGGGTTGAGGGCTTGGGAACTGCATGGCACGGGGGAGGAGGTGAGGGAGGCGGCGAGGAGGGTGAGGGAGTGGGATGTGGGAGAGGAGGTGGAGGAGGTGCTGGGTAGGGCGTTGGAAGGGGTGGAGAGGGCGGAGAAGAGGGCGGAGATGGTGAGGTTGCATGGCTTGGGGAACGAGGAAGGCCCGGGACAGGTGATGATGAAGAAGAAGGGGAAGAGGTGGAAGGATGGTGGTGGGAGGGGGAAGGGAAAGATTTGGAATGGCCCTAGCGTGGTGGAGGAGACGGAGATGTTGTGGCCCGAGGAGGACCCGTTCAAGTAGAGTAGAGATGTTGTAGAAGACATTGGCCCGGCAAGGATGTACATATACCTGTAGACACGATTGGATTTATGACCAAACTTTACACACATTTTCTGTCTGAGGTGGGAGCGATTCAGCTGGAGAGAACCAGGTGTACTTGTTCGCACTATGTACAGTCTAGCTATTCCGTACCCAAAAAAATGTCATCAAAAGTGTATCATGCCGGTCTTCACATATCCGTCACGCCTCCCGTCCGTCCTTCAGACTCTTGCTTGTACATGGCTCCATGCAACATGCCGTCGAGACGTCGATGCTCGTGCTTGATTTATGCGAAGATGGGCTGGGCGACGCCGTACTAGTGAAATATCAGTATGCTGGTGCGAAAGACAGGGCTGGCAATCACTTACGGCGAGCGGGTCGTTGAACCTCAGGCCCTTGTTGAGACCGGAGATGGCCTTGATCTCATCATCCTTGAGATCGAAGCTGCACACGTCCAAGTTCTGGGCAAGACGGCTCTGGTTGTTGGACTTGGGGATGACAGCCACACCGCGCTGGGTGGCCCAACGGAGGAGAATCTGGGCTGGGGTCTTGCCGTGCTTGTCCGCGATGCTCTTGATGGTGTCGTGCTCGAACAGAAGAGTGGTGTCCTTGGCTTGCTGCATGTTGAGCTCGAGGAAAGACTGGGGTCCGAATGAGCTGTAGGCGGTTACGGCAATACCGTTCTTCTTGACCAGGTCGATGAGAGGCTGCTGGGTGAGATACGGGTGGTGCTCAATCTGGAGAGTGGCGGGGAGGATCTTAGCGTAGCGGAGGAGATCAAGGATCAGGGCACCGTTGTAGTTGGAGACACCGATGCTCTTGGCGAGACCCTCGTCAACGAGCTCCTCCATGGCCTTCCAGGTGTCGGCCAGAGTGGTCTTGCTGGGGGTGACGTCCTTGCCACCCTCGTCTTGCCAGCCAGGTGGGTAGCGGACAGAGGGGTCAACATACTTCAAGGCAATGGGGAAGTGGACGATGTAGAGGTCAAAGTAGTCAATACCCCAGTCCTGGAGCTGCTTCTTCGCGATCGGCTTCACCTGCTCCTTGTCGTGGAAAGAGTTCCAGAGCTTGGAGACGAGGAAGAGCTCCTCACGCTTGACGAGGCCGTCCTTGATGGCACGCGCAACGCCCTCTCCGCACTCCTTCTCATTGCCGTAGTCTGGAGAGGAATCAGTCAAATTGCTCTACATTCTGCTGTATTCTGATCTTTGCGTACCGCAGGCGCCATCGAACAGTCTGTAGCCTGACTTGATCGCGTTGTAGACCTGGTCTGCGCAAGTGTCGTTGTTGACCTTCCAGAGACCGAAGCCGACGAGGGGCATCTGCAGCACGTCAACACTGAGCTCGGATCAGCACCAATGGCATCCAATACGCACCTGGTGGCCGCTGTTGAGCTTGACGTTAGGGACTGACATGGCTGCGTATGTCCTGTAGAAAAGCGGTGTTTGCGGGCTGAAAGATTTCTGAAGCGGGGTAGTGTAGAGTCGCGGGGCACAGGCTAGCGAGGAGCAAGATCGAGGGAGGGCGGTGCTATTTGTAGTGTGGTCAGCCCCAAGCCTTCTTATGGACAACAAAGCTCTGGTCAGAGTTGACGCACCGACAGAAATTTCGAACAAAAGTCATAAAGAGGGTCCTCTGCAGGGTCGGGCTGGTTATGTAGGATCAATCTATGGCTCGACCAATGCTTTGTTGCTGTGGGAATGTCGCGGCTCTTGATAGTGAGACAAATGGGGTTTAGGGAAATGACAAGAGATTTTGGCAGGTGGGTTAGGCCTTGGGATAATGAGGACAATCGTGGTTGAGGGAACTATTTTGCCGCTATGGATGGTAAGGCAGATGGGAAGCTCCAGCTGTGACGTGGGAATCTCGAGGTTCAAGGTGGGGGTTGCATCGCATTTGCGGGGCCGCTGGGTGAAATGTGCTCCGTGCACCTTTTAGCCAAAAAGCAGCTCCGACGGGCGGCTAATTGATGCTCTCTGCGAATTGCCAGTTTAGGCTGGCAATTGTTCGAGAAGTTTGTTGCATGAGCCGCCGCAGTATGAACTAGAGTGACATGTGACAGATGAACACAGTTTTTCCGTAGTCTTCGAACACCACGTTTCATTATGAGCTATGCCGGCATAGATGGGGTCAGAATGCGGGAACGTCCCATATTACTCGCTATCAGAACTGGCCGTCAAGAGTTGGAAGGAGGATACAAAGTGAATTGCTAGAGTATCTGCCGAATGCTATAGAAGCACAAAGCTTTTCTGGGTAATGGTAGAATACATGAGCCTTTGCCGGATCCAATCCTGATTCAAAAGTGCTCGAGAGATGAGGTATTGGTGGGTGGTAAGATGATGTGCGTCGCTGTCAATGCTCGGATCTCTAAGAAGAGAATCGTCGAGTGACCTTGGCGATGACTGCATCGTGGTCAGCATCTACTGGCATCTACCGACGACAGACTGCAAGCTTACTGTGGAGAGCGACGACCGAGATGATGAAACCAACAGAAAGGACAAGGACAACAAAGGGGTCGACCTTCAGTCCCGGCGACTCATCAGTGTACAGTCCTGGCAGAGAGTCAGTATGTTATGCCTATCGTGTGTCTGTACAGCCGGTTCCGGCCCTATCACAAGGCCAACCGCGTTTTCGGGTGCACGTCATAGTGTGAACGTACTCAACATGGTGCTGCTGCTGCCACCGGCACCAGCTGCTCTCGTGCTGCTAGGCCTGACATTTGCGACCTTGTCTGCCCTGTCCGCTGCTGCCTTTCTCCTGATCGCTGTGGCTGGTCCTCCTGGTGGCTTTGGTGATGAAGGACGAGCGGTGGTTGACCCCGTGCTGGGCGAACCAGGACCGTTCACCGGCGATTGAGGGCGCGGGGATGACTGTATATATGGTCAGCCTTGCTTGAGGTCGTGCTGTCTTGCATCGCGGTCGCTGTATGGAATCGAAGCTTCCCAATATGCCAGTGTCGCGTGCCATGACGCCCAAAGCCAGCAGTCCGACAAGCCAACGAGCTGTTTATCGAGGCCTGATAGCGATTCGAGTATTTCAAGCTCTTTTTGCATATGTTCCAAGCTCTTTCGCTTCATCCAATGCGACCAGCTTGTAAGTCCAGGGGTCCACGTACCATCTTGTGAGAGCCGTGCAGGAGTCAGTGTTGTGTCAAATACAAGCGTCAAATCCAATTGGTCGCTCAATTATACGATGGCGATGCTGGATAGCTCGAGGGTGGTAGAATTCGTAGTTGATGGTCGATGGCTGCTTGATCAGTTAAAGACACGCTTTCACATCTCCAAAATTGCTCCAGGGCCACCGGGAACAGCCGCAGGTCTGGGCAGGCAATTTATGGGGAAAGCTGTTCGTCTTCGACATGGTTGGACCCTGACCATGAAATCGACCATGGTTCGTTGAGTGCTACATTATACTGCTGTCAGGTAGTCGCACGTGTCACGATAGAGGCGGAACATTTGCCCATCCATACAACTTTTGATTTGATCACCATAAGTGTTCTCAGTGCAGCGCCAAATGTCCAGATTACCCAACCTATACCGTTCCAATTCCCGTACCCATGATCCCATTACCAGACACCCGATCAACGACTATGCCAGCGCAAGCCAAAGACATCGTATACCGCGCTCATTCTTTCCGTCCCTGCCCCAATTTCTTGTCGTTGCTCCAAACATCAATATCCCTACTGACTGAACATGACCGTGCCCCTCGTCCCTTGGGTATCGCCAGATCCTAGCATGCCCCTCCCGAACCAAGATGACAAACGCCAAAACGTAATGCAGAAACATGTCGCAGGTAGCTTATCTCGTAAACGATCTTTTCCCCATGCAAGAATGATCCATTGGAAGCTTCTAGCCCCAGACAGGCGCCTGTACACCAAGGGTGTTCTTCGACGGGCCCCAGACGCCGCTGCTAGATCCCCAGCCGAGGCTGGAGGTCTTGTCTGTGCCAGTAGGATTGGACGCTGCCGAAGTCGAGCGCTCGTTAGGTGTGGTGGAGCGCTTTGACGTAGCAGACTGCGGAAGTGGGCGAGTGCCGATAGGAGCGACACCACTCTGGGTGGCGATGGACGGGATGTTGCCGGAGCCGACAGATGGAGATGTCATCGGTGAAGCGGCAGTGTTGCCACCAGCAGAGTGTGGAGCGCTATCGAGACCAAAATTACTGCGGCCGGCTGACGTGGGAGAGGTGCTTGTCCTATGCTCGCTCGCGGACATCTGGTCGCGTGAGGGCATCTGGACAGGTCCATCGGATCCTCCATGCTGCTGAACCGAGAAAGGATCAAAGGCCAAAGGCGAGGGTCCTCTGGGATGACCAGAGATGGAGAGTCTGGCGTCCTGCGAAGGCCGACCGGATCCATCAGCCGCATACATGGCAGTCTCGTTCCCGTAAAGCGCCCTGTGCTGCCGTGCGATAAGATCCCGACGGTCATCCTCGTTTAGCGTGGTCGGGCTTGAAGAACGATCAGACTTGACAGTGGTCGAACCTAACAAGGTCAGCATGAGGATTAAAGATTATATTGAAGATTGCACTAACTCTTGTTGTATTGCTGCTCCTGGTGATAATTCCGCAGTTCACGCTCCCTCTGTGCGGCCAGTCGTCGCTTTGCTTGCATGGCTTGATCTTGCTCGTTCTGCCGAGGCGGAAAGCGTTGACCTGCATAGTAGTTTTGAAGACCAGCAGATGACCCCGAACGTCCTCCGTCATATTCGCTGATTGAGTGGTGTCTCGAGGAGCCACCAGAGCGAGAGTCTGTCGTACGTGAGCGTGATATGACAGTGCATCCGAGTATTTTCCCTTACCATATTCACTGTAAGGCCTCCCACCAAGGACAGGCATAGAATCTCGGCGACCTGGCATGCCTTGAAGTGGTGGAGGACCTCCAGGCATGCCGGGGTAGAACTTCCCGCTCTTGACCAGGTTGTCGATTGCTCGATCCACCTCTGCAAGCATGTATTAGTCCCAACTTCTTCTTCCCTGATTATCTGACTGAGCATACCTTCTATCTGCGCGAGGAAAGCGGCTGGCTCGTTCCCAGAGGCAGAAGCGGCACCTTCCACTTAGTCAAAAATTTGTCCATCATATGTTCCCAGCTATTTTCAAACATACCCGATCGTGATGGCGGGGCCTGCTGTTCCCACGAAGGCTGTCGCGCCGGGGCACCTCCCCATGGTTGTGACTCGAAAAATGACATTGTCGATCTTTCTCGTAGGTTGTATGTACAAATACCCGTCGACTCGGTCGTTTATAGGATCGGGATCAGGTCGCGACTCGTGAGAGAAAAGCCCGTTCTGTCCATAGAAGTCGTTAGCAAACCGAACAGCCAGCCATGTGCAACGTAGAGGATGAACGGCGCGTGGTGCAAAGGTCAGGCGCAATTGATAATGACATGAAACAGTATGGGCAGAAAACAATTCTGCTCATGGTTGAGCCTCAGGCATAAGCTGGAGAATTTGGGGATCTGTGCAGGGTACGCCTGGGACAATTCGGTGCAGGGTGCGGCGGTCGAGCGAGTGCCGAGGACGGGAAAAATTTGTCTCACCAGAAAAAAACGCGACTCGGGTCGTATGTATACTGAGGGGGAGAAGAAAAGAATGACAACACCGACCCGCTGCGAGCGACAGAGACTCGTCAATGGTATGCGGGCAGCGAGAGATCGCGAAAGGGTTGTGGGAGGGAGAAGAGGTTTGACTTTGACAACAGATGCGTGGGAGATGTCGGCTTCTGGGATTATTGGAGATGGACCGTGGACCGTCCTTTGGGTAGTTCGGTGAGAAGGATTGATTGCGGGTATTCGCTTGTCACGCTCGAGAGCCTGCCTGAGCCTCGAGCAGCCCACCTCACCCACTCTTTCGCTCGACGACTCGACAAGCTCTCTTGGGGACCCAAGGATTGACGATTGATCCGTGCCATTTCGATGGCGCTTTGGCCTCACACAATCGCCCAATTTCCGCCCGGCCTTGACAGGTTGACCATTCACAGGCGAGCCGCAGGAGCAAAAGGCTCTTTTTCGACCCTCATCCCCCGTCGATGATGTGCCGCTCGCTCTGCTGTGCGCAATTCCGGCTGTCGATCTTCATGTTCGCTATTGATTTCTGT
This sequence comes from Elsinoe ampelina, assembly GCA_005959805.1. NCBI lineage: Eukaryota > Fungi > Ascomycota > Dothideomycetes > Myriangiales > Elsinoaceae > Elsinoe > Elsinoe ampelina. The sequence goes on from SMYM01000010.1 coordinate 554,473, forward strand.
CCCCACGCCAGATTGGACAACACTATGCACGAAACACTTGACACTTCTGGCTTATGCTCCTGGAGAGGACTTTGCCAGATTGTGGCAGGTCATGCCGACGTTACAGGTTCGGCATAAATACATGTCAAAGTATTGTAGATGTATCCGGCTACATGAGGCAGACCAGAGATGCATCTAGTCCATCTAGCGCATGCGGTACCATGTCTCGTGGAGGGTAGACGTGACGCTGAGAACAGCCCGTTGGTGCTACTGGGTCCTTCCCACGTGAATTCTTTCCATCACACACTTTGCATTGGCTGACGGCAATTGACCAGCGTTCTGGAAGCTATGCTCTCGTGCTCCATCTCTAACCTGGACATTGTGCATTCTGTGGTAAGTGAACTTACACCGAGCATCTCCAGCCCGCGTCTTGTCCTCAGGCCCTCGATGCACCAGCGTTGCATACTGGTCACGAGCTTTACACATCCCCAACATGATAGGTAATCTGCCCCGCTCTATAGTGGTGGACTTTTTGCCGACCTGTCCGGAGAACAGTAGAGGCCAAGAAACGAGGACCCCCACCGTACAATGGGTGTGGCAGAGCGCCGGCGCGACCAAGTTGCTCTCGAATGTCCGCACCATCGCGGGAGGAGCCAGCGATCTATGCATTTGAACGACGATATCTTGCAGAAGCAGTCGGCCATGCTAGATCTATCGATCAGAAGAGGCAAGCCCTGAAGTGCAGCTGTCATGGTTGTCGACATGCGAGTCAGCGACGGACATCATGCATTCTGGGCTCTCACCTGACCATGCTCGAGCTCTCATCGATGATCCCCCTCGGACCATCTTTCTGGCGACGACGTGCGGCGCTTTCTCCAAAAAATGTCTCCACAGTGGGTCGCAATCTCTGGAACCTTATGCAGGCCGGAGATAGACCGACCGGAGAGCCTCAGGCCGATGCCTTCACCACTGTGGCTAAGCAGATTCATCATCAGCCACAGTCTTCAGCTCGTCTTTGCCTGCTTGATAACTAATAACGCTGGCAGCTTCTTCTCCTCGAAACAACTTATCTCTGATAACGTCTTACGACGACTGTCGCCTCCATCCCATCATCAGATGACATACTACCGCTTCAACTGGGTTGATCACAGCCGCCGTCCGCATGCGCTCATTCCCGTGCATGTGGCTCGGGTCAGCGTGATTGGACCCTGTCCATGGCGTTTGCAACAGACCCTCGTCCTCGAGAAACCTGCTCTCCGCGGCACTAACGTGCGCCATGGGGGTTTGTAGCCCCCCCCCCCTTTGCAGGCCCACGGCGGCAAGCTCGCTAATTTAACTCGATATAGAGACGGGCCGCGTCATGCCGAGAAGCGACGCCTATCGGCGCACGAGCCGCAGCTCTAGTATTTGGCTTAAATAGGCAATCGAGAAATCCCTAAGTTTTGCTCGATAGCTTTAGTATTAACTACCTAATTACTATAATATACCCTCTTCTAGAACTACTACTACATACTATAAAGAGGCAATTCAAGCTACAATTGCTAAATATTATGCCTCTAAACACTCTCTAAGCTTTAAAGAGCTTACTTGTTACTATCTAGAAGTAGTTATAATAACTCTATTATACTATATTTAGGGCCTCTATACTATATAGTTAAGTATAGCTATACTATAATAACAACTTACCCCTATATAAGAGGAGGCCTTAGTTAGATATATTAAGTATCTTATTAATAGTAGATACTCTCCTACTTATACTATAATTAGTAAACTTACTAATTAAATTATTTAGTATAACTAGATAAATAACTCCTCTCTCTCTTACTAGTCTTAGCCTTAGCCTATTAGCAAAAACTAGCCTTATAAGTTCTTTAAATATTATTTAGAACTATCCCTTAAGTATACTTAAGCCCTTAATAGTAAAAGAGTAAATAAGAACTAAGATCTAGCTTCTATTAAGTTATAGTTTAGCACCTTAGAAGCGACAATTAACTAGTATAATATCGATAGTTAGAACATATATAACATAGATAAGACTAGATATATAATAGGCTAAACTAGCCTAGCTTAGTTAGTTATTAAGAGAGACTTAAAGGCACTAATATACTACTAACTAAGGGATAGAACATAGGCTACAACTATCGAGACTCTAAGTGCTAGTAGCTATTAAATACCTCTCTATATTATTCTTAAAGGTAGTAATATTAATATTAATTAGAGCTACTAGCTTACTTAACTATTACTATAAGATAGTATATAAAATAGTAAGATAGTAGTATTATAAAACAGCTAGTTAGATAAGAATTATACTATCGAGTAGTTATATCTTTTTTATAAGTATATAAGACCTTACTATCTAAATTCGATAGAGAAGGTAAAAGAGAAGAATCTTTAGCACTATAAAAGGCTACTTATAATAGATAGCTATAGTACCTATAAGTTACTTCTCTTTCTATTACTTACTTATAAGAAAGGTATTATTCTTCTTATCCTCCCTATGTATTTAATATACCTTCTTTAGCCTCTTAACATTATAATCTTTATAGCTTTAAAGGCTAATTATCGACGTAAGATCTAAGCTAAAGTACACTAAGTAGTTAATAAAATTATATATACTAATCTTATTAAGGCTTATTTAAATATTTACAATATTACCTTTAGCTATAACGCTTAACTCGACGCCTTTAAAGCCGCTAGAATTTAGCCTTATAATCTATACTAAGTGCTTAATTAACTTAATAGCCTTATAGCTACCTTATTCTCTTAAGTCCCCTTAGATAGCTCTCTACTAGATATTACTCCTTTTACTCTCGATATTACGCCTTAAACTTAGTGTTATTTTAACTATTAGCTTAGCTATATACGCTACCTTACTAACTCTATAGTAGAGGTAATAGTAGAGAAGCTATAAAAGAGCTATAACATTACTACTAACACTAATATACTTCTTTATAAGAGAGTAGCTAAGTTAGAAGAAGAGGTAAGAACTAAAAAGACAAGGCTAAAGAATTATATAAAGGCTAATACGTATATACTTAACATAGAAGACTTAATTAAAAAGCATAAATAGTAATAGCTACTTAAATAGCTTAAGAAGAAGACTTATATTACTTATACTAAGTATTAATAGGCTTAAAAGCACTAGTAAAACTATAAGTTACTCTTTAGCTATAAAGACTTATAAACTTAAATAGTATAAACTACATACAAGTAATTAAGGCAGTAATACCTTAACGCTATATGTTATAAACTATCTAATATAGCCTACGCTAGTAGTCTAAGCTAAGCTAAGAATAAGGTAGTTCTACTTCTATAGTAGTATAGTACTAAGGTAAGAGTTAGAGAAGATATATCTTATAGATAATAAAGTACAATTAGATAGTATTATAAAGGCTAGCCTTAGTAATACTAGTGTTTACTATCTAGATAAAGTTAACTATAGTACTTATATAAGGTAAGAACTATTTCTATATATATGTATTCTTTACTATATACTCTATATACTCTATATACTCTATAGCGAGAGTTAGGGGCAACATAGAGTATACGTCTACTAGTAACCTATATACTCTATAGTCTCTAAGGTAGAGTTACTAGAGAAGATAGAGAATTAAGTAAATATTAAGCTAGGTTACGTAATAACCTTAGTAGTTTAATTAGTTCTAACGTCTCTACGCTTTAGCTATCCTACTAGTTTATAATATTACTTTTCTCTTTTAATCGAGTTGTTTTAATAAGTAAGTATTCTTTCTTATCCTTCTATACTATATACTAAATATGCCTTCTAGTTATTAAAGACATAGTAAATCTAGTATATCTATACGAAAGAACCTTTTAGAGTTTATTAAGTTATTTAGAACTATTATGCTATAAGCTTACTCTTGTTATAAGTTAAAAGAGCTAGACTATAAAGTCTATATTTAGTCGGATATTTATAGCTAGTATATTACGAGTAACTACTCGAGTTATAATATTTAAGTAACAAAATTAAAATAGTAGTGTCTTTAGTCTAAGTATATTCGTTTATAAAAGGAATTAGTTATAGCTAAGGCCGCTAGAAAGAAAGCTAAAGAAGCTTATAAAAAGGTAAAAGAGACTTATTAAAGAGCTATAGGTAATAAGCTTTACCTATATAAAGAGATATAAAAGTTAAAGAATAAGGTAGAGAAAGTAATCTCTCTAGAGAAGACTTATATTTAAATCTTAAAGTAGGAGGAAATACTATCGTTAGTAAATTTTATTCTACTATAGAACTAGTAATTATTTATACCTAACTCCGATTAGAGTTCCTTATTTAGTAACGATTAAGGTGCTTCTATTAGCTAAGTAGTCTTCCTTAGGCATTCTTATTTTTATTTAGTATTAGTAGCGTCGGGCCTACCTAGTTAGTTTACTTAGGATAGGTTTTTAGTCTAGTAATTTAGAATTACTTACGAGGTAAAGTGTTTCTCTAGTTCCTATATTGCCTTACTATACTAATATCCTTTCTAGTAGATAAGATAGTAACGCTTTTCTCTTATAGATTTATAATATAAAACTCTTTCGATTTTATACTATAGCTCCTATGTTTCTTTATCTAGTTTAATAGGTCTAGGTATAGTATTCTATAGTGCTTTCTCTAGTAGTAATATATAAAAGACTAAATAGATCCTTATATATCTTAGTAGTTCTAGTTTATATACGTTCTTATTTTTCTTTTCTAGGATCTTAAAGAGTTCTAGTTTAGTATAGTTAAGTTTCTTACTTAGTTATTTCGTTTTAATATTTCTACTAAGGAGGTAAACTTTCTCTCTCTCTTATAGAATTAGTCCTATAATTCTCTTCTAGTTAGTAAACTCTACTATTCTTTATAATATAAATACTATATCGTAGTATAGCTAGTTATATAGTTTCTTAATATTAGCTACTAGTATATTAGTATCCTTAGATATTAGCTTAATTCTAAGTATGTTATAGTATAGATCTAGGTATATTCTATAGTTTATATAAAATAGTAAAATTTTATTAGCTAACTTTCTATTATTAATAGTAAGCTCTATAAGTAGTAATAGTATTACCTATAAGTCTTACTTATAGTTTAGGTAGTAGCGTAGGTACTACTCTAGTACTTAATTTGCCTATTTAGTTTATTTATCTATTTATAGATAAAAGAAGATTAATAGCTTATATTTAACTCCTAGTAGGTCTATAAATAATTACTAGAATTATAATATAAATAGCTTATCTCTATTAGTTATTAGGTCTTATAGTACTCTATATTATAAAACAATTATTTAAAGAAAGGTAAAGGCTATATCCTCGGTAGTTACTATTGTTTTATATAGTATAAAGTAGTAATATTTTGTAAATCTATCTACTAGAACTAGAATACTATTATACTTTATACCTGTAAGAGGTTCTTCTAATAGTAGTAGAGGTTCTATAAAGTCTATTATAACTAATTACTATAGTTTATCTAGTAGTAGTAAGAGTTATAATAGCCTATATAGCTTATGTTATAAGTGCTTAGACTTATAGCATATATCGTATATAGTAATATATATCTTAATATTGTTTTAGAGTTCTTTCTATAGGTAGTTTTATATAATAAGTTTAATAGTCTTATTAATTCTACTATACTCTACTATTAGGTCGTTATAGTATATTTAAATAACTTCTTTCTTCTATTCTTATATAAGCTTCTAAGTAAGGCTATATAACTACTCTACCTTCGGGTACTTATAGACTAGAGCGCTATTTTACTACTTTAGTATAGAGGCCTCTATTATTGTTATATTCTTTAAGTAATCTAGTTATCGGCTAAGAGCGTCTACTCTACTATTCTCTAATTCCTTAATATAGTAGATCTAAAAGTTATAGCTTATAAGTGTTTCTAACTATCAAATCTATTATCTATTAAGAACCTTAGTTATTGTCTAATATAATAGATTCTTATAGTTAGTATAGACTTATATAGGTAAGGTTATTTCTTCTAGGTATACTCTCTACTTATAGAATACTTCTATAATTATAAGTAACTCCTTATTATATATATTATAGTTAAGTTTAGATCTAGTTATTTTTCGTAAGTAGTATATAATTAGGTAGTGTCGTTCTTCTATATTCTTCTACGCTAGATACGCTTCTATTATAAAGTCTAAGGTATCTATTTCTAGTAGCGCTTACTAGTCTAGATTAAAGAGTACTAGGATAGGTACTATTATAAGTCTAAGCTTTAGCTCCTTAAAGGCCTACTTATACTTTTCGTTAAAGATAAAGCTAGTTTCTTTCTTCGTAAGGTTAGATATTAGCGTAGCTACCTTAGAGAATCCTTCGATAAACTTATAATAGTAGTTAAAGAATCCTAGTAGTGCTTAAACCTTCTTAACTATAGTAAGTTTTAGCTAGTTATTTACTAACTTAATCTTCTTTAGATTAGGTCTAATACTATTAGTAGATATAATATAGCTTAGAAATTATATCTTATATTTATAAAACTTATACTTAGTAAGCTTTACTAGTAAGTCTTTTTCTTTTAGTTTCTATAGTACCTTATAAATATATTTTATATATTTGTTATATATCTTTAAGAAGATAATAATATTATCTAAATATACTAAGACAAAGTTATTAAAGTATTCTTATAGAGTATTATTAATTAACTCTTAGAAGGTTATAGAAGTATTAGTTAACCTAAAGAGTATAACGAGGTACTTATATAGACTCTATTACGTCCTAAAAGCTGTTTTTTACTCTTCGCTCTCCTTTATTTATACTTAATAATAGGCGTCTCTAATATTAATTATAGTAAACTATTTAGCTCTAAGTAGTTAGTCTTAAAGTTTGTTAATCCTTAGTAGAGAATAGTAATTCTTCTTAGTAAGTATATTAAGTTTTTAGTAATTAATGTATATTTATAATATTCTATTCTTTTTAGGTACAAAAAGCACTCTATATATAATAGGTAATTTTAATAGTTGTATAAATCCTTTAAGTAGGTACTTATCGATATAGTTCTTAAGAATATTCTTCTCTTATTTCAATAGTAGTATAAGACCTTAATAGTATATTAGGAATTTACTCTCTTTAAAGAGTATTTTATAATTCTATAGTTTATATTAGAGTAAGGCTATAATACCTTTTCTTTCTTTAAATAAATCCTTAAAGTTTTTATATTCTAGCGAAAGTACTTAATTACTTACGCTAGTAATAGCTCTAACTATTAGTCGTACCTATACTATTCTTATAGTTAGTATCTATAGAGCTAATTATACTTTTTACGTTTTATAATTATACTTAGGGAATTTAAGTATTTCTTTAATCTAGTCTATGTCTAGATTATGTTATTAAAGCTAGTCTATACTAAGTACTATATTATACTATATGTCTACTATATCGATTAATTGTTTTTCTATATATGTTTTAATTTTAATTATAATATTTTATAGTTCCTAAGTAACTTTCCTATTCTTCTCTATAGAGGTTCTATTTGCTATAGTAAGTAGGTAAGGTAACTCCTTCTAATATTAATAAGGTTTAAGCTAGTTAGTAACTATTATAGAAACGTAGCTATAGTTAGCTCCTAAATCTATTATTACTCTTACTTTATTCTCTTATATTTCGACTTCTAGTATAAAGTAGTTCGATATATAGATCTTTATTATATTAAGGCTTTAGCTAGTGTTATTGTCTTACCTTATTAGGTAATAACTAGCTAGTTTTTTGTTATTATAGCTCCTTAGATAAGTAGCTAATTCCTTCCCGTATGTATCTACTATTAGTACTATACTTATTAGGCTAGTCGTGTCTTATTACTATTTAATATAGTAAGGTAGACTTCTAGCGCTTAAGTTCCTTAATAACTATAAAGTCTAATAATTCTCTACTAATTATACTAAGTAGTATTATACACCTATATTAGTATAACTATTCCTTCTAAATAGAGCTATATATTAGTATTAAAGACAAATATAAGTTAAGTAGATTTGTCTTATTATGTCCTACTCTAGTAGTAGGTGTATATTATTATATAATTTCTCTATATTTCTATAAGGTACACCTTAAGTTACTTATCTAGTAGTAGTACATTGTTATTATTATTATTGTTAAATAAATTCTTATCTATATTATTATATTATAGTTATTTAGTATATTCTTTATTATATTTCTCTTTATCGCTACTACCCCTAGTATAGTTATAATTAGTAAAGCTATACTAAGTATATTCCCTTACTTAGCTATAGGGGATAGTACTATCTATTTCGATTACTAAGAAGTCTATAGTGTATTTAAGACTAATAGTGTCTTCTCTAAGTATATTATATAAGTAGATAGTATAGTACTATTTATAATTTAGATTTATATATTTCTAGAGCGATATATAATATACCTTTCCTTATAGTTTACTATAAAGGCTAAAGGTAAGGCTACTATATTATTATATAGTACTTACGTTCTAATACTTCGTTTTAATAATCGTATATTAGTAATTATTACTAACTACCTTCTAAGGTTAGTTAATATTACTACTAATTATAGAGAGCTCTTCTAGGTTAGGTCCCTAGTCTAGCTATTTTATTAGTTACCTATACTTAGATAGCTTATATAGGAACTAACTAGATCCCTACTTATCTAATAAGTAAATATAATAAGAGTTGTTATAATATACTATCTATAATAGCGTTATATAATAGCTTTATTATTTATTATTAGTTATAGAGATATTAAGCGTAATATCTAGAGAGAGTTCTATTGTCTCTTAAGTTATTATAGACTTCTTCTATATTTTCTTATCTATACTAAAGGTCGTTAGGTCTTCTATAGTAGTATTAGCCTTTTTCTCTACTAGCCTAGTAACTATTATATATAATCTATTAGCTAGCGCCTCTTATTAGTAGTCTCTAGCCTAATGTCTAGGTCTTTTATATTTAAAATATAGATTGTCTTATCTATACTTCTCTCTCTCTTTTTCGCTAAGGAACTTTCCTCTATAGCTATAGTCTTATACCTATAAGAGGCAACCTTTACGTATAGTATTAAGTTCTATAGAGTCTCTATAACTCTAGGAGAAACACGTGTATCTAGTGTTTACTTTATATTCTCTATAGCGTTCTATATGTTATTTATAGAGTTAGTTATTAATAGTAATTATAGTATTTACTAGTTCTTAAAGGCTATCTAGCGGCTCGAGTATTATTTAATCTTTAACTAAGTCGCTTAGCCCTTAATAGAATATAGAGTGTTTAGTACTATCGTCCTAGTCTAGGTGTATTACGAGTTACTAGAACTAGGAATAGTACTAGGCTATAGACCTATATTATTATAGTTATTAAATCTTTGTTATAGTAATATACTTCTTATTAGATATATTAAAGACTTACTTAATCTTTGCCTAGAAGATACTAAAGCTCTTAAAGATAGCCTTTATATCTAGGCCTAGTTATCTATCTAGGTAGCTACTTATATAAGGCTCGAACTACCTAAAGGTAGCACCTTTAAGGTATATTTCGGCATAGAGGACTTTTACTATATTATTAGTGTACTTGTTCCTCTCTAGGGTAAAGAAGGCCTTAAGTTAAACAAGAAAGTGCCTTAAGTAGGCGTAGTCCCTATAGAAGAGTTCTACTTCTAACTTAGGTCTACTCTATCTTTTCTCTATACTAAGAGACCTTCTATATTTACTTAAGGTTAAACTAGTAGTAGATATATTATTAATAGTAAGCTTTCCTAGCTTACTAGCGATTAAAGATACTAATAGTAACTTAGAGCAAGAGTTACTTATTAACCTTATAGCGTGCTATACTATAGTAAGAGTAGTTAAAGTATTATAAACTATCTAATATAGCCTATACTAGTAGTCTAAGCTAAGCTAAGAACGAGGTAGTTCTACTTCTATAGTAGTATAGCACTAAAGTAAGAGTTAGAGAAGGTATATCTTATAGATAATAAAGTATAATTAGATAGTATTATAAAGGCTAGCCTTAGTAATACTAGTGTTTACTATCTAGATAAGGTTAACTATAGTACTTATATAAGGTAAAGACTATTCCTATATATATATTCTTTACTATATACTCTATATACTCTATATACTCTATAGCGAGAGTTAGAGGCAATATAGAGTACACATTTACTAGTAACCTATATACTCTATAGTCTCTAGAGTAGAGTTACTAGAGAAGATAGAGAATTAAGTAAATGTTAAACTAGGTTACGTAATAACCTTAGTAGTTTAATTAGTCCTAACGTCCCTATGCTCTAGCTATCCTACTAGTTTATAATACTATATTCTAGTGTAATAATTACAAGAAGAGAATTAAGCCTTTAAAGGCCTTATCTAGTTTATAATTTAACTTATAGTCTAACTTATAATCTAGTACTTAGCCGAGTAGTTAAAGGCTAGCTAAAAAGAGGCAGCGGTATACTTTAATCTCTTTAGTAAACTCTTTATACTAATCTTTATCTCCTTCTTCTCTATTACTAATACTACTATAACTTTTTATTATACCTCTTTAGCCTTACTAGTCTCTAATATTCTTCTTCTTATTTCTAGTACTACCTTTTACACTGTCGCTACTCCCTCTAGCCTTACTAACTCCTCCTCTATCAATTTTACAATTCTTACTATAATAGTAAATATAAAGAGCTTAAATACTACTATAGAAGATAGTTAGCTAAAGTACTTAGAGCACTTAGAGCACTTAGCCTCTAAGCACTTAGAGCACTTAGCTTCTAGAAGTGCCGGATAGTTAAGAGTTATAAACGCTTCTATATAATAGCTAGTAGTAATAGCTTATTATACCTTTTTTTAGCTTTAATTTTTAAGCCTTAAGAGCTAGTCTATACTACCTTTTTTCAGCTTCACGTTTTTAAGCCTTAAGAAGAAACTGCACTAGGGCTTTTAGCCCGCCAAGATGTGTTCAGACCCGCCAAAAAGATGCCTTTTTACACACGCTAACGGGCGGCGATCCTACCCTCGATTTGGCAGCGCTGCAAAGGGGGGGGAGCTGCAAACCCCCATGGCGCACGTTACTCCTCCTGTTCCCGTTTCGCGTTCAGAATGATGACGGCCCGCATAAGACTCTTGCAGCGCTGGTCAGGTAAGGGACGCGCCGCTCAAGGACGCTGTACATCTTCACGTCGAGCGGCGCAATCCTTCAGCCCGACAGGAACTCGGAATGGAGGGTTCTCATGCTTCCGAATGCGCAGCGCAGCGTTGCCAAACAGAGGTATACCACTATTTCTGCACTTATCTGCGCAATCAGATGACTGGCAGTGCGTGTAGTTATTTACGCATGCCGTATCGCACCGCTGCACTTTTGCCCCGTGCCACGGTAACATGCCACAAGGTCCCCAGACATTGTTTCAAATATGACCACCAACCCAGCACCGGTTTTGTCTTCAATTTGCCGCAAGTACCACGACATTTCTCTCGAGTTTGTCAGTTCTTACATTCGTTTCCTACTATCGTACAATCAACAATGCTGTACCAACTCCTCTCGTTCGCTGCGGCAACGCTGGCCCCGTCAATCACAACCAACAAAATGGTCGAAGTCCTCCCAACCCCAGACACGGAAGTGGACGAAGCGGCTACACTATCTTCATCAACCCAGCAGGAGACGACGCCAAACGACAACAAGGAGCCATCCCCGACCGGCCTCCCCATCCCCATCAGCAACGCCGGCTCCTCCCCCCTCCCGTCCCCCTGTCCCCCACTCACATTCTCCTCCTCCCTCCCCTCCAGCACCACCTCCTTCCCCTTCCCCTCCCTCCCCGTCCCCGTCTCGCCCCTCCTCAACCTCCCCCCCGAACTCCTCCTCCACCTCACCGACCACCTCCCCGCCCCCTCCCTCCTCTCCCTCCGCCTCACCTGCCGCCCCCTGCACCACCTCCTCCCACCCCCGCGCAAACCAGCCGAAACCTCCCCCTGCAACCTAACAGCCTGCACCCGCCACCTCACCTCCCTCCGCGACGCGCAGGACAACCGCGCCCGCTGCGCCCTGTGCAAGTCGCTCTACCCACTCTCCCTCTTCCGGAGAGCAGGGATACTTTCCCCCAGCCTACCGTTCCAGAACTTCGCGACGGGCCAGAGCCAGAGGATCGTCGAGGAGGACGAACGCGGGGGAGAGGAAGGCGCCATCGATGTCGCGACCGGCCAGGGCTTGAGTCATCTCTCCGACGACTCGGTGCCCGTCAATGAGCCGCGGATCTGCGCGTGGCACATCAACCGCTTCGTGTTCCCGCCGACGGCCGCGTTGGCGCCAGACGCCGTGTTTGATGCGTTGGTGTCGGCTGCGGGGCGGGAGATGGGGCGGGGGCTGGAGGTCGTCATGGCGAGGACGGTGGAGGGGGGCTGGGCGAGTAGTGTGGAGAAGTGCTGTATGCATTGCGGGTGCATCGTGGTGTGCGTGTGTTCGGTGGGGGATTGTGGGGGTTGTAGGTGTGATTGTGAGGGGTGCGGGGTGAGGGAGGTGAGGTGTTGGTGGAAGTTGGCGAGGAAAGGGTATGGGCCGAGACATGAGGGGAGTTTTGGTGTGGCGAGGGGGAAGTGGTTGGTTGCCAGGGCGGAGGAGGCGGAGAAGTTTGGGTGGGATGGGAGGAAGTTGAGGGCTGAGGGGATGGTGGATTGGGGGATGGTGAGGGTGGTGAAGTGTTGGAATGCTCAGAAGGGGGAGGTGGTGGAAGGGAGTCGGAAGAGGAAGGCCGGGGAGGATTGAGTATTCTCCTCGCAATGAGCTGTGAGCTGCGGTCGAGAAGGACGGTTGATGATCAGTCCTGGACAGCGGCTTTCACTTCTCTTCCACATTGCTCAGCAGACCCTCCTTTTCGCCACATTCCGCCTCCTCTTCCTCGGCAGCCACTTTCTCGGTCATCTCGTACCAGATCGCCAGTCGCCGCACACCCAAAGCCGCTCTCCACTGCGCGACCCCTCCAAAAACGATCAGCGTCGCCGCGACAGCTTGGGTGGCCTGCAATCCAAGCTGGCACCAGTTCGTCTCGCCAAGACCGATCAACTTGCCCAGACCAGCAAACGGCACTTCCGAGCTCGGAACTCTGAACTTGCCGTAGCTCTTCATGCCGTCGTAGACTGTAGGGCAAACGTCGCCACCGGCGGCAAAGTCGTGGAAGACAGCCAGGAGCGTGAGTTGTGGGACGAGTGAAAGGAAAACATCCAGCATCAGATGGTGGGAGAAGATGAACAGGAACGTTGGCGAGCGGAGTCGTAGCCCGAAGAGTCCCAGCATCGAGGCGAACAGCGAGAGCGCCGCATATGCCGACAGCGCCAGCGTCAGCGAAGGGTACGGCAGAAGAGGGACCAGGTATATCGTTAGAAGAATATGTGGCAACGGATATAGCAAGGCGAGGAGAGATGAAGACGGCATCCTTTGGCTTTCCATTCTCTTCTTGTCCAGCGAGAGTGTCTGTGATGATCCAGAAATATCAGAAGAGTTCGAAATAATTGACGGTGCTGTCACGACGATCGCCTCCATGGCTTCTTGTATGTCCTCTGGTATCAAAATTCAATATCCCAGCCCCAGCATACGAATCGGCGAGGTCCAAGAGAAATCGATATTCCCACTTGCAAAATCAAGCGCTCGAGCCGTTGGGGACGTTCTGGTCCACTGCAGAACACTGAGCGAGCCGCACTGGTGCTTGTGTGTGGCCGGTATATCGACCGGTGACTAGGGCATATCGCCGTTATATCCTACCTGCTGCCCACGCTGAGAGGGGTTGAAAGCTTTGGCCGAATGGAGGGTAGTGAGCATATGTCATCGCTGCGATTAGCGGAATGCATAGTGATTGATCGTATTCACATGATCGTATGAATCTGATTTGTAAAGAGATGGTAGTGTATTGGCTTTGGATTAAGGAGGATCTTCCGTGAGCATCCGAGGTACGCTGTGAGGATGTCTGTGCAAGCTCGCATCGAGTGATCATGCTCGGGAAGCCTCCAAATCAATGCGTCAGAATCTGTGAGCGGAATGAATGTCCGTGATGTAAGCACATCGGAGCACAAAAATGTGAAATGCGCAAGTGACCATGTCTTCTGCATACTCCCAAAGAGGAATTGGTGTGGCGGGAGATCAGCGAACAGGCGTTCGTTCAACGGTCCGGAAAACCTTCACATGCTTAAAGGTCGATGGTTTCTTGCTGAAAATGTGGACATCAGAGGGTATCCTATTTCCGTCTACTGACGACCTCTCTCTCTATATCCTTTGCAGCCTCCTTCACCTTTTCGCTCCAGTGAAGCTTGAGCAACTCGCCTTCCCACACGTTGCCAGCAAAGGGATTGGAGCTTGTTGGCTCTTCTCGCTCCATATCAAAGACGCCATCGCCCTTTCGCTCCTCTGAATACCAAAGTCCGGAGATCTTGCCGCCTTGGACTTTCAGGACCTGCTTGACCAAAGCGAGTACTGCCAGTGTCGACTTTTCTGGCAAGTGCAATGCAGATGTCATTAACCGCTTCGTGAATGCGGCCAGTAGAGTGGGTGGTACGGATCGGGCGTTTTGGGGTGGTAGAAGCAGCGCTTGCAGTGCTCGTAGCATGAGTAGAGATGGTGTCTGGACGTTGATCTTCTCCTTTTTCTTCGGATCCGCGTCCTGCTGCTTTACAGTTCCATACTCTTCCGCTGTTGTGATCTTAGCTGCGACTTCTATGCTACCGTCTAGTGACAACGGTAGAACCTCGTTGTATAGTCGCTGAGTGAAAAAACTCAGGTCCAAGTGAAGTCCATTTGCAGCTTTGAAGGTATCTTGCCCCTGCAAAAGTGCAAATGCGGTCACTGTACAGAGCAGAGTTTCTCGGCTCTTGTCCCTTCTATTCCCGACCTCTTCCGTCTCCTCGTCCTCATCCACTTCCCATGATATTAGATCCCGAAGTGATTCAAGGATGTCGCCGAAGAAGTCTTGGTTGATCAAATGAGCATATCGTGCCAGACCTTCCAATACGGCTCCCATCAAATGCGGTGTCCTCTTCTTCAGAATTCGAAAATATGCCACGAACACGAGTTTCAGCATCTCAGATTGATTCTTCTCTCTTTCCTCATGAGATACAGCCGCATCAGCTTCAACCATTTCCTTCTCAATCACTTTCGTTTCTCGAAGCCTTTTCCGCTCTCGCTTGGTCCGGAACTCCCGCTTCGACTTCTTGACCTTTGGTGGCGGAGGGGCGTCGGGGTCTTCCTTGTCGATCCTGTTCATGGACGCTCGATACGAGTATTCTGAGAGCAAGCGAAGAGATAGAAAGGTGTTGAGTACAGATGAGTGAATATTGTAGTCTTTTGACTTGAACATCTTGGTGAGCAGAGAGACAGCCTCAAGGGAGGCATTGCCATCCTCATCGTTCGTGAAGAGAGTCTCCATTGCCGTTCTCGCCCGATGGAAATCCTTGTCCACAGATCGAGATGAAAGCTTCAAGACCAGTGTGTTGAGGAGATCATTCCGAAAATTGAAATGTGGGACCGCTTCAAGCAAAGTGCATAAACAAATCATGGCCGTGCTTGCAATTGAGGCCTTTTCTTCTGTTCGATTATTCGACGCACTTTTAATCGCCCGAGCCAGTCCTCGAACATACTCGCGGTAGCAGGACACGAGAGTCTGTTCGAATATCCGCAGACGTTTTACATCCTTGGAGAGCTTCGCCTTCATGTCCTCATCCGAGAGAGCTCGTATCCGGTAGCCAGGGATGATATCTTTGAATACAGCAAGTTGTGTTGCCATGGCAAGTTTCTTGATCGTGGGTACTCTCGAGCTTGCTATTTTTGCAAGCCCTTTCAGCTGGCCGATATTCTCCTCGGGATCTTCGCTGATAGACCCAGCCATTCGCGCCAGATCTTCCTTAGCCTCCAGAACCTGCACCTTAAGCGGCCTCACATCCTCTGGCTCTTCCTCCTCTTCTGGGTCCTTCTCCTGCTCTGCAGCAGCATCTGCGCCTGCTTCGCCCTGCTCGTCCTCGACTTCATCTTCTGATGGGCCGTCTGCCTCCTCCGCATGCTCTACTATTCCTTCACTAGTCTTGATCGGCAGCTTGTCGTTCTTCTTGTCCTTGCCCTTCTTCTTCCTTGATCGCTCTGCATAGTTCGCTTCCAGATCCCAGTTCGAGGCATTCTGATAGAACTTTTTCGTGACAGCTGCTGTTTCATTCTCCGGCGGGCTCAAACGCCTCCGCTTCGGCGCTGGTAATCGTGACATTTGGTGAGAGGAATATATGCAACCCGAAACTAGGACAAACAACCTCGCCGGTGACCTTGAGAACGAGGTATCGTCGCCGCTCACCGCCTATACTTTTCTGCCGCATCTCCAAATTTTTGCGGGGCTCTCTCTTATGCTGAGCCAAATTATTCGGCGTCCACATTAGGTCCACCATCTTGTTTCGACAACATCTACAGGTCTCAATTGAATAGCTAGATCGAGCATCCCGCACATCTCGAGACGAAGATAAGCGCTTCAGGTATCCGCCGCTAAGCATGCGTCCTCTCACCGAGTCTGAGACGCAGACGCTCTTCAAGAAGCTGGCAAACTACACTGGCCGATCTTTGAACAATCTCCTCACAGACACGGCGCCTGCTCCCACATCAACGACGAAGAAGAATAAGACCTCTTCTGAGGGTGACCGACATGTGTTCCGCATCTCGCACAACCGAGTCTACTACGTCCGCTCCTCATTAGCCGGACTTGCGACCTCAATCGCTCGACCCAACCTCCTCTCCCTCGGTACATGCTTGGGCAAGTTCACAAAGACGGGACAGTTCAGATTGCATATCACTGCATTGGACGTCATTGCACCACACGCGAGGTACAAGGTCCACGTCAAGTCGAATGGAGAGATGCCTTTCCTGTATGGCGGGCATGTGTTGAAGGCCCATGTTGGGAGAATGAGCGAGGAGGTACCGGAGCATAGCGGTGTGGTAGTGTGCGACTTGAATGACAGGCCTTTGGGATTTGGTGTGACAAGTAAGGCGAGCAATGAGGTCAAGAGACTGGAACCAACTGGCATTGTGGTGTACAGGCAGGCGGATGCCGGGGAGTATCTCAGAGAGGAAGATACACTGTTCGCTGGATGAATGACTTGCGGCGCTGTCTCTGCATCATGAGAGAATGACAGAAGTCACGGACTGGTCATTTACCATTCTGCCTCGAGGACCAGCGGAGAACGGGTGGAGAAGGTGACACTTAGACGGACCTGTCTGGCTATCCCAACCTGGCTCGATTTCCTCCTTCAAGCCTACAGGTCGGATACCCACTGGTGAAGGGAGGTGTATCGCTCGGTCGAGGAGGTTCACCGTTGGCATGACACCCCATGTCCGGAACCTGCCCTGGAAGACCATTCTGGAGGACATCAAGACAGCCGTTCAGATCACTTCGAACGGGTCAACCGTGACTGAGGAGGTTCTTCGAGCCGGTATGGACTGCGTTGTTGGAAAGCTTGGTCTGTACTCAACCATGAAATCAATGTGGCTTATCCAATTACGAGAGAAATTCTAGATAGAGAGATGAAGAGTTGTCGCTAATGGAAAGATGTCGCGTTGGTACACTCTAATGGAAGGTGATGGCGAAACTTTGAAACCATCCCTCTGCTCTGCTCAACGCCGCGTGACTTCATTTCTCCTTCCCACATTCCTCCTTAACCACAAAGAGACCTCGCTGCCAGCCGTACTTAAGTGACTTGCAAGAGCGGGCATGCTTGCTCTGTGGCTCCTCGCTGGCACCCTCATCGGTCGATATATTTTTCAAGCATGGCAGACGTGGTGCACAAGAGTGCCTGGTCCATGGTTTGCCAATGTGACCAGGCTGGTCCTGATATACTACGAATGGACGCGACGGAGGAGACAGTACATTCACGGTCTACACGAACAGTATGGAGACGTTGTTAGACTTGCACCCGACCAGGTATCTTTCATCAATCTCGAAGGGATGAAGGAGATCTACCAAAGTGGTGGCAGTGGCTATGACAAGTCCGATTTCTACGACATGTTCAAGCAGTATGATCAAAGGTGAGATAAGCCTGAGCTTGGTTTCAGAATGTTCATATCTGACAGATCACAGGACCATGTTTTCTATGCTTGGTAGAGAAGAGGTAGGTCACTATCGATGCCGCAATGACTACAGCCGCTGACGGAAGACAGCATGCTCAACGGAAGAAGTTGTTCGCGGAGCGATACGCCATGACAAATGTCGCCCGTCCAGAAGTCATGGTTGGGATATCAACGAGAGCCATGAAGGTGGTTGAGAAGTGCAAAGCGTCTGCAGGGAGCCACCTAGATGCATATGTCTGTCGGAACGCTCGAATCGTTACTGGACACCGCTGACCCTAAGCAGTTCATCCTCCACTGCTATGCTATTGACGGAGTGTCACATCTGCTTTTCAATCCTGGTGGTACAGATACGTTAGGTAACCCCTCGCATCGAGAGTATGTCGAGGAGCTGACATACTACGATAACATGAGAAGTACAGGTTTGCAGACATAGATGATGACTTGATACTGATCACTGCCAGGACGAATGGTCGAGATGTATTTGCCGTGGCTACACAAGATCTTGAGTCGTTTCGAGACCTCTACGTGGGGAATCTCACAGCGCTTTGTCCTAGACCAGGTCGAGCAGTCCCGTCTAGGGCCCTCTGCAGTCTTACACAAGTTGAGCAAGAATCCCGCCCTCTCCACGGTACAGGCTGCTGCCGAGTGTATGGATCACATGGCTGCAGGAATCGAGACAACCGGCGACGGTCTCTGCTTCCTCATGCATGAGTTGTCGCTACCACGATCCCACCACATTCAAGATAAGCTTCGGCAGGAACTACAGAGCAATCCTACGGCAAAGCTGGAAAGTCTAGAGTATCTTGATGTTGTCGTCAAAGAAGGTCTCCGTCGGTTCCCACCGATTCCCATGAGCCTCCCGCGATTAGTTCCTTCAGGAGGTCGAACCATTTGCGGCTACACACTTCCAGAAAACACCATTGTTAGCTGCTGTGCTTACTCGATGCATCTGCTCAACGAGAACGTCTATCCAGATGCATATGCCTTCAAGCCTGAGAGGTGGTTCGACAAGGAAAGACTGCCAGACATGAACAGATTGATGTTCACTTTCTCTGCCGGCGGAAGAGGTTGTGTCGGGAAGAAGTAAGTTGGATGCAATCAGACCTCTGGAAATTACACTGATGATGAGTAGTTTGGCTCTGCTCGAGATGAAGACACTGTTGAGAGAGGTGTACAGTCGATTCAAGACCACGTTGCCACCAGAGATGCCAACCGAAATGGAGATGGACGACCAGGTCGTTGCATCGAGACCCAAGGACTTCAAAGCCCTCCTGGTCTTCGAGGAATGCTAGACTGTGAACTTGTACAACTTCTTGGCTCAAGGGAGTGACTCGTCCCTCTCACCGACAAAGGCACCAAGACGAAGGACGGGATTGCCAGCAATAGCTACAACCAAGGATGAACGATTGACGCGGTTCACCTCAACGCCCAGATTCCGGTTCAGATCCTTCCTAGCAACACCAATGCAGCCAATCATTCGTATTACCCCGCTAGAACTGTGCCGCACGGCTACTTCATGGCTTCGCCTCACTCACGATGTCCATCCTGGTACGACACCGGCGATCCATGATCACATGGCTGGCCTGCTGCAGACAGCCTTGTCAGAGGCATCGTCCATCTTTGGCGAGCCCTGGATCGTCGTTGGAGAGCTGATGCGAGGTCATTCCAACAAGATATATCGAATGCAATCTGACTCTGGCAAAGAAGCTTGCGTACGCATAGCTGTAGATGCTGAGGCTGGCAGACTCGCTTGTCGAGGGTACAAGCTCTTACAAAGCATCCGGGTCCAGAATCCTGTACTAGCGGCTCCTACAGTTCATAAAGTGCACGTTGAGTATTTACTCTTAGACTACGTCTCAGGATCACCGTTGGGTCACTGGTCGAAGAGGCTTCTTACGCTGGCACAACGACGCAGACTTCTCGATGGTCTTGCTCACTTCATGTTTACATTGTGGACAACCGAGATGGATAATGAAGGTGAACCCTCAATGGTATCTTCTGATTTCATTGGCTCTGACACAGCTCCCAGATCAGGGACCCAGCTACTCTGACTGGCTGTATGATCAGGTCGATAAAGGCTTGAAGCGATCTTTGATTCAGACCAACGGACGTTGGGGCGACCCTTTACACTTCCTGATAAGACGTAACATGGTCTCTGATGTTGCACATGGTCAGGAGGATCACTGGAGTCTTGTACGACATGGTGACATGAATGCTTGGAACGTGATTGTCGATGGTGGTAATATCCAAGGGTGAAGCTCACTGCCTGGCTTGATGTGTATTGTTCTGACCTTCCACAAGTATCATTGACTGGGATACAGCTCGAGTCGTCCCAGCCGCTGCCGCCGTGCAACATCCTCTTTTTATCGCCAACGTTCCAGGATGGCTCAACGATGGCTGCGAAGAGCACGAGGACTTCGCGGACGATAGAAGGTATCTGGAGGATGCCATGAGAGAACTAGATGGTGGTTCTATCACAGCTGTCAGGCTTGCGAGTATGCTGCAAACTTCCCGTGAGCGGCAAATCTTCGAGATGTCGTTATCGAACGCAAGGATCAACCAGGAGTATGTCGATCGGGAACTGAGGTCATTCGACGCTGACTATCAGGCCCTGTCACGCCACCTGAATGTCTTCCTGGAGTGTGAGCCGGTTATGCGAGAACACCAATCGGTACAAGCACTTCGTTTACAGCTGATGTCTGCTAGCATGACCATCATTGACGATTCATAATCAAGAGCCATCTGTACCTCTCACACCCCCGATCGGCAGGTCCCCCAGCCTGCATATGACTACCAGGCACAGTGGCCACCATCAACCCTCAGGTCCGCTCCAGTCATGAAGCTGCTCCCATCGCCCAGCATGAACAGTACCGGCGCCCTAAACTCGTCCGCCGTACTTAACCTATACAGCATGTTATCCCCAACCCACTGCTCCTCCATGCCAGGCTTCTCCAACGCCTCCGCTGTCGCCACAGTCCTGATATACCCAGGCGACAATGAATTGACTCTAATCAGCGGCACCCCCTTCCTCGATCCCCACTCGGCCGCCAGCGATCTCGCGAGCTGCTGCACCGCCGCCTTGGATGAGTTATATCAGCTGTATCCACACCCTGCTCGCATCAGTACCATTCCCACTCCTATGTTCCCCCAAGTGACACCTTTAAGAAACACTATACATACCTTGTTCGCCACATACCCACTCATACTCGCCACAAGCACCATACTCCCCCCAACCCCTACACGCGTCATCTCCCTCGCCACGGCCTGCGCAACGAGAAACGTCCCCGTGACATTTACGTCCAACAACCTCCTGATTCTCCTAGCATCAAACTCCATCGCAGGCCCATTGTCTGATATCCCCGCGCACGCCACCAGCCCTCGTATCGGCCATCGCAGCGAGGGGACAAAAGCCTCGAACGCCGCCTTGACCTTTCCCTCGTCGGTGGTGTCGCATTGCACGTACTCCACCTTGCCCCCGTGCGCGTCCGCTGCGGCTCCGACCCCATCCCACGAGCTGGCAGGCGGCGCGGGCAGGATGTCCAGGGCGATGACGTCGGCGCCGCTTTGCAGCGTGGCGGTGGCGAGGGTGGAGCCCAGGAAGCCGGCGGCGCCGGTGACTTTGGGGATGAGCAAGGGGAGAAGGAAGGAAAGGGATGGGAGAGAGGGGGGAAGAGAGGGGAGACGGACTTATGATTGTTCTGTCCTTGAGGAGGAAGAGGTCGGGGATGGGAGTGCGAGGGGTGGAGGATGGGGGTTTGGCTTCGCGGAGGTGGGGGAGGTGGACGTTTTGGGACATTGTGAAGGTAGAAGGGGGATGAGTAGAGGGGATGAAGAGGTCTGGTGGTGAAGGTGGGAGGAATGAAGGAGGGGTTGGAGCTCGGGATGTGTGCTCGAGCGGGGTCATAGAGGTGCATTGGGAAAAAGGAGAGGTATTGATCACGTTGACTGAGGGTGACTGAATCAAGGAGAAGTATAGATATTGCATTGTCTCCCGCTGCGATCAGATGACCATCCAAACCATTTGAATCATTCCGTCTTGACTGTTGTAAGGAGATCACTGAGCACCACCATTCCCCGTTCCCTGACCAGAACATCTGGGCCGCCTCAAGCTAGAACTGCAATAACCAGTTTCAGTCATGAGTAGGCTTACAAGCAATGATCCGGGTTCCCCTCAGGCGTCCCCCACCACGTCGGGAACGGTCTCTCCTTCCCACTTGCCCCAAAGACAGCAAACGACAATAAGAAGATGACAATCTGCGATCCACCATCCAGCGCCGCACCGATGAGATAGTTGTACTTGTTGTAGATCCCCGGCCTACGTCTCCTCAGCCAGACCTGGGAGAAGACGCCGACGGCGATCGATGACCAAATCCATGAAGTAGTACCAAAGTACATCTGTCCAGCGTACGATGCGATGATGGCAGTGTTGATCGGGAATTTCTTCAGGCTGGGGATGAACTTGATCAGGCCCCAGTGGACAACTGGAAAGGCCATGCCAATTACAAGGCCGAGAGGGACGATGAGGTAGCGTCCGCCGGCGCCGTAGATCTCTTTAGCCAGCGCCCACGTAACAGCTTGGGAGTTGAGTGACTGCACCGTCGAGCCAGACCAGACATTGTTGCCCTTTGGATCGAGGAGGATCTCTCGTTGATTGGTAACGATGATGGTCATGACAGTGTAATTGAGCGCAGCACCGAGGAGCGAGGCGTAGACCTGCGTGACGAACATGACCCGAGGAGGAATTTTGGTGTACTGTCCTACCTTGAGCCAATTCGCTAGGTTGACGGCGAGGAGAATGACTTGGTGAGACCAGGCCGCGAAGTAGAGATTGGCGATGGGCCGTCCAGGATGGACTGCACCTCCTATCATCTTCGACAAAGCGTTCGTGCCGACGCTAGTGCCGTAGAGACCGTACAAGATGCAGGAGAAGGGAGCAATGAAGGCGCCGAGGATAAGGGCGATGATGTAGCCCCAGACTGGCATTGTTGTCTCGCCTTTGATGTTGACGATGAGGCCAGCGAAGAAGCAGAGGATGAAGACAGCAATATACCACCATGAAGGGACCTCTCTGTAGCGTAGCATACCCTGGTAGTGAGGATCTGGCTGGGTTCGTGCACGCGCCTGCTTCCATGCAAGTAACATGTCTTTACCAAAGAAGAGGATGACATGAGTGATCAGTGCGCCGATGGCCAGAGTTTGAGTCAGATAGCCCCAAGCAGTAGCGGAGGTGAGGTGTGGGAGACCAACCCGCTCCAGCTTCTGGTAGTCGATGAGTCCATTGGAGTCCAGAAGTGAGGTCGTGGCAAGTCTCGTTCCGTTGCTTTGGAATAGCGATGTTGACATGAATGGAAAGTCCTTCGCCGACCAAGTATTGCTGTAGTACAACCCACTCATAGCAATATAGAAGATGACATATCCGATCCACGAGTTCAATTGCTGCTTGAGTGGCAGTGAGAGATACGTGCTCTGGATATATTGCCAGTCCAGAGAGAAGTTCAAAATACCAAGACCCTCGTTCGACGATGCTCCGCCGAAGATGGTTGAAATAACAGTCCGAGTATCTTCGTTTGCCTTGATCGTTGCAAGGCAGACAATCGATATGCCTCCAAACCATGTCACGATATATGCTGGGAAGAATTCCCAGATCGCCGCGAGAACAAGTGCGTACAGGAACTTTAGTAGGCGATCTCGATTCTCCTTTCTGTCAAAGTGTAGCTTCTGAAACAGAATGACTTGTGGCAATGTTGACCAGTAGACCATCTCGGCTGGGTAGACGATGAGTGGTCGAAGGATACCAGCAAGTACGAAGCCGCAGAGAGAGATCGAGAATGTGCCCAAGACGGCGGTGCTGGCCGAGACAGCCTTGTTGTAAAAGAGTCGCTCGACAGCGTAGATCTCAACCCCTGCCAGTCCATTGTTGCCGGAGGAAGCAATGAGTGATGCCACTACATGCTCCTTGATACCAAAGGGCTGACCAGAGTTGAGGAATCTGAGCACGACCTGAGCTGGGCGCCAGTGGATACGATCCGGTCGCGGAGTCGCTCGTGCCCATGCTTCTCCAAGGACGAAGACAAGCACTATGGAGTGTCAAAATATGTTCCTCATCTGTTAATGTGGATGTCCTTGTTACTCACATTGGATGAAGACAGCCGAAACCTGCATCTGAAGCGGCTTGAACACGTAGAGCATAGTGATGACCGACGATAAGGCAGTGAAAGCAGTGCCCAGCAGGAGGGATCGAAATGTGAAAGCAGGGTCTCCATCATCCCTGGCTGATATCAGGAAGCGAGAGACGTCCTTCCCTGCAGCATGTCAGAATGCTTGAATGGACAATTCGATATGGTCAGCCTACCGTCGTTGATGACAGCGTGACCCTTGACATATTCGACTTCGTCGTCGCCCTCTCCACCCTTGTTGTCTATTTCGGCGATTTTCTCGCCCGTTGAGTACTTGGGCGCTTCATCGTCCTCGTCGCTGGCGAATGCCAGTTCCTTGCCCACGGAAGCGACCTCGGGCTCATCCGCGCCAGCCTTAGCAGTGCGTGAGGGTAGCTCTGAAGAGGCCATGCTATAGCAGAGACTTGCTCAAGAGGGCGATAGTCTTGCAGGAGGAAAGAAGAAGGGGACCAAAACAAGATAGGCTAAGCAATGACCAGCAACACTAAGAACGGCGCCACGAGATATAAGAGTTGTTCTAGAGATTGACACTCACCTTAGCCCTGCATAATCTGCCCTTCCATGCCCCACCGGTATGCTTGATAACGACATTTCCGCCATTGATTGTGAGAAGATCAGGGCATGTACCAATAATTTACGGTACCATTCGTGATAGCAGTGACAGCCCAATGATCTGAAGTGACAGCTGTGAAGGTTCTCCAGAGACGATCCGCATTTGGGAAGGTGGTAGGGCTGCAAAAGTGTACGCAACTCTAAAGGCCACCATGGCGAAGGCGTGATCAATCAACGGCAGAATTGGCCCGAAGACAAACCAAACCTTGCGGCTCATGCTCCAACCAGCACTCTGACAGCGAGATATCGTTTTTGTTTTGATGGTGATACGCAGAAATCAGCAGGTCGCGCCCAGGTCGCAAAAAGGCTCCGGCAAGAGCTCAGAAAGCCCAAAACGAATACCCAACAAGCAGAAGGGTTGTACTATCTCGGAGGATCGAACTCCGGACCTATCGCGTACACTGCATTGCTGCTTGTGAGGCGAGCGTCATACCGCTAGACCAAGATAGCACCGATGATGGAGTTCAGGATCCAACAGGAAACTGAATCATTCCAGGTGGTTACGATAAAAGAAAATAATATACTATTTGCATAGTGCTGGGGAGGGCTCGCGAGGGATTCGTTACTAAGTTGAAATTGAATTGGTTCCCGGATGCTACAGCAGAGGTTCGCGAGATACGGGAACAGGAGTTACAAGATTGACATAGAAGAACGTGACGTACCTTAGAAGACCACATACAGTATGTGACGTGGACATCGTCTGAATGACATCCCACAACTCTTGGACTAGGTCATCACATTTCTAGTTGGGGGTGGGAGGGGGGGGGGGTCTTGAAGGTTGGATATACCATTGATTGTTGGCTGTGATCCAAATTTCGCGCAATCTTTCAGCGAACAATCTTGCTGCTGAACACCACCACCACAATCGCCAGAACGCTGTAGATCTACGTAGTTCAAACCTGTACCGTTGCGTCAATTATGCATAGCACATTCGGTGGCGAGATGATTTGTGAAACAAAGCCATTGACTACCAATTTGGGACGTCAATAAACCTGCCTGAAAGACAACCAGTGACACTTCAACACCCACCACAACTCATTCATCCTCTGTGCACTTCAATCTCTTCTTTTCGTCATAATTCTGACAACTGTCACAAGATACAATCATGCATTTCACGATACTGACGACCATCACAACGGCAGCGCTGGCCGCTGCCCAACCCTTCAGCCTAGGCAACACAGCACGCATGGTCTGCATGTGGAAGAACCCTCAGCTCGTCGAGGCCATCGATCAGTTCTGCTCGAACACCAACGTCGTGGTGCCCTCAGCATATGGCGCCGACGGCAAGACTGTAGGTGATAACGTGGCCTGGATCTGGCCTCAGGGTCAATGCCCTCAAGCCTGGGTGCCGCAGACATACTGCTACTCTCAGTTCTATCGCGTCTGTGCCAAAGGTTCTGACAAGGGCTACGGTAAGGGGTTCTTCGGTAGACCAGGAGAGAGTGCCTGTCAGGTCTGGCTTCTTGATACTAAAAAGGTCCATGATCAGCAAATCCGCTGGAGAGACAATGGAGGGCGTCCTCCGTCGAGGGGTACGCCGCCAGCATAGTTAGGCGGACGGGTGTGGCAAGACAGGCGGGAATATGGGGAATGATCATGAGTTGCAGCTACATTGCTAGCTAGTCCCTGGTGGGCTTTGAATAGGAAAAAATTATCTTCGTTCATCAGATACCGTCGTAGGAATGGTATAGCATCAAAGAATGTGAACGAAGAGAACACACAGTGAAGCATGCCTCTCCGCCACTGATTCAGTGCTTGACTCTATATCCTCATCATCACCTGAACGTATGATAGAATCTGACCCGTTTGACCGAGTGTGAGGCGTGGACAAGCCACCCTGCCAGACCCAAAAGTGGTACTCCTCGCATCGAGAATAAGCCCCATCGAGTTACCATGTCCGAGGACAGGCAATCGCATATCTATCGACCTCGACGAAAGATGGTCTATTCATACCTGGCTCCAGCTTGCCCTTGATCAAATTAGAAGACCATGAACCTCCTCCGTCACTTCCACCAAGTACCAGACTCGCGCCATACCTAGGACGGACTCGTATCCTCATCCTGCCTTCAGACATAGCCCTCGATACGAAGAGAGTAGATCCAAGAATTTCGTGAACGGAGTGCAAGCAGTCCAAGGGTGACCTTGGGGGATGGAGGCATGGAAGACTTTAGCCGCGAAAGATGCTTCTATGGCGGCGCTTTTCAGCATTCTCTGCGAGGCAGAGCTGTCCGGGGACTTTCTCCCAAGGCGGTATGTAGAGAACGAAAGAACATTCTGTTGGAAGCCTTGATTGCGATTCTTCGAGCGAGAAGTGAAGGAGGAAGACAAACAAAGAGCAGAAGTTTTCAATACGCGGCGATTCTGCTCCGAGGTTCAGCCGGCGCGGAGCTCGGACGTGATTTTTCGTGGATCGCAACTCGAGCTCCAGGCACGCGCAAGATAGACATTCACATTGCCGCCTGGAATTGCAACACCCATTCATTCACACGAGACGCCGCTTCTTTACATGCCTTGATCTATAACAATCCTTCACTAGAGTGGTGAGTCCTCCCTCTAAACCTATGATACTTGGTCAACATGGGAAGAGGACTTCTTACTTACCTCGACAGCAGCGAGAAGAATCACAGAATGTCTGGCCTCTTTGGCAGCAATGCCAGCTCGAGCTCAGCAAGCGCCACACAAGGCGATCTCACAAAGGATGTCCAGCTCAGCAACCCTCCCGAGGACTCCATCTCCGACATGGCCTTCAATCCACAGCGAGACTTTCTCTCAGTAGCTTCTTGGGACAAGAAGGTCCGCATTTACGAGATCGACGCGCAAGGAAACAGTCAAGGAAAGGCATTGTTCGAGCACGAGGGCCCGGTATTGAACACATGCTGGTCCAAGGTAGGATTCACAATAGGTCAAGAGGTGCACAACTCACAATGGATAGGACGGGACAAAGGTCTTTGGTGCTGGAGCAGACAAGGCAGCCCGTATGCTCGATCTGGGTGCGAATAGCACAACACCTCAACAAGTCGCCGCACATGACCAACCAATTCGATGTGTGGAGAGTATCATGGTGCAGGGTAACCCGATGTTGGTCACCGGATCCTGGGACAAGACTGTGAAATACTGGGACCTGCGACAACAGCAGCCTGTGGCATCTCTGGAGTGCCAGGATCGAGTATACTGCATGGACGTGCAAGACCAACTTCTCGTCATTGGTACGGCAGAGAGATGGATCAACGTGGTCAACCTCAACGAGCCCGCCAAATTCTACAAGCAGATGCAGAGTCCACTGAAATGGCAGACGCGCACAGTCTCCTGCTTCACCGACGCTACTGGTTTTGCTGTCGGCAGCATTGAGGGAAGATGTGCTATCCAGTACGTGGAAGACAAGGATGCAAGCTCAAACTTCAGCTTCAAATGCCACAGACAAAACGTACCCAACCAGCGGGATGTGGCCAACGTTTACTCTGTCAACGCCATCTCCTTCCACCCACAGCACGGCACATTCAGCACAGCAGGCAGCGACGGCACATTCCACTTCTGGGACAAGGACGCCAAGCACAGGTTGAAGGGGTACCCCGAGGTCGGGGGCACAATTTCCGCAACAGACTTCAACTCGTCAGGGACCATCTTCGCTTATGCTGTATCATACGACTGGAGCAAGGGCTATGGCGCAAACAATCCTCAGCTTCCGAACAAGATTATGCTCCATCCAATCCAGGCGGACGAATGCAAGCCCAGGCCAGGTGGGAAGAAACGATAGGGTCGAAAAGGGGAATTGACTAATGGCGACGGTAAAGTCGCAACCCGGCAGCATCATCAAGGATGAAAAGCTTCATGAGCGCGGCGTTATGGTATGGTCTGGTTTGGCGGCTTCGCATTGTGGACATGAGAGAGCCATACGGGAAATGCGGCAGCCGAAATCGCTGTGAGGAGTAAAGCGATATCGAATAGCGGTCGATCGCTCGAATGAAAAATGACCTTGAATGACATGCTGAGCCCTCTTTTCACCTGACGATCTTCACTCTCACGAGTCTAAGGACCTTTCACCCCGCGTTCATTCCACTTTTGCTTGCCTGTTCACCCCGCAACCCGGACAAACGCCGGGGGCTTCCCTGTCAACCGAGGCATAAGCTGGAGCGCCAAGAAGACCCTGAGTCAGTTCATCCCAAGGTTGAACTGAACACTATCTTACCATTTTACTAATCCATAATCAAATTAGATAATTATTGTCTTAATCTGCTACTATTAAGGAGTTCTTTTAATTTAGCTATCTTTTAGTACACTAGGTTAAGTATTTATATAGTTATAATCCACCTTAGTTTAGTAGATTAGGTAGTAATTAATTCTGTTTCCTCCCCTACACAAGTTAATAGTTATAAGCCTAGTATAACTACCCCTATATAAGTATATTACTTAGTTACTTTCCTACTTTATTTATTAGTTAATTCTCTACTATCTTACTTTTTAAGTATTAGAATCTATTAAGAACTACCTTAACTATAACTATAGGATTTAGATATTAATAAGGAGATAAACAACTATAGATACTAATACCTTAATAGCTAGAACACTTAT
The DNA here is from genome assembly GCA_005959805.1 of Elsinoe ampelina. Classification (NCBI taxonomy): domain Eukaryota; kingdom Fungi; phylum Ascomycota; class Dothideomycetes; order Myriangiales; family Elsinoaceae; genus Elsinoe; species Elsinoe ampelina. The sequence goes on from SMYM01000010.1 coordinate 583,823, forward strand.
TATTCTTACTATATTAGCTAAATAGGCTAGCTAGCTATATATTATTAAGATAAGAGTATTAAACACTAAGATATAGAACCTTATTAATCCCTAGAAGACTATTAAACTAGAAGGGCTCCCTAAGCCTTAAAGGCTAGAGGTAGTAAATACTAACTTCTTAGTACTCTTCTAGATATATAAGGAGGAATAAGTATAATATAATAAATAGTATAAGGCCTTAGCTAATTTAGCTAGCCTTATTTAGTTATTAATTGTACTATAAGTGTCACGAACTGTCTAAACACAGCCTACGTTAGTAGTCTAAGCTAAGCTAAGAACGAGGTAGTTCTACTTCTATAGTAGTATAGCACTAAGGTAAGAGTTAGAGAAGATATGTCTTATAGATAATAAAGTACAATTAGATAGTATTACAAAGGCTAGCCTTAGTAATACTAGTGTTCGCTATCTAGACAAGGTTAACTATAGTACTTATATAAGGTAAGGACTATTCCTATATATATATATTCCTTACTATATACTCTATATACTCTATATACTCCGTAGTAGAGCTACTAGAGAAGATAGAGTACACATCCGCTAGTAATTCTATGCGCTCTATAGTTTCTAGAGTAGAGCTACTAGAGAAGATAGAGAACTAGGTAAATGTTAGGCTAGGTTACGTAATAACCTTAGTAGTTTAATTAGTCCTAATATCTCTACGCTCTAGCTTGTTCTACTAGTTCGTAATATTACTCTCCTTCTTTAATTAAGTTGTTCTAATAAGTAAGTATTCTTCTCTATCTTTATGCGCTATATACTAAACATGCCTTCTAGTTATTAAAGGCATAGTAAATCTAGTATATCTATATAAAAGAATCTCTCGAAGTTTATTAAACTATTTAGAACTAACATGCTATAGGCTTATTCTTGTTATAAATCGAAGGGGCTAGACTATAAGGTCTATATTTAGTCGGGTATCTATAGCTAGTGTGTCGTAAGTAACTACTTAGATTATAATATTTAAGTAACAAAATTAGAATAGTAGCGTCTCTAGTCTAAGTATATTCGTTTATAAAAGGAATTAGTTATAGCTAAGGCTACTAGAAAGGAAGCTAAAGAAGCTTATAAAAAGGCAAAAGAGGCTTATTAAAGAGCTATAGGCAATAAGCTTCGCCTATGTAAAGCGATATAGAAACTAGAGAATAAGGTAGAGAAAGCAATTTACCTAGAGGAAACTCGTATTTAAGTCCTAGAGTAAGAGGAAATACTATTGTCGGTGGATTCTATCCTACTATAGAATTAGTAATTATTTATGCCTAACTCCGATTAGGGTTCCTTATTTAGCGACGATTAGGGTACTTCTATCGGCTAAGTAGTCTTTCTTAGGCGTTCTTATTTTTGTTTAGTGTTAGTAGCGTCTAGCCTACCTAGTTAGTTTACTTAGGATAGGTTTTTAGTTTAGTAATCTAGAATTGCTTACGAGGTAAGGTGTTTCTCTAGTTCCTATATTACCTTACTATACTAATATCCTTTCTAGTAAATAAGATAGTAATGTTTTCCCCTTATAGATTTATAACGTAAAACCCTTTTAATTTTATATTATAGCTCCTATGTTTCTTTATCTAGTTTAATAAGTCTAGGTACTATGTCCTATAGTGCTTTCTCTAATAGTAATATATAAAAGACTAGATAGATCCTTATATGTCTAGGTAGTTCTAGTTTGTATACGTTTTTGTTTTTCTTTTCTAGGATCTTAAAGAGTCCTAGTTTAGTGTAGTTAAGTTTCTTACTTAGTTGTTTCGTTTTAATGTTTTTACTAAGGAGGTAAACCTTCTCTCCCTCCTATAGAATTAGTCCTATAATTCTCTTCTAGTTAGTAAACCCTACTATTCTTTGTAATATAAATGCTATATCTTAGTATAGCTAGTTATATAACTTCTTAATGTTAGCTACTAGTCTATTTATATCCTTAGATATTAGCTTAATTCTAAGTATATCGTAGTATAGATTTAGGTGTATTCTATAGTTTATATAGAATAGTAAAACTCTATTTACTAACTTTCTATTATTAATAGTAAGCTCTACGAGTAGTAATAGTATTACCTATAAGTCTTACTTATAGTTTAGGTAGTAGCGTAGGTACTACTCTAGTACTTAATTTGCCTATTTAGTTTATCTATCTATTTATAGGTAAAAGAAGGTTAATAGCTTATATTTAACTCCTAGTAGGTCTATAAATAATTACTAGAATTGTGACGTAAATAGCTTATCCCTATTAGTTATTAAGTCTCGTAGTACTCTGTATTATAAAACAATTATTCGGAGGAAGATAAAGGCTATATCCTTAGTAGTTACTATTATCTTATATAGTACAAAATAGTAATACTTCGTAAATCTATCTACTAGGACTAGAATACTATTATACTTTACACCTGTAAGAGGTTCTTCTAATAGTAGTAGAGGTCCTATAAAGTCTATTATAACTAATTACTATAGTTTATCTAGTAGTAGTAAGAGTTATAGTAGGCTATATAGTTTATATCGAGAGTATTTAGACTTGTAGCACGTATTATATACAGTAATATACGTCTTAATATCGTTTCGAAGTCCTTTCTAGAGGTAGTTTTATGTAATAAGTTTAATAGTCTTATCGATTCTACTATATCCTGTAGTTAGGTTATTATAGTATATTTAAATAACTTCTTTTTTTCTATTCTTACGTAAGCTCCTAGGTGAGGCTATATAACTACTCTACCTTCGGGTGCTTATAGACTAAAGCGCTATCCTACTACTTTAGTATAGAGGCCTCTATTATTGTTATATTTTTTAAGTAATCCAACTAGCGGCTAAGAGCGTCTACTTCGCTGTTCTTTAATTCCTTAACATAGTAGATCTAGAAGTTATAGCTTATAAGTGTTTCTAACTATCGAACCTATTATCTATTAAGAACCTTAGTTGTTATTTAATATAGAAGGTTCTTATAGTCGGTATAGACTTATATAGGTAAGGTTATCTCTTCTAGGTATACTTTCTATTTATAGAACACTTCTATAATCGCAAGTAATTCCTTGTTATATATATCGTAGTTAAGTTTAGGTCTAGTTATTTTTCGTAAGTAGTATATAATTAGGTAGTGTTATTCTTCTACGTTCTTCTATACTAGATACGCTTCTATTATAAAGTCTAAGGCATCCGTTTCTAGTAGTACTTATCGGTCTAGGTTAAAGAGTACTAGGATAGATACTATTATAAGCCTAAGCTTTAGCTCCTTAAAGGCCTACCTATATTTCTTGTCGAAGATAAAGCTAGTTTTCTTTTTCGTAAGGTTAGATATTAGTATAGCTACCTTAAAGAATCCTTTAACAAACTTATAGTAGTAGTTAAAGAACTCTAGTAGCGCTTAAACCTCCTTAACTATCGTAGGTTCCGGCTAGTTATTTACTAACTCGATCTTCCTTAGATTAGGTCTAATACTATTAGTAGATATAATATAGCCTAGAAATTGTATCTTATGCTTATAGAACTTATACTTAGAGAGTTTTACTAGTAGGTCTTTCTCTTTTAGTTTCTATAGTACTTTATAAATATGTCCTATGTGTTTATTATACATCTTTAAGAAAATAATAATATTATCTAAATATACTAAGATAAAGTTATTAAAGTATTCTTATAGAGTATTATTAATTAACTCTTAGAAGGTTATAGGAGCATTAGTTAACCTAAAGAGTATAACGAGGTACTTATATAGACTCTATTTTATTCTAAAAGCTATTTTCTACTCCTTGCTCTTCTTTATTTATACTTAATAATAGGCATCCCTAATATCAATTACGGTAAACTATTTAGCTCTAAGTAGTCGGTCTTAAAGTTTATTAATCCTTAGTAGGGGATAGTAATTCTTCCTAGTAAGTGTATTAAGTTTCTAGTAATTAATGTATATTTATAATGTTTTATCCTTTTTTAGTGCAAAAAGCACTCTATACGTAATAGGTAATTTTAATAGTTATATAAATCCTTTAAGTAAGTACTTATCGATATAGTCCTTAAGGACATTCTCCTCTTATTTCGATAGTAGTATAAGACCTTAATAGTATATCGAGGATTTACTCTCTTTAAAAGGTATTTTATAATTCTATAGTTTATATTAGAGTAAGGCTATAATACCTTCCCTTTCTTTAAATAAGTTCTTAAAGTCTTTATATTTCGGCGGAAGTACTTAATTACTTACGCTAGCGATAGCCCTAACTATTAGTCGTACCTATACTATTCTTATAGTTAGTATCTATAGAGCTAATTATACTCCCTACGTCCTATAATTATACTTAGAAAATTCGAGTGTTCCTTTAATCTAGTCTACGTCTAGATTATATTATTAAAGCTAGTCTATGCCAAGTACTATATTATACTATATATTAACTATATTAATTAATTGTTTTTCTATATATGTCCTAATTTTAATTATAACGTTTTATAGTTCCTAAGTAACTTTCCCGTTCTTCTCTATAGAGGTTCTATTTACTATAGTAAGTAGGTAAGGTAACTTCTTCTAATGTTAATAAGGTTTAAGCTAATTAGTAACTATTATAGAGATATAGCTATAGTTAGCTCCTAAATCTATTATTACTCTTACCTTATTTCCTTATATCTAGACTTCTAGTATAAAGTAATTTAACATATAGATCTTTATTATATTAAGGCTTTAGCTAGTGTTATTATCTTACCTTATTAGGTAACAACTAGCTAGTTTTTTGTCATTATAGCGCCTTAGATAAGTAGCTAATCCCTTTCTACGCGTATCTACTATTAGTACTATATCTATTAGGCTAGTCGTGTCTTATTATTGTTTAATATAGCGAGGTAAACTTCTAGTGCTTACGTTCCTTAATGACTATAAAGTCTAATAATTCTCTATTAGTTATACTAAGTAGTGTCGTATACTTATATTAGTATAACTATTTCTTCTAGGTGTAGCTAGGTATTAGTATCGAAGACAAAAGTAGGTTAAGTAGATTTATCTTATTATATTCTATTCTAGTAATAGGTGTATATTATTATATAGTTTCTCTATATCCCTATAAGGTATACTTTAAGTCGTTCGCCTAGTAGTAGTATATCGTCGTTGTTGTTAGATAAATTATTATCTATATTATTATATTATTATTGTTCGGCATATTCTTTATTATATTTCTCTTCGTCGCTACTGTCTCTAGTATAGTTATAGTTAGTAAAGCTACACTAAGTATATTCCTGTACTTAGCTATAGAGAATAGTACTACCTATTTCGATTACTAAGAAGTCTATAGTGTATTTAAGACTAATAGCCTCTTCTCCGAGTATATTATGTAAGTAAATAGTATAGTACTATTCGTAATCTAGATTTATACATTTCTAGAGTAATATATAATATACCTTTCCTTATAGTTTACTATAAGGGCTAAAGGTAAGGCTACTATATTGTTATATAGCACTTGCGTCCTAATACTTTATCTCGATAATTATATATTAGTAATTGTCGCTAACTACCTTCTAAGGTTAGTTAATGTTACTACTAATTATAGGAAGCTCTTCTAGGTTAGGTTCCTAGTCTAGCTATTTCGTTAGTTACCTATACTTAGATAGCTTATATAGAAACTAACTAGATCCCTACTTGTCTAATAAGTAAATATAATAAGAGTTATTATAATATACTATCTATAATAGCGTTACGTATTAGCTTTATTATTTACTATTAGTTATAGAGATATTAAGCATAACATTCGAAGAGAATTCTATTACCTCTCGAGTTGTCGTAGACTCCTTCTATATTTCCTTACCTACACTAAAGGTCGTTAGGTCTTCTATAGTAGTGTTAGCCTTTTTCTCTACTAGCCTAGCAACTATTATATATAATCTATCGGCTAGCGCCCCTTATTAGTAGTCCCTAGCCCGATGCCTAGGTCTTTTACACTTAAAACATAGATTATCTTATCTATACTTCTCTCTCTCTTTTCTACTAAGGAACTTTCCTCTACAACTTTAGCCTTATACCTATAAGAGGCAGCCTTCGTATATAGCATTAAGTTCTATAGGGTCTCTATAGTTTCGAGAGGAACGCGTATATCTAGTGTTTACCTTATATCCTCTATAACGTTCTATATATCGTTTATAAAGTTAGTTATTAATAGCAATTATAGTGTCTACTAGTTCTTAGAGGCTATTAGGCAGCTTAGGTATTATTTAGTCTTTGACCGAGTCGCTTAGTCCTTAGTAGAATACTAAATGTTTAGTACTATTATCTTAGTCTAGGTGTATTACAAGTTGTTAGAACTAGGAATAGTACTAGGCTATAGACCTACGTTGTTATAGTTGTTAAATCTTCGTTATAGCGATGTATTTCTTATTAGATATATTAAAGACTTACTTAATCTTTGCCTAGAAGATGCTAAAGCTCTTAAAGATAGCCTTTATATCTAGGCCTAGTTATCTATCTAGGTAGCTACTTATATAAGGCTCGAACTACCTAAAGGTAGCGCCTTTAAGGTATATCCTAGTATAGAGGACCTTTACTACGTCGTTAGTGTACTTATTTCTCTCTAGAGTAAAGAAGGCTTTAAGTTAAATAAGAAAGTGCCTTAAGTAGGCGTAGTTCTTATAGAAGAGTTCTACTTCTAACTTAGGCTTACTCTATCCTTTCTCTATACTAAGAGACCTTCTATGTTTACCCGAGGTTAAACTAGTAGTAGATATATTATTAATAGTAAGCTTTCCTAGCTTACTAGCGATCGAAGATACTAATAGTAACTTAGAGCAAGAGTTACTTATTAACCTTATAGCGTGCTATACTATAGTAAGGGTAGTTAAAATATTACGAACTGTCTAAATATAGCTTATATTAGTAGTCTAAGCTAAGCTAAGAACGAGGTAGTTCTACTTCTATAGTAGTATAGTACTAAGGTAAGAGTTAGAGAAGGTATATCTTATAGATAATAAAGTACAATTAGATAGTATTATAAAGGCTAGTCTTAGTAATACTAGTGTTCGCTATCTAGACGAGGTTAACTATAGTACTTATATAAGGTAAGGACTATTTCTATATATATATATTTCTTACTACGTACTCTATATACTTTATATACTTCGTAGTAGAGCTACTAGAGAAGACAAAGTATATATCTACTAGTAATCCTACGTGCTCTATAGTTTCTAGAGTAGAGCTACTAGAGAAGATAGAGAACTAGGTAAACGTCGGGCTAGGTTACGTAATAACCTTAGTAGTTTAATTAGTCCTAACATTCCTACGCTCTAGCTTGTCCTACTAGTTCGTAATAATAAGTTCTTACTATTATCTAACTAGAAGAGAATCCTTATCTATAGGCTATTCTTAGAGCATTAAAGAATAGATTTACTCTATCTAATATAGCTATTTAGCTTAAGATTAAAGTACTCTAGAGGAAGTAGCTATCTAGCTCTTTCTTATAAAATATAGACTATTAGCTTTAGTAATAGAAAGAGGTTATAGATAAGGCTAGGAACTATAATCTACTAGAAGCTTAAGGCTTAAGGCTATAGAGAGACTTCTTACTCTCTATCTTAAAGGCTAAACTAGCATTTACTAATAAGTACCTTATTAATCTAGATTTACTAACTCTACTAACTATACTTAAACTAATTACTAAGTTTAGACAGTTTTATAAACTCTATAAGCTATATAGTACTATAAATGATACGAGATGGATTACGAACTGAATTTAGTTAGTATCTAGGTCGGAGAGGTCACGTGATCTCGGCTCGCGGCCTAGGCTTCTAGCTGCTCCGCCCTCGATATCTTATGTACTTTATAGACTAGCTTTCTTCTTCTTCTTCTAACTCTTAATATCTTAACGAATAGACGCAATTAACCTTCTATCTTACTAGTTGTAATTACTATATTAAGAGTTCGAAGTACCTATAATTAAGCGATGGAGCTATTAAACTATCTAGCTCTCCTACTACTTACGCAATTCTAACAACCACTATTTACGAAGAATTAAAGAATCAAAGAAGAAGCTATTACGACTATAGTTCCCGCGCACACTATAATAGATCCTCGCTGCTGCTGCGTAGGTCGATACTATAAATACAAGAAGAAGGTAATAAGTCGAGTTATAGACGACTCTTAAAGGAAGTAGGCCTTTAGCTAAATTTTTTAGATATCCCCTTTGTCACGCGTTGACTTTTATACTACAAATTTACGACTAACCTCGCCGAGCATAGCTCGCTCTAACTCTAGCGACAACCGCTATATAAGTAATATTTCTCTACCTCCTACTAATAACAACGACGAACTAGTCTAGTTAGCTTACTACGATCTTATTTGCCTTAGCGACGACGACCTCAAGAAGAGGCTATAAGAGACAGATAGTATAACTACTCTACGCGAGGCCTTCGCCTTTATTAAGTCCACCTATAACAAGTGGGTTGTCGCACGTAACTTAGCATATTCCGACGCTCTTAATTTGCGCTACTAGCTCGATAACGCTATAGCCGATCTAGATACATCTAACAGTACTACCGACAATCTTACTACCTAAGCTACGCGCTACCTCGCTAACATTAACAAGCTTAAGGCCGAGCTAGCCTAGCTAAAGGCCGAAGTAGGGCGCGCTATACTAACTCCTTCTACTAGAGGCGCTGCCCTGTTAGAAAAGATCCTAGACCTAGCTATGTTTAGTAGCGGCACTCTAGAGCAGTTTAAGGTCTTTAAGCACTAGATAAAGAACAAGATATATACTAACGCCGACCGATTCCCTACTAAGGCTACCTAGTTTATATACCTCTACTCGCGCCTCTCTAGAGAAGTATATACCCTTATTATAGACTCTACTAGCGACAACACCATCGACGTTAGTAAAGGCTTAGCCCTCTTAGCCTAGCGCTTTAAAGACTCTAACTATAAGGCTACGGCACGCGCTTAGTTCGCTAGCCTATTCTAGCGTAACGCCTCTTTCGATTCCTTTATTAGCGAGTTTAATAAGTACGCTCTCTACGCTAAGATCGCTAAGGACGAGTAGCTCTACTAGCTACGCTAGAAGATATCTAACAAGTTGCGTATTACTCTTGTTAATTTCGACATAGACGACCTTACCTCCTTTATTGCTAAGGCTCGTGCCACTAATCGTAATATCTAGTAGAGCAACCTTATCTCTAGGCGCACTTAGGCCCTCTGCTCTGCGCTAGCTATAAACTGTGCTACTAGTGCCCCGACTCGAGTGGCTTATTCTATATCCGCTTCTACTACTCTCTGCCCTATAACCGGAGGAGCTCTATAGCCTTTCCGCCCCCTCTAGTTACTTATCTGCTTCGTATACGGCAGGCCTAGCTATATCTCTACTAAGTGCATAGCTAGCGCCTCTAAGAAAGCTACCTATACTACTACTTGCTCTGCTTGCACTATTAGTGCTATAGAGGCTACTAAGATTTAACACCTTTAGGATCGACTTGCCGAATTAGATACACACGCTCTATCCTAGCCTTAGTTCGACATTAGTTCGGATCTAGTCTAGTCCTAGTTTAACTCCGAGATAGATTACGAGTTAGCCGAACTATCTAGCTAGGGAAACAACTAGCCAGAGGACGAGTCCTATTCTCTAGCGGAAGAAGAGCAATTCGAGATAGATCTAGAGAAGTTCAATTACTAAATAGTGTCGTTAGCTACTATACTCCCGCTATTATAACTCCTATTACTATACACGACCTATATAACTGTAACTGCACTATCACGCTCTAAGCCTTTATCGACACTAGCGCGCTTATTAGCGCCGTAGCTAACTATAAGGTTCTTAATAAGCTTAAGAGTTTTAGTTGCCCCGTAGCGTTAGCTAACCCTATCTAGCTTAACGCCTATAACAGTGTTCTAACGGAGTAAGTTACTTATTAGATTCCCCTTACTACTACCGTCTCTAGTAAGTTTAATAGTCTTACGACTTTCCGTATTATAGATATTAGCCGTTTTAACATCATTCTTGGGCTCGGCTAGCTTAAGGCTAATAGAGCTAATATTAACTACGAGCTTAGCTAAGTTACTTATAAAGAAGAGTTCTCCCCGGCTGTCGTTAAGTAGTAGTAGCTATAGCCAATTAGAGGGCTAGGATCTAGATCTAAGCCCGGCTCGGATCTAGGAGCTCGACTAGTTTAGATCTAGTTCGGCCGTAGTCTAGCTCGTAGACTATATTCTAGTTCGGCTTCCGAGCTGGAATCGGCCTATCTATCTTAGCTACCGGCACTTAGGCCGAATTTTAAGCTAGATAAGAAGGAGTTTAAGCTAGTTTCCTATAGCTCCTAGTTAATATATAAGTTCTCTTACGTACCTGCCTATATAAGTAACACCGAACCTCGAAAGAACTATACGATAGCCTTTATCAGCGCTATAGCCTTCGCCTTACAAGCTAAGTATTACAATTGCGAAGTGTTCGCTATCTCTATAAAGAATATCGAGGACTACTGCCGTCTAGCTTCTAAACTAGAGCTAGACTCTATAGAGGTTCTACTACCGGAGCTACGTGAATTCGCCGACGTCTTCTCTAAGGAGTAATCTAACACTCTCCTACTATACCGGCCGGAGTTTAATAACTGCATTATTCTAAAGGATAGCGCTAAACTTCCGCGTACTAAGCCCTTATGCCGCCTGTTACCGGAGGAGCTCGATATAGTAGAATAGTTTATCTAAGAGCACCTCGACAAGGGGTTCGTTACTCTAAGCTCTATAAGCTATTTATCTCCTATCCTCTTTGTCCGGAAGCCGAATAGAGGACTCCGCCTCTACGTCGATTACCGCGGCCTAAACGAGGTTACTAAGCGAGATGTCTACCCGCTACTGCTTATTAAAGAGACGCTTACTCGCGTTAGTAAGGCTAAGTAGTTTAGTAAGATCGATATCCGTTAAGCCTTTTACTGCCTCTATAACTTTATCGACTATAAAGATCTTACTATGTTCTCTATATATATAGGCAACTTTAAATAGCTAGTGATGCCTTTCGGCCTTACTAACGCCCTAGCCGTATAGTAGAGGTTTATAAATTACAACTTTATCGATATACTAGAGCGCTTTATGTCGATCTACCTTAATAACATCCTTATCTATACCGACGGCACTTGCCGAGAGCACGCTAAGTATATTAAGCTAGTGCTCTAACAACTCTACGAATTAGGCCTTAATGCCGACATTAAGAAGAGCAAGTTCTACCTAACGGAAGTAAAGTACCTCGGCATCATTGTCGGCCGAGATAGAATCTAGATAGACCCTAAGAAGGTAGAAGCTATTAAAGCCTAGACGTAGCTAGCCCCTAGTAATACCACTTAAGTTAGGAGCTTTATTAGCTTCTATAGCTATTATCGCCGCTTTATTAAGGGATTTAGTACCATCGCTAAGCCGCTAAACGACCTACTTAAGAAGGACGCTATACCCTAGAGCGATAAGTGCACTGCCGCTTTTAACTACATAAAGCATGCTATAACTAGTGCTCCGATTCTCGCGCACTTCGACTGCTTAAAGTAGATAGTACTCGAAACTAACGCTTCGGACACTACTACTGCTAGTATTCTATTCTAGTACGACAATTCTAATGTACTCCGCCCTGTTACCTTCTTTAGTAAATCTATAAGCGAAGCTGAACACAACTATGCCATCTACGACAAGGAGCTACTAGCTATCGTCTAAGCCTTCGAAGAATAGGCCCCTAAGCTTATAAGTGCTTAGCCTAATAAGACCATTTACGTCCTTACCGACTATTAGTCTCTAATGCACTTTATAAGGACTTAGAAGCTATTACGCCGCTAAGTACGCTAGGCTCTCTATCTAGCACAGTTTAACTTTAAGATAATATATCGACCCGGAGCTACCAACGGTAAAGCTAATACACTTATAAGAAGGAATAGTAACGTGCTACGCTCGAAGGAAGACCTTAATCTACGCTAAACTCTGCTACTACATAGAGTCCTAGACTAGCGCATCGTCGACGAATTAGAACTAGGTCGTATCTAAGGTAGATTACTAGCTTAAGCCGAACTAAGAATAAGCAAGCTTAGTTCAACCGCCGAACTAGAATCTAATTCGCGATCTAGTTTAGCACGTAGTTTACTACCTAGTTCGACATCTATTTCGGCTACTAGATTAGATAACTATCTCGCCTCTATCTCGACCTCGAAGGATAAACTACCTTCTCCCCTTTTTAACGAGGTGGCTAAAGCTAACCTAAGAGACCTAGAGTTCGAGTTAGCTTGTAGTATCCACCGTATAACAGGAGCCTTCCCTAAGTAGAAATAGTTACTGTCGACTAATGTTGCAATCGACAACGGAATACTTTAGGTCGCCGGTCAACTATTCGTGCTGCTATTAATAGCTACGAAGGTTATTTAAGAAGTTTATACCTTAAAGGACTACGCATACGCTAGAGCCGCTAAAACCGTAGCTATAATTAAATCTACCTTCTACATCCCGGGGTACGACACTAATGTTAAAAGGTTCGTCGCTAACTGCTACAACTATAAGCGTTCTAAAGCTCGCTATAGCCTCCTAGCCGGCCTTCTCTCGCCACTCTCGATACTAGAAAAGCCTTAGTAGTATATTACGATAGACTTTGTTACTAGTTTACCACTTGTGGACGGCTATAATACTATCCTCTACGTAGTCGACTGTCTATCTAAAGAGCGCTACCTTATCCCCTACTTCTCTAGAGACGAAGGTACCTTAGCGTACAAGACAGCTAAGTTGTTATTCTTACACGTATAGAAGCTTTATAGTCTACCTAACACTATTACTTCGGATCGAGGCCTCTAATTCGTAAGCGACGTATAGAAGAGACTCTACTAGATCCTAAAGGTCACAGCTAAACTGTCTACTACTACACACCCCTAGATAGACGGCTAGTTAGAGGTTTCCAATTGCAATTTTAAGCGAGTTATTCGCACCTATAGCTATCAATACGCAAACTGGCTACTAATTCTTCCGATGGCCGAGTTCTCTACTAATGTTAACTCTTCGGAGAGCACTAAACTATTACTATTCTAAGTTACAAAGGGATATAACTCGAGGCTAAGCTTCTAGCCTTCTATAGAGCCTATATTAACACGAGCTAAGCTAAACGAAGCTAGTATCCGCGCACTAGCTAAGTAGATAGAGGACGCTTGTAAGATCGCTAAGGTAAACCTCGTAAAGGCTTAATTGCGTATAGTTAAACAAGTAAACAAGCGGCGTCTTCCTACGGAGTTTAAAGCTAGTAATAAGATGTAGTTATCGACAAAGAACCTCTAGCTTTAAGGGAACCCTAAGCTACTACTAAAGAGAGTTAGACCTTATAAGATTCTAGAGAAGCGCTCGGCGCTCTTATACAAGCTAGAGCTCCCTTAGGCACTATAACGTATCTACTCTATGTTCTACGCTGACCTACTTACTAAACACCCTAATAATCCCTTACTAGGACAAGCCTTTAAGGAGCCTCCGCTAGTAGCTATTAAAGGTAAGAAGAAGTACAAGGTTAATAATGTCGTAGACATAAGAAAGCTACGGAATAGACTAGTTGCTCGAGTGAGCTAGAAAGGTTATCTAGAAGATCTAACATGGTACTTAATTAACAATCTAAAAGGAGTAGCTAACGTGCTACGTAACTATCTAGACTTCTATATAGATAAACCTCGTCTAAGGTAGATTAACTAACCTATATAATAGCGTTTAAGGGTAAACGCAATTGAGAGGGGGGGTAGTAATACGAGATGGATTACGAACTAGATTTAGTTAGTATCTAGGTCGGAGAGGTTACGTGATCTCGGCTCGCAGCCTAGGCTTCTAGCCGCTCTACCCTCGATATCTTATGTACTTTATAGACTAGCTTTCTTCTTCTTCTTCTAACTCTTAATATCTTAACGAATAGACGTAATTGACCTTCTATCTTGCTAGTCGTAATTAATAAAGGCTAGTAAGGGAGCTATAGCCTTCTCTATAGCTACTAAGAATATTCTTTATAAGAAACCTAGTTCCTCTAGGAAGCTTAAATATATATACTAAGGCTGGCATAAGTAGATTAAGTACTATTACTTAAATAAGTATCTAAGGCTAGAAGGATAGACACTAAACTAGTAGACTATAAAGGAGGTTAAATAAAGACTAAATAATAAGACTCTTAAAGAGAGAATTAAGGCTTCTATTACTAAGGAAGTATAATATTAAAAGGGGTTAACTCTACTAGTGTTAATTAATATAGCTATTACTATTAGATTACACTTAGTATTTATCTTAGCTACTACTAACATCTTAAGCTTATAGATACTAGATTCTAGAGTAACTAATTATATCTATAATTACACTATAAAGGATAGATATAAGCTTACTAGAATTATAGAACCTTATAAGAAGCTATTCTATAGTAATACCTTACTTAGTATTAAAAGTTAAAGAACTATTAATATTATAGCTCTTTATAAAGGAAAGCTTATAACTATCTATCTTATAAAGGTAGTCTATCCTATATACTATTAATTATAACTAATCTAGTTAGCCTTAGGAGGTTTATTAATAGTAGAGTTTACTAGAACACTTAAACTATAGAGATTAGCTATAAAGGAAAAGTACTCTTCTTAGTTATACTAAAGTATAACTAATATATTCTTAAGAATAACTCTAAAGCTCCTAATGTTACTACTATAGTATTATAAGATAATAATAATTATCTACTATTAGTATTTACTATAGTTACTATAAGGACTAATTAATCTTAGTATAAAGTTATAAGCTATCTAAGCCTAGAGTCTATTAATTACCTTCTAACTACTATAGTTAGTAGTAAACTAACTCTAACTAAGCCTAGTTTAGCTTAACTAATTTATCTTAGGTCTCTATATTAGACTTATAAGCTATTAAATACTTAGCAGATTATATTAAGGAATTCTAACAATAAACTTACTATATTAAAGCTATTTAAGAGAACTACCTTTAATATTATTATTAATAGATTTACTAGCTATAATAAGGTAAGATATATAAGCTACTTTACTTATAGAACTACTAACTATTAACTAGTTACTACCTATACTTATAGATATAAGATTAATAAAATCTATATTAAGATAATTACTTATATTAAAAGCAATCTTAGCTTTAAAATTAAATTCCTTAGAAGTAACAATAAGAGAGCCTTTAGCCTTAAATTTACTATCTTTCTAGATAGTAAAGGAATCTATTATAAGCTATCTACTCTCTATACTTAAGCTTAGAATAGTTATAATAAAAGGATAGGAGCTATACTATTAAGAAGAGTAAGAGTAATTACTATCTTTGCTAATCTACTAAGAGAATTATACTCTAAACTATATAGATTAGTAGCCTATCTAATTAATAGAACACCTCTTAAGAAGCTAGACTAGAAGACTCCTTTTAAGCTAGTTTATAGATACTCTCTATTAGTTGCTTATCTTAGGCTACTTAGATATAAAGCTTATACTTTAGATAAGCTTATTATAAGTAGTAATAAGCTTATACTAAGGGCTTATATTAGCTATCTAGTTAGCTATAACTTAACTAACATCTTTAGAATCTTTATACTAGCCTCTAAGAAGGTTATTAGAATAAGAGATATTAGATTTAACAAAACTTAGTTCTATAAGCTAGAGGAATAACCTTAGCTAAAACTAATTAAATTACTTAATCTACTAAGGCTCCTATAGGAGGTTAATAAATCTAAAGGGGTATATAAAGCAGAAGAAACAACTAAACTAAATCTAGTTTAGAATCTAGTTTAGTATTTAGTTTAGTATCTAGTTTAGTATCTAGTTTAGTATCTAGTTTAGAATCTAGTTTAGTATCTAGTTTAGAATCTAGTTTAGAATCTAGTTTAGTATCTAGTTTAGAATCTAGTTTAGAATCTAGTTTAGAATCTAGTTTAGTAGCTAAACTAGATACTATCTTAGACTCTAAGTTAGAGTAATCTAGATTAAGAGCTAAGCCTATCTTAGTAGCTAGATAAGGGTCACTCTATTACACTAGATTAGTTACTACCTCTATTAGACTAATTAGATAAGGCTATTCTAGATCTAAACCTAGCTTAGACCTAGGAATCTTTACTAAATAAATAGTTCTTTAATGCTCTAGCCTTACTACTATCTATAGTAGTATAGCTATCTCCTCTACTACTAGAAAGAGATAAAGCTAAAGGAGATAAGATAGAAGTTTAGACTAAAGAGGTAGTTAAAGCTTAGCCTAAGTAACCTCCTTAAAGAATTACTATAAAGTTAACTAATCTTCTTCTTAAATATATCTTTATAATAAGAAGAATAAGAAAACTAAGAAGGTAAGTATATATTACTACTCTTATATAAACTAATAAGGCTCCTAGATATTACTAAGCCTTTAATACTTATCTATTAATAACACTAACTTAGCCTAAGCTAGAATTAAGAGATAATCTTCTACTACTACTAGCTAATACTAAAGAACTTAAGGCTTATTCTTATAAGAAGTAATTTTAAAAGGCTATAAAGGTTAAATTACTTACTTTATACTTAAAACATATATAGACTATTATACTAGTAGCTTAAGCTACTAGTAAGCTTATCTCTTTAATATAGATATTTACCTATAAAGTTAATAACAAAGGAGAAGTTATAAAGTATAAAGTAAAAGTCTATATAAGAGATAATCTCTAATTAACAAAATCTAAGACTTATATAGTAACTCTAGTAGCTAAGATCTTTAGAATGCTTATAGTATTACTTACTTATAAAGACATAAAGGCTATCTAAATAGATGTTATTAATGCCTATATTAATAGTCCTATTAATAAGACTATCTACTATACTATCCCTACTAGATTTAAGCTAGTAGTAGAGGATCTTATAAAGGACTATTCTAGTATTACTCTATTAGAGGCAATTCTATTGCTTAATAAGGCACTATATAGCCTAAAGTAAGTCTTAGCTCTCTAGTATACTAAATTTACTACTACTCTAAAGAGTATTAGATTTACTTAAGCCCCTAAGGCTCTATACTTCTAAATAATACCTAAAGTAATAATCTTCTTCTTTGTAAATAATATTACTATTATATATCTTAAGAAGCATAAGGAGAAAGCTAATACTATTATTATAGCTCTCTATACTAAATATAAGATAAAGGTGCTTAGAGATCTAAGCTAGTTTCTAGCTATCTAAGTTATAAGAGATAGACTAATAAAGAGACTCTAGCTTAGCTAAGCCTAGTATATATAACAGATATATAGTAAGTTTATTATAGAACTAATAAGGCTAGTGTTAATACTACTACTAATTAAGATACTTTAACCTTATAAAGGCTAAGTATTACTATAAGAGATCTACCTATATTAGTAAAAGGTAGAATCTATTAACTTTATAGTAGTTATTATAAGGCCTAATATAGCCTTTACTACTTCTAGATTGTTAGAGTATCTAATAAATCTATTACTAACTTACTAGAGAATAGTAAATAGAGTAATCTAATATCTCTATAAAACTAAGAATTTAGCTCTTACCTTTAATAGCTTAATACTACTACTAATCTTTTAAGCTTTATTAGATACTAGCTTTAGTAGCTACCTAATAAGGAAGAGCCTTTAAGGTTATCTCTTTAAGATATTTTAAGGATTAATTAACTAGAAGACTATAAAGTAACTAATAGTTATAACCTTAAGTATAGAAGCTAAATTACTTACTTTTATAGAGACTACTAAGCAAGCTATATAGTAGAGGAGGCTAATAGCCTCTATCTATCCCCTTAAACATATTAGTATTTAGTATAACAATTAGTAAACTATTAGTCTTATTACTACTCTAATTAAGAAACTAAATATATATCTTTACTATATTAATATTTATTATTATTAGCTAAAACAAGAGATTAATTAAGCTAGAGATCTATCTAGTCCTATCTTAGTTATATAGACACTATTAGTAGATATACTAGCTAATAGATTTACTAAATTATTACTACCTAGAAGGTATAAGACCTTCTTATAATAGCTATCCCTCGAGTTAGTAGTCTACTAACTAGCTATTATAGAGTTATAGCTATTTAGTAAAGGGGTATGTTAACTAAGGCATAAGCTAGAGCGCTAAGAAGACTCTAAGTTAGTTTATCCTAAGGTTAAACTAAACACTATCTTACTATTTTACTAATCTATAATCAAATTGGATAATTATTGTCTTAATCTGCTACTATTAAGGAGTTCTTTTGATTTAGCTATCTTTTAGTATACCAGGTTAAGTATTTATGTAGTTACAATCCACCTCAGTTTGGTGGATCAGGCAGTAATCAATCCTGTTTCCTCCCCCACACAAGTCAACATTCCCATGTCATGGCTTTGGTAAAGACGTCACTTGTTCTCCTCGATCACTCTTTTCATTGATGTGCAAAGCTTCAGATCCACCGCCCACCTCGATTTCCACCCTTCCGCGTTCCTGCGCAAGCAAGATCTTGTCCCTTCTTGGCCGCAATGGCTTGATTATCCCGCCCTCCCCGGACACGAGCTAGCATGGCTTCCTGTCAAATGCCGATGTAGGGCGGACCTGGGAGGAACTGTAGGTACAAACTATATGAGGTCTCCCATGTGCTCTCGAAACTTTCTCTCCCTCCTTATCCTGTCCTACATTCAAGCGAGATGGCACGAACACTCCTTCTCCCGCTATTAGCGTCCCTAGTGGCAGCCCAAGAGGGCACAGTACGACCACTCGTCGAACAATGTGGCCCTGCTAACGTAGCATGTATCAACCGCTACGCAGCAGTCATGCCTTACACCTTCTTCCGCAACGACAGCACAACCGAGAGGCTGACCTCGTTCGCCGAGACAGACGTGCCCAATGATCCCTCCTTCGCCGTCCTCAACGACACCGACTTCCGTGTCTTCGACCGCAAACGCGGCCTCGAGCTCCTCGGACCCAACCCTCAATATGACTTCATCTTCCCCCTCACCAACGCCGTCCACGAAGCTCCTGTATACGTCCCAGCCCAGAACAAGCTCTACTTCAGCCGCCTCGCTCCACCCCCCGGCTTCCTCCCCCAACTCGTCATCGACCTGAACCAAGACCCCCCGACCCTCAGCGAATACCTCTCCGACCCCCCCGTCTACGCCCCCAACGGCGGCACCTTCTACAACGGACTCATCTACTGGGGCTCCTCCGGCAGCAACGCCTCCATCGGCGGGACGGAACAACGCATCGGCATCCGCACCCTGGACCCCTTAACCAACAAAACCACCGTCCTCCTCAACAACTACTACGGCCTCTACTTCAACTGCGTCGATGACCTCATCGTCGACGGCGCCGGCAACATCTGGTTCACCGATCCCCAATACAGTTGGTTCAACCGGATAACCGACACGCCCCCCCAACTCCGCACCGCCAGCTACCGCTTCAACCCCTCCACCGGCGAAACCACCGTCGTGGACGACACCCTCGTCCAACCCAACGGCATCGCCCTGAGCCCGGACGGGAAACACATCTACATCTCCGACACAGGCGGGATAACCGGCGTCATCGACCCGGCTCTCGACATCCCCGGATCGCCATGGAACCAAACCGGGCCTCGCACGGTGTACAAATTCGACGTCTCGGACCACGGACGCAGCCTGGTCAACCGTCGCCCGATTTTCTACGCCACGGAGGGGGCGCCGGACGGGCTGAAAGTCGCGGCCAACGGGTACGTCGTCACCGCCGCCGGCAGGGGGCTGGATGTTTTGGATCAGTACGGGGGTTATATCGCGCGGGTGCAGACGAATTACACGGTGCAGAATTTCGCCTGGGTGGGTGGGGATTTGACCGAGTTGTGGATGATGGGCCAGGGGGGGGTTAGTCGGGTGAGGTGGGATTTGAAGGGGATTGATTTGGCGGATCCGCCGTTTCCGAAGTATTGAGAGGGGGAGAGCAGATGTGGAGAAGAGAGGGAGGAGGGGGGTGGAGTGGGAGGGATAAAGGGGATGGGGAGAGTGTGAGAAGGGAGGGAGATACGGCTGTAGATGGCTAATGAATATGATATGCTTTTCACTTTTCACTACTTATGCCCGTTTGCCCGTCCCTTTTTGCCCACGTCGTCTTCGCTGTCGCTTTCGCTGCCGACGTCGAAGCGTTCTCTTTCGTCGTCGCGGAAGCGGCCTTCGTCCGTGAGCTCGTCGAGCTCTGCTTCGTCAAAGTCTGCTGCTTCCACATCCCGTCTGGGCTTGGCGCGCAGTCCGCCGTTCGCTGGTCGTCCATCGTCGTCCTCCCCGGTGAGCAGCCCGACGTAGCCCTTCTTCCGACGCTGCCTGACCACGAACCATCCCCATGCTCCTGCTGCGATGAGCACAACGACCAATGCTACCTCGCCCGATCTGTAGTATGCGGCCCAGCGTGCTTGGTCTACTTTATCTTTCTGCTCGTTCACATCCGTCATGTTGCCGATCTCGCCGCTTCCGACCAGCTTCTTCCCGTCGATGAAGGTGTCGGCTGGGTAGTTGGCCAACGTAGAATTGACGCCCATGAATTGATCGAGCATGAATCTCGATCGCGGCAGGTAGTCGAAAGGTACCATATGACTGCTGTTGTAAAACAAGACGTATGTCAAGTTGCGCGCCTCTTGCCAGTATCCCGCCTCTTCACCTCCATACATCCAGTCGAGTCTTGGTGCTGTGGTACCTGGACTGACCTCGAAGCCCTTGCCGTCATTGAATTCAAGATTGTTGATGAGTGTCTCAGTGCCCAAATGATTGCAGATCAGGTCGCGATCACCAGAGAAGAGGACGATGGGAACCTTGGAGAGGAGGTCGGGGAGTAAGGTAATGGCCGATTTTGAGTTCGCGGCAGTGAAGGACACACCGACTTGATCGTTGCATTCTTGCCATCCAGTCTTCTTGTCCGAGTCAACGTGTAGTGCTGCGAGGACATCCTTGCGACGGAGATAAGGAGTCAGGCCTTTGAGATCAGGTGGCCAGTTCATGCCACACGATTCGTAGCTGTCGGTCTTGCGGATGTCGTACATGTTGATGCATTGTCCATCGAGCTTGGGATCCTCGTGGGTTGCGCGCAAGATCTCGTTGAGAATGAGCTCGCAGGTTTGGATATGAACTTTGTCGTTTCCGCCCTGGTCAAGGTGACCTTTGCATGCGTCCTGCTGAATCTCGAGTTTCTTACCCCACTCCGACCCTTCAGTGACCAGTTTCTCTTTGTAGGCGTATGGCAGGTAGGAAAGATACTGGTCGCGCGAAGATATCCAGCCATTTCCAATAAGTAGTCCAGAGAGATTCCACTTCTGCATGGCTTTTTCATTACGGTCGACGATGGCTTTGGCGATGTGTGGGATGTACTGCCCTGCGAACGATTCTCCAGCAATGTAAAGCTGCCATTGTCAGTGCCTCGAAGTCGTTCCATAGCGCTTCTACTACTCACATCATCGTCCGCGTACTCCGGAAACAGAGCAAACCACTTCTCTAAGAACGAGACCATCTGTGCCGCAACCTCGTCCAACTCGTGCAAGTAGCTATCGGTATCAACATAGCTGAAGCCAGTTCCCACTGGCTGATCCACGAAGAGCAAGTTCGCGAACTCGTCCCACGAGCCGTCCTTGTGCTCCAACCTGTCGCCGACTACACGGTATGGTCCCACCTCCATCAGAGCTCCGTCGAGCGAGGAGCAACCAGGTCCTCCATTCAGCCAGAGCACCGTCCGTCGTCTTTCCGCAATGTGTCTGTTCTCGAAATGCCAAAACCAAAGGTTGCCGTGATGCTCGGGGGTGATCTCAATGTGTCTGTACCACGTCAGCTTCGTCTCTCCTTCAACATCCGAGGCAAGTATACCCAGCGTGCATCTTCAAGAGAGGCGACGGCGCACCAGGGAGATGCTTGACATAGTAATCTGCAGCACTCTTACCCCCTGTAGGCTGTCCGAATTGTGCCCATGATGTTCCGAATAGCAGAAGAGATGCTTGTAGGATTCTTGGTATCGAGAGCCATGATCGGGCCGGCGACGGAGACCGCGCCATTGTGAGGAGTGGCACCAAGGCCGAGATATTGAAGGGGTTGCTAACACCAGCCGGAGCCCATGGACACTTGTAAAAGTGATAGGACTTTGAGATCTTCGGACAGACGAGCTTCTGCTGGCAGGTCGTGCGGGTGTACGTAAGCTCTTCGGTGGTGATGCCGGTCTCGAAAATTGGCGGAGACGGGCAAAAAAGAAAGGTGAGACAAAGGAGCTTCAACAGAGGACCAAGAAGCAGATGGTGGTACAAGTGAGGGAGACAGTGGTTAAGGATGAACGGTTGAGGTAGATGCCAGCGGGTCAAGGCCGGCTGGAGATGTGCTTGAGGACAAGGGTCACCAAAAAAGTCACCCTCGTCAAAGGTCGAGCAAATCAGTCCCTGCGAAACAACCACAGCTTCTTATGTGTGTCCCGTCACTGGAGCGGTAAATGTCATTCGTGACAGCATGTTTCTCAATATTTGCCGGGAGACTTCTATCACCATCGCACTCCCTTCTTCTTCAACACGTCTTCTCCGACCATTCGTCGTTTCAGTCGCTTCGCAGTTCTGTTCTTCTTCACGTGCTTTGTGGATCCCGAATTGAGCTCCCCGCATGCCCGGCCGCTGTGAAGACCGCGTCGAAGCCTGAGCCGCCGGCCTGATTGGTTGTATCCTTGCTGCTCGCAAACACGACCTTCAACCACTCATGTCCCGCTCGCCTCGCGATAGAAGCTGATGCTCTTGTTCGCCCCTGCAGTCGCAAATGTTTCGTTCTTCAGTGCAGGGTTCCTTGGCACCCATTTGACGGACCACAACGACTTCTCCGACTCGGTCTGCGTAGCCACGCACTCCCTTCTGTCCATGCTCCAGACTTTGGCCTTGCCATCGTATGCACTTGGACTATTAGTAGCCGTCTTCGCGGCTTCATGGACTGATCTTACCCGCTGAGAAGATACTCTCCACTCCAGTTCCAGTCTAGGCTCATGATCCATGCTCCACTACCTGAGAAGTTGGCGATTTGCTCTCCAGTCTGCACATCGTAAAGTGCAATGATCTTTGCATCTCCTCCAGCGGCCAGGTACTTGCACGCCGGGGAGAATGAGACTGCGCGGACTGGCTTGACCAGACCTTGCAATGAATGTGCGAGCTTGCCTGTCGTGTTGTTGAAGAGGTGGACCGAGCCATTGGCGTGTCCAGATGCTGTAAAGTTACCGTCCGACGACTGCGATTAGATCAGTGACGAGAGCAAGATTTCGTATGGGAGCTTACAAGATCGACGCTCATGCCAAAGCTGCCCTTGGTCTCATACTGACGAATCTTGCCTGCTCCATTCTTGTCGCCTTGACCAATGGTCGTCGTGTCCCAGACATTGACCCTGCCATCATATGTCGTACCTGCAAGGTATCTGCCGTCTTCACTGAGTGCAATGGCCCATAATTCGCCAGTTTTCACATCATCTGTGGCAAATCAATCACAGCACCAAGACGGCGAAAGTGCAGCCACAGACCTGTGATGTCTCCAAGTAAACTCCATGCCCCGTCCTCGTCGCTTGACCAGACATTGACCTCCCCGCCAAAGCCCGCACTTGCTGCTACCTTACCGTTCGCACTGACGCAGATGTGGTGGATGCCGATTTTGTGAGCACCCTTCAGAGTTTGTGTGTGCGGATACGGATTCGGCTCATCCGGCGAGAATGTGAGGTTGTATACTTGTATGTCTGAGGATCCGGATGCGGACAGGAGCTGCTTTGACGTGACCGCTATCGAGAAGATATCTGCCGGATGTGCATCTACGATGGTGTGTGTTTGAAGGTATTGTTTAGACTGCGAATGCTTAGTCGGGTGTTGAATTCAAGCACGAAGGCACTGGACTTACCATGATGAGGAGAACTCTTGTGACCAATATGAATCAAATTCTGAATGCAAAGATTGGTGTCGCATGTAATAAAGCATTCAATGGTGGTGATGATGGAGGCAAATCTCGTCCCGCATCAACCACCATTCACGTCATTGCCCATGTGTACCTATTCAGCCCAGGTATTTTGGCACGTGATCGAGAGAAGAAATGGAGATTATGGTCAAGATCGTAGTATACATAAGTTTTGATCTACACATGTTGCCCATCTCGCGGACAATGAGGCCGGCGCATCTGCGCTGTCTGATTCCATGGCTGAATGGTAGTGCCTTCCCCTGCCGACGCCTTCGCGATGCTCTTAGATACCCGTGACTCCTATATACAGAACTGAGACTGTGAATTATCATGATTCTCCGGTTGGCTCTCCGGTCCCCGTTGTCTCTGATTGCTTAGCTTCCTTGTTCGCTGCTTTCTTCTCCTGCCTCGCTGCCTCCTTCGCCCGCCGTGCAGCCTTTGCTTCCGACAAGTCATGCTTCCAGACCTTCCTCACATCTGTACGCATCAGTAAGCTCTCCTTCCATCACATCCCAGGAGACCAACCAAAAACACAGTACACGCATAGTGTGTGCGCCCTCTTTGCTCTACCACATCCCGAGCAAGTGTTTAGAGCTGTGACGTCTTGCAGCGCCTTTCCTGCCATCTGCCTACTTCGCTTCTTACTATGTGTCGTCTTCTTCTTCGGCACTGCTCGGAGTACCGACTCCCAGATATTCGACAATGACCAGGGTAGAGTGATAGCGAAAGGTCGAAGTAGTGTTTCTGAACATCGTTGTATTATCGAAGGTCCGAATTGCGATCTGTGGAGTCCATGCTGGGCCAACCGTAGTAGTGGTGAGGATGATGCTATACGTAGAGACATGGTGGATGATTGTGCCGTATCAAGGCTATTCGGGTCAGGCTGATCTGGATGTTCAATTGGTGAAGCTCTCCCAGAGCATGAAATTTAGAGATCTGCATGAATCGCGGAGTATATGCACGGGCCACCTCCGGTCGTGGTTTCCGTAGAGTTAGACCCCTGGCGGCGCTCGTACCTTGCTCTGTCTCTCACAGCTGCAGCTTCATTACAGCATATATCTCGCCGGCGAAGCCATTGGCTTAACATCTCGATACTCCAAAGTCGAAGTCCATTCCTTCACGTTCCCTCACTTCCGCATCAGTACAAGTCACCATGGCCACAGCGTACGCCCAGCAGGGTCAATCCGTTATCCCCAAGAGCCATGTCGGATTCGACACGATCACAACCCAAATCGAGAAGAAGCTCCTGAAGCGCGGATTCCAGTTCAATGTTATTTGCGTTGGTACGTAGGTCTCGATTATCGCACAATTGCGCCGCGCTGACTCCTCCAAAAGGACAGACAGGTCTTGGAAAGTCGACTCTGATCAATACCATCTTCGCTTCTCACCTGGTCGACTCGAAAGGTCGCATGAACCCTGCCGAGACCATTCGCAGCACAACCGAGATCCACCCCGTGTCGCATGTCATTGAAGAGAATGGAGTCAAGCTGCGTCTAAACATCGTCGATACACCCGGCTTTGGCGATCTCGTGAACAACGATCGCTGCTGGGATCCGATTGTCAAGTACATCAAGGACCAGCATTCCGCATATCTCCGCAAGGAACTCACAGCACAAAGAGAGCGATATATCCAAGATACTCGCATCCACTGTTGTCTGTACTTCATCGATCCCACTGGCCACGCTCTCAAGCCCATCGACATCGTGGTGCTAAAGAAGCTCTGCGAGATCGTCAACGTGGTGCCCATTATTGCCAAGTCAGACAGTCTCACACTCGACGAGCGTCAGGCCTTCAAGGACCGCATCAGGGACGAGTTCGCTTTCCACAACATCAGGATGTTCCCATACGACAGCGATGAGTATGACAGAGAGGAGAATGAGCTCAACCAGCAGATCAAGGTTGGTCCAAATCGTGACTTCACTACATGCCGTTGCTAACGCAAGACAGTCCACAGTACCCTTTGCTGTTGTCGGCAGCGAAAAGACCATCACGGTTAACGGCCGTGCTGTCCGTGGGCGCCAGAACCGCTGGGGAGTGATTAACGTTGAGGATGAGAACCACTGCGAATTCATCTACCTCCGCGACTTCCTCATCCGCACCCATCTTCAGGATCTCATCGAGACCACGAGCCAAATTCACTACGAGAGCTTCCGCGCCAAGCAGCTTCTCGCCCTGAAGGAGAGCAGCGCTGCAGGACACGGCTCGCGACCCATCAGCCCAAGTGCGGACCGTGAGCTCAGCAGGCAGAGCCAGCGCATGACCATGAACGGCTACTAGGAGAGAGCCGGAGGACTTCCATCCATCAATGGGGCGCCCATCGTCAACTCTCCCTCTACCATGTCGTATACCACAACCACCTGAGTAGCAGTCGGGGGAGGAAAGAGAAAAAGTCTTTTCTGGCGTCTTCGTCGGACGTCTGGCATGATACCACACTTTCAAGTGCATAGATTCAGAGACCGTGTGCTTTTTGCGGCGAACTTTTATAGCGTATTGATTTGAATTGCATAATTTGGACCATCCTTTTATGAGCGTGTATCTTGACCCCTTTGCATCCTCACTCAGGCATCCTCTTCATCCATCACGTTTTAAATCATGCCGTGAAACCATACACGGTCATCTCGTCGACAACGCCAAGACCACCGGACAATTCCTCTCCTTCCGCCACCATTCTCCCTCCGACAACGACATCCCATGCTCGTAGTAATTCCACCCGCCCGCCGCCTACCCTCTCTCCCTCACCTCTTCTCCCTCTCCCATCAAATAAAGCGGTACACAACTTCCCACTCCCGCTTCTCTCCCGCCTCCTTCGCCCCCCTCTCCCACTCCCTACTCGACAGGCCAGTCCAATCCTACATCTCCCGCTCCTCAGACCCCTACCTGAACCTTTCCATCGAGCACCACTTGTTACAGAAAACAGCGCCCGAGAGCGCGGTCTTGTTTCTGTACGTCAACCGCCCTTGCGTCGTCGTGGGGCGGAACCAGAATCCTTGGACGGAGGTGAATTTGGCTTTACTCAAGGACTTTAGAGCGGAGGGGGCGATCGGGGACGGGGATGGGGATGGGAGGGGTAGAGGCAGGGAGAGGGAGGGGGAGAGGGAGAGGGCGAGGGGCCCTGACAGGGAGTGTGGGGGAGGGGAGGGGGGAGGGGGCCAAGAAGGGGGGAGTGAGGAAGGGGTTGGCAGAGGGGAAAGGATCGGTTTAGATCTCGTACGGAGACGTTCGGGAGGGGGAACGGTGTTTCATGATTTCGGGAACGTGAATTGGACTGTCATTTCCCCTTCTGCGAAATTCACGAGGGACAAGCATGCTGAGATGGTGGTGAGGGCGTTGAGGAGGGTGGGCGTCGAGAGGGCGAGGGTGAATGAGAGGCATGATATTGTGGTTGATCTTGGCGAGCGGAAGACTGGATGGATGAGTGGAGAGGATCAACGGGGAAAGCAAGGGGTGGAGGAACGGCGATGGGGGGAGCGAGACGATACGCATTCTACGCCTTGGATGGGTGGGGAGACGAGGAAGGTTAGTGGGAGTGCGTATAAGCTTACCAGGGGGAGGGCATTGCATCATGGGACTGCGTTGTTGGGGAGTGGGAATTTGGGGAGGATCAAGGAGGTACTGACTGCACCGGGGAGGGGGATGATTCAGAGTAAGGGGGTGGAGAGTGTGAGCAGTCCGGTGGCGAACGTAGGGATTGGGAATAAGCAGTTTATGAGGGAGGTAGGCGGGGAATTCGGCAAGCTGTATGGTCAGGTGGAGACGAAGGAGGTTGGGGAGGAGTGGCTTGAGTATCAAGGGCTGAGGCAGGGGTGGGAGGAGTTGAAGGTAAAGTCATGAAGGCGAGAGGTGAGTGTAAGATGCTAACAGATTTAGTCACTCGATTGGACGTATTGTCAGACCCCGAGATTCAAAATCAGCAACGAGTCTGTTCGGTCAGCCAATACCAGACTACCTCTTCTTACCATGGAGGCCAAAGGAGGTTGCGTGGGGAACTTACACATCAAGCATCGCGAGGACGCCGAAGGTTTCGCCCTCGATCTAAAAGACGAATCATCAAAGCACAAGATTCATAAGATCCAAGACTGGGGTCGGGTGCTCAGCATGTGGGAAGAAGCGAGCGGGAAGGGACTTCAGCATGATCATAGATCTGAGCTTGGATCGTGGATCGAGAGCATGTTACCGGCGGGAATCTGAGATCAGAGTAATGATACGACGATGTGCAACAATGGAGATGGAAGAACATGATGTAGAAATGTACAATTACATTAATCAATAAAGAATTTTTGGTCATCTAATAATACAGTATAGTGAAGACATGGTTCCCATGATCATCCCCAATTCTTCCTCTTTGATTATCTCCTCGTCCATGCTCTTACACAGTCCACTTCTGTCCAGTCTTCGCCGAATATGCCTTAGCGATCGACTTCTGGTCCACACCAGCCGTGGGCGCAATGTTCTGCGTCTTGGTCGGACGACCGACATTGTTGGCATACTCGCCGCCATAGTTGCCCGGACTCTGGTAGTTGCAGTAGGTGACATCGCCTCCGTAGGCAGATGACATGGGGTTGCCAGCGCCATCCTTGACGGACTTGCAGCGCCAAGTGGCGCAACCAACCTTGGTGGAGTCCTTCCAGACGACTTGCGTGAAATGTCCCCATTGGCTGAACTTGGACATGTTGTCACCGTAGTCGGGCTGGGCTTGGCCGTAGTTGTCCTTGTAGTACTTGACCTCGCTGTACCAACCGTCGGTGATGATTCCGGCGATGTTGGGGGCGGCGTAGCCGAGGGCGAGGTTCTGGCCGTAGGAGAGACCATCCTCGCTCATGAAGTGGGCGAAGGTGCAGCGTTTGGCTGACTTCATGGCGGCGGCGGCGAGGGGCGCGCTCCAAGTGAGGGGTCCGGAGCCGTGGTTCTTACGGTGGACGTTGTGACGCTTCAGGGCGGCGGTTCGGTAAAATTTGGCTTTGTTGGACTCTGCACGCTTCTCGATGTCTCCATCTTCGGCGGACTCGTCCTCATCGTCCTCCTCGTCGTAAGCCGAGCTCGAGTCGACTGATCTTGTAAGGTTGGC
This sequence comes from Elsinoe ampelina, assembly GCA_005959805.1. Lineage (NCBI taxonomy): Eukaryota > Fungi > Ascomycota > Dothideomycetes > Myriangiales > Elsinoaceae > Elsinoe > Elsinoe ampelina. Next base: position 612,739 of record SMYM01000010.1, read on the forward strand.
AATGTCGAGGTCGGGAACGATGACGGAACCGGGAGCAGCATCGTCGTTGTCGACCTCAGACTGCGCGGGCCTTGCAACGGGTGGTCCTACGGCAACCTTGATAGATGCCTGGACGGAGAGTTCAGCGTCTTGGGATACATCATCTCGCTTCTGAACAGGCGATGCCAATGCTAGAGCGACCAAGGCTGGTGCGAGGATGAAGGACCGCATGACTTCGGATGTGATAGATGTAGTGTGTGGGGGTAAATGATATGCAAGTATTGAAGAGTTTATTGCAATTCTGTCAAGGAATTCTGAATCTGCTTGATGCTAAACGAATGTGGTCAAGAGGAAGAAATGAGAGCTATAAGTACTGCATATACGTGGCAAACTAGTACTTGGCCTCGAAGGACAAAGTCACTGATTCTCAAGAATGTCTTGGAGATATCTGGTCTTGAGGTCTCTAGACCAACGTTGATCTTCATGGCGAATATGTACTATAATATCACCTAGCATGGTGAGTGGCGAAGAGGTTGGAATAAACGGTCAGTCTCTGAGGGCGAGGTTGGTGCCAACGGTCGTCTCCAGCAACGTTGTCGACCAACCACATCTTGACGTCTCTAGAACCGTTGCCAACACACAAGCGGCTCAAATGACGAGGCCTGAGTTGTCGGAAGTAAAGATTGCGAAACACGTCAACGTCGGGCGTAAGACGGACCTGGGTTATCGAATGACATCCTTGATCCTTGGACGTTGAGGTGTAAGTGCGAGAAGTGGCAGGTCCCGTGTGAAAGTGAGGGGTCCAAGACAGCGACGGTTGCGTTCACTCCAGAATATCTAGCCCTTTGACAGTTTCTTTGATCAACAGGAAGGCAGATTCCCGAGCGAAATGTCTCGACACTCGATTAGCGGCAAGGAGTCCTGGCTTGACATGGTCGCCAGTCAGTGGGCCAAGATGCTGGTAGTATGGAATGAAAGGTCCGGACGTTGAACCTATTTCCGAGCAGACAGACTTTGATCTTAGTCTTGATAGTATACCGTGCCTACAGCATATGAAACACTTTGCTGGCGTGGGGATTCCGAGCATGTCTGGATTGGTGGCAAGAAGAATAGTCAGGGTGATTCGAAAGTGATTCTGCACCTTGTCGTTGAGCGATCTCGCGAGGCAAATCAACGGTCGTCTGTTTCCAACGGGCTGATGTATGAGAGGTAAGGGTTCACATATGCATATCCCTTGACGTTGCCGCGTAGTACTGGTCATGAGAACATGCCACACCATCATGATGTTTGAGTATTCCGTGTGGTATAGTGATAACCCCATGCTTGCTTCCAGACTTCCAAGAGTGATCTTCGACACAATTTCTCGTCGACCGCGAGGTCACGTTTCCGAAATCGTCATACCTGACGATGCTTAGGCTCCGAGGCGACGGGTCCTCTGATAGCCAATCTTCGGCGAGATGGCTTGGGTCTCTCGCAGCAGACCGATCTACCCATATCGTAGCTGAGCGTGCTCACGTGCCGTGCGAGGACCTACAGATGATGCAATATGGACAGATCGAGCCATTACTGTGACTGTAGAGGATGCCGCGGTGTCAACTCCGTGATGCGAGTGTCCTGGATCAAGGACCTTTGTTTGATGCGATCTTGGTCATGCCCTTGATGCTCATGCGGAGTTGGCTCGATGTTTCCTTTGTTGTAGGCAAGTGAGTCGCAATTCGATCACACGATGAATGGAACGAGCTCCTCTTAGTGTCTTGCTAAGAATCAGTCTGTCGTCGCGTCGACCGGAGCAGGCGTTCGGCTTCCATTGGGAGATTTACACCCACAGATGTAGGCTTCGTGTCAATATCAGGCTACTTGACACTTTCGGAGCTGAGAAGCTTGTCGATGAATGAAGCCAAATGCCTGAAGTCGGACAGCCTTTGTCTGTGGCTCAATGTCAGGGTCATCAGGCTCAAAGCTGTTCCCTGACTTTTGCCCTGCCTCGCGTCCTCCCAAGTTGAAGCTCCACAAAAAGTTCCACCACCACCCGTGTCAACCATCTTCACGATCACAACACAGAATCTGTAGCCACCAATGCAGCACATGTTCCGAAGACGCATTAGGCCCATTCCATGAACGGCTCCATCAATTCGCCCATCAATGGCCCCTCCGCCGAAGCAGAAGCCGAGCTCTTCGACTCCCCTACTTCTGACAGTCCCATGTCCGCATCTCCATCGGCCGATGTCAAACCCTCATGGCCGGTAGCACACCATTCGAATCAGAGCTCCTCTCGATCTTCTCCTGATCTATCCCGCACTCCGCCGACCAGACGACACTCTGCCTTTGCTCAGCTCCGCCCTGATGGCGCCCGCCGCACCAGTAACCGCGTACACTTTGCGGAGGAGAACCAGGCCATATCCCCTGCTACTCCACGACCATCTTCGTCTGATGCGCCTCGCAGCTCGGCAGACAGCGGGCAGCCGAATGGAGGACTGAGACATGCATCGCCGAGGACTTCCGACGATTGGCTGGAGTTGGACGAGGAAGACTATCTGGCCGAGGGACATGGGGCTGGCAGGGGTCGGAGAGGTCGCGGAGACAGGGCATCAAGAGCGCCACTCCTCACTGGGATAGAAGCGCCCAGTGTGACGGTCGCCAGTGAGGAGTTGGAGCTGGAGGACCTGATGCGGGGAGGAAGGGCGAAGAGCGGGATTAAAAGCGCGTTTATGAACATGGCGAATTCGATCATGTGAGTACCTCTGAACATGGGAGGATGGATTGAGAACGCGGGCACATTTCATGGACCATATGAAGGTCACATCAGACAAGGACTTGAATACAAGGTGGACGGCTCAGACATACTAGCAAGAGAGAAGAGATGCAAGGATCCATCGCTGACTGGCTATAGTGGCGCTGGTATCATCGGACAACCGTACGCATTACGACAAGCAGGTCTGGTCACCGGTGTGATTCTCCTGATTTGTCTGACCATCACGGTGGACTGGACGATCAGGTTGATCGTAACAAATTCGAAATTGAGCGGCGCAAATTCCTTTCAAGCGACTGTACAGCACTGCTTTGGTAAGAGTGGGCTGATAGCCATCAGTGTTGCGCAATGGGCTTTGTACGTTCTGTTCGGAAACCTCCAGAAGCCAGCTAATCGTTCGTAGTGCTTTCGGCGGTATGGTGGCATTCTGTATCATCATAGGGGACACGATACCTCATGTGTTTGCGGCACTGTTTCCAAAGCTTCAAGATACCCATTTTCTTTGGCTGCTCATGGACAGACGAGCGATCATTGTTCTTTTCACCTTGGGTATCAGCTACCCTCTTTCATTATATAGAGATATTGCAAAGGTATGATCGACCGCAAAGGGTCCGCAAAGTTAAACTGACGTCGACCAGCTTGCAAAAGCCAGTACTCTCGCACTCATCAGCATGCTGGTCATCATCATCACGGTAATCACGCAGGGACCAGGTGTACCCGCAGAAATGAAGGGACCGATAAAAGGGAGCATTTTGATTCACAGCGGCATTTTCCAGGCGATTGGGGTCATTTCATTTGCATTTGTTTGCCGTCAGTCATGCCACCCCATCCGGTCCGCCCTATCCTAACATCCACAGACCACAACAGCCTCCTCATCTACGGCTCCCTCCACAAACCAACCATGGACCGCTTCGCCAAAGTCACGCACATGTCCACCAGCATCTCCTGCATAGCCTGCCTCGCCATGGCCCTCTCCGGCTACCTCAACTTCGGCAGCGCCACAAAGGGCAACATCCTCAACAACTTCCCCACCCAAAACATCATGGTCAACATAGCCAGACTGTACCTGCCCCCCTTTCCCCCCCATCCCTCTTCGAACCCCTCTGCTGACCTTGTCCACCAGCTGCTTCGGCCTCAACATGCTCACCACCCTCCCCCTCGAAGCTTTCGTCTGCCGCGAAGTCATGACGCTGTACTACTTCCCCCACGAACCCTTCGACCCCAATCGACACCTCGTCTTCAGCACCGCCCTCGTGGTCAGCGCCATGGTCCTCTCGCTGTTCACGTGCGACTTGGGGGTTGTTTTCGAGTTGGTGGGCGCGACGAGCGCGTGTGCGTTGGCGTATATCCTGCCGCCCATGTGTTATGTCAAGTTGACGAAGAGACGGACGTGGGAGACTGTGAGTACTTTGGAGAAGGAGAGGGGATGAGGCGAGGGGATTTGCTGACGGGTGCAGTATGCGGCGTTTGTTTGCATAGCGTTTGGGACGACGGTGTTGGGGATTAGTGTGCTTTTGGCGGGGGCGAAGGTGATTAGGAGTGAGTGTATTGTGACAAAGTGTTGAGGGTGATGCTGACAGTGGTAGATGAGGGTGGGGCGCAGACGTGTGGATAGTTACCCTTGTATATCATCGTTTACCTGGCCCGTCGTGATCTCCTCCATGCCTTACGTGATGGTCACTTTGCTCGATTTTTGATGAACCTATGTGTGACACTGCATGCACAGCATCATCCGGATAGTCAACGCTCGCTTTTGCATCTATACACGCTACACAGATCCCCTGACACCGTGTCACGACCTCTCCGTCTGTCCCATCCTCAACGCCAATAGAGCCCGGACATCCGTTACATACTGCAACCCCTCCAGAAACGGGACCAGATGTAAGAGGTCATTATCCGTCGGATCCGAGATCCACCCCTCTATCGGTATGGCATTATCTATCTCTCGTCAGGCTAGTCCACCATACACCACATTCTTATATCAAGAGGACCTACCTTCATGAAAGATATAACTCATCGGACTATTATCCAAAATCATAACCTTGCTGAGATCCGGCTCCACCTGGCTCAAATCCTTGATGTAAGCCCCGTTGCGGAACGTGCAGTGTTGGCGGTAGTAGCGGCCCACGAAGTAGGCTCTCTCACGTTCCAGCCAGTCGATGACAGGGTCGGCGTATTCTTGCACAGAGGCGGTGAAGACGATGAGTTTGAACCATTTGCAGACCTGAGGTCGTTAACACAGTGTACCTTGGTGAGAAGAGGGAGGCGCATGGTGGGAGAAGGTAGCGGGAAGGCATGGGGACGGGGATGGTTGGGGACTCACTTTGCGTAGGAATTCGTGGCAGTGAGGTCGTTCGTGGACGTAGTACAGGATGGGCACTTGGGGGCCGAGGACCATGCCGCCGCCTGCTACGGGGCCTTGGAATTTGACTTCTACCATGTGGCCGGTGCTCATTCTGCCGCCTTTCGCCATGCTGTGGATTAGAGTTTCGTCTAGGTCGAGGATCAAGGTCTTCTTTGGCGCGTCGGGACTGTAGAGGTTGGCATAGCTTGGCTGTCGTCGTGGTACGAGTGGCCGAGGTGGTGCTGGAGCGCGCGGGTATTTGAGCTTTGTTGCTGGAGAGGAAGGGGATTTCAGGGCGTTGGCGACTGCTGCTATGCGGTCGTCGTCTGTTGCTATTGATTTGTTGGACCGGTGCCCTCTCTTAGAGTTGGCTTCTATTGTGATACGGGTACTGCGCCGGGGAGCTTCTTCTGTGGTTGTTTGAGCGGTCTTGCTTCGTGTGTTTCGCGCCGGACTATCATCAGATGCCACGTCGCCGTCGGAGGACTCTGACTTGAAGCCGTCACTTGACTCGGCGGCTGGTGCTGCTGCAAATGTGCTGGATTGTCGTTTCGGTCGTTGTCTGGGCTTCGTGGAGAAGTCTTCGTCGGCAGGAGGAACAGGACTGGCGTGCGACTTTCGTCTTCGTTTCCGAGGTGAGAGACGGTAGAGGCGACGAATCGGGAGCATGGCGCTAAAGTTGCCGTCACTATCATAGAAACAGGCGACAACATAGGTGGCCGGCGCGAGGATGGTGGTGATAACCACTCGGACCGACGTGACTATCGCGTCGGCGATTCTCTTCGGTATCAAGCGCCATGACTTCGGAGGCGGGCTTTGGCCTTCGACATTCAGCTCAGAGTGTATTAGAGGTGTCTTCTCATCGTCGCTCGGGGTAGCCTCATGCTGGTCGTGTATGTCCCCACTCTTTTCCGGGAATGCGCTTGTCGCATCTGACTCTGCTTCATGCTCTGGGGTGTTTGTTACTGCTAGCGATGATGTTCGCGATCGCGAGGGAGAGGATGGGCTTGAGCCTAAGCCGGATATTATATTCAATGCGTTCATTGCATGTAGTCAAAGAGAGTCGTTCTTCAAGCCAGTCCTCGGTCAGGCTGGTAACATGGCGGATGTCAGCTTGGTCGGGACCGCATAGAGAGCTCAAATGAGTCGCGTCGTTCCCGCCTGAAATCCAGCAACCCGCACCTTGATCAAGACCAGTCCGTACACGAGAAGCTGCCCCAAAGTTGATGTCGGAGAAAGCTAAGCAGAGGGCTGGGAGCAAGCCCGCGTGGAGACTGACGTGGGACGTGGGGTGATCATTCATCGCCCTAGGCTCTTGGTTCGGAGTCGTTCCACGACTTCGGATCAACGCGGATATGACCGCGGCTTGGCCAAAAGGGGAATGGCTCAAATGTCCTTGACCGCAGTCGTTCCTGTTACTTCAATCAACAGTTGAACCGCTCTGAATTATGGTACAGGTACTTATCAGCTGCTCAATCCCCCTTATCACAGCTATCCACTTCTTATATACCCGCTGCTATTTGCTTTGCTCCTGGTCGACGAGCATGCATTCAAAAAGAGCTCTGATATCAGGCCTCCACGATGCCGAGGGCTAGCAATCGGCCACGGCAGCGAGCCTCACGTGCATGCGATTTCTGTCATGCCAGGGGCTTGAGATGTCGCAGACCCACAAGCGAGTCTGGGACGACTCTCCCGGGCTGCCTCACATGCGTCGACTATGGAGTCAAGTGTACGCAGGACCGCCCTGCCGGGAAACGAGGCAGGAAGCCGAAGTCTTTGATCGTCGAGGTCCTCTCCGACGTTTCCAGCCCTCAGCCTGTTGACCACTTCTCGTTGCAGACAGTGCGTAGACTGACCAGGATATATCGCGACACCATGTACCAATGCTAGTAGGTCTCCGTGCGATAGTCATGCATAACGTTGGCTGCTAATGCACGTTAAGTTTTCCCTTTCTGCCCGAGAAGGATCTATCTACTCGTTGGGAGGACAGCATACCCAGTCCAGAAGAGCCCTCGTATATTGTTCTCATGGCTTTGTGTGCTGTCAGTGCACACACTGCGGAACTCGAGGCTGTCTTCGATGACTCTTTGCTAGAGGGCTCACCACTACCAGACAGTCACATCTATTTTGAAGAAGCCGTGTCGAGACTGTCGCCTTCGTTCCCACAAGACTTTGACTATCTGCGCGTCTTCGGATTGCTGACAGTCTATGCTCTCCAGTGTGGTGACAATCGTAATCTTCACCACTACCTGGGCAGATATCATGCACTGGTGGCCGAGTATGGCTTCCATGACGAAAGTCGATGGCCGAGCAACATCTCCTTGGCAGAAGTGGACGATCGCAGGCGACTCTTCTGGTGCGCATACCGTCTTGAGATCCACTCTGCTTGCGTCTTCGGTCATATCATACGTATGCCGGAAGCACAGGTCTCCGTCTTTTACCCGCGCACCACTCCCATGATGGATGCAGAGACACAAACCTGGACTGTCGGCTGGGACTACATCACCGACCTCTTTCGGCTGCTCGAGTATGCCATGTTCGGTCTTCGCGCCTGCAAGACTCGCAAAGCCATTCTTGCTATATTTTGTGACCGACCATCCCTTACTATGCTGCTTGATAGTCTCGCGCGGTTGAAATCCAGCAAGTCACATACCCTCAACGACCTCAAACATCCAGAGCGCGGTTTCAACAGTAAACGCTGCAACTACATGGCCGTCCAGATTAGCTGCACCGAGACGCTCGTCACGATTATGGCACTTCTGTACTGTCAAGCCCCTGCTCGCGAAGTCATGGAAGTGGCCGAGAGCTTTCTACAAGAACTCACGGCTGCCCCTCTCATTATGTTCAAGGTCGCTGGTAGTCAGATTGTCCATCAGCTACTCGGTGTCGGTCACATGCTTTCCAATGCTTCACAATATGACAACGGCCAATACAGATCAGAAGCAAGACGACTAATCATCTTCCTTGCAGACCTTGTCAAGAACTTGAAGGATGTCATACCCGCAGCAGCAGCAGTTGGCGATCGATTGCTCATTCTAGCCCAGGCTACCTCATAATACAAAACTACTCTATCGTAATGAAGGACAAGAACGACAAATATCTACTCTAGCGCAACAATTGCGGTCGACATGTACTTGCTGTACGCCGGTAGTGACCACTTCCTCAGCCTCTTACCATAAACTACCAGGACCAGGAAAGAGAATGTGCAGACCAATGAGATAGCTGCAGCGGTGATGAAGCAGTTCTGCAGCCCTTGGTTGGTCCACCAAGGAGTGATACCATAGCTGATGCCAAATCCGATCGTGTTTCGAATGATCATGATGGACACCATCGTCTCGCCAGCAATCTCCTTGAAGCAGTCGACATTGTAACTCACAGCGATCGATCCGCCCGTGACGCAGCCAAAGGTCAGCATACCCAGACCAAAGACAAGACCGATCCATTCAATTTGCCGGTATGCGCCAACGCCCCAGAGAATCAATCCGGCGGCAGAGATGATTCCCGATACTGTCAATACCCACAGACGGTGCTCAGCCTCGCGGATACCCTTGTTGCGACGAGCGAGACGAAGAGCGAGCCAGTCCGCTGCTTTGCCAGACCAGAGACACGCCAGGCCTGCGCCGATGATGGGACCAGCATACACGGACCCGACTTGTGCGGCAGACCAGTTGTACGGCGCACCTGTCAGGACCGGACTCGCCGTCCCGTTGAGCACATTGTACCACGACAGGTTGATACCATACAGAAAGCCAGCCCATGCTACGTTGGGGAACTTGAAGATCATCAGTAGCGGTCGGTAGCCCATCTTCAGCATGTCGCGATTGCTGGGTCGGCCTGGAAGAGGTCGGAACAGGGCGTACTTCTCCCAGAGTGTCTTTTTCGGTCGCGTGGTAGTTGAGGTCGACGAAACGCTCTGCTCCTTAGGCAAGGTTTGGACGTTCGCCCACTCATCATCCTTGGCGACCACACCAGCCTTCCCCTCCACCTGACTCCCCACAGATCCCTCACTCTTGACATCCTGTCCTTCGAGCGCCGTGTTGCGGAAGTAGATCGTCTCCTCAAGAAAGAAGAACATAACTACCAGACACACCGCGCAGATGATAGTCCCCAAATGCATCGTCCACCTCCAGCCATACGCATCATTAAACCAACCCGCCACAAGCGGCGCCAAGAAATTCGACCCAAACAGCACAAACACATACAACCCCATATACGTGCCCCTGTTATGCGCGAAGAACAGGTCAAAGCACGTAACCTCGCTCAAACTCTCAATCGGACTGACCACGATCCCAATCAACACCCGATGGCCGTACCAATCCCCCAAGCTCCGCGAGTAAGCCGTCCAGACCATAATCGGGATCGTCAAGAACATGGTGATGAGGTACACGCCCCGTCGACCGTACGTCAGCGCGATGGGCTGCCAGATCAAACAGCACCACCCGAAGAAGAGGAACATGACGCCGGTGCCTTGCACGAGGTCTGCGGTCGAGATGCCCGTGTCGGCGGTGATGTCGGCGAGGACGGAGTATTGCAGGGACGTGGCGATGCCGGTGCCCAGGACGTAGAGGTAGGACATGGACACGGCGAGGAGCTTGCGGCGGTAGGTCCAGTTCAGGGGGTCTTCGGGGTCGGAGGATGGTTGGGGGACGAGGACGATGTCGGAGTGTGAGGTGGAGTGGGGGCCGGAGGTGTGCTGGGTGGAGACGTCGACGAGGTGGACGGTGCCGGGGATGAAGTCGGGGTTGTGGTCGGCCATGGCTGCTGTAGTTGTATGCAGTGGTAGTAATTAGAAGGGTGTGGTTGAAGAGATGAGGAGTGGTGAAGACGAGTCCATCGGCAGGACTATATAGACCGATTACCAAGCCCAAGAGCCCTTGATTGTGTTCCACGATCGAGACTGCTGCGAGCGGTGATACACTGCATATCGATGCCGCGTCCAATTCAGCAGCTGCTATTTGTCGTTTTGGTGCAGACCTGGTAGAAACAGCTGATGATGGCAAATTAGCAGCTGCTAATTCCGACCCCATGGGACAGATACAACTGGTAAATACCCGCCCCCTCGGGCTCAAGACGATTGCCCTTCCCAACTGGTATGACTGCGACGTATATGAAAGCCCCAACCCCTTACCCAAGACGAGGAGTAAGTTAGGTCTCATTCACCATCTCCCACCTCCTTCCCACCAAGCAAGTCCAACCACCACCACCCCCCCAGCAGCTCCCCAACCGCCACCATGGCCCCCCTCTCCATCGTCGAAGCCACCATCTCCGATCTCTCCACCGCCCTCGCAGCAGGGCACACCACCTCCACCGAACTCACCGTATCCTCCCTCCTCCGCATCGCCAAATACGACCGCCGCGGGCCCCTCCTCAACGCCATCCCGATCCTCAACCCCACCGCGCTCTCCGCCGCCGCGGCATCCGACGCCCGCCGCGCCTCCGGCCACCCCCTCGGCCCACTCGACGGCATCCCCTGCACGATCAAAGACTCGTACAAAATCGCCGGCATGACGTGCGCGGCGGGGAGTCCTGCGTTCCAAGACCTGGTGGCGGACGAGGACGCCTTCACCGTGGCGCGCATCAAGGAAGCCGGGGCCGTGATCCTGGGGAGGACGAATATGCCCCCCATGGCGGCCGGGGGGATGCAGAGGGGTGTGTATGGTAGGGCCGAGAGTCCGTACAATGCGGAGTGGTTGACGGCTGCGTTTGCTAGTGGGAGTTCGAATGGGAGTGCGACGGCCACGGCGGCGAGTATGGGCGTTTTTGGCATGGGGGAGGAGACGATTTCGAGTGGGAGGAGTCCGGCGTCGAATAATGGGTTGGTGGCGTATACGCCGTCCAGGGGGGTTATTTCGATCAGAGGGAACTGGCCGCTGTTTCCGACGTGTGATGTGGTGGTGCCGCATACGAGGACGGTGGAGGATATGTTTGCGCTGCTGGATGTTATTGTGGTTGAGGATGAGATTAAGGAAGGAGACTTTTGGAGGGGTCAGCCTTTTGTCAAGCTTCCGTCGGTTGACAGGGTTCGGCCAAAGTCGTATTCGGATCTGGCTGACGCAGGTGCTTTGGCGGGCAAGAAGATCGGTGTGCCCAAGATGTACATTGGCGGTCAGGACTCGGACCCAAAGTCGCGGAAGGTCTACACTCGACCATCCGTCATTGAGCTGTGGAAGAAGGCGAAGGTGGCGCTCGAGTCGCTGGGTGCTGCTGTCGAAGAGGTAGACTTCCCGGTCGTGAACAAATTCGACGCGGTTGAGGGCCAGGATGAGAGCGCTGCGCCGCCGCATCGGAATGAGGTCGACATGGGCAAGCTAATGGCGTATGCTTGGGACGACTTCCTGGCCGGCACCAAGGACGCCAATGTTGCTACCTCGCTTGCTCAGATCGACTCTGGTAGTATCTTCCCGCGACCACCAGGTGCTCTCCTCGACCGCTACGACAGCATGGACCCGCTAGTCCGGCACAACGAAGTGGTTGCGCATGTGTCCGGTGGTCGCGTACCTATCTACGAGATACCAGGCTTGTCAACTGCGCTACAGAACCTGGAGACTAAGCGCAAGAGCGACTACGAGGACTGGATTGACAGTCTTGGTCTGGACGCCGTCGTTTGGCCGTGTAATGCGGACGTCGGAAAGGCTGATGCTGACACTAACGAAGACTCAGCTGCCGAGGCATGGCGTAATGGAACGCTGTACTCGAACGGGAATTGTGCTATCCGACAGCTCGGCATACCAACTGTCAGTGTACCTATGGGCATCATGGCTGACATCGGAATGCCTGTGAACCTTACCTTTGCTGGGAAGTCATACGAGGACAATCAGCTTTTCAGATACGCCTATGCGTTCGAGAAGGGGACCAGTCTCAGATCAGCTCCAAAGAGGACGCCAGAGTTGACGACAGATGCAGTGGCTGTGGATGAGAAGCAAGGAAAGCTGGAAGGCCCAGTGCCGACCTTGAAAGTGACGGATGCCAAAGCGGAGATGATCGCAGACAAGAAGAAAATTTACCTGGACGGTACAGTCTCAGGAGACGACGTGGTCAGTGTCAGGGTGTTTGTCGATGGCAGCGAGGTCAAGGGCGTCAAGGTTGCAGATGGGCAGTGGACTGTCGAGATGGAGGAGACGATGGATGTAGACTGGAAGCAGGTCAAGCCTGAGGAGAAGCGTGTGCCGGAGCTGAATAAGTCTATGGTGTTGATTCTGGCAAAGAGTAAGCAGCATAGAGCAGCGGCCGAGATGGTGTTTGTGTAGCCATTGACCTCGTTTTGCGATGCTTGACGGCTGTTGATGATACAGTAAACGAACGAAGCTTTTGATGATTGATGCAAGCACTGCGTGCGCGATTCATGTCAATGACCCGAACCCTTGGCGTGACTCATGCTGAGCGCGCAGGATACGTCTGCGGCTCAAATCCTTGCTCGGAGGAGCTGTCTGCCACTGCCATCATCGACCTCTTCAGGCTCAGAAAATTGGCTTGCTTTAAAGAAACAAACCCTTTCAATCAAAGCCGACACGGCATTCCACCTCTCAATCAATGGAACCTGAACCGTACATCAAGTAGCATTGTTGCCAAAGCAATGCCTATAGAAGAAGTACAAGCTCGACCATCGCCCGTCTGGTCCGTGGCTACCTGGTCAGTAATTGCAATACTGGGGATTTTGATCGGGGTTTGGTCAGGTGTAATCAACGAGGTCGTGACAGAACCGTATCTGGTATGTTTACATAGGCTCATCATTGACAAGTGCTGACTGTCCAGGACGAAGAATTCCACGTTGGCCAGGCGAATAAGTACCTGGAGGGCAAATACTTTGAATGGGATCCAAAGATCACAACACCACCTGGCTTGTATGTCTTCAGGGATGCCCTTGTCTTCAATTGCTGACCGGGGCAGGTATGTGCTGTCCACAATCCTTGCCAAGGTCACTGGGTTCTCTTCACTAGGAGGCCTTCGCCTGATCAATGCGTTACTGCTGCCATGTCTCATACTCTTGGTGCTTGATCTAGACACACAGCTCGGTCGAGGCAAGCTTCGCCGCGATTCGACGAAACGAGAGGGGACCCAGAAAGCTGCGACAACACTCTCCGCTTTTTCTATTCACCAACTTCATGCGGCGTTCAATATCTGCCTCTTTCCGCCTCTTTTCTTCTTCTCAGCACTTTACTATACTGACATCGCCGCTGTTGTCTCAGTCTTACTCTTCTGGAACTACTTTCTGACGGTGCATGAGAAAGGAGAGCCTACACTGTTGCAACATGTCAACATAGTCATCCTTGGACTGATCACTTTGACCTTCCGGCAGACCAACATCTTTTGGGTGTCCGTGTTTCCTGCTGCAATTTTGCTGGTCAGCCGCATCGATGTCGGCCTTGAAGACCATGAGCATGGTGAAACTCTTTCCGATCCGCCCGTACGAGAGTCATATGCAGACGGTAAGTAGCTCCATGTCTGACAGGAGCAGCGCTCATGGTAAGTACAGAATACTTCTTCTTCGTCATTTCACTGGCCAGTCGACTGGTGGAAGCTGTTCGGGTCACTTTGAAAGGACGATGGGCATACCTCAAGGTTGTGCGTTCGCTTATACCATACGGCGTCATCCTTGCTGGGTTTGGCGCTTTTGTGGCCTGGAATGGTGGTGTTGTGCTTGGTACGCATCTAGTTCATAGTTGCGAGCTCCACTGATGTCGTGCAGGGGACAAGTCTAATCATGTTGCGACTATTCACTTGCCTCAGATGCTCTACATCTGGCCGTACATGACTTTCTTCTCCTTTCCGCTCACGTACCCGTATCTCCTGCAAGGAATATTCGGCCTACTTGGGGCGATGCCACTCATCGGACCGCTGGAATATCAACTCATGTTCAAACGCAAGAAGATCCTCCCCAGACCAGGCCTGATGGTATTCTTCGCCGTCATAGCAGGCGTGGTCATCTACTACAACACCATCGTCCACCCCTTCACCCTAGCCGACAACAGACATTACATGTTCTACGTCTTCCGTTTGCTCACCCGCTACAAAGGCGTCAAATTCCTCGTCATTCCCCTCTACTACATGGGCGCATGGGCCATTATCCAAAGTCTCGGAGCGCCCGCTAGACTCACCTTCGACACAGACGGAGGCAAAGGCAGCCCAATCCCCAAAGCCAGCCGCATCGAACCACCTGAAAAAGCCGGTCCACCACCCACCCAACCCCTCCGCCTCAACCACGCAGTCGCCGGCGAAGGCGCACCCGTCAGCTTCGTCCTCATCTGGCTCACCACCTCAGCCCTCCAGCTCATTACCGCCCCCCTCGTAGAGCCGCGGTACTTCATCCTCCCCTGGCTCATGTGGCGGCTACGGGTCCCCCAGGCTTCCCCGTCCATCATGGATGATAAAGAGCGGAAACGTCGCGAGAAAGTCGCCAAAGAGAAAAGCCTCCTCGGGCGACTCAAGGACTCATTATGGGACGACCACGACCAGCGGCTATGGTACGAGACGGTGTGGTTCTTGCTCATCAACGGACTCACGGGGTACGTGTTTCTCTTCATGGGGTTCGAGTGGAAGCAAGAACCCGGGAGGGTGCAGAGGTTCATGTGGTAGTCCGTTCCTCCTTGTCCCTCAGAGCAGATCAGTCTACGTACGCCAGTTCACCAGCCCTACCCTGACACCGTCCCCCTCTTCACCTCACGGATAGTACTCCCCCGGCGCCGCCTCCGCTTTAGTCCTGAAGGCGGGATGCAACCCCTCCTGCCCCGGCATCGGCGGCGGAATCACCGGTCCTTTGGGCACATCCTGCATCGGCGCACCCTTGTACGGCTGCACCTGGCTGGGGCCGATGTCTTTGGAGTAATCTATCGGACCGGAATTGGGTTGGAGCTTGGTGGTATCGATGGGGGCTTTGCCGGGGGTTTGTTGGGCGACGGAGATGGGGAGATTGGGGTGGGCGGTGCCGAGGCTGGATTGGAGGGGTGTTGACGGTGGGCTTTTTGGGGTTGAGGGGGAAGGAGGTGGTGAGGAGAGGGTGGAGTAGGAGGATGAGGAGGGAGAAGGGGGGGAGGGGTGAGGGGAGGTGCATGCTGGTTTTCGTGGAGGTGGGCTTGGATTGGCTTAGATGCAAGTGCTTCGTCTGGGTGAGTGGATATGGAAAGTTGGAGCAGACGAGATTTCTTTGTAGATTTCGGTCATCGGATTGGCACGTCTATGTGGCTGTCACAGAATGGAACGGCACACTTGCAAGATGCATAGTCTGGTAGACGGGTGAAGAGGCCTCCATCCATGCTGCTACTGTTTCATGAGAGCAGCTCAGTATGAGCGTGCACTGTGCTTCGTAAGGCTGGACCGGTTCCCAGGAACGTAAGGCCTGCTGGTAGTAGTTCAGTGACCGGATGTGAGGATCTTGTCACGCCTTACAGATGCAGGGGTCCGTAGATGCAGCCTTGCAATGCTTGGTAAGGAATGCTGACACGTCTGTATTGCCGAAGCTGTTTGCGGTGCGAGGTAGTGCGGGCGCACGGTTAGGGATATGGAGCGGATTGTACACTTGTTGCGAACTCACTATGACTATTGGTTGTACTAACCATTGATTCACATGGGACCCGAAAATTTTCAAGATTCATGATCTCCATATCAGCAGCAACAGATTGACAGATGTATCAATTCATCGATGTTACGCAAGCTGCATCTTCTCTGCCCTATTGGCAAGCCAGGCTGCACTCCCCTGTAGACTTGCTTGTCATTCGACGAGACATGTTGAACGCATTAATTCCTCCGATAGCGTCTTGCGGTAGAAGCAGGTAATTTTCATTGCCAAACCGCCGCATCGAGCGCCTCGGGCGGTTCGAAGCATCTCGGATTGATGTGTTCTCGGAAAAGAACACTGAAGGATCTTGATCTTGCGTTATGACCGACAGACTTCTAGGTCTGTGTAGCACCAGAAGAAGCTTGCGTCTTTCTTCGCGGTCGAGTATGTACGGAAGATGGATTACGAGCCTCCGATTCCTTTGGTGGGACTGTCCTCGATGTCCGTCGCAGATGTTGACCCTCCTGGCGAACGATCATCGGTAGATGTCACTGAATTAGATTTTGGGACGTCCAAATGGATGGGTAAATATGCCATTTCCTTTGTTTCAGGCACGCTCGGTTTGTACGGTTCGTTCATCTTGTTGGGTGATTTGTCGGGGTGGAGTCCAAATGGTCCATATGCAGATGGGAGCTCCTCGAAGGGCTTTTCTTTGATGGGAGTCAGGGTTGTTCCGGTGGTCAGCCCTGGTTGAGCAGCTGGCCCTCCTTGAGCAGCTGGCCCTCCTTGAGCAGCTGGCCCTCCCTGGGCACTTGACCCTCCTTGGGCGGTTGACACTCCTTGATTAGTTGTCAGACCTGTGGTCTTTAGTTTGGGCAACGGCGTGCTCGGGGCAGCCGTCACCAAGACTACTGTGAAGAATGCCAATGTTAGACTCCGGAACAGCATGTCGACTGATGGGTCTGCTGGTTTGGCAGAGGTTATGTGAGTAAGGCGGCGGTTGTGATAGGGGTATGATATGCTTGGAGAGGACTTTGAAAAGACTTTGCACTGGGCTTGACCATTTGAAAAAACCGGGAAAGAGAACATATATAGAGCTTTCTGAGCAGGTCTCGTAGCGGAAAGCCAACTTGCAGTCCCAACGGATGTTGTCGCATCGATTCCTACGGATTTTGTGGATGGGAGACCTAGGAAGCGGCCGACCAGACGAGCCGGCCTTTCAGAATATGTCGTGTCTGGCCACATGATCGAATGTGTCATTCAGCCGGCAATAGTATAATGCAGGCGCCGTCATGCTAATTCCTCATGTAGCAAAACTGAATAGCAGAGGACGAGAAGTCCACGCCATTGCAAAGCACAAAGAATTGCCCAATGGAATCCAAGTCATCGAATACTATTGCGGGTAGTATTGCGAGGTGTATGTGTCTGCAAGTCATAAACGTTGAGCGAGGAGTGATACGTAAGGTAGCCGGAGGTGAGGTGAGAGACACTTGGCCGAAACAAGGTGCGGCTCTTCCCTGCCAAGGCCATCGCAAAGCTTAAAGTTCGCGAGACCGACTCCCGTCCCGAGGTCCCGCCATGACATCAATTCTTAAGGTTGCATCAAATCTGTTTCCAATCAATGACGTTTTTTTCTTCACCCTGGTCTCTGCACACGAGATTTCTGGTAAAATCTCGACAGATGCAGCGCGAGGCGAGCACGGCCCCTGCAGCTGGTGTCGTTAGTAGCGCGGTTACGGCAATAGGCGGCTCTAATGCAGGCACCGGACTGAGAAAACACCGAAGATGATATCACTGGCCCAAGAAGGTACTCGTGTTTTGCACTGTACAGTAATCACATGGTCCATGTTGGGTGGATGGTAAGATTTTCTATAATTGTTTTGCGTCTTCTTTAATCACTTGTTCCCCTCTCTTTCCTCTGCCTCATTCACCTTCAATATGAATCTCATCTCGAGGTTTCAGAAACGCTTCTCCTCCACGGAGACAACTCCTCGCAACTCTATCGACAACCTTCATGTAGCATCCACCGCTGGTGCTGAACACAAGGTCGCTCACGATGCTGCAGACCGGGAATCTGATGAGCCCATTCGCATATTCAGGCTCAGGATTCTTGCCATGGCCCTTGTTGTATCTCTCGGTGGGCTGATTTTCGGATACGACACCGGTCAGATCTCTGGTTTCCTCGAGATGGACGACTTTCTTGGACGATTCGCCGACCAGACCTCGCCCGAAGGTCAGCCAGCCTTTTCGAATGTCAGGTCCGGCACCATCGTAGGCCTGCTGTCGATCGGCACCCTTATGGGAGCCATCATCGCAGCGCCCATAGCTGATAAGTTTGGAAGACGAGTGTCCATCGTCTGGTGGAACATCGTCTTCTGCATCGGAGTCATTGTTCAAATTACCACTTCCACACGCTGGTACGATATTGCTATTGGCCGATGGGTAGCAGGGCTCGGAGTCGGAGGTCTTTCTGTGCTCACTCCGATGTATCAATCCGAAACGGCTCCTCGCCAGATTCGTGGAGCTCTGGTCAGCTGCTACCAGCTTTTCATCACACTCGGTATCTTCATTGCCTACTGCATCAACTTTGGCACAGAAGCTCGCACCAACTCATCATCATGGAGAATTCCGATGGGTATCGGCTTCGTCTTTCCAACAGTCATGGCCATCGGTATCTGCTTCTTGCGAGAGTCTCCCAGATGGGACTATCGACACGGCAAGATTGAGCGGGCAACTACCACAATCGCCAAATCTTATGGTGTTCCGGAGACTCACCGAGAGGTCCGACGAGAGATTTGCGAGATAAAGGCCAAACTGGATGCTGAGAACGTTGGAGGTAGCCACCCATGGTACGAAGTTTTCACCGGACCTCGTATGGCATACCGTACGTGCTTAGGGATTGCCCTTCAAGCACTACAACAATTGACAGGTGCCAACTACTTCTTCTACTACGGAACAACCAGTAAGTGCAGTTCCTTCTCGGTTGTTACTCAATTTGCTAATGTCCGCAGTCTTCACCGCGACCGGTCTTGACAACAGCTATGTCACTTCCATGATCCTTGGCGGCATCAACTTCGGCACAACGTTCCTCGCCCTCTACGTGGTTGAGCACTTCGGTCGCCGCAAGTCACTCATCACTGGTGGCCTTTGGATGTTTGTCTGCTTCATGATCTTTGCTTCTGTTGGCCACTTCTCATTGGACCAAGTCACTCCTCAGAACACGCCAACAGCCGGAACGGTCATGATTGTCTTTGCCGCTTTGTTCATCTTCGGATACGCCGCCACATGGGGACCCATCATCTGGTGTATCACCGGCGAGATCTACCCTTCTCGGTACAGAGCCAAGGCTATGGGCCTCTCGACCGCTAGCAACTGGACATGGAACTTCCTCATCTCCTTCTTCACGCCGTTCATTACAGCGAAGATCGACTTCCGCTACGGGTACGTCTTTGCGGCTTGCAATCTGCTGGGCGTGCTCGTCACATACTTCTTCGTCTGTGAAAGTCAGGGAAGGACTTTGGAAGAGACGGATACAATGTACATTTTGCATGTCAAGCCGTGGGAGAGTACCGAGTGGACACCGCCGGCCGACGAAGATCTCGTTACCGCCGACGATCTGCACCTTACCAGTGGTGCGAGGGGTATAAGAAAAGATGGGACTGGCGACCAGAGACATGAGACTGTTGATGGTGTGCTAGCCAGTGAGCATGATCCGGAGAAGGCCACCATGAGTGGTGCGCGATAGTTGATGGCTTCTGCTACATCATGCATGCTACCGTATTGACGGCAGTCCTACATAGCGATGGCAGCATCACGGCACTTGCATCATCCATTAGCATAGTACTTCTTAAATGCATGTCGTTATTATCCCATGCCGACTGTTCAATTCCTCACTCTAGTATCCATGCTCAATCTCTCCGGCACCCTCAGCTCTATCGCGCCCTTCAACTCATTCCTCAAAGCAAGCAACTGCTCCATTGCGCCCTGCACCAGTGCCGGCTTACTCCTATCCTCCACCCTAACCGTAGCCTCCAGCACAAAAGCCCCACTCGCATCCAGCAGACCCAGATCCTCCAGCGCAGGCTGTGTCATGCTCATCCCTTCTCCCGGAGACGATGTCTTCGTCACCAACACGCGGTGAAGATGCAGCACAACATCTCTGTAAACAAAACGATGACCTTCGGTGAAGTACTCATTCACGAACCTGCATCTGTCAGCCAGTCTCACCCACTCCCAAGCATGAAAACAAACCTATACTTCCCCCCCTCCATATACCCCTTGACATCCTCCCCCGTGATCCTCTCCTCCGTCACCCTTCGTAATACCACATTCTTCGTCTCCGGCTCCGGAATCTCCTGCGTCCTCGCCATCCACCTCCCCTCTTCCTTCCCAGCCAGTCTCCTTGGCGCTACACCAGCCGACCCCTCCATAGCCACGTCGTCATCACCATCCCGCTTCTGTCCCTTCTCTCCATCCCTTTCCCCGGTCTCAGTCCCGGCCTCGGCCCCATTCGCCTGACCACCTGCGCCATCACTCAAACTCTCATCCCGTCCCCCAAACCCCTCCCGACTCAATCCCTCCACGAGCTGGACAAGCGTCAACTGCCCCGGCTGTTGCGCGGCGTTATTCTTCTTCTTCGCGATGAGATTCGTGTCCACCGCCGCGCGAACGGGCGCGAAAATAGCGACGCGGGAGAAGGTCTCGGTGGGTTGGGCGGCGGAGAGGCCGGTGAGGATGTGCAGGGCTTGGGCGTGGCGGGCGGAGGGGAGGGGGGCGTAGAGGGTTAGGGAGTGCATTCTCTTTCTTTTCCGATATGGGACATCAGGTTTCAGGTGGGCGTTGGAGGAGAGGATTCGTGAGGCGGGAGGGATGGGTTCATGGGTGATGTAGTGTTTTGTGGGAGAGGTGGCGGAGATGGGAGGTGGTGAGATGGTGAGGAGGGGTGGAATGTGAGTTGATGGCAGCTTCTAAGTCATTGGATTTTCAACAATTTGACATGTGGGATGAAACGACCAGGGCGATGGTTTTTGAGGACCCTTGAGGGCTCGAAATGTCAATTGAGCGCAATGCTATTATCTACAATTTATGATATTGCTCGGTCAATGGAGGCGAGCAGATCACGTGCAGCCAGCGACAGCGACACGCAATTCTACCGGATCAATTCTACCTACCGACGCGGCTCGACAGTTGCAACACTCATTTATACAGGGACACATGTGGCTTGAAGTTGCTCCATCAATATAGATTAGTCGTGGAGATAAGCAACATACGTTTCTTCAGCCAATCGATAATTGAAATTTGGCGCAGGTTGGTGTGCGGCGTGGTGCACATGCAGAAATGGTCACGATACAGCCTTTCCAGGTCGTGTTTGGTGCTCATCGGCTTGAATTGATGCTGACCATTCCTCAATGACCTTATGACAGACTGCGCATTTTTCCCTCATGATCCCTGACCGAAACGCGTGATGGCAGCATATTTGGTCGTTGTGGCAGCGGTGGCCTCTAGCACGCGCCGGGCTTAGTTCCGTTTCGATCCAAACTCTAGACGTTTAGTGTGCACTTTTAGTGAGAGAAAATACGAGTCCGACGGGTCCAAAGACGCAAACCAAAGGCAGCGAACGCTCAGACGCTTACGCTGCGAGAACCTTCACGTCTTCACTCTTACCTCATCATCCACACTCGCTCAACACTCCCATCGCCAGTCAGTCGTTACTGATCTCATCGCCGGACGGTCAATCGTCGACGACCAAAAGGAAGGACAAACAACAAAACCCGACAACACAGGAGGACCCCACCCATCAGCCAAGATGCTCCGGCATCTGCACCTCGCTGTGCTCCTGGCATTCATCGCCTTCGCATTCGCAGTCGACCTGCCAGCAGGCTTCTTACACCCTCGACAGGACACAACAGTCGTCTCCGGCGTCAGCAGCAGTGAAGCGGTATCACCCTCGACGAGCGCGCAACCCACAACACCACCCTCCACGACCGTCGCGCCTCCAACATCTGCCTCTCCCACACCCCAACCGACCACGTCCGCCGCACCTTCTCCGACAACCACAGCAGCACCACCTTCATCAACAACCGCAGCACCCCCTTCATCCTCCGCCGCCCCACCATCCTCATCAACACCTACAACCGCCGCCGCCCCTCCCTCAACCTCCTCCATCCCGCCCTCCTCCACCATCACCGACACCCCCTCCAACACCATCTCCGCCGCTCCCTCCGACGTGACCATCACCTCCACCAACCTCGCCCCCCTCGACCAAATCCTCACCACAATAACCTACACCAGCGACGGGCGCCTCATCTCCTCCATCTCCACCAGCACACGCCCCTCCACCTCGTCCTCCACCTCCAAACCCGGCCTCGCATCCGGCTACGGCAACGAAACCAACACCCTCTCGGCCGAGAGCAAGAAACTCATCGGCGGCATCGTGGGCGGCATCGGCGGCGCGTTCCTCCTCGCCGGCATCGCCTTCGTGGTGTACAAGATGTGGGGCAAGAAGCGGCACCAGAAAGTCCCGCAGGAGGAGGACTACTTCGGGGGAGCGATGAGCACCGGGAGCAGTGACAGTATCGGCAAGGAGAAGAAGAGCGGGTGGGGTCCGAGTAGTTTGACGAACAAGTTCGCCGAGCCGTTGGATCGGTACAAGAGTTCCGGTGGGAACGTGACGAGTCCGGTGGCGTCCAGTTGGGGGGGGAGGAGTCCGAACGCGGCGTCGAATTTTTGAGAGGCTGGATCTATATGAGGGAGGCCAGGCGGGAGGAGGCAGGAAGGGCAGGGGAGAAGAGGAATGCGCAGAGATCGCATGTACGCTCTGTCGAGACTGAACTGGATTATAGAGGGATATACCACTGCATATGGGCGGCGCTGTGTCTCTTTTGGCTCGTCGTCATGGGTCCCATTGGGGGTGTCGATGTGGAGGAAAGGGATGTTTTGATTCCACCACTCTCCTTGAACGTGTTGCATGGCCGCCTCGAAGAGGGGTCGAGAAAGATCTTCTTGTAATGTTTCGTAAGCTAGCGATGTTGGGTTTGAATGGATGACATTTGTTACTGCAATTGGAATGAGGTTGTTCAAGACGTCAGGTCAAGGTAATGGATGTGGTCATCTCGGCCGGGCGTTGGTTGAGGAATGTACCCCTTCCTTCCTCCAGACACAGCAAACGCGGTCCACAAGCACGATCTCTTCGCCACACTAGATCACGGTCCACTCCCACTTCATACAACCACTTGAAATCGAGGCTCGTGAGTTTTCCAAATGTCCATTTCCGACACCTCTCCTACTCCCCCCCATTCACCCCCTCGGCCTCCTGCTCCCTCCTCGCCCTCTCCTCGGCCTCTTTCGTCCGATCCACACTCACCACCTCTTTCAACGGCGGCAACAGACTCCTCGCCGCGTCCCTGCTCGCCTGCGCCAACACCGCGTCCATAATCACCAACGCCGCCATGCTCTCCACGATCGGCACCGCGCGGGGCACCACGCACGGATCGTGCCTCCCCTTGGCCTCCAACACGCCGGCCGTCTCGTCGTACATGGTCGTCGTTTGCGCCTGGCCTATCGTGGCGGGCGGCTTGAATGCGACGGTGAAGTAGATGTGAGCTCCGTTGGAGATACCCCCCTGGATGCCGCCAGAGTTGTTGGTCTTGGTGGTGAGCTTGGGTCGTGGGCGGCCGGGGAGGATGGTTTCCGAGGGGGATGCGACGACGAATGGGTCGTTGTGGATGGAGCCGGGGACTTGGGTACCGCCGAACCCGGAGCCGATCTCGAAACCTTTGGTGGCGGGGATGCTGAGCATGGCATGGGCGAGGGTGGCTTCGAGTTTATCGAAGCAGGGCTCGCCGAGACCGGTGGGGCAGTGTCGGATCACGCAGGTTACTGTGCCCCCGATGCTGTCTTGTTTGTCGCGGAAAGAGGCAATGAGGGACTCCATTCGTGTTTGAGCGGCGTCCGAGGGGCAGCGGACGGGCAGGTGGGAGTCGACCTCTTCGCGGGTGACGGAATTGATGAGGGAGAGGAATTTGGGATTTGTCGAGGGCGTGGGATGTTCGGGAGTTGGTGGGAAGAGGAACTCGTTGCCGACTGCAGTTGTAAAGGCGACTATCTCCACGCCGTAGGCTTCTCGCAGGTATTTCTCTGCTATCGCGCCAGCTGCTACACGTCCGATGGTTTCTCGCGCTGAGCTTCGTCCGCCTCCGCTGCTGGCCTTGACGCCGTACTTCTCCAGGTAGGTCCAGTCGGCATGTGACGGTCGTGGGAAGAGGTCCATTGTGCTGTTGCCATAGTCCTTGGGTCGTTGATTCTCGTTCAGCACGCGCATTCCAATGGGCGTCCCTAGCGTAATCCCAAACTCTGTGCCTGACTGTATCTCCACCTTATCCTTCTCGTCCCGCGGGGTAGTGATTGCACTTTGGCCCGGTCGTCTCCGAGTCATCTGTGGTTGAATATCGGATTCGTCCAGTCGCATACCTGGCGGGCATCCGTCCACGATGCAGCCAACGCTGCGACAATGTGACTCGCCATAGCTGGCAGATATGAGTATACTGAAAGGAAACAGGATCTGAAGACCTACGTGGTGACTCTAAAGTGTTGTCCAAAGGTAGACATGGTAGCGAGTCGAAGCAGGGAATGTGAGGAAGCCTGGCTCGTCGAAGCACCTTTACAAGACTCGAGACACGGGTGATGTAGTCTTCGGCAAAGGAACGAGGAGCTGTGAAGATCGATTCAGGATGAACTATTCGTGCACCGACTCATACAATTTTCTGTGAAGTCAAAGGTGCAGGGGACCCTTGAATGGCCGGCATCGGCGACAGCTCCGCGCCGACCACATCTTATTAAGGTTCCTTGCCAATGACCGCATCAGGACTCATCTCTTCATAATTTATTACACTCATCTCCTCAGCCACAAACATGCTGCTCTGAGCATCAACTAATCCTTCGCTTCAGTCCCACCGTACCTGCATCGCTAGCAGGAAACACAACATTTGGGAAAGCCACAGGGTTCTTGCCCAAAGAAAAACAGGGTCTGAACACGTTCGCTCCATCAGCATCACGTCAAGCCACACCTCGATCCCTAGAACATGCCAAACGCATCGAAAGGGTGCATCACACAAGCCACAGGCCCTCAGTCTCGAAGAGATCAGCGCCTGTTTCTGCCCAGGTTCCCAGTTTCCATGCCACAATCTCGTCTTGACCTGCAGCTTTTCAGCCCGCGTGCCATGTCGATCCCTCTCAAAATGACGTCGGTCTGGGAGTCCTTAAACACCATCAGCCATACATTCACCACTCCTCGAACCGTCCCCAAGCAAGTTTCTCACGTTGGTATGACGATACGGAGAATTCTCCCCTATCTCTAACCGGCTTTGCGTGATGCTCTCGTGTACGCCGTCGTCATCGTGGTGTAGCCAGGCGTATCTCACAAGCAAAACACATAAGTACACCTCTCTCCATCCCCCTGCTCCTTCTCTATCAAACCAGACAAAGTCCACTCCCCAAACCACAAGTCAAACCAACCCAACCCAATCTCACCCACCACCAAAAACCACCACAATGTTCCGCTCCCGCCGCACCGCCGCCCCCGCCTCCACCACCCGCACAACCCACTCCAAACCCTCCCTCATGCAACGCCTCCGCGGCAACAAAGCCCACACAACCCACACCACCAAGCGCTCCCACAACCCCATCACCGGCTCCCACACCACCACCACAACCCACACCACCAACGGCCACCACACCGCCTCGGGCCCCCGCGCTGCCAAGACCAGCCGTCGCTCCCACCGCACCCACGGCACCACCACCGCCACCCCGGCGAACCACCACAAGCGTCGTCCGAGCATCGGCGACAAAGTCAGCGGTGGTCTCATGAAGCTCAGGGGTTCGTTGACTAGGCGCCCCGGGCTCAAGGCCGCGGGGACGAGGAGGATGCATGGTACTGATGGCAGGGGGGCGAGGTACTAGACCTGCGAAGGGATATGGGAGGGGAATGCAAGGGAGCTGAGGGATCGGTCTCGCTCTTGAGAGGGGAGAAGGTGTAATGTACTATTAGCTGTATGAGTTTTTCTTTGCAAGCGAGCGAGCGATGAGATATCCTGGATGAATAGCGATTCGATTGTTACCAATAATTGTCCATGTGTGATGGTTCGTGCCTGGATGTTTGGTGTTGCTTTAATGTATTCTTGTGCTGCCTGCGCGTGGTTAGATCACTTGTCCACGGCGCGGGTTGTTCATATAGAGCCATGTCCCTCTTGCAAAGAGAGCGTTCATCATATTTATTGCTACAGAGGGTGAGGCAGGATCAGACTATTGATCGTACATTGCTTGCTGCCTGACAGTGCCATTGCATGTACTCTCACTCATCCAGTGTCTCAGCTCATGCAGTTCCTGCCACAAACGAGGCCATAGCCTGTGGAGGGTGGGCTCTCGATGTCTCTTTCTTAGATCGTTGGCCTCACCGACATGTCTCTTGTAGACCCTCTTCTGCTCCTTGCAGGGCTCGCTGAGACATATCTGGCGCCTGTCCTGAACTCATTCCGATTGCCACTGCCATGCCAGGTGGATTTGGACCCGACTCGTGTCGTAGGTGTCAGGGCCAATCCCACATGACAGGCGCCTGGGACAGTTGCCTAAGCTGTGTTTCCTTTTCGAGATATCGTTGGCATTCTCCAACGAAAGTCCTTCCTAGCCCTCCTAGACCTGACTCCACCCGACCCTTCCCACCGCCTCCCTAGGCACAAACACCACGTCCTTCCCCCTCCTCACCACCCCCTTGAACATCCTCCTCCACTCGACCGGATCGCCCTTTGCCTTGACAAACCTCACCTCACTCAACCCACTTCCCCTCCCCATCGCCGCTTCAATCAGAACATGGCCTTTCAATTCCTGCTTCCTGCTATCCACGCCTTGAACGTAGAGACATATCCTGGCCTCCACCTCCTGGGCCTGCTTGTCCTGCTTGCGGCGTTGCGTGGCTACCATCCCGAGTTCGAGAAAGATGGATTGCAGCGTGTCTTGCAGTTGGGCCTGCGGGACGGTGGAATAGAATCTTGTCAGTGCTTCGCGGGGGGCGATATCACCGAAGCGTTTCGCTACCTGCGTAAAAGCGAGAGGGAGGCCTTGTGTGTTTGTGAACTGGGAAAGAGATATGTCGGTCTCAAGGAGGTGGGCTGCTGCATCGGTCACGGCGGCTGCGGAGGTGAGGTCCATTTCTGTCGTGGGCTGGGAGGCAGAGTGGGCCGCGGATGTGGTGGTGGGCTCCCAGTCGAAGGCGGCGTCGTTGATGGGAGTTTCGGGTTGGGTATTGGGGAAGGCGCGAGACCAGGACTGTGTGTCATAGTCTGCTTGGGTGATGGTGTTGGTGCGTGTTGGGGGAGAATCGATGTCGACGCGGAGTCGCTCCATCATTGTTGTGGCGAGGGCGACGCCGTCTGTCGTTTGGCCCTTCGTATCCATGTAGCGATTGGGTTTGAGGAACCAGGGATGTGTCGTGATTTGTTGCAGAGTGAAGCGATCAGAGGGGTCGACGCGAAGTATTCCGCGGATGAGCGAGAGTGCTTCATTGGGTATGTTGTCCCAGAGCTCGTCACTAGGTCGGCCATTCGTGGAGAGGTACTCGGCGTATTCAGCAGACGTGTCGGCCATCGGGCTGTCCCACGGTGTATTGCCCACCAGCAGGACGAAAAGGACGATGGCGCACGACCAAAGGTCTGTCTTGTCTGGAGTGTAGCCCATCTTCTCAAACACCTCACCACGCTGCTTCCTTTTCTGGTTGGCAAGTCCAGTCGCAATGATCTCAGGGGCAATGTATGGTGGTGATCCGCAGACAGTGGAGACCGTCTTGGTCCGTCCAGACCTGACATCCATGTATGCAGTCGCCAGCCCGAAATCAGCTAATTTGAGGTCCCCATCACCCCCGAGAAGCATATTCTCCGGCTTGATATCCCTGTGCGCTACTCCCTTCGAATGGCACCAGGCCACAGCACCGATCAGCTGCTTGAAGTAGAAATGTGCCACCTCTTCCGGAACACCCTCGTCCGCCTCGATCTTGTCGAACAGGTCGCCTCCTTCTGCAAGCTCCATAGCAATCCAATACCATGCCGGGTCCTCTCCATGCTGCAGCAGGCGAATGATGTTCTGGTGGCCCTTTCCACTGCTCACTTCGACATGTATGGAGATCTCCAGTCCTATCTGGCGAGGTGATAATCGGCCAACGCGCATGGCATGGTCCTTGTTGATGAACTTGACTGCGATGACGGGACTCGATCGACCGATCGGGACTGCTTTTCGTATTCTGCATGTCACATGTCAGTCCGATCTCTTGCGAAGTTCGCTGGCTGTGGGCGGGTCGAGAAACTCACGAGGCATATGCTCCGGCGCCTATTGTCTTCGAGACAAGACGAAAGGGTAAATTACTAGGGAGACTGACTGCCTGAGACTGTGACATGTCAATAGCGATCCTGACCTCCCCTGCGACATGCCTACATTCGGAGGTCCACCCATGTTTGCGCCTGCCAAATCAATGCAGTTCTAACGCTACTGGGTATCTTGACGAAAGAGAGAAGATGCAAACTACAATTACTCCATACCCAATGCCGCTATACCAGTCGCACAACAGTAAGACTAGACTGTGAATCTGTCATATGTCAGGCAGTCAAAAAATTTCCAGGACGACGCGTTATCCTCTCCGAGCACGCGTCGATAAACACTCAAGGACTCCTCCACCCTCCCAGGCAACACTCGCTTCGGCTCCGCACCCGCCTCCCCCGAGGGCCCACCTTCACCAGCAAACCCCCACGCGAACACAACCTCTCTCTCCCAGCGTGGGTACTCGATCTCCCTCTCTGTCCCTGACAAGAAAACCACCACATCACCGCCGATCTCACCCCCCAAACAGCAAAGAAATCCCCTCGCCGCAATGCCCTCTTTCAGAGTCATGCTCTGTCTCATCTGACTCGCATCTCGGCCTCTTTGACGCCTTTCCATGGATACTCTCCGCACCAAAGCAGTTGCCCAAAAGCCGATCACGACCACTCGGCAACTATCCTCGAACAACCACGTCAGCCACGGGGCGTGGCAATTATCAATCCAACCCCCAAGCCGCCAGGCCCAGCAGATGCGGAGCGCATGCCCTCGTCTAGTCACTGTGCCCTTGTGCCTATCCATTTTCCCATGTCCGAAAGTACCGAACTTCCATGCCAGATCACACCGCATAGTCAAGTCCTAGCGCACGCACATCGCCGCTCTTCCCCCCAATCGGACACTGCACTTTTCCCCCCTTTCCCCCCCTTGCCCCCGTCCCTGCCCCCATCTGCACATGGCCCGATGCACCCACGGGTCCCACGCACATCCAATGCTCCATTCCTTATGTAACGTCGCATGAACGCAGTGGCGTCCGGGAATAACCCTGCTGCACTGTCCGGGCGTACGGCGGGCGACGACGCAATACGCATGTGTGCGTGCTCCTGCAGGGATCGGCGTGGCAGATTGCCTGCTGGTGGGGGACGAAGGATCATCAAGCATTGCGCTTGCTTTTACTCCTCACTCTGCAGGACTGCGAGCGAGGTGCAGATGGAGATTTATTTGGCGGGCGTGAGTGGTTCTGCGAGGGCGTGCATGATGGGGCCGTTTGATGCACATGCACGGCGGCGATTCGGCGGGGGTTTATGAGTCGGTGGAGGCCGAGGGCAGGGGCACGGGTTAAGGGGAGGGCGGTGCGTGATACTGTGCAGGATCCACGATAGGCTGGTCGAGGATGGTGGAATGTGGTGTGATTGATTTCTGATATGATTTTTGTCTACATTCAATCGACTCAATGTGGCTCCTTCAGCTTTCTTACCAAAAAAGGCAGACACGTGGAGAAGACTTCTAAGCGACATGTCGCACGGCATGCAAACAGTCAACAACTTGAATGGTGATGTCTCTTGTGCTCTCGCCGAAATATCCCACGTCCTATAGCCGCGCCACCTCCTGTATGCCTGCTTGCCCATGAAATCCAAATTCGCGCACGTACGAGTGTAAAAGGTCGGGGGTATGATGGCGGTGGTGGTGGTAGTAGTGGTATCCATGCTTTAAAGGGGTCCAAAAAAATCATAACGCTTTCCGTCATCTTGACAGGCTGGTAGAGTACAGCGAGATACGAGACTGGTGAGGGATCAAGAAATTCGAATGCATGTTAAACGCCGTCGCCCTATGCCGCTGGTGTCGGAAAATGTTGTTGCTGAATCCAACGACCAGAGTGTATCCACACGATGAACGAAAGTCGAAGAAATGCCCAAACAGGCAAGACGGGGTATCTCTGTCGCAACCTTCATGCCGTATCTTGCTCGTTTCCAATCTTGATGATACCGGGGATGGCATTTACGCAGTGCCGGAGAAGGTGGTGAGGAGGTGTTCAAGGTTGCGGTCACGGAGAGTGGTGGCGTATTTCGGGTCTCTCGAGAACTTAGGTACAGAGTCAGAAGCCATGAGCTTGAATACACTAGTTTGTGCCTGATCGAACAGGACGGCAACCTCGTCGAGACTGGTGAGCATCTCAGAGTCTTCGCCGACTGCGCGGGTCATGCGGCCTGCAAGAGCGTTGCGCAAGTTATGATCGATGTTGAGCTCGCAAGGTGAGCCTGGTGCGAGGAAAGCGTTGTACAAGCCTGGACACATGTTAGCGTATTCTACTGGAGAGGATACTGTTCCACTCACTGTATGCTGATGCCAAGTTCTCGCGGATGAGATCGAGCCTTGGTGGGTTGGCCCTCTTTGCGACTGCGTACTCTGCAAGGAACATCTTGACTTCGACGTAGAATGTGAGATTCTCCTCGCAATGCGTCTCCTGCAGAAACTCCCTAAACAGCAGGCGGAGAGCAGGATCGCGGAGAATAATCTGCATCCTGTTGTTGTTGGAATCACGAGAGTTGGCAGCCGTCTGCGAAAGCTTGCCAAGGTGGTCACCGTTGATCGATGCGCTAGGGCTGCGTGTCCAGCCTGCGAGCTTCATGCCTCGCTCGGTGATGGAATAGTGCGCAGTCTTGACCGGCTGGAAACGCCTGTTCTGTGCGGACTCGTTGGGGTTGCGCTCCTCTCGCAGCTGGGAGATGAGATCGTGCGCCATGAATAAATTGGCCATCTCGTGGCATTCACGTCGGTCAACCACCATGCAGCAGTCTACAAGCCAATCGATCGCAGCCTTGCCATTGAAGACGTACGGTGAGTCCTTGAGCTCAGTTTTGGCAGACTTTAGCACACGAACACCGACGAGACCAGTAGAGTATTCGCTGAGCGAGTCTGTGTCTGATGCAGCTGATGAGGCCTTGACATTAGGCTCTGGTCCTGCGAATCGCCTGAAGATGACCTCAATCGTGGAGCGATCGTGGTTGAGCTTGTCGGTCTCCATGTCGCGCTCAAGAATGACCATTTGCAGCATGTTGCGGGGAGAGTCAAGCACCTCGTTGACGTGCCTTTGATGAATACCGTTCCTCGAGCAGAATCTGGTGAGAACACGCATGCCCTTTGGTGTAAGCTGCCAGACGGAATTTCTGGAGTCGAAAGCAGCCTTGCCCTCACAGGTCTCGACAAAGCGTGCTTCCAAAAACTTGTTGCAGACCGACCGTGCCATCTCCTTTGCCATTGAGAATGTGGTAGTGGTGGTTGTGGTCACGATTCTTGAAGGATCCTTGGGGTCTGGCATGCGATTTGATTGCGAGAACTTGAGGGACCCAAGGTTTGTGATGGCCTCTTCGGTTGTGAAAGAGTGCTCAATCTTGGAGAATCGCACTCTGTGAGGAGTCAATGGCAGACTGACCATAAGGGTCGAGAAAAGATCCTTAAAATCCTGCGACTTCATGTTAGCGGACCGCCTTCCCTGCGGGGAGTCATCCTGTAAACGCATGTCAATCAGTATGCCGGCGCAGACGTAGGTCGGGAGGTGGTGGATAGTGCTGCTCTTGCTGTGTTTGTGTAGATGAAGAGGACTGGAAATGTATGTCTGTGCTCTGCGTGCAGGACAGGGGTTGTGGATTGAGATCGGATGGGAGATGTAGATGTAGATGAATTGGACCTGTGGACTGGAATGGAAAGGTGGAGCTGGACTATCGAAGTACGTCTGCCCGCCAATGACTGATTGTGCATGGTTATAGAGATGAAAAGGGGGTCGTGTGGACTCACTCTTGTGAATGGACGGTCGTCGTCCGTCATGCGAAGGAGACGAGAAGATGTCTGATGCATGTTGACGGCTTTGTTCGGCTGTGTCTTTGGCTTTTCCGACCAGTCGTCTGAATTGCCCGTCGGCGCGGGGGATGTAGTGGTGCTCCTCCTAGGTGCCTTCTCTTGCCTCGGGAGATGCTCGGTGGAGTCTGACGAGTAGACGGAGGAAGGCTTCTGACGATGGTGGGAAGATGATCTGGAAGGCTGCGAATCTATCGAGAGCGATCCAAAAGCCTTGTCGCCGTCTGTGTCTGGAGCGGTGGTGGTGGAGTTGAAGCTGAGGACGGGCGATTGAGGGCTCCTCGGAGACGAAAGACCGTCGTCAGTGGATACTGAATGGGAGGAAGCTCTTTCTCTCTGCGAATTGTAGGTGTCCTCGACCTTTTTGCGAGAGCGAATACGATTAAGGGATGGGAAGCGCGAGTGCAGCAACCGTTGTCGTGGGTCGGCTACCGTTCGGGAATCGATGACGCTCGAATCCTGGGGGGGATGGGATTGGGCGTGGACGGGCGATGGGTCCTGTGCACGTGGTAACGGCGGTGTAGTGGCAGTAGACTGTCGTTGGTGTTGCTGCGAGACGGCGGGAGTATTTGAGTTGAGCGAGGAGCCGTTGAGGTTGACGTTTACGTTTGCGTTCAGGTTGGCGGTGGCTCCGGAAGTGCTCGTGGAGGAGTGCGAATGGTTTGCCAGGTGTGGCATGGTTTCTACAAAAGAGGGAGTGAGCGGACGGGAGGCTACAAAAAGGAATTTCCCCCTCTCCGCGCGTGCATGTCAATAATTGGTCAGATGGGCGACCAGAACCAGCAAAGAGAGCAGCGTCAGACAGGCTCAGACAGGCTGTCTGCTCATGGTCGTGCTAGGATGGCGCCGGTGCTTGACCGCAAAACGGTAACGGCAGAGTACCACCAGACGAGGATCCCAGGGAGGCGAGCTAACTCTGTCTGATCAGCTAAGACCACACCGCGTGCACCACGACGCCAAGGGTCGCCGGATGTGTCAAGTGCGAGGGAAGATCATGCAGAGGCATCAAAGAAGGCGATCAGTCGCATCGGCCATGAGTCGATCTGCTCGATGATGCTCAAAGGAGGCCTTTGCCGCCGCCTTTAGGTGGACCCAAAGCAACCTCTTTGTTCTTTCTTCTCACTTTACTGTAGTTACAAAAGTACAGATCGTCCCTGTGAGCTGCGGTACAGTAGCGTGGTAGCGTGGATACGCTCGCGTGGCAGCCCCCGGGTTCGCTGCATCCTTGTCCATCAGCCCCGATCCGATGTCTGGTCCACTGCTACCTACAGTATCCCTGCCCACGCGGTCAGAAACTCAATCAAAATCCTGCCGGTCCACATGGCATCGTGCTCTAGCCGCCCCTCATCCTTTGGTACGAGTGGGAAATGCAGCCGACCAAACATGTCCTACCAAGGTATGCTGATGCCACTTTTGACTTTTGCTGTTCGCGCTGTCGTTACATAGCTCACTTTCCCGAATAGCCCAACGTGGTCGGTTCCCGTTATTTCTTCACTGATGCTTAACTTCAATTGAATGAGCTGTTCCTGGATGTCGTCCCTTTGTCTCGCGTCTCCCAGGTATCTGCCCTGACGTTGAAACGTTCCCCGTCGCTCGTCAGCCCGACAACTCTTCGTGCGGCATGTGGTTACACTTACAGTCGCCGCATTGACCATTTACGGTCATGTTGCTGGAAATTGCTTCTCTCCGTGGTCCGTAGAAATTTGACAGTGTTCTAGAAAATGGTCCGTGTTGCGCCTTGCTGTTTCCAAGACGCGAAATTCTGCCCTGCGCGTATGGAAATTGCTGGTTTCATCTTCGTCGTAACGTGAATGCCATGGGCATCCTCGGCCTGATGCATGCAAGAATGAGCCCTTGCAGGCCTCTACAGTCATTTCCCATCAACCTCTGCAGCCTGAAACTTCATGCAAGGGTCATTGGACAACCTCGGTTGGGCTTCACACCAGGTCCGAGAAGGAATGGCGAGAGTCTATCTCCCAACTTGACATCACGAGCCAAAAGCCACCAATTCAAGCTTCGCAGCCTCTTGTATCATGTCGACATGCACAACATCAGCCCTGACTCGCTTATTCCTGAGCTTCCCTATCCGAAGTAGCTCGCTGGAACAAAAAAGTGCACAAAGCCTGGTTGCGAGACAAGTTACCTTTAGTGAATATTTCCGTGCCACTCCGAATTATATGCGTTCCATGTCATCCGAAGGGTTGATTGACAATCCAAGTACCGAAAGTCTGGAAGATCATCGTCTTGGCCGTGCGAGATGACGAACAACCTTCTGCGCGACGAGGAATGCGCTGTCAACCAAGCCACCCTCCTCCCCTCAAACAGCGAAGGAGCTGAACTGCAATTTACTCATGCAGATGGCCGCACATGGCTGCTCCGCGGACGCCACGCTTTTTTCATCAAATCTCAACACATTCCGCGTGCGGCCAGCCAGCAGTCCTGAAGAATGGAGGAACTGACGTGTAGCATCGTTCCCGTCCTCGTATCGCTGGACGCAGTGGGTCCCGCAAGGGTGCAGACAGGGCAGGAATGCCGAACACCACGCGCGAACCTGAACCCCTTGCCATCTCGTCCGGGCGGCCCTGCTCGCGTGGTGCTACCTTGCAAGAAAAAAGCACCAACGGACCGCTCGGAAGGGTGAGGCAGCGCAAAAAGAGTGGGCTTGCCATGCCCTTTGCCCAACACGTGGCAGCCAGAGTGGGGCAGCGATCTCCTTCGACCAGCAAACGCAATCATGCCGCGGACGCTTTCCGTTGCTTACACTTCCAGCCTGGCTTACCGCAACACAGCATGCTCCGTTTTAGTGTCGGCGGCAATTGAAATCGATATGTGCGGTCGGCCATTATCCGGCCCTGTTTCTGCTCTGTGACAAGCGTGGGATGGAATACCTCCTCTCGCGCGAGGTGACGCCGAAAACATGCGTTGGTGCACGCTTCGGAGTCCGGCTGAGCCCAAAGTGACGCCGAAAGCCGGGACGTTTCGTCGCTCGTCTGCTCGTTGCGTGATGAGAACGACTGCTGCTGTCCCGTCTCGCCCGCTTGTGGCTTGTCGCGTGGATGCGAAGCTAGGGGGGATATGGATGGACTGTGACGAGTAGAGTGGCCTGCCTGCAAGACCAAGCGACCAACGAGCCGTTCGGGTTCCATTGGGAGGAGCGGTGGGACCGTTGCCGGTCTGGAGCCCGCCACGTGGCTACCACGAGAGAGAGCGCTTTTAGGCTGCTTTCGCCCGACAGGGTGACAACGCCCGATGGGAGGAGCCTCTCGTCCGTACAGTCATATTTCCTGTGGCACGACGGTGAGGATGATGGCGTTCAACGGTGGGTAGTGCTATATATGGCGTTTCTTGTAAGGCCAGACCTTTCGGCCTCTCCGGGCGGTTGCGAGGTCATCAGTTCTATAGGCATTGGGAACGCCATTCCTCGTTGTAGTTCCGCCTATACAGAGAGAGAGACCGGGTCGGCATATGAACGAACCCAAATGTACTCAACGATCTGGAAGAGAAGGGGGTTGAGAAACGGAGTGAATAGTTCAAGGGGTATTATGTAATTACCAATTCATCCCAGTACGGCCGCTAGAATTACAACGACAAGTATAACCGCGAGGATGAGGAGGAGACAGCACATCTTGTTCCGTGCGTTCTTTTGATGTCGGCTCGCAGTCCGCAGTTGCTGGTCCGCTCCTCTTGTGTCGTCCCTGACGTTGGTCACGTTATCCGCGATCATGTCGAGGGATTGTCCTTGTTCATGCACCATGTGCGCCACATCTCGGAAAAGCTCATTCAGCTCGCCCACGGACTGTTCGATGTTCCGGATTTCCGATTCGCGCTCAATGATCAATGATTCTTGAAAGTCAACTTCGCTCTGGTCGGCGAGCCGCAATTGCTCCTGCTCCTGAAGTTGTTGTTGCTGTTGTCCGCCTTCGCCTCCTTGCGCATCAGAATCCTCCAGAGCAGCTCTCGCTGCCGTGGCCGATTTGCGTTGTTGCTCGATTGCTCGTCGCTGCAGGACCTGGAATTCAGACAAGGAAGCCTTGAATTCTTGGTTGAGTTTGCCTTGCGTGTAACGTTGTGATGGCTGCCGGTCGTCAGTACCCCTTTACCGTGCCTTTGGTATGCAACATACCCCCAGATCCTGCCATGCCTGCACCTTCTTCAATCCCTCTCCCACCCCCTTGAACCCATTCGACGTCTCTTCCAACAAGTCTTGGACCCTTTCCCGGACGCGTTCAGTCTCTCGTTTCGTCCCGAGCTTGGCGATCTGGTTGGACAGGTTCGATATGTTTGATGTGAGGCTGAAGAGCTTGTCTGACAGCTGGGTCGTGAAGCGCTCGAATTCGGGGTCGTCCGCATAGTTGTCATCGTTTCCTCGCCATCCAGAGGGTTGCGCTTGTATACAGTCAACATTTGCTATTTCTGCCAGCCTTGATCCTGCCGATCTACGTACACTCTAGCCTGTCGGCGTCGTTGAAAGACATGGCGACCTGATATCCGTCGCGCCTCACGTGGAGCGCTCTATCGCGGTCGGAGCTATGTACTCCTTTAATTGTCGCTGTCCGAATGTGATAACTCGGACTTCAGATCGTACAATGCTGCGTTCTGGGAATCGGTAGAGTGGATGTAGAGTTCTTCTCAACGAGCCCGCCTCACGTGCGGAGGCCTTGGAATGACGTCGGGAGTTGCCGGCCACGTGAGCCTGCGATTCACATTTCCTTTTTGGGAAGCGAGCTTTCCTCGGAGCTGTTTACTTGTCTCCAAATTTATTCACAGCGGGTCGCACGACAACCATGTCCAACCAACATACCCCTTCATAGCGGTGCTGCTATCTGACACGAGATGTCCGCTTCAAAGAGCGCCGTCGTCGCGCCCAATTTGAAGACGGCACCTCGGGCGCGACCATACAAAGACTTTCTCACTCCGGCATTACATAGATGTTTCACCAACGCGGCGCTCATTGGACTTGCTTTGTGTTGGGTAGAAGCCATACTGCTGGCAAAGCCTAGCCGTGGGTTTTCCTTCGCAGCCGTATCACTTTTTGCTAACGAGTTCAGTATTATGGTCCTGGTTCCCCTTTGGCTGGACAGGTCTTCGGACCGGTTTGCTCTTCATCTCCTGCCTCACCATCTTCGTCCTGCGCGTAGCCTTCCTTCATCCAGGTACTGCCACCGATCGATCAGCTGCCGAGACGTTCTGGCGACTGTTCGTCAGTAAGAGAGCGATATGGACGGTGGTCTGGTATTGGACGTCCGGGTTTTTGTTCTCAGAGATCTACATCTTCAGTACCGCCGAGTCGGCCAATCTGGCATGGATCGACCCAGGAAGGTCATATGAGCGCATGCGCTTGAATGAGAGAGCGGTCATGCTTCGCACGATGTTCTCCCTGCTGGCATTGGAGCAAGCAACACTGCATCTGGCTTGGGATTATGATGCCCTCGACATTCCTCGGAGGGTGGGAGATAGGAGGACTACGACTCAGCCAACTCCCCAGACGGCCAACGTTGCGCAGCTACAGAGCCATGCGATCAGAATACTCCGGAGTGCACTCGTCAACACCTTTGTGACATCTGTATGGGGTACAGCGATCTACTACCTTCTGTTAAGGCGCACAGCTTGGAACGTCTCCTACAGCATTGGCAAAGTTTTCTTCAAGCTTCACAAGACCAGCGGACCCACAGGACTGGCGGATCCCTTCTCCCTTTTCTCACGATTCATCTTCTCCGGGACACTACTGGTCATTCTTTGGCAAACAACTAATCTGGCATTCACCATATATGCCCTCCAAGAACCCTTGAAAAAGGGCTCACCGCTCACCAACGACTCCAAGGACCCGAATGCTAGCTTGATCAATGGCTTGAAATCAAGACGGTCTTTACCGCATAGCATTGCTCTGTGGGAATTATCTTTGATAGCGGAAAGATTCGAAGATCGACGAAGAACGATATACAACGACTTTGAAAAGCCGGGTTCTACAACGTGGGCTGACATTGTCTCGATATGCCTGATTGAGATTCAAGGTGTATCGAAATCAGTGCAGGATGCGCAGACGGCTCTGTTACCTTCAGCTGCACCACAGCCAGCGCCGGTTGCTGAGCCAAGGTCGCGCATCTCGCAACCGCTGAAGGATGATCCGAACATCTTCAATGCTTCGCCTAATCCCAATTCTGCAACAGAGCGGATAGCCAGTGGTGTCGGCGCAGTGGCCAAGTCCTTGGGCCAACAACCGGGGTCCAGTCCATTGACAAACAAGGCCAAATCTTTCATCGCATCAGAAACTCAGGCAGATAATTCTGCTTACAACAGCATTACGAAATCGGTCCAAAGCTACGCAATCGACTTTCTCCGTACGCCACTTGGAGGCCCATTCCGGATCATGTTTCCTTCTCGCATGAATGCCATTGTCTTCGGCCATCCTCACAGCCGGGCCTCCAACATTCACAACGCTACGAATGCATTGTGCAAACTCACAGTGAGCAGCTTGAAGGAAGACAACTTTGGACAGGTCCAACATGACATCGGAAAGATCATGAGGGCTATCGTGGCTGCGATACAAGACATACAGACTCTCATCCAGTCATATCCTCCACACTGGACGGACGTAGAGTTCAAGGAGAGAAGAGCACCGGAAGTTTACGAACTTCTCTCCACCCTCAAAGAAGGGCTCGAGGGTATCATCATGACATTCGGGGAATACGTAGATGCTTTGGGGATCACGCGGTCTGAGCTGAGAAGGGCGAAGGAATTGGTCGGAAAGGGCCAGGAAATGGTTGCCGGGCGATGACACGAGACAAATGGTCCATCTCAAAAAGACATGTAATACTCATGAAGAACGATTCAGACAACTGAAAATTTTCATTGTAGCAATGACTTCGCCTTTGTCGCCCGACTGGAGCATTGGCTGTCAAAATCAGTGCTTGAAGGGTGCGCACGTGACCTTCGCAGCGATTCCTTGGCGTATCCAACGTCCCATCGAAGCTTTTGCTTGCCACGCATTGCTTCCAACATCGACACAACCTTGTTGCCACTTACTTAGTACAAGCACAAGTTATCGTATCTTAAACCTGCCAATGCAATGCTCTGTTCTTGTCACCAGCAGTAGCACTCTCGCTGCTTACCACCAGTTTCGCCGAACGCAGATGCCGGATCTCTTTCTGACTGCCTCTTTGATGAGATGCCCGGTGCTATGTCCGACATCTGTACGACATTGCGCCGTAGGGTCGGTCTAGAAATGGTGGAGGCTGCGTGTGAGATACATGGCTGTCCTCATCTGAGAGGTCTGGTATGATCATTAGCGGGGCATCGAGAGTCTATTGGCCGAATCGGGGAGGCATATATTTGGCTGGATCGATGGTCTATGGCTGGCGTCGAGGCGGAGTGAGGCGGTAGTATGCGAGTAGGGTCATTCAATGCGCTGGTGATGATGCGGCATGCTGGTTCTGCTGAGCGCGCGGCTTCGAGGCTGGTCAATAGTGGCAACGACTGGTCTTTCTGGTTTCGAATAACGACGGCATTTTCAACATCTTAGTTTATATCTGCGATGACGGTGATTTGTCCGTGATGCGAATCCTTGAACGAGGTGAGGTGAACGTTTCTTTCTGAAGAGGCACAATATAGGGGCGGAATCTTCGCCTTCTGGTTTCGATGATATGTGAAAGGACTGCGACACCTTTACTTTCACATGGTACGATTCCATCAGTCTTGTTTTGAATCTTCACTCATTTTGAATCTTCACTCATTTTGAATCTTCACTCATTTTGAATCTTCACTCATTTTGAATCTTTACTCATTTTGAATCTTCACTCGTTTTGGACCTTCACCTTCAGGAAGGTTGCTCGCACAAGGCACACGATATTCACGGCACTTCTCACTCCTACCGCACGGCTGATCAGAAGACGAAAAATCTCGTATGCATACAACATATTACGCCGGTATGTACAAAGCGACTCACGATCGCAGGATATATCCCGCTAAGTCCACTTTCACCAGGTCCCACCCTCAACAGGCATAACAGAAGGTTTCGTAAAGCTCTTACCATGATTTACCGCACCGGCTAACTCAGCGCAGGCCAGTCCCTCCTATTCCTGCAATCGACGGCGTCATCAGCTCGGCCACCCCAACCTCCACACTCATCAACCGACCAGCTCGACTGACAGCCTCGATTCCATATTGAATTGAGGGAGAACACAGTAGTCATCTAGCAGCCATGTCCGCGACCTCCGATAGCAGTAGCGAATTCACACAAGCAAACTGGTTTGAAACCCGTGGCGATGTCGCCATCCGCCTGTGCCGATTGGAGGAAATAGAACAGGAGAGGCACTTGAAAAACAGAAGTCTCTTCATGTACCGACTCAAGAAGAATCAAGCCAAGGATACAGGGTTCCATGCCATTCTACGGGAGCCGAATGCCCTGCAAGTCGGAGACAAGGTCGAAATTCGATTTTGGCGTACCGCTCAGCTGGCAAGAGAGGATCCGGCAACCTTCGACAAAATTTGGATCGGCAGAGTGGTACGACCGTACGCCAAGGCCGCGAGTGGGCATGTCTGCATCGATATCAAAGGTCCGAACAAGAAGGAAAAGCGTCTCCCAACCTCACATCACTCACGCCGGGGAGGTGAGCGTGAGGTGATTGAAATACCTTACAACCCATTCAGCACCGGAGCATTCGCACATCTACGGACGGATGAGCAGATCAAGGACACCGAAGCGATGGAGGCATACATGAAGAACTCCAACAACGGCTTCAAGGTCGACATCAAGACTGTTCCGGACGCAACAGTACGTATGCGGCTCACACACGGTCTGGAGAGCCTCAAACTCGGCATCAAGCGCAAAGCCGCCAGTCGAGCAGTGTACGCATTGATGGAGAGCCTTGATGGTGACGAAGTCACCAGCGCTGATCTTTATGATGGAATTCCGAGTGAATACATTTTGATCGCAGAAGAAGGTCTCGACACATATCAGCAGAGCTTTATGCAAAAGCAACGTTCGGCGACCGAAGGTGTCAGTGGCTTGCAGGGCCCAGCTGGTACTGGTAAAACATCTACTCTTGCTGCAGTTGTTTCGCCTTTTGCTGGAAAGACGCTGGCAACCGGTGCATGCACTTCTCAAGCATTGGCGAACAATCCCGAACTTTCAGATGCCAACGAGAAAGAACGTCTCGGATGTGAGATTCTGGCAGTATGCGAAAGCAATGTTGGGGCCGATCAGATGTGCCTGCACTTCCATCGTCGATTCTTGAAAGTCAAGAAAAACCCTCTAGTTTTGAGAGTGTTTCCAAGACAGTCTGAACACAAGAACAACATGTTCGGCACCGTCGAAGGAGAAGAAAGTATGGGAATCAACACAGCCAAGATGAGGGAGTCATTCGTCGAAGCTATCCCCGACCTTCGAGAATTTCACAAAGTGGCACAACTCATGAGCTCCGGTATGCGGTCCTTCCACGGCCACTGGACGGATGCAAGCAATAAGTCCTACGACTCTCGCCCAATTGCAGATAATAGGGTCACTCCCGCGATCTACCCATACTCCCTAGGTTTCGCCATGTACGTTATAGCTGGCGGTGAATTATCTGACGCCATGAAGGAGGATGATGCTGTCATACGTTTGCTTCGTAGCTCAGCATACGAGGGGCAAGACAGAAGTCGCTGGAACCGCTTTAACGAATTGTCTGTCAAATCTCGACAGTTACTCGCCAAAGGTCAGGTCTTGGATGAGGCGGAGAGTGACCAACTCATGGACCTCACATGCGAACTTCGTAATTTTGTACTGCGCCATGCTGACGCAGTCTGCACGACGGCCGTACACGCAATGTCAGAGACAATGTTCAACGCAATCACACCCCGAGTCTGCATTGTGGACGAAGCCGGTAGACTCCCGGAGGCATATGTCATGGCCATCTTGGGCTGCTATCCCTCGGTCGAGCATCTCATCCTAGGTGGCGACATAGCTCAGCTGGGTCCGCTCGTCCACCGCTACCAGGAGAAGCAACCTCACATCGCGCTTTACAGGTTATCTCTCTTGGAACGCATGATCAACCTAGACTGGACATTTGAGACTCTCAGACGCACCTTCCGTTTCAACAGCGCTCTGGCTGGGTTGGCGTCCTGCCACTATCCCAATGGTCTTATCTCAATGGCATCCACTGAGGGGCACCCTGACAACGACAAATCCCACGCGGCTCTGAAGTACGCATTTGGGAAATCCGACATCAAGCCCTTGGTCCTCGCCCAAATCAGAGGCGCATATGACTACGGCATGTCCACAGACTCCCAGACGAATACCTTGGCCGTCCACACCGTATGTAACATTGTGAGGAAGCTTCTTGCATTCAACGACGACGGTCGCTCCGTAGACATCTCGAAGATTGCCGTCATCAGTCCCTACACACGCCAGAACCAACTGCACCACGCTGCACTCAAGGAGGTTACGGACGACCTGGCGCTGCGAGCTTTCGTCGACCGTAGCCCCGATGCACCGACTCCAGAGATCGAAGTCAGCACGATCGACAACATGCAGAGCAGGGAGTACGACATTGTCATTCTCGACGTCGTTGCGACCGACCGACTCGGATTTATCCCGGACCCAAAGAGGATTTGCGTGGCGACAACTAGAGCAAGATACGGTATGGTGGTGGTCGCTGATGACGAAACTCTGCTGCCGAAAGCCAGAAGCAGGTTGTTCGCAAGATCTCTGACCAAGGTTCTGGACTATCTACGTGAACCCAAGAACGCGACAGCTGTGCCGATGCCGACGCCCTCGTTGGATGTGCTGAAGAAGACGAGGTAGAGCATACATGGTCTGGAGAAGATGCAGGTGAAGGGATTACAGAGCAAGCCGCAAGCCGGGCAATTGCGTGGCGGGAATGATGACAAGGGGACTGGACACCGGGAAGATGGAATAAACCATACAAGCCAGAGAGTCAAGGCGGTACAAAGGACACATCAGAACTTGACAGGTATACATGGGTCACGATCGAGTGGACTTGGGTTCCGGCAGAATCCACAACAGCTTGCGACCGTGACCAAAAAACAGCCATCAGATACAATTGCCAGAAATGTACACGTAGAAGTTGACGATATCTCACCCTGACATTGATCATGTTACCTCTGGTGAAATCTGTTCACGAGAAACTGCATTTGCGATCATATCATTACCCAAGCATCCCAAGATCCATACCAACCACAAATCTG
The DNA here is from genome assembly GCA_005959805.1 of Elsinoe ampelina. NCBI lineage: Eukaryota > Fungi > Ascomycota > Dothideomycetes > Myriangiales > Elsinoaceae > Elsinoe > Elsinoe ampelina. The sequence continues at coordinate 655,696 of SMYM01000010.1, forward strand.
ATCTTTCCATCCCCTATTTCCACTCCTGCACAGCCTCGCACCTCGACCAGCATATATCGCCGAAGACAAAATCACTTCCACTACCCCACCTTTCAAAACACCGCATTCTTATCCATATGCATGATCAATTTCCTGAACTTCTGACAGCTATCGTATCTAGTGTCGTTCAACGCCGCAATCTTGACAGCATCCCAATCCGCAACAATCACCAATCCAAACCTCGCACGAGTCGTCGCGACACACAACCGCTGCGGATCCGGGACGAAACCTAGGTGCTTACTCACCGTCATATCGAGGATGCCGACGTCGAATTCGTGCCCTTGTGCTAGGTTGATCGTCAATGCCCGAACGTTGCGTTTGTATTGCTCGTGATCTGGGAGAGCGGCTTTGGGACGCAAGCGGCAAGCGACACTGAGAAGCTCGTCTCGGAGTTTGATGCATTGAGCACCATATGGAGTCAAGACACCGATGTCGCATGGCTCGTAAGGAGCTTGTGTTGGATCGTGGCTGGTGAGAAGCCTCTCATAGATTTTGGCAACTGCTCGGGCGTTGAGGCGATTGGTGCGAGAGTTGCCGACTCGGCTCTCACCTGTAGATCCATCCTTGACATTGACGACTATGAGGCTGTTGGTCGTCCCGAAAGCCTGTGAGGCAACTTTCTGATAGCGGAGATGGTGTGGGTGCTGCTCTGTGATTTGGACAGAGCGAAAGGATGGGCCGTACCAGATGCGTGAGAGGTTGGCGAGAGTGCTGTTGAAACGGTAGGTCACATTCAGGCTGGTATTGGTGTAGCCGAGATTGATTGCACGCTCGAAGAAGGATCGCCTATACTGCGCTACGGTGGGCATATCTTCCTGGTGTTGGTCGACGTGAACTCCAATTTGACACTTGTCGCCGGCCAGAAGGAAGCGCTGGCATCCAGGATAGACACCTCGAATCGCAAATAACAGAGCCTCGGGTATCTTGGGAGCTTCGTCGATAACAATGACGGTCGGACACAGGTACTCGTACGTGTGACTGGCAAGACTCTGAGAAGCAGTCATAGAGACCGCATCTGCAACACGAAGGACAAAGTGGCGCACGTCTCGCATACCGTCCTTGAGCCTGACCTGCTTCTTGGGATCTAGGACCTTGCCTGATGGCAGTCGATCAGACTCTATAAGGAGAGCTCGGACGTGTTTGAAGCGCTGCGTCCCTTTTGCGAGATTTGTCTGTAGTAAGTCTTGAACGTGCGGATCTTGTTGGAGACTGCGGTGAAGTGGCAACCCTAAAGCTATATGGATGGCCACCCCCATGGAGTAGACATACATATCGTCCTTGATACTGTCCGGAATGACTCGATCGCCACGAGTGCGAGTTTTGAGAGAGTTGAAAAGACCTTGCCACGTTCTACCACCCGATCTTGCGAGGAACATGCCAGCTTTCACCTCATCCACGTCGCTGCTTGCTTGCAGTAAGTCCTCCATACCCCTCTTGTCAAGTTCTGCCAAATACCGCTTTGGAAATCTCATCATGACGACCTTTTTATCGGTTTGTCGGCGATATTGCCTAATGACGATCGGTCAATCTTTCACTTTGGACAGAGAAACATCTAGTGCCTTGGTCTGAAGATCGACGTTCTCGTGACTATGGGCCAGTGCAAGAATGGGACAACCAAAACGGACCTTGCTGGTTACTGGTGTAGTTTGAAGTGGCCGAGAACAAGAGGAGTCCAAGCAGCCCTCGTCCAACGGCTTCGCGCAGTGAGGAGCCACAGCAATGGTCTGAGTGAATGTCTTGCCGACTCCAGCTGGACCTTGAAGGCATGCAACTCCACATGTCATGCTTCGAAGACTGGCGATGAACTCAAGTTGAGCTGCCTCGAGGGTGCCCATATGACCTGTGGCAGATTCCGCGACCCCTTCATAGAAGTCAATACGTGGTAGGTCTTCTTTTGGAAAGCCCAGTATGAGCATGATCGTGGCCCCCAAACCCTGAGGACAGCAACCTGCCTCCAGACGAATACGCCGTTTCAGTCCAGGCATGGCGTTGTCAAAGCGCTGGAGCATAGTATCGTCCTCAATAGGCTCCACATCCACGGCGAAAATGTTGGATTCATCCTTGAGATACGCTGCCAGGTCCTCATCGGTCTTTACGTCGTCAAGGACTGCGAGCGGCTTGAATATGCCATGATCAAAGAAGTTCCACGGCTCTTCCATGGGCTCGAACTCCTTTTCCATGGTCTCTGCCTCTTCGGTCCTTATGCCAGCTAGCTCCTTTTCGGCTCTGATACGGTCGGGCCCTTTCATGTGAATGGAGCGGTGCTGATTATCCATCGACTGAGACTGCTCCATGACTCTCGCTGTCCAGGTCAGAGCGCAGTGCTTCGGATTCGCATCAGCGAGTTGGCCTTGTCTTTTGAAGCGAATGTCAACACGGTCGCCTACCGAGAACCTCGCACTGCCTCGCAGAAGCACTCCATGAAATGCTTCTAAATTTTCGACATGGCCAGAGTGCTTGAAGAGACACAAGCGTGCATCCTTCATGGGTTGAGAGTCTTCTAGTAGTTCTATTTCTGTGATCCACCTGAATCCCATCGCTATAACAGAGAACCATTCGGCCAGCGAGGAGAAAACATTGGTAGCGGCCAATCTCACACCTGGTCTTTCGCGGCGTAGAACAATTTCTTTCGCGTGCGGGTACGAGCGCTGGCCGTCCGGCAGGTAACGAAGAAAGTCTGGGCCCCATCGCAGCTCGGACAGGATGTATGCGTTAAACTCTTGAAGATGCTCTGCTAAGGGTGCTTCAACGAGCATCGAGATGCGTATACCACCGTGAAGTAGCGCTCGGAGTTGTTTCTTTGTTTCAATATTGCGGGCAGTGTCGTATTCGTCATCCGACAGGCCTTCAACAGTTCCCCTATGTGCACAGAATATGGTGATGACCTTTCTCCCTCTGGCGCAATCTTTTGTGCCCTTTCGTCCTCCTGCAATCGGGACTTGCAACGGACCAGATTCGTCCTCACCAATTACCAGCTCTTGCAACAGATTGAAGCAATCGAACCCGAGGTAGACGAGACAGACATCCGAAGGTGTGTCTGCTGTGTTTGGCAGAGTGATAGATATCCTACCCACTGCAGCATGACCGGAGGGTGCATGCAGAGTGAGAGTCGCGGAGCTGTCGCGGACTGCTTGTGGTCCGTTCTCTGAGTTAGACCCAAATATCAATTGCGAGACTTCGTCTGTAGTGGGCACGCCATTTGGAGACGCACGAGAAAATTCTGCGAGTGGATCTTGGGCAGACCTGAGCTTCGTTGTTCCCACCTCGCTATACCTGGAAATGCGCAGGGCGATGGCGGAAGACTGCGGGGTTTTGAAGGAGTTGTCCTCCATTCTATTCCTAGCGCGCGACGTCTCCTTCGTCGATGGGGTCGGTGACTTGTCTATGCGATCACTGAAAGTTCTGGACGACAAGTCCACTTGCTGGTCCAGAAAAGGATGCTCCTCCAAGAATCCTGTCCGTGCACTTTGAATATGGGAGATGTACTCAGATCTGATCCGGGCCGTCATCAGGTCTCTCAACTCCTTCCGAGTGGACTCTTGAGTGAACATTGCGGAGTCTGTCTTGCCAGTGCACCATGTAGAAGGCTTCTGATACGATTGTCGCCAATAGAAGAAGTAACAGAGCAGGACCTGGGAGGGAACAGGGTGAAAATGCAAGATGGAATTTCTCGGAGACACATGGAAAGGTAGGAGAAGGCGTCCAGCAAGCAGCAAACTCAGTGCGCCACGTCATCGTGGTGAATCGACAGCAAAACCGAGCATGTGACAGAGAAGTCCGGGACGATTCGCAGGCTACCTTCACACTCCAACCTATCTCTTGCGCGGCAGATTAGATTCAACATCTATCGGCTGCCACATTTGACCATCCAATTGGTATCGCAATCATCTTTCAGTCCGGAGAAAGGCCAAGGACCAGAGGAGAGACGGTATGTCGAGGCTCGTTTCAGGTATTCAATTATACCATCTGCACCTTAGCTGGCTCGGTGACGATGACACCAAAAGAGTAGAGAACCACAGCGACCCAGGTATCCTGTTAGACCGATTGACCATTGACTGACAGACGCTTGATGGCAATAAAGCCGAACACGGATGGACTTGTTCTTGCCACCTCCTTGGAACCAGAAGCCGCTGTGAAACATCGTGGTGCCAACCCAGGCAGATGGTATTGGAAGTATTCTCTGTCCAAGCAGCCAGCATTCGAGGCGGTTCTGATCATGAGAGATCGCGGTAGACCAGTGGCAATGCCGGGCTGTATTGGATGGCGGTAGTGGAGCATGCTCACGGGCAACCTCGACTTATCGCTCTAGCATAGAACAGGCCCGAGCGACACACGTCCATCGACTGGCAGCGGATCACCAGAAGATCTGCGATTCCCACGTTGAGCTTCAGGGGCGTTAGCGTCTGCTACAGCACCTGGTCATCATGCTTGCCGCGACGTATTTGCTCACCTTGCCCTCGTAGTAGCAAATATCACTCTGAGACGCCAACCCAATCCACAAGGCGCGGACACGATATAGTGACCCGTCGAGATAATCACAGAGAAAAGCAGAAGTATGGAAAACTGTTGGTCCAGGAATTGCTTCTTGAAATGGGGTCGAAGTCGGAGTGACCATAGCCGAGGTTAAGTGCACAGGTCACGTGCGAATCTCCCAATGTGCACCGCATCACCTTTGTGGGGTAATTGTGATTCTATGTTTGTTGATCCCTTATTACAGCGAGAAAACTACCAGAATTGCTGGTAGCTCCAGCATCTCTCGATATGCTTTCTACGTCGCCGCCTCTGGCGATACAATTCCTGCCACTTCCCACCCCAAGTCCCCACCAGGTCGACAGTCTATCTTTCTTCCAAATCAACAGAATGTCTTTTCTCTTTCCCTCCTTCTACCTTCACCCTCAGACCTCCGCCTCGCCCTTCTGCATCTCCCCTTTTCCTCCACCCCACCTCCCCACCACCTCACCTCCTCACCACCGTCCCCTCCCTCTTCAACCACCGAAACAACCTCTCAAGATAATGCCCCCTCACCGCCCCCTCCAACCCCTTGGTATCCGCCACAACCACCAACCCAAACCTCGCCCTGCTCAACCCCACATTCAACCTCCCCAACTCCCTCACGAACCCCAAACCCCTACTCACCACCAAATCACAAAACACCACATCAAACTGCCTTCCTTGCGCACCGTCGAATGTCCCCACGAATACGTCCTCAACGCTGGGATCGCGCCTCGAGGCAGCCAGGGCGGCGAGGTCGTCTTTGTAATCGCTGTTCTGGGCGAGGTAGGGCGAGAGAATGGCGATTTCCTTGGCGGTGTAGCGTTGCAGGCCAGGGTGGGAGGGGAAGAGGAGGGAATCTACGGCATCACGAACGGCGCGGCCTGCGGAGGGGTTGTAGGATGATGAGCCGCGGATTCGGGTCTCGGAGTTGTTCAGGTCGAGAAGGACGACGGCTTTGGAAGAACGGAACAGGTGGCGAGCGTGAGCGGCGAATTTGGCGGCGCCTGGTAGGTTCAGTGTCGATGGGACGGGGTGGAGGATGCCATTGTACATGAGGTTCACCAGGTCGTTGATCAGAGGGACTGAGCGGTGTTGTTCAGTCAATTGGCCGCAGGGGACTCCGAGGAGACGGAGACGCTCGAATTCCGAGAGCGCGAGCTGGTGACCGTATGGAATCGTGGAAGGTGGGAACTGGAGATGAGGCTTCAATTGCTTTTCGTCGCCGACGAGCACGGTTGCGTGCGCGGAGCTGTAAGCGCTCAGTAAAGGAAGAGTCTCGTCAGGGCGAGCCTTGGCGGCTTCGTCGACGAGGATGATGCGAGGTCGAAGCGTAGTCTGTAACTTAGGGTCGAGTGAATGAGCCAAGGTTACGAGGCAGACATCGGCATGCTTGATGACAAGTTCATGAACGTCATCGTAGATCTCATTCAGAGCTTTCTCGTAGTCTTCAATGTCCGTCAGAATCGGACCAGGATTCAGCAGGGCCTGGTAGGTCGAGCTGAAGCTTTCGCCATATTTCCCTGCCACATACCGACGAAGCGGGCCGTAGAAGAGGCTGTCGACGTAGAGATGTTTGATGAGGCTATTTGGTATGGCTAATCCGATTGCGGTGTAGATGTGGAATGGCATGGAGTGGGCGAACAAGTCGATAGAGATTTCCTTGTCACTGCCTTCAAGTCGGATGGTGGCATTGGCAGTTGTAGTCGCCGGATTCGAGAGAAGCTTCCTGTCGAACTTCGTGATCATGTCTTGAGTGTTCTTGATGTTGACCATGGCGCGGCATCCATACTGATGCTCTATCGGAGCGAAATCATTCGTTGTGATATCCGGCTTGCATTCGACCCTACTTGCCAATGGACGTACAATGACTGGGTGTTTCTTGATCTTCAGCAGCTCGGCATAAATTGATTTCGTCAAATCGTTCAGTACCCTATTGACAGGTGCAGTGACCATGACAGGGCAGGTGGCTCTGTAGCCATCAGTCGGGATGCCCTCCCGCATTCTATCAAAGGTATTTTTGCCAAAACGAGATCCGTCCATGGTGAAGTGAAGGTTAGCGAACATGGAGATAATGCGCTTGATGATGAAAGACTTGCCGCATCCTGGAGGTCCAGCAATGAGTCCAATGTTTCCAGTCATGTTTCTCAGCAGGCTTATACTTTGAAGCTGAGCTGGATTCATGCCTCGACAAGCGGTCTCAATGTGAGCAGACTCCAAATCTTGCAGAGCGTCAAGTTTTGGAACTTGGTCCAACCTCCCGCCGCAGAGAAGATGACGGAGAAACACTTCTGGTGATGATGGTGGGGGGTAGATAACCCTGCTTCGCAATATCTCCAGAGCGTCTCTTCGCCTATCAGCAGATGTTGTGTCAGGACAGACGTCGAGAGCAAGATCGAAGTGGTCGGTATCGGCAAAATAAGGCCCAAAACCGCCATCCTTGCTGATTTTGGTGGCAGATCGGATATCCATTGCCTGAAGTCGAGTACTGAAAGTTTCTTGACCCTTCTCGTCGGGCTTGCCCCTGAGTTTCACGCAGCGGAATTTCAAGCAGTTGATACCTGGGGGGTTGTCGATGACCACACCGTTGAAAGAGCTGGGAAAGCCGTCTTCGGAAAATTGTGAGGACTCAGTGAAGTCGATGCTGATTTTGGTGCCTTTGGCGCAGTTTTTGTCGGGCAGCAGATCAAGAGGTAAGACCCCAAGCAGCCCATTCGATTTCTCTGTGGACAGATCTATCAGTTGACCAGTGCCCTTGACCTGGACACTTTCTTCTAGAAACTCCCGGTCGGCAAGACCAGTCGCACTAGCGATCATGATCGTGAAGAATTCTTTGACAGAGATGAAGGAGATCCGCGCTGTAAAGTCGGGATCAATAGGCTCTTGGAGATCGACCACTGTGGGCTTCTGTCGAGGTCCGTCCTCTTGGAGCAGGTGCTGGAAGGGAAATTTGCCGATCTGGCGCTCCTCATTGACGAGCATGTCAAATCGTTCGAAGGACTGAACAGGCACCTCATGAGGGCGAGCGCCGAACGGGGGCCCAGTCGAGGAGAGACTGGCTTCGTGCCGAAGTAGCAAGCGGATGCGGCAGGGACGTTGCAAGTGGTCGGCGAGATCCTGAACGCTTTGCTGTGTGTCGATATTTCCAATCGACTGCTCGAAGATGCGACATCCCGTGAACTTGCCGTTGTATGTCAGATCGACCTCGCATAGATCTGAAGAATGGCGGTGCCAGGAGAGGACATTTGCGTTCGTGGTCTGTATAGCTACATGCGGATATGTAGATAAATCCACATGGTTGACGTCGTCGATTGGACGAACAACCACCTCCCCAAGGATGTTATCACCATGCAAGAATAGCTGTGATTTGAATCCGTCGCGCTGTGTTATATCGATGTATGCCACTGTCGCGTGGGTATTGCTGATGTCCAAGCTGAGATGTACTTGTGACTGATCATGCGCACCTGTTCGTTGAGTTTGGATAAGATCGTTCAGATTGCCCAACGAGAGTCCAGATTCGGAGTCGATGCTCAATCGTCCGAGACCGTCGACAAGATCTTGACCGGTACTGAGACTGCCGTCAGCAGTTGATAGAGGCTGGATTGATAAAAGCCCTCGGAAGACTTGTGGCATGCTGGGCGGGGCAATGTTCCCAAGTACTGAATCGATCAGTCAGGAAGGCAAAGATTCGCTTCGAAGTTGTAGCGATCACCATATCCTGATAGTCGTACCTGTCCTGATGCCCTAGAAAGCACGTTCTAAACTGTTGGTAATGATCCAGAATGGTTAGGGTGCAGGCAGCGCAATCCTGTGCAAGTACTTTGCAGATGATGCTGTGGCTATGGTGAGAGATGGACGCCTGAAGTGCGTGAAAGATCTGCCGCAGAAAATAGATATCACGGAAGTGTGAGAACTGCCAGCGAGGAATGTGAGCCAATCATGAGATCCGAGGAAGTGGTAGCATGTGAGAATCACGTGGCGGAAAACTTCACGCACCTTTGTGAGCCACGTCATTAGTCCCAAAGAGGCAAAAACCACAGGTCAGAGAGATGAAAGGGACGTCGTACCTCAGATTCATAGAACCGACTGCCCTCCAGATTGAGCGGGTCATCACCGACAGATTCAAATCCCGGAGAGCTGTACTCATTATGTTGTGCGATGACGAGTGACCTGGTAGTACTTCCGAACCGAAACACCTGCCAATGCTACCATATTCCAGGATATCCATGAAACGCCTACACAGCCACCATGATATCAAAGATCACTCAGCGCCACCACCGACCCTTCTCCTCGTCACACTATCCTTACTCGCCCTCCCACTACTCGCCACACTCTCCCCACTCTCGACCCCCTCGACCACCGTAAAGCTGAAATCCATCTCGCCTACCAGCTCCCTTATATCCCTCAACAGAGCCGCCAGGTCATCTCCTATACACCTCGTAGCGATCTGCATGCAAGCGAACGCCGCATAGCCCGGTTCGACCAGGTGGTGTATACTAAGGATGTCCTTGTCGAGATCGTCCAATTTTTGGCTCAGCGCATATGGCTCGGGCGCCTTGACGTAGGGCGGGAGTGGTTGGCCTGAGGAGACGGATGCCGAGAGCAAGGCGAGCAGGGTCGTGACTTCGCGGGAGGTCGAAGCTGTGGACAAGCTGAGACGACGGAAGTCTCGGAGCCATTCGCTCTCGGAGTGCTCTTCTCGGTTGGCGGCGTACATATCTGCAAAGGTCTGGGAGGAGTAGGCGACGAGAGAGGTGAAGTTGAGAATGGTCTGGACCCTTGCGATTGTCTTGCGATATGTGGCCGCTGGAAACTTGCCGCCGATGGGAAAGTCGAATTTGATAAAGTCGGCGTGGGTTCGGAGGGCTTGGAGGAGTAGGAGCGATTTGGAGAAGACTTTCTGACGGGCCTTGTCGAGCTGGGAGAGAGGCGAGGAGGGATCGGCTTCTAGGTAGTGGAGATCACCGGAGATGCGAACGCGGACTGTGCTGTCGACAACGGAATAGTAGTTGGCCAGTAAGTATAGAGATGCACCTAGGTCTCTTCTCAATTCACTATGCTCCGAGATCGGCCAGGGAAATATGGTCCACAACCAAGCAATGAAGATGCCAGCGCATACAGTAGCCAGACGGTAAGGCGCAAGCTCATATATCGGATAGTATGCTTGGCCGTTCGACTCGGATAGCTGAATACCAATCTTGCGGGTCTGTAGCTCATAGCCGATAATAAGAGTGTTAGTGACTGAGAAGATCATGCCTACGGGTGTGATCTTTGGGTATTTGAGCACGATGTAGAACCCCCACATGACGAACAGCCAGAAGAAGACGAGTACTCCAGGTGTCCGACCATCGACGATATACCAGATGATGAAGGAAGTGATCATGGCAGCTAGGGTGCCCAGAATACGTAAAGCAAAACTGAAGACGCTCTGACCTGCTGAGGGACTCATGGAGATGGTGACCATGATCTGTGCCCAGAAGAGGCGCTGCACGACGTAGAATTGCTGAGTCTCTCGCAGATACGCAATGATGGCGAGACTCATGGTTGCCATGGCCACTCGAAGACCGAACATGGAAGCAGGAGAACGAAGAAAGTGCGGTATAGCTCTTATCCTGTCACCGAAGCGTTGAATTGCATTGGTCGGCGGTAGATGCTCTGGGTCCTTGCGCTTGTGGTACGCATCGCCCAGATATACCGTTGATCGGCCTCCGTCCTCATTCATCCCATGCTGCTCATCCGTGTAATTGTCCGTCTTGTGCGTGGCCGATGTCCTGATCCACTTGCGTAGTCGCTTGATCCCAGGCACGATCAATCGCTTTCTCTTCAACTTAGTCTCTGCTTTATCGTCGGCATATTTACAAAAGTCGTGCACGCTCCTGGCTATGGATTCCAGTAGATAGTCCATGTACAAGACCAGGAATAATTGACGGCGATATCGCGTTCGTTGCTGGGAGTTCTCTGGCTTCTGGTAGTACCAATCTGGAGCATCGAATGAGGCCGTCCGAGGTCGATCAAAAAAGTCGTCAGGCAGCTGAATGTTTCTGAGCTCGGCAAACTTCCGAAGAAGGTTAGGTTTCTTGCTGCGGAATTCGTCGACTTGCTTCTCTAATGAGGCAGTGTAGCCAGCCTCACCCGGAGATGGTGGGAGGTCCGCTTTACCTTCAACATCGGTTTCTGTCTTCTTCGGTCTGGGGACCAGTTCCAAGGTGTAAAGGACATGAGCAAATCCCTCGTCGATACTCTTCACAACTCTCGAGAATGGGTCCTTGAGCATGGACGACAGCTGTTGCCAGTCTTGTACAGCCTGGGCTCGATGGCGAATGTTGGCGTCATCAATCTCCTCTAGGGGACGATCATCGGCAGTGCCTTCCCACCCGTATTCCTCTGTGATTCTTTCAAAAACGTCCGTGACAGAACTGAGTCCACTGATCGGTAGCAGCAACGCTCGTAGGCGACGGAACAATTCTTGAAGATCATCAGGTCCAAGCTTACCAATGGCTATTTCGCGCTTTGCGATGACCAGGTCCACAGACAGCTTGCCGTGTAAAGCAGCAAGGCCAGCCATGATATCTTTAATAGCTTGAGCTTGCGGTAGGCGCGGCGTATCTGGCGACCCAGTTGGCGTTCGATTGAACATGTCGGCTTCTTGCAGACTCTCGATGTAGGTGATGTGGGCACCCATGACCTTGCGAAGAGTCATGATGTAGCCAGTCATCTCCTTGAAGACAACCTGGCGCATTGTGACTGGGAAGACAAAGAGCGAGACACCTGTGCCGATTGCAAACCCTGTCAAGAATGCCTCGAGCAGTCTTCTGGCAAAGCTGATACCTTGAGACATGGCACTGAACTGGGGCGCGTAGACAAGCGACACATTCGCAAAGATAGCGGCAACGATGCCAGGAATGGTGAGAGCAGGATTTCGAGCTCGCATCGTGTTGATCAACCATACCTCCACAAACAAGAAAATGGCCGCAACAGCAGAGGCAGATGAATTATACGGAGCAGTCGAGGCACCTGGAGAGGGTGTACCTGACGTTCCCGAACCTCCTGTTCCCGGGGTGTCTGCTCCAGGGGTCGTGTTGAGTCTTGCTTGAACACAGCAGAAGATGGCCAGCAGAGCCACAGCTGTAGCGAAACAAGTCGTGAACAAAAGGTAGAACATGGTCTGGAGGAACTTTGCCCGTGGCATCACGGCAAAACTCAGGATCGAGACCACCCCTACCAGATATCCGAGAGTTGTGTATGTCTCTGCAAAGCTGGTGGCTTGGAAGGCCGCCAGAGCAATGGTCGGAGCCAATCCACCCTTTGCCATGACCATCATAGTCGGTGGATCAAGGCCTGTCTTTGCCCAGAGCTCCTTCATCTTCGTACGTATGTCCTTCTTCCTCTTCTCCTCGTTGCTGCCACCATCTTGGATCGCGGAGGAAGTCCGAGTGGCTCCAGATTCCCCTTGCGAGCTGTTCTCGCCATGGGCGTCCTTTGCTTCGACTTCATTCTGGACCGTCGTCATTGCTACCGGTATAACTGTCGTCCAGGACTGGCCATTGCCTACATATCGTAACTGAGGCACCAGTCGCGTTGGGAAGACAGACACTCATTTGCAAACTCAAATCGGGACCGTCTGTCGTCATGGCTAGGTAGGGAGGGTCATAGCGGCCAAAGCTCAAGTAACTTGCAACTCTGGATCGACAACTTTTTCACCTTTATTCCTATTATCTCGTTGTACTTGCAATTCGACTCGCTACTATCCTCGTCACTGTAATATTTGCGCATCCTGCTAATACTATCGACAGCCATGGTTCCCCCCATCGATCTAGACCGTTACCGCACGCAAATCGAGCACTGGATCGACTACGAGAGTCTTTAACAGGCTGCTATCCTCGCACGCCTTCAAGACCGGCATGGCTGTAAGGTTAGCTGCACCACCTTGTAATTACGCTTACGGCAATAGGGTGTCATTATAAAGCCGAGGGCTGTTAACACCCCCTAGCTGCGAGTAGAGATACTAGATATGTTCCACCACGAGGTTAAGAAGGATAAGGATATAGTATAGACGCTTCGCGAGCAAGAGACTAATTAGTAAGGCTTAAGTACTTAACAATTCCGCCGTCTCCGAAAAGACATAGGTTTAATTAAGCGTGTAGATGCTACTAGGGATATAGAGGCTTACGAGCGCACCGAGGCTGCCGTTTATAAAGAGCTAGATAAGGGTACTATAGAGGGGCTTAGCTATCGAATGTTAGCGAAGCATATCCGGAAGGTGTACGGGATCACGTTAATATATAGCTCCCCCTACTTGCTAAGGGACTCGCTACTAACCTCGCAGCTGCCGGATTAAGGAAGTAAGCTACTAGCTTAACCCTAACAGTGTTACAGATTAACTACGAAAGGTATAGTACTATAAAGGAGCCCTTATTACGCTAGGGCCGGATTATCGCTAGTCAATTAATACTTATTACAAGCTTAAGAAATAGAGTATCTAGGTATATACTATAATTGACACCTACTTACGCAAGATTATCTAGATCTATATCGGCATTACGAGTTGCACTAAGTACTCCGTTGCTGCTTAATATACTAAGCAAATTCATAAGACTAGTATAATACTAGAGAAGGTTCAATTAGATTATAGTATAGAGACAATTATCCTCGCCGATTTGTACTATAAGCTAAGCTATACTTTATAGAGCAATAACGGCGCTAAATTGGCCTTTAAGGACTATTACTACTTCGGCATAAGCAAGATAAATCAATGTATTAAATCTTAGTAGAACTAATTAGCAAAAGGTGTGTCGAATTACTAGTGTAGTTACTTTAACAACCTTAGTAAAAGCGGTCGATATACTAATAGCCTCCTAGACTGCATCGCCTTCCTCGCTGTCTATATGCCGATTATTCGCTAAGAATTTGTCTAGTTTGCTAATCTCTAAAACAGTTATAAGATCTAGAAGGACCGGAAGAGGCCGTACGTAATTCCTAGCTAACTACGAGCCCTCTATAAGCATCTATCGAAGACTAGAGGTCGAAGTTACAGTATGTAAGTCGACAGCGAGTCGCTAAGCAAGTACTTAGCTAAGGCGTTTAAGTTTAGTACGTTAGGGCACTAGCGGTCGACTCGTAATACCGATTAGCCTATACTTGTAGCTAACTCGCTAAGTAGATATTAACGAATACCTGCCGCCGGATACCCTCTAGTAGTGCTAGTTTGCTCTTGCTTTACGATTTATAATAACTGTTATTACTAGATCTGCAAGGGATCTAGACAGTAAGTAAGTACATATATAAGCTTTTAAGCTACTTAGATCGCTCATCTATAAATACTTTACGGAAGGTAATATCGATCTAGTACTAGCTAAGTCGCTAAAGCTATAGTAGGTTCCTCTAATAGTTAGGCCGGAGGTGCTAGAGGCGTTTAATAATCTTGGCATTAATAAGGTACCTGCTAAGGCTAATCTCTTTAAATAATAGATCGTAGTTATTTACTCCGCCTGCCCCTTTAATTCTGTTTCTCTACACTTGCTACTATACTTACTACTTACTCGTAGGCTTACTATAATATTGTTACTATAGTTAACCTACTATACTAAGGCTAAGGGCATCTATCACAACTGCGATATAGGCAAATATCTCTTCTATAGTAAGTGCTAGGCTAAGAATCTAGTAAAATTACAAGGATTAAGCTTCTAGAGAACGTCGTCTATTGCCTCTTAAGCAAATCCGAGGATAATTACCTCCCCTACAAGTTCCGCTACGAGTAGCTAGCGAGTCTAGAGTTCGCTAGTATCTAACGGCTAATCCGTCTAGCTTACATTCAATTCGCTTAATAAGGTTACTAACACGTAGCGACTTAGCTACAATTAACACTAGAAGACTCGGCTAATAGCTAGCACTTATGCTCTATTGTCTCGGCTATAATCTATTACTCTAGCACCGAAGCTAGATGCTACAGCCTTTAATCTATATATGAAGGTATACACGCTTCGTATTAACGTTACTTACACGTAAAGGTATAAGGATTAGAACTATAAGGACCCTTGCCTCTTTGCTAAATTTAGCTAGAGGTTTACGGAGGCCTTCTTTAATAAGGAGCGTAGTAAATTATTATATCATTAGGCACTTATCCCCTTTATCCTTAAGTAAAGCTAGTAAGATAGCCTCTAAAACCTATAGGGCTCGTTTAAGAAGTTCGATTCTATAGTACTCTTTAACTGCTTTAGCGAGGCTAGTAGAGCACTAGTCGAAGATAGGAGTCTAATGCTTAATAACTTTACTAGCCTTAGCGAGTTCCTCTAGCTAAATATCGCTTGTGGCAGAGCTAGAGCTAGTAGCTTTATATATATAATTAATCTCTGTATCTAATAGGTACACGGACGGAAGTAACTAAAGACTATAAAGGCAGCAAAGGACGTTACGAATAGTAGCGCAAGTACTGTACTAAGTATAGGATCTACGCCTCGCTAGTAGGCTACACTAGCGCTAACTAATATCTTAGAGGCTAATATAAAGAAGAAGCTAGCACGGAAGCTATAGGATAAGGTAATTGCACTCGTAGCTAACTCGCTACTATACTCGCTAATAATGATATATAGGGCTAGCTTAATAGGAGTAAACCCCTAAAGCTCGTCGAGCTATCCAACGACAAGAATAACAAGTTACTTAATAGCTTCTCGGTAGTGCCATCTATTAAAGTAGCTAGATTACCACAAAAGGAGGCTAAGGTTAATGCTGTTAAAGAGGCTAAGGCTATTAGAGAGGTAGAGGAGACTTCTAGGGGGGGGATATAGCTAAGAAAGAGGTAAAAGGTAGCTAAATAAGAGAGGGTTCTTTTAATAGTAGTCTACTATATTAGTTCGATTTATTCATGGATTAGTTCAACGTCTACTTAAGCACCATCTCGGCTGCCGAGATGGGCTAATTATGCTAAGGTTACGAGTTGAATTAAGGTTACAAGTTAGATTAATCTATGTCGGCCTTACTCGTAGTAGTACTTATAGAGACTTATAGGGAGATTTATAGTATATAATAACAGGAAAAGCACGTCTATTAAGTATTATTTACAAGTACAAAAAAGGCACTAGTAATTAAGGCAAACTAAGGTGCTTCTTTATTATAGCTAGCGTGTCTTCTACTGTATTATAGTTATCTTCGAGGGTCGCTACCCTTGCCTCTAGCGCCTCCTTCTCTGCCTCTAAAACAGCAACTCGCTGCTTACTCGCAGCTAGACTCGCAGCTAGATCTACTATAGATAGTCTAGTAGTAGTAGCGGCAGTAGTAGTATCCCTTCTCTCTACTACCTCCTCTACCTCTTCTTTCTCCTTAATCTTCTTCTCTATGTTATAACGACTTTTATTATTCCTTTTATAGAAGGCATAAGCCTCCTTCTTCTCCTTAAACACCTAGTAAGAGTAGCTACGCTTAATGTACTCTTTATACAGTTTATAGGCCGGCACCTCTTCTACTGTCTCTATAATGTAGCTAGCTGTATCTATACGACGAAGTAATTAACAGGCATTACGCCCCTACGAGGTATTAAGGCGAGCTAGCTTAGCCTTAAAAGCCGCGACTCTAAAGAACTAAAAATTGAATAACATAGTAGTCCTCGGGTAGTAGTATCCTCTATAAGTCATTAGTAAGTGCCCTGTAAGTATAGATATCTAGCTAATCTTATACTATGCTAGCCTCGAAAATCTGCCCTTAAAGGGCTACCGGATTATGCTTATGATGTTAAAGGTTAAAAAAATGACTAAGCACAGCGCGGTGCTTAGCGGGGATAGAGGAGACAAGGGTAGTAAGGTTATAGCAAGTAGTACTATAAGTATAACAGTAAGTATATATTACAAGTACGGTATATAGAGGTTATTTGCTATCGAACTTGTTAGCCTTAAAGCCCAATCCACGATCTAAACAACCGTAATAAATCGCAGTAGTAGGCGGTTAAATGAGATAATATTGTAAGAATACTCCCTTAGAGGGCTTCTTTAAGCTCTTATTTACCTTGGAATGCTTCAAAAATTGGAAAAACGCCGGATTGTAGTGCGCTGGAGGTGTTGAATGAGGATTGTTTAGGGTGTTGTTTTGAAGTTGAGAATTACTTGAGCTTTGGCCGCTATGACCTTCCGTCCTAGGGCTATCGGCAATCACGAAGCCGACAAGACCCCGACTTTTCCACGATTCCATGACCGAAGCTTGTCTGGGCATCATCAAAGCTTGAGCAGAACCTCTTTCCTTCCGTCAATTCCTCAACACACCGAGCAAGCACATGATGGACTCATGACCGTCACATCCAGCCTGTGAGCAACCAAAAAGTCCTCCCGGAACGCCCGGATGCGGCAACGACATTCACGGCCTCACTTCGGGCTGCCAAGTCCAGCCAGACGACACTGACGGCAGCGGGATGACTAGAAGACGGCAGTGGCCACTCCAGGGAATCTTGGAGAGAGCCAGAATCAGTCCGAGAGCCGTCCCTGGACGTAGTAGGAAGAAGCGGACTGCTGCTACTTCACATAGCGTGACAAAGACGCGTCCGCAATCATGCTTTTCCGAACCGATATTCCGGAGAGATGCACAGACGATCATCGAAGAACACTCTGGAGAAATCCTCCTGGACCGACATTGAACCGAATGCGCGCATGCCATCTCGCATAGATGATGCACGAGAGGGACGACCAGGCACATGGCGCTGCGGGCAAAGGCGGGGTATGTGGAGGACCGGCACTAAATCTGTTCAATAGCTTCATCTCTCCGCTCGCTACTGGCTATTGCTTCTTCCCCCAAGCCAAGGCGTCATGTAGTCTACGCAGACCCTCTCTGCCATGACGTCTTGTTCTGGAAATCATTTGCACTTTGACCTTCACTTTCACAAGTCAGGTGTAGCCCCGCACCTCCTCCATCGCTTCCGGTCATGACGAAAAAGCCGTTATCTGGTATGCTGTGGCCGGAATGTACATAAAACCTGCTCGGTATCTCCAGTGCCAGTCGTGAGTAGCAGTGGTAGGTCATCTCTTCATTTCTGCTTCACGATGGGCCCTTCTCGAGCAAGCGCAAGCTTGTGTACTGTCCTCACTCTAACCTTGAGCCTGGTTTATGCACAGAACTCTTCATCATCCACTCCAGCGTGGAATCAAGCAGACTATGCGACAAGTCCTCCGATCTACCCAGCCCGTAAGTACCAGACCCTACTACTCAACCTCTGCTAACACGCCCAGCCATTGCTAGCGGAGCCGGATGGGAAGCTGCCTACGCTCAAGCCGATGCCTTTGTCTCGAACCTGACTTTGGAGGAGAAGGCCTATGTCGTGACTGGTGTTCTTGGACCTTGTACTGGTAGTATCAAAACCATTCCTCGACTTGGCTTTAATGGTCTCTGTTTGCAAGACGGACCTCTCGCCATTCGCCAGGCTGACTTTGCATCCGTGTTCCCGGCCGGATTGACGGTAGCAGCTGCTTGGGACAAAGGTCTTGCCAGACTGCGAGGACAGCAGATAGGTGCTGAATTTGTTGGTAAGGGCTCTCACATTGCTCTTGGTCCAGTCGCTGGCCCACTCGGACGATCTCCTCTTGGAGGCCGCAATTGGGAGGGCTTCTCGCCCGACCCATTCCTTACTGGAGAATTGTTCGGCCAGACCATCCTCGGCATGGAAGAGGCAGGTTCGCAAGCCTGCGCTAAACGTAGGCATTATGATTTACTAGCAATTCTCAACGAGCTAACGTCAGTCAGACTACATCGGAAACGAGCAAGAAATCCAACGCAATCCTTCCACCGTCAATGGTAATACTATCCAGGCCGTCTCTTCCAACATCGATGACCGGACCATGCATGAGGTATATCTCTGGCCGTTCGCCAACGCCGTCAAGGTCGGCGTCTCCTCCATCATGTGCGCCTACCAGCGCGTCAATGGCTCCTACTCCTGCCAGAACAGTAAGATCCTCAACGGACTATTGAAAGAAGAACTGGGTTTCCAAGGCTACGTGGTCTCGGACTGGGGCGGCACACGATCTGGTGTTCCAGCGATTCAAGCTGGTCTGGATATGGATATGCCTGGCGCTCTGTCCTTCACCGACCTGTCTGGGGCTTCTTACTTTGGCGGTAATATCAGTGCTGCGGTCAACAATGGCAGTCTTTCCATCGAGCGCGTCGACGACATGGTCAGGAGAGTCATGACACCATACTTCCGACTAAAACAGAATGATGCTTCTTTCCCGCTTGTCGACCCGGCTGTAATTCCACTCAACTTGTTTACCCGTAAGTACTGGACCAGCCTGACCATTCATCGCTGGCTAACATTACAGAACTTGCTGGCGGCAGAGGATCAAATTATACCTGGCCTTTGAACAATCAATCCAGCGTCGATGTCCGCGCGAATCATGCTGCAGCTATCCGTGAGCTCGGCGCGGGCGGTATCGTGCTGCTCAAGAATGAGAACAATACTCTACCACTTCAACGCCCAAGGAATATCGCCGTCTTTGGCAACGATGCTGGCGATCTCACCGAGGGTCTTTACGCAAACCCTCTGAGCGGCAGCAACGAGTTCGGATACGAGTTTGGCGTGCTTGGCTCTGGCGGCGGATCTGGAACTGGTCGTTATACTTATGTCATCTCGCCGCTCGAAGCTGTCAAAGCACGCTCACTTCAACATGGTACCATCGTCCAGTACGTTCAAAACAACACACTGGTCATCAATTCGGGCTCAGCGTAAGTAGCTCCCTGTACCAGCCGTTCATCTCTAAAAGTACCCAGCACCCTCACTGCTGGCACACCGCCCGATGTCTGCATCGCTTTCGTCAAGACCTACGCTTCGGAAGGCGATGACCGCACTTCTCTCCTCGTCGACTGGAACGGCACAGCCCTCGTCGACCGAGTCGCCTCATTCTGCCCCAATACTGTGGTAGTCACACATTCCGCCGGTCTCAACTACCTCCCGTGAGTTCTGGCCCTTACCCCCGCACACACCCCATCTAACATTCCCAGCTTCGCCTCCAACCCCAACGTCACCGCCATCCTCACCGCCCACCTCGGCGGCCAAGAAGTCGGCAACTCCCTCGTCGACGTCCTCTACGGCGACACCAACCCCTCAGGCCACCTCCCCTACACCATTCCCCTCGCCGAAAGCGACTACTCCTTCGTCCCCATCACAAACTCGTCCGAGCTACTGAACACTACCAACGCCACCGCCTGGCAGTCTGACTTCACCGAAGGACCCCTGATCGACTATCGCCACTTCGATTTCTACAACCTCTCTGTCGCTTACCCCTTTGGGTTCGGGTTAAGCTACACCACCTTCGAGTTGTCAAATGTGTCTATCGCGAGGACTACTTCCGGCCCCCTCTCAGCCGAGCCGCCCACGGCAGCTACTGTCCCCGGCGGGAACCCCACGCTGTGGGATGTCCTCTACCGAGTATCCGTCACTGTGGCCAATACGGGCGAGAGACAAGGGCAAGCTGTACCGCAGCTTTACCTGTCCCTACCTGCACAGGGTGGAGTGACGAATCAGCCGGTGCGGGTGTTGAGAGGTTTCGAGAAGGTGGGTATTGCGGCCGGTGAGAGCACGACTGTGGGCTTTGATGTTATGAGGAGGGATCTGAGTTCTTGGGATGTCGTTAGGCAGGAGTGGATCATTGGGGAGGGAGAGGTGGGGGTCAGGGTGGGGTTGGATAGTAGGGATGCGGCGCAGGAGACGACTTTCACGCCTCTGCAGGGTTAGTGGGTGCTGATAGTAGTTGAAGGCTTTCCGTGTGATTGTTTGCCGTTGAATCCTACAATCTGGGCTAAGCAGGCTCGAATGGTGAAAGCGGAGGATGGTAGACAGGGACGACATTGGCATGTGACAATTTGTGATCGGTAAGAAACATATTTTCGCATTCAGTGAAATGTGAACCTTCGTCTTCTCTTTCCTTTCCACTTCACTCTTGATTATTATACCTTCATACACTCTTGCTTCCAATTAATGCAATTCCTAGCTCGCTAAGATATCTGATCGACTTGACCGCTACCGCAGTAATGTCGCAACGAGCCCAAATCACGAGAAGTCACCATTATCACCACTGCTATGATGATGATCCCGGTGCATTCGTTTATTTAGATCGTCCGTGGGACAAGATGCGAGTCGCATTCTCTCCAAGGACTGAAGGCGACTTTTCAGACTTTGCTGGGCGCGACTCTTTCTTCAAGGATATGTATCCCCAATACGCATCTACTCTACGCAGACCACGCACGATGGCTGGACCGGGAGTCTCTACAGACGAAGCTGCTTTCGAAGCTATCCGACGTCTGGATGTCGTTCTTGTCACCAGCGATACAAGCAGAGAAGGCGGGATGTTTGCTGCCATCCTGACCGTGCTCAATCACTGCGAAGCCTGGCGCAACACCTTTGATTACATCGACGACAAGCACCATTCAGGCCAAGCGGAACTGTCGAAATTGGGCACGCTCGCCACCGCCATGAAGCAGCTATTGGAGACCACCTGGATCTCCCGGTGTCGGAAGAGCGGCACTCACTCGGCCAGCAAAGAAATCCAAGATCAGGTTGGCAGAGTCGAAGGTTTAGCGTGACGTTCCACCAGGAAGTCGCACGGCGTGACCATAAGAAGCTTGTGGACGCATTGTGTACTAGGCATCCGCACCTTCTCTTTCACGGTGTCAGAACTTGTAAAAAGACACGTCGCTTCCAATGGCCTGGACTGTGAGTGCGAGATCCTGATTGGCGATCCCAAAACCCGCCTGCGCTGTCGACACGAACTTCGAACTGCGTCTTGATGAGCCAGAACACATTCTCAAAAACGATATCGACAAATTCAAGACCCTCAACGAAGCCATCAACGAGCACTTTGACTACCGCTACGTCCCGAACGATCGAGAGTGCTCCCGCTGCCGAGGCTCGCAAGAAAACACGAAGCAAGTGATTGGCGATCGACCACCATATCACCTGGCAATCCTAGGGGAAGTGTTCGAGAATTACGGGCTCACAGAGCAAGCCGAGCCCCTCATACTCAAAATCACAAACTTCATCGGCCATGTCCGGCACGTGGAGTATGCGGCAGTCTGCTTCATACACAAGAATCTGCACGGGTATTCGGTATCGGTCGTCCAGGATTCAGTCGAGTGGAAGGTCTTTGAATGCTTCAACCCAGCTGCGAAGAGTGTCAAGATGGTCCACAAGGAGATGATCAACAACAGGTATGGCAAGGCGGTGTTGGGTGTCTATCGCCAAGTCATTGGCGATCAGCGAGTGTCTGGAGGCGGTGGAGCTGGGTGGCCTGGGAAGATCCGTCCAAGTAGGCTTGGAAGGAAGTGCCATAGAAGGGCTAGACTCTACAGCCGCGGTAGCTGTCCTTCGTAGCAGGCAAGTGAATTGATCCTTCGACGACGATCGACGGTCATCCATTTTTCGAACCAGTGACTCTGACTTGTTATGGTTGCGCCTTGATGTGGTTGGGGGAGGTGAAGCAGATGGCCGTCGTTGGGATGGTCACATCGACATTTGCGGTGTTGGTGGGCGTGTTTGCTAGTGCGAGGAAGAGAGAACTTTTTGTGGCGGTCGCGAAGTATACATCGGGCTTGGTGGTCTTTGCTGGGATGACGCAGTCGGGAGCGGCTGGCTATATGCACGGCAGTGTCGGGAACGCGAAGTGGCCGTAGCCTTGTGGATATCATGCTTCATTACTTTGACGACCATCAGTCTGTGTTCTCCTATCCAAGAACCACCTCCCACTAAGAAGCCTGCCTCTTACTCCTCTTCTCCCTCCCCTCCCCCTCCCCCTCACTAAGCACACTCGCACTCCTCTTCTTCCCCCTCTCGCCCTCACCATCCCCCACCCCACCCCCTCCCTCCGAGTCCCTAATCCCCTTCTCCGCCTCCCTAACCTTCAACTCCGCCTCCTCCCTCTCGGCCACCTTCCTCATCTCCAACAACCCCATGACCTTGGCCATCAACTTCTCAAACTCCTCCACCACTTTACCCGTCGGCAGCGGGATGATGTCCGGGACTTTAAGCTGCGTGAGGATCGCAGTGATACGCTCCGTTTGCACCGTGCTCTTGGCGATCCGGGGTTTGCTGAGCTTGTCGGATGCAAAGGACACGCCCGAGGAGAGCTTGTCGTGCAGGGAGACGAAGAAGCGGTCTCTCGAGTGCGGGGAGAGGGCGCGGGAGCGGGTTTCTGGGACGTCGGGCGCGGAAGTGGCCGAGGCGAGGGAGTCGCGGGGCCGTTTGGAGGTGGCGGTGATGGAGTCGCGGTGGGCGGAGGAGGGGACGTGGGTTTGCACGTTGGGGAGCTCTTTGAGGCGGCGGTCTTTTTTGCTGCGGTCGGCGGCGAGGAGTTGTTGGAAGAGTTGGCCGAGGGCTTGGGAGGTGGTGTATGCCATGGTGGGGTGGCCGGAGGAGGGGTAGTCGAGGCGTTCGCGGAGGTCTTTGCGGGCGCTTTCGAGGGTGGTGTGGTGCATCATTATGCGTTGGAGTTCGGCGAGGAGGGCGGTTTCTTCTTGGACCTCGATTTCTGAGCGGTAGAGGTGGGCTTCTGTCATGCGTTTGCGGGAGGTTTCCTGTTTCGCGTCGAAGTGGGTGAGCATCTGGTAAAGTTCGTATTGTTGGCCGTTCATGGAGGCGACGGGAGTTTGATGTGCGAGGACAGCAGCACGGACTGCGTAGAATCGCGACTTGAGATCCTCCATCGAGCGAGTCTTTGCCTGTCCCTCGGGAGGTGTGAACTCGTATCGATCCCAGACGATTGCCCACTTCTGTCCGTAGTCTTTGACTAGTGTGACCAGGTAATCCGTCTCTTCTTTCGACCAGTCATCGCTCTTCATAGACGCTTCGTACACCTCATCTGTGTATTCCGGCACATCCACCTGGACATTGTACTTGGCGAATTGGTATGGCTTTTCCGCCTTCTCCGTCTTGCTCTCCTCAGCGGCTGGCTCCCCGCTTTCACCTACACTCGTCTCGGTTTTGAGCTGTCGCTTCTTCTGCCAGTGGTGTAATTCCAGGTCGTCTGTGCGGGCCTCGTTCTTGAATGATGCCAGTTCCCAGGGAGTAACTTTCGTGTGTCGCTTTGGTCGCTGCTTGTATTTTGGCTGCACTTGTATCATCGATACCGGCGGCGCTCGTTCGCCCATGAGTGCTGAGACCTCTCGTGCCATACCTTTTTCCACTGCCAGGTCTGTCAGTCGTGTACTCCAATGTCTTCCGTCCATTACTCACGCGGTCTCTTGTCGACCAGCTTCCGCTTCTTAGACGGGGGAGGTCGCACGGTATTAGGGTCGATGCCCAGCATATCGCGCAGATCCTGAGCCGACATGATGGCGAAATCTTTCGTTTGCGATTCTAAGTAGGCAGGAGAATGGAGTGTCGCAAAGCATCTCCCGGTCGCGAAGTCCGCAATTCAAGGTCTTGGCGGCTCACCACCGGCTCAGATCCCCGGCTCAACTTCCCCACCGGGAACATGTCCAGCTCGCGTGTCCTCAGGACAATCATCACCAGCCTAGCTCTCCTTTCCACCACCCCATCGCATTGCACCTCTCACATCCAGCGCCGCAATGCGTTACCTCGCCCCCCTCCTCGCCGCATCAGCGACGCTCCTCTCCCAAGCCAACGCACTACACTTCTACCTCGACGGACCCACACAGAAATGCTTCCTCGAAGAACTCCCCAAAGACACCCTCGTAGTCGGTACGTTCCCGTGCTCCAATCCCCTTCTCCCAATACCTTTTCCCCCTTCTAACCCCCTCTGCCCAGGCCACTACCAAGCCTCCCTCTTCAACGAAGGCACCCAAACCTACACCACCGCAACCGACATGGGCATCTACATCTCCGTGGACGAAGTCTTCGACAACGACCACGTCATCGTGTCCCAGAAAGGCGCCGCAAAGGGCAAATTCACCTTCTCGGCGGCCGACAGCGGCGACCACAAGATCTGTTTCCTGCCGGTGAACGTGCCCATGACGTCTGGGCTGTTCGGGTCGGGCCACCAGAGGGGGAACGTCAAGTTTGAGCTGGACATGGCCATCGGGGAGACGAGTAAGATTGAGGCGAGTGATAAGGAGAAGATGGGGGATTTGGTGAGTAGGGTTAAGGATTTGAATGCGAGGTTGCAGGATATTAGGAGGGAGCAGATATTTCAAAGGGTGAGTATTGGGAAAAGCATCGGATGGCCGGGGGCATGGGCTAATGAGTGCAGGAACGAGAGGCGGAGTTCAGAGATCTATCAGAGGCGGTGAATGCGAGGGCGGTAAGGTGGACGTTGATCCAATTGGCCGTGTTGGGCGTGACCTGTGCATGGCAGTTGTCGCATTTGAGGGCATTCTTCATCAAGCAAAAGTTGACATAGCGGAGGCAAATGGACACAAGGACGAAGGAGGTAGATGCGAATATGAATTTTTCAGCGAATCCGGATCGAATTTCCAGGGGTATCTACCTGACTAACCAACCAAAGTGCCTGCCTCCCATTCCCACGCTATGCCGAAAGATCCAAGTACGAATAGATGTTCTCTACATCAGGCCTGACAGCACAAGCTTACCCAAGCCGCCAACTTCAGCTTTCGCTTCTCGTCGAGTATTGTCCCCAAACTCGTTCACGATGCCGCCCAGCATGACTTTGCGCATCTGCTTGTCTGCCTTTGCAAACGCTTCAGCGACACCAGGGACACAGGCCTCGGGACCAGGGAGGAGGGTCATGAGCCCGTTGTATGCCTCCATGAGGATATCTGTGAGAGTCGCGAAGCTGGTGTTGAAGTCGGGGTCGAAGGGTAAGTTGGGAAGCTGTAGATACTGGAAGTCGTGGCTGCCGGTCGATGGAGGTAAGGGCATAGAATCGGCGATGGATGATAGGCCGGAGGACAGGTTCGAGCTACTGCCATTGCCTGATGCCATCTGCTCGGCGAGCGAGTGATCTGCTGTCGATGCTCTTCGGCCCTTCACACCGCGCATGCCCGACATGCCCGACTTGAACATGGCACCCATTCGTGTTCTTGTTAATGAGGCCATGCCTGAATCTGAGGCCGACAATTGCGTGTACGTGTCGAACTCGGAGAGGAGCGCCGCAAGAGCTCGCAGATAGTCGAGAGGATTGGTGGCATAGAATTCGAGGAGAGGGGTAAGGGATGTGCCGAGGAGGAGATAGTTGGTTGCTCTTCTGCCCAGCTTAGTGGGGTGCAGAGATGGGAGAGTCGAGAGGTTGTTCGCGCTGTATGAAATGGTGCTGAAGTAGTAGACTTGGCCCTCGTGACTGCGCAATCAGTATCTGGCCATGACCGTGTGCCGCTTGTACTTACACCTTCCTCAGATAATCCAATGTAGCCATTCTCTTTGCAGCCATCTCATGTATGTGGTTGTACGTCGCGTGGGGCGAGTAGCCCGTCTGCGCTCCTGAACCCCCGTGTGTTGCCATTCCCAATCCGTGTTGCTGATCACCAGGTTTGCGCAAGTCTGAAGCTTTCCCAAAGGAGGTGGACAACATTCGCAGTGCCGGCTTCTGCTGTTGTCGTGCTTGTGCGGCCGCCGATTGTAGGTCTGTCGATCTCTTTTGCAGCCGAACCTGTCTCTCTTCCGGTGGTGTAGTGTCGGTGGCTGGGATGCCCGCGCTTATCGAACGACTAAGTCGATGCTGTTTTTTGGGCGAGTTCTGAGGTATTGATGGTAGAGCGACTGATCCGCTTCGGGCTTTGCGTACTGGGAGTGTTCCGAATTGACCTTGTGATGCTCGTCGTGGACTGTACGCTGAATCGACAGGAGACGAAGAGGAGGCAGCAGAGGCGTTGCGATGGGTGGTGATGGTGTACGGGTCTTCCGCAACGGTGTCTGCAACGGGCGGTAGGGAAGGAGCTTGACGGGGCTTCTTCCGCGAGGTCAAAGATCTTTCTACGCCGAAGCCACCTGGAGAAGGAGGAGTTTCCAGCATCTTGTCTTCCAAGAAATCGGATCTCGTGCCTTGATAGTGATTGGAATGTCGTTCAGAGGACGAGGATAGACCTGTAGGTCATGCAGGAACGACAATCGACGCAGACGCCGCCAAGGGGACCACAAAGGGACCAACGATTGTCGATCCGTCTGTTCGTCTGTTCGTTAACCCGTCGGATGTTCTTCAGCCTCGTCGTGGAGAAGCTGAGAAGACTCCTTCTTGTTGACTACGGATGCTCGTCCAGGTCCCTCTGGTGGTTCATTTCCATATGAAACAAGGTTTCGATTGGCTGGCACGCACGCATGAGCCTCCGTAGTCTGCCCATGTGCCGGCGCTAATCTCCTTCTGCTTTTTGCTACTGAGGTGCTTTTCTCTTGGTCAAAATAATATCCATCTATGAGAGCGAGGCATGTCAGGAATCGTGTGCAATGGCTTCGTCACGACATGCTTGTTTCCCATTACTTGTGGCACAATACCAAGGTCAGGGCAATTTTTCCTTTGTGCAATAAAGAGTTTGGGATGATCATGCAGGAACAAGCGCCTCATTGGACCACGTCCGGTCCATTCTCGCCCCACGTGTTCAGGAACGACAAAGTGTCCTCCGTTGCACATGTTTCCTGTCTTTAACGTTCCAATACACTCACAAACCGACATTGAGAAGGGGCATGGCATAGCTTGCCGTCATCCCAAAACCCCCTCAGCATAAATACCCCTCACGTCTGTGCGGCGGGGTCTTGTAGGGGTCATGAGTGACGAGGTAGGGCACCAGATCCTGCACGCGCCTGTCGACAGGGATATCCTGATATTCTTTGCAGACTGTACCTGCTCCAGGTCAATGGCCAGTCGATCCTCAAGACGACATTCCAATTGAGGATGACCGCATCTGGATCGACGGCTGTTTTGACTTTAGCCACCACGGCCATGCAGGCGCCATGCTGCAAGCACGCCGCTTGGGGACCGAGCTTCTTGTCGGTATACACTCGGATGAAGCCATCCTGGAGAATAAAGGTCCGACTGTCATGAATCTCGACGAACGTGTAGCTGCTGTTGATGCTTGCCGGTGGTCGACAAAAGCTGTTCCTCATGCACCCTACGTCACTCAACTATCTTGGATCTCGCATTACGGATGCCGCTATGTCGTTCATGGAGACGATATCACAAGTGATAGTGGTGGTGAAGACTGCTACCGCTTCGTCAAGCAAGCAGGCAGGTTCAAGATCGTCAAGCGCACTCCTGGTATCAGCACCACGGATCTTGTTGGCCGCATGCTGCTTTGCACTAGGAATCATTTCATCAAGCGTCTACCAGACGTCCTGAATGGTATTGAAGGCGGGGGCAGTGACTCAGAGAAGAAGTCTACTGGTGCTGAGATGCGGACAAGGATCCAAGAATATGCCACTGACGAGTCTGGCCACACACCTCTGGTCGAAGTCTGGAGCCATGACACTGACACAAACTCACTCGAGCAGCTGGTCAAGGGCGTCTCTCCCCTGCCTGATCAGACTGTCGTCTATGTCGACGGTGGTTTCGACCTCTTCACTCCTGGTCACATGGAATTCCTGAAGAGCGTTGTAGAAGCCGAATCTATCAAGGCCAAATCATCTGGCTGGTTCGACGGTGCCGCGCGGCAACAACGGATTTCCAAGCAGGGCCGTGACTATTCACCTGTCTATCTCATCGCTGGGATACATGATGATCATGTTGTCAACAGATGGAAAGGGGTAAATTATCCCATTATGAACATTTTTGAGCGAGGTCTTTGCGTGCTGCAATGCAAGGTAGGTCCATTTCATATTGGATCAGAATCACGATTGCTGATTCTCTCAAGTACGTTTCAGCTCTCGTATTCTCTGCCCCTTTCTCCCCTTCGGAAGCATTCCTCGACCATCTGCCCTACAAGGTTGCCGCCGTCTACCATGGGCCGACGGTCTCGGCTCCTCCTGGTCAAGATCCATACGCAAATGTGAAAGCACTTGGCATCTACAAGGAAGCCGGATCACATGCTTTCTCTGAGATTAATGCTACATCTATCGTTTCTCGCATTCTCAAGAGTCGTGAGTTGTACGAAGAGAGGCAAAGGGTGAAGGGTGTCAAGGGCATTGGCGAAGAGGCTGTTCGTCGCAGGGAACAGCTCGAGCGAGAAAAGGCAGAGCAAGACCAAAGAGATCTCGAAGCACTTCAGAAGCAATAGTGGTGGCACATCTATACTTTCTCTAGCTCTATACGATGCATAATCGTTGCGATCTCACCCATCTATCCGTGCCATACTCAGCTCGCCGCCGGCTGCTCCGTGATCTGCACGTCCGGCACCCAAGCATTAACATGCTGATCCGCTTCTCTCATCAACTGCTCCATGTTCGTATTCTCCAACACATTCGTCATCGCCAACACTACATCCCTATCCTCCACCACGCTCCTCATCCTCTCCCCCTCATGCACCCAATACCTCTCCACCTGACCCCTCAACACCTGATTCCTATGCACCACATTCCTCATCGTCCCCAACGCCCTCAACTTCATCAACGTCGCCTCCGCCTCCCTCGTCGCCATCTCCACCCTCTCCGCCCCCGAAGCCGGCACAACAAACGCCCTCCCCGTCGCCCCCAACCACACCACCCACCCCAGCACCGCATCCGTCGCCGCCACCACCAACCCCCTCACCAACCTCACCCTCCAGAAAAGGTAAACCAGCTTCCCCAGCTTCGCATTCTCCGTATTCCACCCATGCTCCCACCACCCCACCACCCCCACCTCCGCCAAAGCCAACACAACCCCCGTCCCCACGGCCAACGCCCTCCACCTGCCCCCTTCCTTCCCCGTCACCCCCGTGGCAGTCGCCACCCCCAACACAACCAAATGCAACAAATGCGGCGCCAACATGCCAGGCAGCGCATACGCGTACAAAACCCACGCCGCGCCCGCATCCCTGTGATCCACGAACCGACACCCCGCCAACACCTGCGGCCCGAACTTGAGGTACAGCAACCGCGCCTCCCTGCCCCCTGCCTCGAAGACGGTGCGCAACCGTTCCTCCACGGCTGTAGGGGGGCGCAGCGCGGAGAGACGGTTGAACAGCACGACCGTCGGCGTGGAGAGCTGGGATGAGGTCAGGGCGTAGAGGTTGGCGGGTGAGAAGAAAGGGAGGGTGCTGAGGAGGAAACCCAGGGCGGAGAGGAGGAGGAGTTGGAGGGCGAGGGAGGCGCGGGGGGGTAGGGGCCGTGGGAGGGAGGTGGCTGGGGCGCGGAGGGTGCGGTAGAGGGACATTAGGCGGGGGTAGGCGAAGGGGAGGACGGTGAAGAGGAGGAATTGGAGGCTGGGAGGGGTTAGTGATGAAGGAGGAGGGGGGATGGGGTTAGAAGGGAGGAGGGGGGAAGTACTTGAAGAAACTCATTTTGGTGTTTGAAGGGGTTGTGAAAGGATCTGATGGCTTTGATGATTTTGCAAGTCGTTATTGCATGCTGGTGATCGTTCTTGATGGCGGCGTACTTGGTGAGGTCGCTTTGGTTGCAGAGGTCGCTGAAATCACGATTTATCAGCTTTCACATCCGAGTATCAAAGGTGTGATCGCGAAGACTTGGAATTCAGATATCAGTGGGTTTTGAGAGTTGTTATTATTGCTTTTGAGGGTCTGAAAGATAGAGTACAGGCCACTTGACCATTCCCGCGGCTGAGTCCGCCAAGCAAAACCAATTTGACTTCCACCTTTGAGACACTCTTCCAATCTCCATCTCAACCATCATCATCATCATCATCGTCGTCAACCTCGTTCGATCCATTCTGTCCTCCACAATGTGCCATGGTCCAGTCCTTGAAGCTCCAGTGGTGTCGCCTGGTCCGGTCTGGTCTGATCCGCGTGGGTTGGTGAGGTCTGGTCGGTATAGTCGATGAGGTCGTTTTAGTCAGTGTGGTCGGTTTGGTCGGTCTGGTCGGTCTAGTCCTGGTCTGGTCCTGGTCTGGTCCTGGTCCTGGTCGTTGTCCTTGGTCTGGTCTGGTCGTTGATTTGGTCTGGTCTGACCTGGCCTGGCCAAGTCCTCCACACCTCTCCTCCATCCCACCGCAGCTACAAATAAAACAAAACTAAATACATGCACCAATCCCCACAACCACCAGCCTTCGACGCCAGACGGGCTCTCCCACCCAATTCCTCCTCTTCGCGGCATAACGCAGGCCGTCCTCCCCCTGGTCGCGATTCTACACGTCTTGGTGAAGCCCTATTGACCACGGATGCCACCGTGGCCGGCAGACACACCCTGAATAGAGAGATCCGGCTCCGCTCCGAGGTCACCAAGAGAGAGGACGCCCCAGCTCATAGGCCAGGGGGCTTCATCTTGGTTCGTTCCACTTTGCAGCACCTGGCATTCCCTACCCACCGGTTAGGATCAACCCTATCGTAGGGGATCTACCAACCTCCAATGAACCTTGCACATACGATGCTGTAGAGACGGGCACGAAGCCTTACACGCCTCAAGACAGTTGACCTATCTCCACGATAGGTCGAAGTTGTCGTATACCCGACCACAACAGGGGCCGAGCGACAGAGCTTCCATCGCCACCTGGGGACCGCAGTCCACTCCAGGGCCAGCTGGATAACGCTGGTTGTACAGACCGAGCCGAAGCGAGGGTCCGACTATCGAAGCCGAGGTCCATTGGTTTGCGCGTGATATCGCTGTCGTTACCTCCCGCACCTTGCGCTCCGCATCACAGTACCTCCTACCCGCGAGCCCGCCCAGCGCCTCCTCCAGATGACCGGTATTAACCGGCTCCCCTTTCGCCCCGAAGGCGCACGACTAAACGTGCCACCTCTCCCCCCTCCCCCGGGCAGGACACAACCTTCAGTTGCGTTGCCGCGGAGGCCCCCCCTCCAAAGGACCGGTATTAACCGGCTCCCCTTTCGCCGGGCGGCGCACGAGACGATGTGCACTCCACCCTCCTCCCGCCGACAGGACACAACCCTTCAGTTGCATTGCCGCGGAGGCGACCCTTTCGCCGGGCGGCGCACGAGACAATGTGCACTCCACCCTCCTCCCGCCGACAGGACACAACCCTTCAGTTGCATTGCCGCGGAGGCGACTGGTCCGCTGGGCCGTGCACGAGACGATGTGCACTCCACCCTCCTCCCGCCGACAGGACACAACCCTTCAGTTGCGTTGCCGCGGAGGCGACTGGTCCGCTGGGCCGTGCACGAGACGATGTGCACTCCACCCTCCTCCCCTCGATGAGGGAGCCTTTCAGTTGCGTTGCCGCGGAGGCGCACAAGTCGATGTGCACTCCACCCTCCTCCCGTTGAGGAAGTCGTTCAGTTGCGTTGCCGCGGAGGCTCCACCTCCAAGAGTGACCGATATTAACCGGCTCCCCTTTCCCCGGGCGGCGCAAGAGTGATAGCGCACACACCCTCCCCCTTCCTGCAGCTTGTGGCAAGATGCACCACCACTGCTGAAGCCAATGGCTCCCAGTTTCAACCCACCTTCCTCTTCCCCAACACCCGGCCCAGGCCGACCAAAGCCCAGGACCAGACCAGACCACTTGACCAGAGACCAGACCGCATGACCAACCAGAGACCAGACCAGAACATTTGACCAAAGACCAGACCAGAGACCAGACCAGAGACCAGACCAGAGACCAGACCAGATTCCAAGACCAGACCAGACGACACCCCAACACCAGACCAGACCAGACCCGGTCAAACACCCAAACTCCTCCCAACCTGTGGGCCGGGCAGGCCTATCCAAAATCCTCCGCAGATGATACCGCCTTGGCCAGGACAATGTCCCCTGGCACAAGGCAAAATGAAGACCAAAACCAACGGCCTGCCCGACCCGAAAACTCCACCGCAATGCAAAAACCAATCGCCCCGATTGAGGCAAGTCCTGCCAGGACCAACCCCAACCGCTTCCACCATACTCTTCTCCAACTGTTGATACAAAACTGCCAACGACCCCCACCGGTCGCCGACAACCAAATTCACCACCACCAAACCGCACCGCCGCTCTCACCTAGCCCAGAACAATGCCGACGACCTGCTGAGGAAGTATGCAGGCCGCCAGCAAAGCCAGAGCGAAGACTGAAGGTGATGTGAAAATGGCGAGGTGAGGTGAGGCGGCGGCGTCGGTGGTGGTGATTACAACTCCATCTCCTCGCCCTCTTCTGCCTGATGTTCAGGCTCAGGCGAAGGAGCCTGCTCTCGCTCCCTGTATGGAGGAGGAGAGTAGGGAGGAGGGGACTGCTCCTGCTTGATGAAGGGTTCAGGCGAGTAGACCTCGCGGCTGGTGAAGGGCGGAGGAGATCCCTCCTGCTTGAAGGACTGTGTAGGGAAGGGTGAAGGAGATCCCTCCTGCTTGATGAATGGTGCAGGGAAGGATGCCTCCTCCTGGTCGAAGCCTTCCAGAGGCACAAAGTCCTCTCCTTCGGCGAATGCGTCGCGGGTGGACAACAGCGCCTCGGCCCGGTCGTCTGCGTCCATGAGCGATGGGTTTGGTGTGTCCTCCGCCTCAAACACATGGCCAAGCCTATGGCCGGCTCTTCCTTTCTGCTTCGCTGCGGCTCTGTCGGCTCGGCGAGGCTGCGGACGCTTGCGCTCGATCCTGCTTGAGTGATAGGTTGCGAGGACACTGCGAGGCGCGTCGGACCTGCGTGGTGCGGGCGCACTGCGTGCTGCCTCCTGGCGGATAGCCTGGCGCTTGAATTCATTTAGCTCCTCGAAGAGACCTTCGACCTGCGTGGTGCGATCAGCGACCTGCTTCTGGAGGCTCTTGATCTGCTTCTGCTCTTCGTTGCGCACATACGCTTCGTCGCCCTGTACTTTTCGAAGCCTCTTGATGGACGCGCGATACACGACTACATCCTCGTCAAGAGTGGTACGCTGACGCTTGACCTGGTCAAAGTCCTCCATGATGAAGTTGAGCTTCTGGAGGAACAGCTTGCGCTTGGCTTCTGGGCTGCTGAGGTCTTGGATACTGTTGGAAGTGTTGGCGAACATGGAGGTGATGTCGTCCAGTTCGTCCTGAGCAGCCTCTGGGCTGGGAGGGGAGATGCCTGAGAGGCGAGACAGAGCATCTTCGACGCACTGCTTGAATGCTTCGGACTCGAACTTGAGGCTGTTCATGTCTTGGTCGCTTGAGTTGGCGGCGCGCTCAAGCAAGGTGTTCCTCTCGCTCAAGGCCTTGTTGGTCTCGACGTGAGCTTTGACTTGGGACTCGACATTGGCGAGCTTGGGGTTGATTTCTTCGAGCTTCTCGTCGTATGCGACGATGCGGTCTTGCGCCACTTTGTGCTCGGCTTCAAGCTGCTTGTACTGCGCATCGAGCTGCTTGTACTTGGTATCGAGCGCGGACATTTCATTCTCGACCATGTCCTTGCGCTCTGACTTCTTCTCGGCCTCCTCCTTCTGTGACTTGAGGTCGGCGATGAGGTTGGATTTCTCAGCGAGCTGGGACTGCAAACTGGAGATGTGCTGCTGGGTCTGCACCTTCTCAGACTGAACAATGGCAGTAGCTTCAGACCATTCCTTGTCGCGTTGATAAAGCTGGGACTTGATGCGACCGATTTCCTGGTGGAGTTGGGTGCAGGTGTTGTTGGCGGAGGCGAGCTCGCGCTCCATTTCGGACTGGTTGTCATAGTCCTCAGAGTCCATGTCCATCATCTCTTCGCTGCGCTGGCTGCACTTTTCATTGGCGGTTGCGAGCTGGCTCTGGAGTTTTGTGATGGCAGAGTCATGCTGAGACTGTTGATCCTGGATGGTGGAGATGCATTCGGACTTCAAATCCTCAATGGCTTTGGCCTGCTGGGTCATGAGTGCCTTGATAGCGGCGGTGTGCTGAGACTTGAGTGCCTCGATAGCGGCGGTGTGCTGAGACTTGAGTGCTTGGACGGCGGTGGCGTGTTGGGTCGTAATGTAAGTCTTTTCATTTTTGAGATTGTTGACCTCCTGGTTTGCAGTATCGAGCTCTGACTGGACCTTGGACTTTTCCTCGACGAGGGTTTCGGAGAGGTCTGTTTTCTGGTCGTAAAGCTTGGTGACTTCTGCAACCTTGCCGTTGAGTGAGTTGATCGTGGATGAATTCTGCTTGAGTTCTTGCTGCAACTTCTGGATCGTGTTGTTCAGCTCTTCGTTGGCGCTGGTCAACTTCTGGATGTTGCTGCTCAGCTCTCCCTTGGCGCTCTTCAACTGCTTGATATCGCTTTCCTTGGAGGAGATCTCGCTGTCGTGGATCTTTTGAGATGCATCACGCTGCTGCTGGTAATCTTTCTCACTGTTGGCGAATTTGGTGCTTGCCTTTTCAAGGTCTTCTTGACTGGTCTTGAGGCTGGCTTCGGTGGTCTCCAGGCGAGCTTGTGTGGATTCGAGTGTGCTCTTGGTGGTATCGAGCTGTGCTTGGGTGGACTCAAGGGAGGTCTTGGTCTCTGCGAACTCTTGCTCGAGTTGCTCGATTTCTTCCTCGGTCATCACATGGCCGGCGTTTTTTGCTGAAAGAGCAAAGATCGTGGCCAAGTCCGAATCCAGCATGTCCATGACATCAGGGATCAAGGCCTGGACATCTCCAGCTACCTTGTGGAACTGCTTGAGCCCCATGTAATGCTTCAGGTGAGCATTTCTCTTGAGGGTGGCGGCGGAGAGGAGGGAGGGGAGGCGGAGAGAGGAGGGGGTGGAGGTGGTGGCGGTGTGGTCGGTGCCAACGCGCGCCAGATCCTCGGCCGGCCTGCTGAACAGGTTGCGGCTCTTGTGTTTGCCGTAGGTCTTGCGGTTGGTGATCCGCTTGCCATTTGGCGATGTGATGTGCGAAGCACGGCGCACATGGTGGAGCATAGCTTCGACACCAGCGGTGACCGGCTTGCAGGTCTTGATCTTTGACAAGGCTGGTAGCGGTGCCATGGCCTTGGTGATGTGCAAAGGCTATATGCCGATGCGAGAGTGGGTGATGTGAGAGGTTCTGGTGAAAGGTTAGTGCTCGTCATCATGTGAGGATTTGGATGAGGTATTGGAGCTTACTGTATGGCACGTTTGATGCTATCTAGCTTGTTCAGCTTTGTGCGCAGTGCCAGGGGGATTGCAAACGCAGTGGTGGTGCGATGCAATGTGGTTGTGGTTGTGAGAGAAGAGGGAGGAAGTGAAGCTGAGATGAGGTGAGGGATTTATTAGAATACGCAGGTGGGGGCCTGTGCGCCAAGTGGCAGCGACTGGAAACGGGGTCGCATGTGAGAAATATGATTTAAGCAGTGTTGACAGCGAAAATGTATGAGAAAAATGCCTCGAATGTAGCATGTGAGAGCGACCATTTGATAATGCCAAGAGACGCTAGACTGCGCTACCAGCCACAAGCGAGCCGTGTCGACCAATGACAGCCGACCGGGTGTGAACTTCGAAATCCGGACTTCAGAATACTCGCGAATATTGACATGCCTACGGAAAATAGAATAATAATTACAATATCTCCAAAACCCATTCAGTAGATATTTGTTCCTATTCAGGATGGATATCCGCCTTCTCAGGACCTCAGACATCCCGCATGTCCAGCAAACGAACATCACAAACCTACCGGAAAACTACTTCTCAAAGTACTACCTCTACCATGTCCTCTCATGGCCACAGCTCTCCTTTGTCGCCGTAGACGTACGTCCACCCAATGGCTGAATCATGCCGATGGATCATGGCCAATGACCCGAGACGCAAGTGATGCTGATCAAGGACAGGTCTCTCGGCCGAAGAAGTCTCCATACGATCAGCCCAAGATCGTGGGGTATGTCCTTGCGAAGATGGACGACGACAACACAGACGGCGTACCGCATGGTCACATAACAAGTCTGAGTGTGATGCGGACGCACCGAAGGCTGGGTCTTGCGGAGAAGCTCATGAGGCAAAGCCGTAAGTTCGCCACCTTTCTTTCATTGATCCCTGCAATGCGCTATGTGCATGTACCATGCATGGGTGTCCCCCGACCGCATCTGCCTCTGCATACCTCTCGAGATGAGGGTCTCTCGTACAGAAAGATTCGATACACTTGCCACCATACCCCTGTAACTTTGTTCTCCGATCTTCCGACTGACATTTCCCAGAAAGAGCCATGTTCGAGACCTACAGCGCCTCCTACGTCTCTCTGCACGTCCGTGTCTCCAACGTCGCCGCCCTCGCTCTCTACCGAGACACCCTCGGCTTCAAAGTCATGGGTACCGAGCCCAAATACTATGCTGACGGCGAGGATGCTTTCAGTATGCGAATGGACCTGGACTACTTGCGAGACGAAGACTTGGATGCGGCCAGCAGTGATGAAGACGATGAAGGGGAGTCATCTGTTGGTAAGGATGAGGGCGCTCCGGTCGGTAGTGAGGGTCAAGCAGAGAAGGAGAAGAAGCGGAAGGTCAAGGTTGGCAGGGGATTGGGCGTGGGTGAGCTGGTTGAGAAGAACGAGAGTACGAGCAAATAGAACCAGTGCTAGCCATGCATTATCGACGGACGCCTGGCTGGGGATATGCTGGTCAAATTGTGTCTATTGATTTTTCGAACCTGATCGGTTTCAGCCTCATGCCGTAATATCCAGATCTCCCTGTGTCGTCCGCGTGACAGCTCCTCTTCATAGTCTTGACACTCCCTGAGCAGCTCCCACTATCATCTTCGCAAGGTCTCAAAATGCCTTTGGGCCACCTTCCTCCTCGCCACAACCGCCTTGCATCATAGTCCTGATTGTCTAATCCAAACCACCTCAACGACGAGCCGATCGAGTCGGTTTGGACCCGAATCCAATGATCTACAATGCACAAGCGCCAGTGTCATGGCATTCCCCTCTTATCATACCTGCAGACCATACCGTCACAAATCTTCATGCCTCATCCATATTCGTCTGCTCCCTACCACCCGTCAGCTCTATCCTCTTCCCACCAGAGTCAATACTCACCCAAATCCCTTCCTCAGCTCCTTCGCGCTCTCCAAGCCCAGATAAATCGTCAGAGTAGGCACACTCCTCACCTTCTCCTTCCCCGCCATGACCTCAAATGCCTCTCCATCCTCCTCCTCGTCCAGCTCAGCCTCTGCCTCCCCACCAACCGCCCCCCGCTTCCCCTTTACCTTGACCTTTACGTCGGTCTTGTTGGGGAGAGTCACCGTCTCCCTCCCCAAGACCGAGTACTGAAACACCTTCACCCCCTCGGTGGCGAGTTGGCGCTTAACAATCTCGGCGATGGTGATGAGCTTGTTCGCTGCCGAGGCGCGGGCTGTGAGACGGAGCAGGACAGGCTGCTTGGATTTGTTGGAGGTAGGGGCAGACCGAAGATGTTTGAGAATAGAGGTGGCGCGTGTGGAGACTGGATTGCTTGGGAGGATGGTGAGGGAGAGGAGGGAGTGGGTTTTTTCGAGATCGGGGAGAGGTGGGTCGATCGACATGTCGAGGACTGCGTGTATGAATGGAAGATCTTTTGAAGATGTTAGGCTAACGATATCCAAATGTAGGACGGAATTGATCGGCAGTATGGTGTTTGATGGCGAGAAGAATGGAGGAAGAGGAACGTGTATTGAAAGTCGTGCAGGAGCTATACAACGGTCTCGACCAAGGCCACAGCTATACACTATGATATGAAACATTTTCTTACTTACTGTTCAAACCCTCTGACTACATCGCGCGATACACGGTGGAAGCTGGTTGCAAATGGACGCGGTTTGTTGAAGAGGTGCCGACGTGGAAACCGAAAGAGGAAATCTTCAACAACATTTTCCCGGCAAACTTTCAAGGAAAGGTCGGTCGCGGGACAAGCACCTGGGCACTCACAATGCACACAAAGTCGAACGGGAGAGTCAAGCAAATCTCATAATTCATGATAGCTAATACTGTGTAACCAACCCTCAAGCCGAACGACACAAATATCAAATAAAGACCTTCCCGCTCCCCTCCCTCCTCTCCCTCTCCCTCACCCTCTTCATCACCATCCCCCCCTCCCTCCCTTCATCCCCGGCCCCTCCACTCCCTCCGAAGAACCTCTCCTCCCTCGCCTTCCTCTCCCTCCCACTCAACCTCTCACCCCTCACCAACCCACTCAACCTCTCATTCCTCACCACCCCCAAAACCTCCCTCTTCCCCCTCGGCTCGATAACCTCCGCCCCTCCAACAAGCGGACTACTCCCCACCCCCACCCCCGTCCCTGTCCCCTGCCCCAGCTCCCCCCTCCCATCCCTCCCCAACCTCCTCCCCATCCTCCACCTCGCCCTCTCCCTCTCACTAGGCGGCGGCGTCGGACTCCCCTCCCCGGGAACGACCCAATTCCTCATCCCCCTGGGCAACGCCGCCTCACGCACCCACACCGCTTCTAGTTCCTCCTCTTCGGACCCAATCTCCTCGCTCGTGGTGGAGTACTGGCTGCTTCCGTCCGGCGTCACCGCGCCGGGGATGTGTGGCTGGCCGACGCTCAGCACGCGCGGGGTCTGGTCCATCTCGAGACGGCGGGGGTTGCGCGCCGGCGGTTGGAGCTCGGAGGAAGCGGAACGGGTCTTGCGCGCTGGGGGTCGGGGTCGGGCGGAGGTGCCGGTTGGGGCTTCGGCGTCGCGGGAGGCGGTGGTGAAGAGGAGGCTTGGACGGCCCGAGGAGGCCCGGTGGCGGATGAAGGATTGGCGGCGTTCGGCGAGGGGGCGGTGGTCGAGCGTGGAGTGATGGGAAGTGCGCGTGGAGGTGCGGGAGAGGTGGGATTCGGAGGGGGCGACGAGGCGGATGGAGCGCCGGTTTTCCATGGCGATGCGGGAGAGGGGCCGGATGAGGACGGAGTTGGGGCGGGATGGGGTGCGGGAGGTGGTGGTTGTGGTGCGGGAGAGGAGGTCCGAGGAGGATGTGTCGGCTGGGAAGGAGAGGGCGTGGTGGGATGCTTCTTGTGATTTGAGGTCGAGGGGAGAGTTGACGCTGGCTCGGGAGTGGCGATTTGGTAGAACGCCGAAGGTGGTGCGTTTTGTGTGGGCACTGTTCGCGCCGGTGATAGTGGACAGTCGGGTTGCTGCAGAGTAGCTGTCATGCAGCCCATGTCTGCGATCTTGTCCCCAGACTGGTATGTTGTCGTCGGCGAGGACCGCATTCTCGCCTGCCCCCAGAGAGCTGACCGTACTCATCCTGCTTCTCTTGAATGCGCTAGTCTTCATTGGACTGCTTGGAACATCTAGCTGGATCTGTGGTGGTTTGTCATCCAGCTTTGGCTCAGTTTCCACGGGCGGAACTGGTGCTATGGCGGTCTCGGCATGTGTGGTGAGTAGCCACGGGTCCTGCGGGTCTGGCATTGGTCGGGATATGTAGCTCTTGTCGATTGAAGATCTCCTCTTCCGCCTTCGCTGGCACCAAATTGCGAGCAGAATGGCAAGCAGGACGACAGCAGCGATCAAACCAACCACAATACCGGCAACCTGCCGTGCGTTCAAGCGTGCCGTTTCTGGTGGTAGCCCGGTCGGATTCTCTCCAATCATACCTGGCCCATCTGACGTAGTGGAGGTTGCA
This sequence comes from Elsinoe ampelina, assembly GCA_005959805.1. Lineage (NCBI taxonomy): Eukaryota > Fungi > Ascomycota > Dothideomycetes > Myriangiales > Elsinoaceae > Elsinoe > Elsinoe ampelina. Next base: position 695,567 of record SMYM01000010.1, read on the forward strand.
CCTTTATCTGCTTCCTTCACGTTGATGTAGAAAGTCTTGCGGGTGGACCTGCCAGAGGCAGTCCTCAAGGTCACCACAGCTTCGATATCCGACTGCATGGAATCTGCTGGAACTTGACCTCTAATCTGTCCTTCGTCCTGGTCGAAGGCCAGCCATTCTTCGGGAGGATCAAACACTATTGTCGTGTCGAAATCTGGCTGATTGGTGTACCCGGCAGGCAGCGTGTAATCAATGTCCTGACCTGCGGTGACTGTGACATTGTTGATCTGGATGTTTGGGAACTGAACATCACCATCTGGTGTATCCGACACATTGCTTCCTTTCTTTCTGAATATCAATGTTTTCTCGGCCAGGTTACCCGATACGTCCTGAATAGTGACACTAGCCTCCTGAAAGGTGAAGTCTGCCGGTGTGCGTCCCGAGACGGTCAGTGTCTGTTTGTCCAGATTCAGCCAGCTTGGTCCAAATAATGTTGCACTGACAATCTGGTCAGGTGGAAGCGCAGTCGAATCGAGGTAGACTTGTCCAGACAGATTGATGCTGACATCGAGATCAATGTTGTATTCTTCCCTTTGCGGATTAAAGGCCAGTGCCCGTTTGCCTACTCTTAAAGTGAACGTCGTCTCTGCTCCAGAGAAGCCTATGATGTCAGAAGCTACTATGGTCACAGTGTACACTAACGCCTCGTTGCCAACCGCGGGAGCGACTCCAAAGAAGGATAGTGCGGATGGATTGAAGCCGATCCATGATGGAAGCGGCGTGCGATCTGCCAGTATTGCATAGTATGCTCTTATCTCTGAAGTACCTGCTGAGAATGTCTGTTCGCTAAATTGTTGTGTGAAGGCATCGCCGGGATATAGCGATAAAGTTCCAGGTGCTGAGAGGCGACCAGATAGCTGGCTTTGAGCTTCGTTTCGTACATTCGGTCCACTGCCCAGACCCACGACCAATGTGCAATTGAGTAGAGATGATCCTGTATCATCGCTAGCTCTGATGCCAAAGGTCTTCGTGCCCACCTCTGAGGCCGGAGGAGTGCCAGTGAGTGTCCGCTGTGTCTCTAATCTCAACCAAGATGGTGCATCGACCAGGGTGTACGCTAAATTGGAAGACCCTCCGAAGGTCGCGGCCGCGAATTGAAAGCTGTATGGCTCCAAGATTCTTGCCGCCGGTGGTACTTGGGCATTGAAGGGAAATGCGATTCGTGGAACAGCCGATGCAGTAGCGACGAAGCCGAGGATAACAAGGCGCATGATTGTCGCATAATTGTGGACAATGCAGGAGTATGCATGATGATCCTAGTAAAGCTGTACGGACCGTCGCGAAAGGGACGCGTACAGTACAAGGTATTCGGCCACCTTGCGCGTGCTGAAATGGCTGGAGGGGTAAAGAATGGAATGCAGTGCAAGGGATGTCGAGGATGATCTGGAACGTGATGACTGGCAACATACCATGACCAGGATTCTTACCTGCATTCAATAACTATCAGACATCCTTCTCTTTAGCTTATGGTTGCAGTGGCACAGACCGGGCTATAGCTGTGTGATATCCTTAACTATCAGCGAGACAGGCAACAAAGCGATAGTCTCGAGACTTGGAGGTCTGTCAAACAGCAGACCGACATGGAGAGATCTTTCTCTCCCGCTTGTCCCCATAGAAATCGTTCAGCAAAAGATAAGCACTGCCGCTAGAGGATCAGATGGACAAAAGGCGTTGCCTCTTCAGAGAGGGCGACTGCTGACACGGCCTTCATCGTCGTCGCAAACATTCGCCATCGGAAAAGGTCCGAAGATGGGACAAAGATGAAAATGGCAGACCGGAGATGTCGCTATGATGCAGAATCCGGATATTGAAGTGGGTAGATCTGCCGCCCTGTCGCCGAGAGAAACCAAGGACAACCGTGGGTCACCGCCCGGAGCCGCAGTTCCAGCTTTGTGTCACTTTTTTCGCCCGTCTTGGTCTTGGAGTGACGGATGTTGCGCGATTTCGATTTGCAGCCCAGCAGCGTGATCAGCCACTTCCTTCGGTGATCCCCTTCGATTTGGAAACACCCGTACTGTTGAACGCTCCGCCCAGCTCCGCCATGACTTCACTCTCCCCGCCCCAGGACGACTTCCTGTCCGGCCTGATAAGTGAAGACCTGATCAAGTCGCCTGATCACAAGGCGGCCGGTGTGTCCAGCAACGACTTTGACGGCCTGTTGGACACTCCTCTCCTCCTGCATGAGGACTTGAAAGAGGGTTGCGGGGGTCAGTTGTGGCCTGCCGGCGTGGTATTGTCCAAATACCTACTACGACAGAAGAATATCTCCGGATCAGTGTAGGTCTCGCCCGCAGAGACTGCCCGGGAATTACTAACAAAATCAGCCTCGAATTGGGAGCTGGCGGCGGTCTTGTCGGGTCAGTACGCGATATCGCTTGTGACGTCGAGCCATAGTGTACAGTATTGACAGACAACAGCCTAGCAGTCGCTCTTGCCCACCCAAACGCACAAGTCCACATCACAGACCAGCTGCCCATGCTTGATTTGATGCGGAAGAATACCAGGCTCAACTCACTCCAAGACAAAGTTACCGCTTCCATTTACGATTGGGGTTCACCTGTACCGAATGACATATCACCCCCGGATGTCTTACTTGCTGCCGACTGCGTCTATTTTGAACCTGCCTTTCCTCTCCTGCAGCAGACCATGCACGATCTGATTGGCGATAATACTGTCTGTTACTTCTGCTTCAAGAAGCGTCGACGAGCAGATCTAAACTTTGTCAAATCCGCAAAAAAGCACTTTTGCGTGCAAGACCTTGACGACCCCGACCGACCAACCTTTTCAAGAGAAAATATTCATCTGTCGGTCATCTATCAACTGACTTCGGCATCTACTGACCATGATAGTTATCGGATAACGAAGAAGACGACATAGACTTTTTGCTCCGCAAGGCATAGATACTATAAGTTACTCACGGCTGTTCCCACCCCAGCAAAACCAACACTCCATCCACCTGCATCATACTTCCGGCCCATTCTCTTCGCTTGACAACCATAATTCAAGCACAACAAATTCGTCCTCGCTGGTCATCTTAAATCATCCTCCATTCACCTTTCCAGCACGACCACTACAACTATCCCGACAGACCTCGTTGCTCTTTCCGATGATAATTCTTCCATCCAAGTTATTGCACACGCCCAAGAAACCATTGATATACGAGGATCAGGTGATCAATCACCATAACTCGTCAAGAATGCCCTTCTCCAGGCAGAATAGTGCTAAAAGCGGAGAGATGAAGCCCACCAGGCCACCAATACTGAAACGACATACCATCAAAGGCACCTTCGACAAGCTCCAAACCACGATCCGAAGAGTCAAGACTGGATTCAGCGACCGAGCCAGCGAAGAGAGCAAATTGAACTCGATAACATCGAGCCCCTTCGCTCCCGAGCTTCGTCGCCGAACCCAAGTCTCCGTCTCGAAGCCATGTACCAGAGCCAGCATGAAGGCCACACTCTCCGGCATGACTGACGGAGCATGTGACGCCTCCTGCAAGCAACGCTCGAACAATTGGTACAATCTGCAGCGAAGGCTGGAAGGAGAGTGCAATTATCGCCATGGCACATGCGACTGGAAGAACATCCCTGTCTTCTCCGATGGAGACTCGGTTGATACTACCAGACAAGCTCTTGACATCAAACAGTATTGGCGAAGTAACCCGTTGCGGAAACGCAGTTCCAGCTCACCTAATGTGCAGTTTCAATTCGAATCAAGAACCCTGTTCAAGCGTACCCAAAGCCACAGCTGTGTGGAAGAGGTTCGGAAAACCAAGATCGACTGGAAGCAGCTACGCGAGCCACACTGATGTGTCAGAGTAGCGGGAGTATAACGATGTTGAACGGCCGAAGACGATGGGTTGGAAGAGACAAGTTCGCAATACAGAGCCAACAGGAAGTGCTCAGTGTATATACAGTCCTTGCCCACGATGACATTTCTACATGCCAGGTTTCTCATTCCTTCTCATTCCTGGTCATCCCATCCTGTCTGTTCAACCCCTACACAAAGTCAAAAACATCACCTCCCTCGCCCCTCACCATCGGGCCCACCCTCGCACTCCCCACCACCCTCTCCAACTTCAACCCATCCCACCTCCCAAACACCGCCCTCACCCCCGCCTCCCCCTCCCCGATCTCTCCCCTCACCACACTCTCCCCCACCCACCCATTAACCTCATTCCAAAACCCCTCATCCTCGGGCACAGCATACCACACCACCCTCCTCACCCCCCTAATCCTATACCGATGGAAATGATGGGCTCGCCCAGAGTACAACAAAACCCCGTTCCTCCCGGAAACAAAATGACTCCTCGCCCTCCTCTGCTCCGACACGGGGGAATACTCACTCACCTGGCCAAAAGCCAGATTCTCGGTCGCGGGGGAGGAGGCGAAGAAGTTACGCACCCGCACAAAGTCGAGGTACGAGGGGACGAAGACGAGGATGCCGGCCGGGGAAGAAGAAGAAGAAGAAGGGGAGAGGGCGGCGGTTTTCACGATCCAAGGGACGATGGTGGCGGTGAAGAAGGCGAAGCGGGAGTCTGGGTCCGAGGAGGGGTGGGGCGAGTGGTATCTTGTGAATGTCTGGCGGATGGGGGCGGGGAGGGGGAGGGTGATGGTGCCGGGGTGGAGGGGGGAGAGTTTGAGGCGGCCGGAGAGGGTGAGGGTTGTGGAGAAGAGGGATTGGATCTCGGGGGTGATGTGGGCGGTGTAGATGAGGGTTTGCCGGAGGTGGGAGGCATGACCGTCGAGGTAGAAGGGGCGGACGCGGGTGAAGTCTGCGCCGTGCGAGTCTCGCGGTTGGAGGTTGAGGTGGGACATGACGAAGGTGACGTGGGACCAGTTTTGTTGGAGCATGGCCGAGGTTTGGTCGAGGATGGCGATTTCGATGGACGAGAGGAAGTCGTGGTCGCGGGACTTGGGGTCGGGGGAGGCGATGATGCGACGGAGGCCGAGGGGGGAGCACAGGAGGATGTCGGATTGGTAGAAGGCGGAGAAGAATTTGATGGTTTTGCGCGTGAATTTGATGCCGATTCGGAAGTCGTTGTCGGCGTTGCCTTCGAAAATGTCGCGGTAGTCGTCGGGCATGTGTTCGGGGATGTGGTCTTCGGAGTGGAAGGCGTCGGCGAAGCGGCTCCAATTCTCCTTTTGGTCTGGTTCGAAGAAGCGTAGGATGGAAGAGACCCATTTGTAACATTGCTCGCGAGTCTCCAGGAGAATGAGCACTTTGGGTCGAGTGAAGCCTTGGTCTCGTACGTCAAGGTCGTCCGGGACATCGTCACCAGCTTTTGCTAAGCGTTCGTTGTTTCGAATCACCTTATCTCTGCCCTTGAGTACATGATTGAGAGCATGTAGAGAAGTAATGTCACGCAAATGCTCTCCGTTTGCTGGAGTCCTGCCTCCATGAAGAAGGGATTGATAGTTGAAGACGGCGTTCAATGTCTCCAGGCTCTCGTTGCTGTCGGGTATGTTGAGTGACGCTGCTGGATCTTCCAGCCGTTTCTTCAAGGGTAAGTCTTTGCTCGACTTGTATCGCTTGCGAGCAGCGCCCTTCGGAGAGTCATCAGGATACTGCCAAACCAGCTTCCAGCCATCCTTCTCCGTCGCTGTCGATTGCCACTTCTTTCCGTCTGCATTTTTGATCCTGGCAGCCAGTGCATCGTTTGTGGTAAAGTGATCGTTGAAAGGATCTCCAGAGACATCGTCCTCGTCGGCGGACTCGCCACCATCCAAACCTTCCCCATCCGCTACCTCTTCGTCTTCTTCTGAGCCGAGGTGCGACCCCTGGTCATCACCAGATTCATCTTCGTCAGAGTCCTCCGAGTCGATTTCTCCTTGGGATTCTTCGACCGCTTTGCCGTTCACCTTCCCAAATGTGCGCTCTGCATCCGAAGAAGATAATTTTCTTCGTTTCCGAGGTCGACTGTTACTGTCATTGGTCTTTCCGAGCGTCTGTAGTAGAGTCGCATATGCAGTCGGTCCCGCCTTGCCAGGTTCCTCATCGTCGCTCGCAGAGTCGCCTCCATCATCAATCTGGGCATCAAATTCCTCCTCCTGCTTCACATTCTTGCGCCCCTGCTCGGACTTTTCATAATTTGCATTCCCCTTGCTACCACCATTAGCAAAGGGCTTCCTCTTCTCAGTCCGACCCCTGTTTCCGAATTTCGGTACCATTTCGAAGATAATTTGTCTGGCTAAAAAAAAGTTGGACCATATTCAAGTCCGCGCTTATCGATAACACCTCCATCAACACCACACGGCCAAACGCCGGCAAAACTTCTACAATTTTCATCCGCACCTCTATCAACCTCACCCCTCCAACCCATTGCGCGCCTCACACGTCTCCCAAGTCCCACTGCCCCGACCACCCAACATGGCAGAAGGCGACTCATTCCTCCACCTGGCGCGACCCCTTGGACCTCTTGCCGTGGGCGCAAGCAGCATAACAGCCCCTCTCTCTGTCACTATTCAACCACAGGCCCTCTTCGCAATTCTTGACCACTCCCTCCGCCGGCCCGCGGATAGTGAGCGCGTTATTGGCACTCTTCTTGGTACACGCAGCGAAGATGGTACAGAAGTCGAGATTAAGAATTGCTATGCAGTCCCACACACCGAAACCGCCGAGCAAGTCGAAGTAGACATGGAATACCAAAAGAGCATGCTCGGCCTCCACCTTCGCGCCAACCCCCGCGAAGTCCTCATAGGCTGGTACGCCACCAGCAGCGAACTCAACACATTCTCTGCTCTCATCCAAAACTTCTACTCCCAACAAGGCGAAGGCACCTGGCCCCACCCCGCCGTGCATCTCACCTGCGCTACAGTCCCTGGCAAAGACGTCGAAGTGCGCGCCTACATCAGCGCTCCCATCGGCGTCACCCCCGAACGCGCAGCAGACAGCTGCAGCTTCATCCCCGTGCCGCACGAAGTACGGTACGGCGAGGCAGAGAAGAGCGGGCTCGAAGCCATCAGCGCAGCAAAGGACAAAGAAGACCGGACACTCGCCCTCGCGACCGACGTGGAAGGACTAGAGCGCAACATCGAGCTCGTCCTCGGTATGCTCGACCGAGTAAGCAACTACGTCTCCAACGTGCTAGACGAAGAAGCCGAACCCAGCGGCGCCCTGGGCCAATTCCTCATGAACACCCTTTCCCTCGCTCCCAAAGTCGACCCGCAAGACATTGAGCGGGATTTGTACGTGTTGCTCCCCCTTTCTATTGGATGTAAGCTAATTCTCCCAGCAACAACCACATCCAAGACGTCCTCCTCGTATCCTACCTCGCCAACACAATCCGCACACAAATCGACCTCTCAAATCGTCTCGCGACGGCAGCACTCACGCTCGGCCCGTCGAGAGGCTCAGGGGACAGCCAGCAGCAGAATGGAGAAGGGAAAGAGGGCCAGCAAAGGGGAGGCCAGAACCGTCGTCAAGGAGGCCGGGCTCAGAACCGGCCGATTGAATTGTAGGTCTCCGTGGGAGAAGCTGCGCCGCCTGGCGAAGGCGACGCGATTACTTCGGGTGCTTGTGTTATTGGGAAAAAGTTAGAGGCATAGGGGCTTGGTAGATAGGGCACCATGGCGTGGAAATGCTGGTATTCCGGTAGCGGCATCACGAGGAAGGGTGATGGGTGAAATGATATTCTGTCTGAAAGCATCGATAATGCTGGCCTTTTGTACTGTCTCGTCGTGACTGTCATGCCCGGTCACTGCTGCCCTGATCCACGGGAAGCAGCCTGCACACAATCCTTGACGTTTCCCGAACTCTTGATGCCCCGAACGCCATGCTAATCGATATCCTTACGACCATGCAATGCGAGGCCTCCCCTGCCTCCCTGATCTATGCAGCACACACCCTGCTTCTCGGCCTCCTCAACGTAGATCCCACCCTCTCAATCACCAACCCTTAAAAAACAACCTACTCAACCCTCTTCTTCTTCCTCCCCCTCCTCTTCTTCCCCTCCCCATCCTCCCCCTCCACCAACTCCCCCAACCCCCTCTTCCCCCCCTGCGCCCCCATCTCATCAAACTGGAACGCGCGCCTACTCTCCGTCAACTCCCTCTGCTTTGCGAAAATCTCCGCCACGCGCCCCAGCTTCTTCCCGTCGCGGCGCAGCACCCATTTGAAGTCGTCGACTTTGATCTTTTGGCGGCGCGAGTAGGACGCAGAGAGGGCCGCGATGTGGCATGTTTCGATGATGAAGTCGGTGAGGATCTCGTCGAGGAGGCTGGCGGTGGTGGGCAGGACGGTCGGGGAGGGGTGGAAGGAGAGGAGGAGGGCTTCGACTGGGGTTGTCAGCGGGTGGGCGGGGGGCAAGGGAGGGGAGGGAGGGGAGGAGGAGGGAGGGGAGGAGGAGGGAGGGGAGGAGGAGGGAGGGGAGGAGGAGGGAGGGATTGAAGGTAGGGGGAGGGGAGGGGACGTACTGTCTTGAGTGGGGAATTGTTGGCCTTTTTGGCGGACGCGCATTCGTGGTTCGGCCATGGTGGGTGGGTTTGAGGTGACTGCGGTTTGAGGTTATGAGTGAGGCCGCGGTGAACGCATGCAGCAATCCTCGCGCACAGACAAGCCTGATCAATAGGCTGGAAAGTCGAGGTGGAATGTCGCTCGCGACGTATTTATGGTGGTCGGGAATCGCGCAGGTGAGAGAAGTGTCAAAGAAGAATGATAGAGGTTCAGAAGCACGTGGAGCACGCCAAGACATCACCTCGCGGCCTGCCTCACCCCCCGACGCTATTCTCGCCATCAGTCCTCTCTCTGAAGCTGTCCACATCAAATTCAATCAAGATCATCTGGAAGAGCTGGAGAAATGGTAGATATTGCCCACGTCAAATATGAAAACGAAACTAACATCCCCCAGTCCGCCCTCTTCAACTTCCAATCCCTCCTCCTGGTCATCCTCCTCTTCATCTGCACATGTGCCTACACGCATTATGTCTTCCCTCGAATCATGGACAGTCACAAGGATGGGTGAGTCTTGCTCTCTTTGCATCAGTCACGAAGCGATTCGATACATCTCGTCAGCAAGGCAATCGGATTCGGCATGGTAGCTAACACGTGATAGCGTGATGGGTATATTTTGGCGGGCGGCGAGGGTTGGTGAGCGATTGAGTCCGTATGTCAGTCTGTGCTGTGTCGCCATGGCTGTAAGTGCTCTTGACTTTGGGTATTTCTCGAGTGCTGATGGATGGGCGCAGGTCTCCCTCCTCATCGGCCAGTAGGCAACGTGTACGCAGTGCAGGTGGCCACAATTCACGGCCTCTCAATACACGATCAGAGCAGGAGCTCAACGCAGTCACTCTGGTTTTGTCAAAGCATCAGCGCGGCGTTCAGGTCACTTGGGTCAGAAACAGAAAGTAGAACCAAAATCGAGGGAAGAGTCAATTACAATCTATCTATCTCTGCGTTCCCAAGCCCAAGGCACCCGAGAAGAACTGCTCGGTGTAACCCCTGCTCGTTATCCCAATCTGTAGTCATGACAGGGTTGAAGCTAGAAGATAATACTACAATTTAATCGCTTCGTCATACGCATGTGCTTATCCGTCCTTACTTCTCCCGCCTTCCAAACTTGCTTCTTGACCTGGAGGGGCTGCCGGCATCTCGAATGTTGGTGTCATCCTGCATTGATCCACGAGAGCGGATGATTACACCGTGACCATCATGGTCGTCATCGACCTCGACGTCGAGATCCATGGCATCCCCGCAGCCACTGTGAATGCGGATGGGCTCAGTGGCGGCGATGACAGAGCCAGTCTCTTCGGGATCAGAGACAGGATCGTCCTCATGGTCACTGACGAGACCAGGGTTGCTGTCTGCAGTATGTGGGCTAAGCTCGTTCTCCTGAGGAGATTCTGGGATCTCATCAGATGACATGGAAGCTGTAGACAAAGGTGTAGACAAAGGAGCGGGTCGAGGACGATTGCCGGACTGGTGGAAGGCTTTGCGGGATCCGGGGCGGTCTAGCTTGCCGCTGAAGGTACGAGCACCGGTGACAGGCTCGACAGGAGTGCTGGTGCCTTGACTGTCCTCGACCTCTTCGAATGACTCAGGGCCGAGGTCGATCTTCTCTCCAAGCTTAGCAATGATGGCGGCGAGATTAACGCCGACACCGCGCTTAGCGAGATGGGATGACAAGAACGGAGCAGCAGCGGATGAGACAACATTAGCAGGTCTGGGCAGCTGGCTGGCAGGGGGCGCAGGTTTGCTGTTGAGCTCTTGAACATAGGCCAGGCGTTGACGTTTCCATGTTGGTCGCGGAATGAATTCTTGGTTGAGAGCGTGAACCTTGGTAGTGGTTGGAACAACAGGGGCAGGGACGGCGGCAGGCGTCGGCTTGGGCGCAGGCGTACGGACAGTAGTTCCGACAGGTGGAGGAGCAGTTGCGGCGAGGTCAGCTTCGTGGGCTTCCAGAAGATGACCGCAGTCCTGAGCAGCAGCTTCGTGACTCTTGTAATCGATCTTGTGTGCTATACGACAGTGATTCAAGAAACCTTGGACGCTGCTAAAGTCGCTGCGGTGACACTTGGTGCAGACCAGCTTGACGAATTGGTTGTCGGACATCCGTTTGAGTACCAGCGGACCACCTTTGTTGCGGGAAGGAGCTTGGGCCACTGGAGCTTGAGGAGAGAAGCTAATGGACTCCCGGTTGAGGCGGCTCTTCACCGGCTTTGCCCAAGAAGCACCAGTGTTCCTCGTCGAGCGATCACCGCGAATGGTAGAGTAGGGATCGTGTGTAGGGGTCTGCACAACTGAGACAGAGTCGAAAGTTGAATCAGGAATGAGCCATGAAGAGTAGTGCTTGCTGTACGGGCCGTCCACGACACCCCAAGGAGCCGGTGCAGCGGGTTGTGTAAAGCCAGAAGCTGCGCGAAGAGATGGTCCAGTGCCAGTTGAGACGTCTGCAGAGATATCTTGTCCAGGGTATGGAATGATTTCGCAGCGCCGGAGCTGCTCAAGAGCCACTTGACACTTGGCGAGCTCCTGCTCGATCGTCCGCACTTCCCGATGTTTGAGGAGGATCTCCAGGTTGAACTGTTCCACGATCGTCTGCTGCAGAGGTGAGAGATCAGAGGCCACAAGAGCTGTGAGAGGAGCTCCGTCGTCCATCTTGCCCTGAGCAGAGGGCTCTACTGTCTCGTGCTTCTTGGTATCCAGACTGTAGACATTCCCCGGTGGCACCTGCCTCAGGCTGTCGTTGCCTTGCGACTTCAGCTGCAGCGAATCCGTCTCGCATGGTCGTTTCCTCTTGACATCTTGCAAAAAGTCTGGGCTATCCGACCTCTTACGTTTGAGCTTATTGAAGATGGGAATGTCGATGGGAGAAGGACGCATTTTCTGCAACAGTACATCTTGTTTTTCGCCGCCTAGAGGCTCTGAACACCAGGGCAGGCGGAATATACTTTGCATAGCGGGATGTAGATCCAGTCATCTGCAGCAGGCAGACGATTAATTTAGTGATACAGTTGCGCCGGAAGTATCGGACGGCGCAAAAGTGGTGGTACAGGTAGTGAAGAATGGATTACAAATCGTATAGAAGGTGTCGTCAAGGTCGTGGAAGGAGGTGGAATAGAGATAGTGTTACAGAGAGGGAAGGGCCGATAGAATAAGGCAAGGAGGTGGTCGTTGGTTGTGGTCAGGCCGCTATGACCTTGGGCAGTCGCAAAACACGGAGATCAACTCTGTGTTTCGTTTGGAGGTCGAAAGAAGAAAGACAAAAGAGACTGACGAGGTAGACGCTGAACGCGAACAAGGGGTAAACCAAAAGGATATGCGAGGTACGAGGGAGTGGTGATTGAGAGGTGGAAGCAAAAAGCAAGTCGTCGTCGCGGTACCGGATCCGACAAACGCGCGACACTTTTTTGGGGCGAGATGCAAGATTTGGGGGAGAGGAAGGGGGGGATTTGGGAGGGAGGAAGAGACGTGGAAGCCGGGCTTGAGCTGGCATGAGCTGTGTCTCGGGGGCGATCAAACGGACTCTCTGGCGCCTTTCCTGTTTGGACACATCTCATCCCTGATAGCTGCAGCGGGCGACGGGGCTGATTGGCGTCTGATTGGCTGCATACAAAGTCGTGCCGCAGAATGGTGCAGATCTACGCATGCCTGATGATGCGTGTCGTCTCCTTCCAGAATACGCCATTTGCGCCCTCCACAAGGATTCAGCCTCATTTCAGGGGCTCTGAACTTCTGTAGAGAGTAGCTGGGGAGACTGGTCGATGGTGTTTTCGCAAGCTCGTCGACGCGGAATGCTGAGGCAGTCGCAATCTTACGCTCAAAAGATGATACGTGGCGATCGATAGCTGAAATGATACGTCAGATTAAGAATCAGCTGGCCCGAAAAAAAAATAGGCCAAACGTGGAATTGTGGGTGTCGCAATCCTGAGCCTGTTGTAGCTTCTGTCCCATCACATGCCAGCAACACTTTTCTACACGAGTCATGTCCAAGATGCGCGCTATACCAATTTGCCTTGATGTGCCTCATTTCGACATGAGGCTGAGGCTCTTCAATTTTGCATAGATCACGTGATGAAAATTTCCAAAAATTCAAGTGACGACTTTCGATTGTCATTACGTATACAGACTTGCTTCCACTACTTCTCCATCATCTACAAAGCCAATGCGAGGGCAATGGCACCCAGGACACCACCGACGGCAAGGTTGGAGCCAGCGTTGGTGGTCTGCTGGGCAGGACGACTGCTGGTGCTGGACATACCGCTCGAGGTGGCGGATCCGCCGGTCATGGAGCCTCCAGTCGACGTTCCGTTAGTCATGGTGCCGTTTGAGTTGGCCATGGTGGCGTTAACTGGCTTTGGCTGTGCCATGTAGGAGTCGCAGGTGGCATTGGGCGAAAGCGGGCAGCTCTCGGCAATGCAAATGGACTGAAGCTGAGCGCCCTGAGCAGGGACAACAGCGGTAGGTGGTGCACACCTGACGTTAAAGACAGAGTTGAGGGCTGTTCCGACAGCAGTAACATCCTCCTCAGTCACGCCGAAAGAAGCCGCCGAGAGACCGACCTGCTGGTTGAAATATCCGACCTCGTTTTCGTCGAGGTCCATGAACTTGTGGACCTCGTACTGGGAGCCGGCGCCGTTGTAGGCCTCGTAACCCTCCATCCCGTACTGGGAGCACATCAAGAGCGATCCGAAGTAGGAGTAAAGGTGAGTGAAGAGGGTGAACTGGTTGGACTGCTCGCTGTTGGCGGCCTTGCCCATGAGGAGAGCCTCGGGGCCACCACCGTCGAGGAAGTTGACTGACACACCGGACGAGCCTCCACGGTTGGTGCTGTTCAATGCGCCGGTGAAGTAAACACCGAGGTTGATCTCCTGTCCATTGAAGGTGCCTGGGGTGGCGATACCGTTGACTTTGGGAGTAGAGGTCTGGTTACCAGTGCCAGCCCGATTCACGACAGCGCTGACGAGCGCGTACTGGTTGGCGCCAGTATTCTCGCCGAAAAGAGCGGCTGTGTAGTAGTCGCAGATGGAAGTGTTGGTAGGTCTCTGGGCAGAGCCCATGGCTGCAAGAGCCAAGATGGGGATCGAAGAGCGATGCATGGTGGATGTGTAAAGAGTGTATGTGTTTGATTGAGTATCAGGACAGGTGAGGGGCGAAGAATGCACGAATGCTGACCGGATCTCTTTACCTTCATGTACTGCCCTCATGACATGGGTATCAAGCCCCCTCGATCGTCACCACGTTGGCGTTGAGACATTACATTCACGGCAAACAACCCCATGTTGTCGATGCCACCAATGGGAGATGAGGTGTTAGTCGTACGATGGTCGCGGACTGCAACAACCGGCTCAGGAATGCAAATCCCTTTGATTCGGGGCATGACTTTAGTAAGGAGAGCGGCCTATTTCGATCTAGTCTCTCCGGCTCTGTTCAGTACCGACTGTAGATCGAGTGTCTCGACTTGGTAGGAGGCGCCGTTCTGCTTCCCCGGAATGAGCTCTATCCGCCAGAGAAGTGAGACATGACAACCATACGTAATACAATCGTCTGTGGTTGGATGGAGAATACCGATCGTGTAAGACCAGATTGGTCCATCATGATTGGCCTGAGCAAGGGGTAAATGGCACTGATGGTACAAACATTCATGCTTTGAGGCCGTTTGATGCGAATGTTACAGTCCGGTACGTGCGGCAAGTTGTTGTGTTAGCGATGCACCGGGTCATCTCGTGAGCTTCTCCGGGCCGAGTTTTGCTGCTGCATTCCTTACTCATCCTTGACGGATGCCATCAGCAATCTTGTATCCGCCCTCGATATTAGGCAGATTCGGGGAGGGAAGATGAGGTATTGACAACGATGCAGGAACGGTGGTGAGCCGCAACCCCAATTGTCTCAACATTCGGTCAAAGCTCTTTCCGAACCAAAATATTTCAATGACGTCGTTCTTTGGACATTTCCGGTGGACCTCCTCCGCTCAGGTCCATCTCTCGATGCTATTTGGTAGGGTACAAGTTGATCAGTACGGCAAAGTCGATATCGAAGTGGTTGTCCACGAACATAGGCCATGCTTTGGTCGATTGTAACACAGCTAAGTATTGACAAGTGGCTAGTGCTGACTAGCGTCTTGAAAGAGTCGGCTGGTGGGCTGGCACTCAGCTGAGAGATGGCAAACCCATCCCATCCCTATGTGTCAATCAGCACTCAAATTCTGCGGCACGGCATCTAATTATGGAGACCGCGGGCTTGTCGTTGGTATGCAACATCCTACAATTGATGAAGGTGAGCAAATCGGTGGTCGAAACTTGTCACGAGATCTATCGAGGCACTGCTGCAGGCAAGGATCTTGTTGCAGGCACAAAAGATCTGCAAACCACGATCAAGGTCCTGGAGGATGGTCTAGATACTGCAAATGATGAACCACTCTCAAAGGACGATGAAATCCTTCTGCAGCAATGCAGAGCTATTCAGGAGCAAGCGAGGCTCCTGCAAATGGAAGCATCCAAGTATGAAGTTGCGCAGGACCAGTCTTCCACGACAAGAACAATCAAGAGTCTCTTTAAGGGGACCAAATACGTCGCTCGCGGAAAGGACAAGATCTCCGAGCTTTCCAAGACACTAGAGCGACAGGAGATCCACCTCAACACTCAGCTCAATGTTCGCATCAGGTACGTTGTAATAATTATGAAAGACCAATACTCATTGCCTACCCAGCAATCGCCTCGATACTTCTGGGATAGCCCCAGATGCATCTAAGAGACAGGTGGATGAGATGTTGCACCCCTTCCGTCAGCTGTTGCACCAGCAAGAGACCTTAGAGGCCAAGAGCAAAGCACAGCAATTGCTGCGAGCCCGGGCTGAAGCCAAAGCCCACCTTCTCATGAGTCTTCGCTTTCCTAGAATTTATACAGACGAGATATGATCAGCAAAGCGCACGAGGCGACCTTCCGCTGGGTGTTCGACAGTAGTGTAGATCATTCATGGGACCCCTTTCCTTCTTGGCTCGCCGATGCCGAAGATCGAACACCATACTGGATATCTGGTAAACCCGGAGCTGGCAAAAGCACGCTCGTACAGTATATCGAGCGCCACTCGGATCTCAAGGCCGGGCTCAAGACCGCATTTCCCGCCTCTGATGTGCATATTGTATCGCATTACCTATGGCTTGCCGGCGCTACGATCAAGGAAAAGTCTGTCGAGGGCATACTCCGCTCTCTACTGTTCCAAGTGATCAAACACTACGATGACTGTGGCGATCTTGCAGGAGTTGTCGGAGGATCTGAGGATTGGACACCGAGACTGCTTCGGGATGCATTGATATCAAGTGTGGAGGCCTCTGGGAAAGCCTGGCTCATTATACTGGACGGTCTAGACGAAGCCGTAGACGATATGCGTGCGATCGTTGAGCTCGTTGATCAATTGTCGGCAATGCAACAGACGAAAGTGCTTGCAAGTGGTCGAACTCTGCAACCACTTGAGCGCTACTTCGAATCGTCAAAGAAGATGCGTGTCCAAGATCTTACCAAAGATGATATCCGAGCCTACTTGGAAGAGCGCCTTGGCAAGGTACTACCAGCCGATGATTATATCACTAGAAAGGATTATCGCCGCTTAGTGGAAGCCGGTGTCTCACAATCACAGGGCGTCTTTCTTTGGGTGAAGGTTGCCACGAATGCCGTTCTTGAGGCTATCGAGTACCGCGAGCCTGTAAAAGATATCCACAAACTCCTTCAGGAGCTTCCCTCTGATCTCGATGCCATGTTTGCCATCATGCTCTCTCGACTTGGTCCACGCAATGAGGCGCAAGCTCTCATATATTTCCAACTCATGCTGTCAGCCGACCAAACCACAGGTGATCTGAACCTGATCCAACTCGCGGCGATGGACCTGATTTGCCCAGACTTAAGGGGACCAAGCCCCACCCTCCTTACTTCGGCACAAGTTATCGAACACACGAATGCCGTACGATCATTCGCTACTGGTAGATGCGGTAATTTCGTGGAAGTCACCACTGGACGTCACAGCTTGACCGAGGAGCTGACATTTGTGCATCGTACCGCCCACGACTTTCTTAGAGGCTACTTCTCATCATCTGGTTGCAAGTTCAGTTCTCTCGATGCTAGGTTCCTGCTAGCAGAGGCTCAAGTGCATCTTGTACGAATTGCGGATGACGACTGCAGGATCATGGGTGCAGTAGCGGGGTATCGTCAGGTATATGCTCTATTATTCATGAG
This sequence comes from Elsinoe ampelina, assembly GCA_005959805.1. Taxonomy (NCBI): domain Eukaryota; kingdom Fungi; phylum Ascomycota; class Dothideomycetes; order Myriangiales; family Elsinoaceae; genus Elsinoe; species Elsinoe ampelina. Next base: position 712,270 of record SMYM01000010.1, read on the forward strand.
TGGCATCACCGAGGATCCTCAACGACGACTTGAGACTACATGGAATGATATCGCACAGTCTTCACATCATCTCATGCAGCGATGGAACCAACGTCTTGGCTTGGACTTGAAGCTACAGTCATGGCCACAATCCATGCGTCACATGGGATTTATAACCTGCCACTTTGATGATGGATGGCAGATCTTGCAAGATCCAGATCGGGTTCAGAAGCTCTTGGCGAACCGTTACTTCTACCAGAAATGTCACTTGCCGCGGGACATTGCCCTCGACTCGACAGGCGCGGCATGTGGTATCCTCCTTGATCACGTGAGCCAACAAGCTGTGACCACGGCATCAATAGAAGAGCTCACGTATCAGGCGTTTTGTTGCCTTGGATGGGAACCCCTTGACAACGAGCTACAGCAGATCTCGACCAATCGTCGACACTTTCCCGGGCTATTAGTTGAATCATTGTCCAAATTGATGCAAGCAGGTGCTCTCATAGATCTTCCTCGTGGTCACGTAGTACATACACTAGAAGACATGTATGGCCACAGACAGTACCATTACGATAGCTACTGGGATCATGACAGCCTCTGGAAAACGTTCGTCGTCAACACCACAATCTTCTCGTCCCGAGATGGACGACACGAACTCGATCTGGTGGAGGGAAGCACGCAAATGCTCGACATGCTCGACCTCTTCAAATTGTTCGTTGCACATGGCGCAGCTATCTCGGGCACCGGCTTCACCGTGGATATGCAACCGCAAACTGAACCTTTCCGCACCGGACACCTTCGTTTCGCCTGCAACCTCTCCGCTACGTTCTGCCGGCGAGCATCTCATAACAGAGCGTGGACACAAATCGCGACATACGTGTGGGAAATGGATCCAAGAATCGATGTACATCCTCTGGGTTTCGAGTACTACATGTTCGACGCCCCGCTGAACCTTGGCGAACTCATTCTCTCCGACACGCACCACCTCATCGAGGGACCGCTCGACGCATTCGCGAACCTGACAGAACAACCGTGGTGTCCCTACCAGCCGGCGCACGAAGAGGCGTCCCGAGTAAAAACAATGCTGGATCACGTCTGGAAAGTCTGCCAGGACCAGGCCAACGAGATCAAAGCGAAGATCATCGCTCACGAGATCAAATGGGCTGGCGATCCTATCCAAGGCCCATCGCACGAGGCCGGCTTCGTCACCCACTTTGAGTATGAAGGCTTGCAATGGGAGTGGCGGAACGACAGGAATTTGGATCCAGATACACTGCTTGTCCCTGGAGTACGCAGGATCGATGGCATTGAGGGGCTGTCTGAGGAAGATTCCCGGTTGCGCCGTGGTACAAGGAGATGGTCGAGAAAAGCCTGTTGCCGGAGGAGGACCTGGACTAGGCTGTCGTGCAAAGTCCACTTTCGAAGCGCGAGGTCTCGAAATCTTCCAAATCCTCACCACACACGACCAGGAAGTCCTATCCGTCCGGTCTAGAAGTATCGCAGGGCTCGCTCGTGTGCATCAGTGGGTGGCCGGCCCGTACTTGATAGTGTTCATTTCCTGCTCGAGCGGCACCAGGACATTCTCTTCCACGCTCTTCGCGAAAGCTGGATCTGCAAGGCTGGCTCTCGGTTCCCAGAAGCACTTCAGACAGTACTCGATCGCTCGACCGAACGCATACTGGGAGATGCCATCTGTCGGATCTTGTGATAGGTATCGTCTGGCGGCGACCATGTACGACATCTCGTTCGGTTGGCCATTCGGGCCAAGGTCAGCGGGCTCGACGAAGTCCTCGATGGGAACGCCTTCGCAGACTTCGAGAAGCATGATCCCCAGAGCAGCGATTTTGGATGAGTCGGTTATCTCTCTACTGGGTGTGGTGGCTCTCGTAGTCTGTATTTCGTGCTCGCGGACGAGATACGGGTGAGCCACATCGGCAACAAGCCCGAACCTTGGTCGGTTCTGCTTCGCTCGTAGGAAGACGATGCTCGCTTTGTCCCAGCTCCGCTTGAGCCATGATGTGTGGCTTAGTTGGAGAAGCGCCACGGTAAGAGAGATGGCTAGATGGTATCGTTCGAGTTGTCGAAGGCTTCCCAGCTGCTTTGCGAGGATCTGCTGCAGAGTGACCTCTTCGTTCACGTAGGTGATCTGTCGTTGTGCGTCGTAGCCGCCACGGAGACGGCCATGATCATCGATGCAGAAGCCTACGCAGGTGTGGCAGCTTGTCTGGAGCTCGGAGCAAATATCTGTTATGACTTGCAGTTTTGCAGGATCGTGATATGGCGCTACTATCGTCGATGGAATTGGCTGCGGTGGCGAGATGCTGAATTGGACCATGGTACTGCAAGTATCAGCGCATGGCTGCATGTGGAACTATCAAATGTACTTACTTTGCTGGTGGGATGGGACTAGCAGCCTCAGCAAGTCGGATTTCGAGGTCCAACCACTTGTTCAGAGACGGACCGGGTGTCTGTGAGACCGAGAGCCCGAAACAGCTCACATCACAAGTCTGAGGTTTTGCGGCCATTGCCTGCCACCCTGGATCTCCTCTCTTAACCTTCTTGGTGAACTTCTGCTCAAGCAACAACCCGGCTGAATGAGATGTATGGGCGGAGCAGAATGTGTTCGAAAGAGCGCTATGTAGCCTTTCTGCATTCGTCCGAACAGTCTCGACATGGAGTACGATCTTGGAATGTCGATGATGGCTGGACAAAGAATCCGCTTCCGCCATGTGCATTCTGTCTGCCTTGTCCTGGAAGCTGTCTAGGAAGTCAATGTTCTCTTTCAACTCATCTGAGAGCTTGCTGAGCCTGCGCTTGCTCATAGTGAATCTGATGGCTCGAGAGAATTGGAAGTCCTGGGTCTTTCCGGAAACCCTGACCGGTCCATGTTGACTGACTAGCGCTTTCAGTCCTTCCCGTTTGAGATCCTGGAGACCATGAATGTTTTCCAACTTTGTTGCGATCAAAGAAACAATCCTCTCAATGTCCCGAATGGTTAGCATGTATGGTGCGTAGCGTCCTTCAAGATGGTCCTTGAGTGACTGGGCTATCTCCGCATCTTGCCACAATTGACTTTGCGTGTTATCTAGCATGTCCTGGCGCTCTGATGCCTCTGTAATCGGTCTCAATAGGACTTCTAGAGACTGCTCGAAGGAGTCGAGCAAGTTCCTGAGCCTTCTGATAATTCGTCCAAGCTCTCCCTGAAACCTAAAGAACGCAGTGGTTGAGTCTACTACCTCGTCGTAATGCTCCAATGCCGAAATCAATAACGGTATGGCCGCAAGGACGAGGCCGGCCACTTCAATTCCAGACATGATAAGATGATGCCTTGAGTAGTCAACTCAGGCGACAAGCGGCTGGCTGGCGAGTGCTGCGACCCAGTTCCGGGGCCTACCTTCACAGCAATCTCTGTGACGTCTCTGTTCAGAGACAGGTCAATGACCTCCTCCACATTGCTCGGTACAATTCCAAGGGCTCGAATCCTTAGAAGGTGCCGAGCAGAAGCGATGAGTGCGATTTCGTGGTGGGCCTCAGGATGCCCCTCCTTCAGCTGGGAGATCAACCAATCACAATCTGGCACGTCGCCAGCACTCTTGCCTTTTTCCTGTTTGTGATCCCCAATGCTGTCTCCATGATACGGCTGCGCCGCGATGTACCATTGGTACAAAGCATTCATCGTGGTTGTTGACGATTACTGACAGCGAGGACGGCGAGAATTCAGTCACGACGCCGTGAAACACTCAACAGTATCGTTTCGCCACTGCGACATCCTTCGGCGATTTCAAGGATGGCACTTCGATGCGCAAAGTGCGTAAGAATCTCATAATGAACTATCTGATGCAAGCCGAGGGTGATCCCGCTTCTCGTGATCCTCGAGTCACGAAGCGGCAAACACTGAGACAAGTGAAATCCGAGTCTCCAGTATCAGCGGTTTTGGATCCGATTCAGCAGGCAGTCGAAGCTTCCGTCCGGACTATTCCTATTGACGCTCCGTCGAAGGCCAAGGCCACGGTCGAATGGCCGATAGCCAATGCTGGTATGAGCTGTGATGGTGCCTTCGCACAGATTACGGCACTGCAGGTCTCTAGCGAGATGTCGGAGGACAATTCCGCCCCCTTTGAGCAGCTAGAGTGGGAGAGAGGCAGGTTCAGACTCTGGTCTGGCAACTTGGGAGCGTTACAAGCGGGTCCGAGCTCTCTCGATGCCAGGCTTTCAGAAGCACCTGGGACAAGAGCTGCGATCCTCCGAAGCCTGGGTGATCTCTATCGGGCACTCGCCAGCTGTGTAGAGATTCTCTCTGGTATTCGAGACCCACTAGAAAAGGCGTTCAGGTCAACAGATTACATGGACGATACATCGACGTCGGAGGAGGAGTCGCAGGCAGAGGAATCGATTGGAGAACTCGAAATGCATATGAAGACGATCAGAGACATTCTTGGTGATCTGTACCGCCTCTCCTTCAAGATCCGACGAAGTGGCGGCCGAGCCCACATGTCCACCAAAGCCAAGCAGTATAAGGACATGGACTCTGCATTGAACCTTGACAAGCTAGCCTCATACACCGCTTTCGACAGAGGCTACGTGATCGATGCCTTGATCCAGATGCGGAAAGAGGCAAAGTCAGCGAGCAAAGCTGCCGTTGGCACAACAGCTAGTATCACTAGCGCAGACGATTTTCTGATCTCTCGATTGATTAGAACCATGGACCAAAGGCGGAGAATGCTCTCATATCGACGAAGACATGCAAGAAAGCTTGCAGAGCTTCCTCGTGGTAAGACCTTAGCGGATCCGACGAATAGATTAGAGCCGTCCCGACAAGAAAATGCTCCGGTACACTCGATGAGAAATCGCTCGGTGGCAGTCGAAAAGCTTCCTGTGGAGCCCATCGGGACCCTTGGGGGTTCACATATCTCGGGGACCAAGGCGACCACTGCGGCTGGAAACCTAGATGAACTGATTGACACGGACTCTGTCATCTCCTTTTCTTCATCGACCTTCTTGATGTCCCCGGAAGATGACGACTTACCGCCATCTCCTGTGAAGCGTGCGTCAGAGTTTCTATGCCCCTACTGCAACATAACCTGCCCTCGCCGCGATGGGACAGGAACGGCCTGGAAGCTGCACGTCGTTCAAGATATCCAACCATATATCTGTACCTATGAGGATTGTAAACACGAGACGCATTGTTTCGCCTCATCGAAGCAATGGCTGGAACACGAAAAGACCCAGCACCGCAAGATCTGGCAATGCTATCAACATGCTGAGGCATTTTACATGTCTTCTGATGCTCTGAGAAGACATCTCGAGAGTTCACATCAGTCGGACATGACACATCTTCAGCTCGAACAGCTTCTCACCGGTACTAGCTCATTTACAGTTGACACAAGATCAACTTGTCTGTTCTGCAATGCTGTTGGTCCATTCGTCGAAGGCCTGGAGAAACACATGGCTGCCCATATGATCCGATTTGCCCAATTCTCAATTCCCCGTGTCATCACCATTTCGGAAGATAATGAAGTTGGAGCAGAGGAACAAACATCAGTCGCAGCTCAGGGATTATATTCCGATGCCTCTGCGATAGTTGAAGGTTATAAGGCGAAAATGGACACAATCAAGTTCGCCTGGATTTGTGCAACGGAAAACGACTATGTCGTAGCAAGAGCCATGCTCGACGAATACGATCTGCAATACAACGGAGAATTACCGGCAGGTGGTGATTTATCACTCGGTCGAATTGGCGAGCAGGATATCGTGATCGCACAATGTCCTCCTGGTAAGTCTACAGGCGCCGTCGCTCGAGACATAGTCAATCTCTTTCCGAATATCGAGTCAGCGATTTCAGCCGGCATTGCTGGAGCACTTCCGACCCCGGCTATGGATGTTCGCCTCGGGGACGTAGTGATTGCATGCTCGAGCACGACCTCCACTGGCCTTGTGGAATGGCAGCGGGGTAAAGATCCCACCACTATTGGTAAGGACTACAAACTATTACCGCCTTCAACTTTGGCAGCTCTGTATACGATGCGAAGAAAAACAGAAGGTCACCAAGCTATCTTTGATCGAATCCTACAACAAGCACTAGATTCCGCAGAAGAGACCTTGATATCATCGAGTGAACGTCCAGACCCGAGGACCGATAAGCTCATCCATCCCTCTTTCCGTCATCCTGAACATTCACCGTCCTGCGAGACGTGTGCATCAGCTGCCGAGGTCCCCAGATCTGCTCGGACAGAGATCCTACCACATGCCCACCACGATGGCTTCGTTGCTAGCGGTAACTATGTAATCACATCCTCCGATGTTCGGGATGGATTACAAAAAGCGACAGGTGCGGTATGCGCTGACGATTATTCGTCCCTGGATATCATGCGCTATCTACCTTGCGTGGTCGTCCGAGGCATTAGCGATTATGCGGACTCTCACAAAACCAAGCTTTGGCAACCGTATGCCGGTCTTGCTGCCGCTGCCTATGTCAAGGAGCTCATACTCTCAATAGACGTATCGGACGCCGTATCGCAGGAAGAAGCGGCAGACTTTGTCACACCTCATTTGAGCCCGGTGATTGATGCCAGTGAGCCGGCTGCACAGGCTTCATCAGTCTCAGCTGCTTCAAGTGCTTCTGATAACGGGATTGTGTCGACTTCGGACGACGATGTCGGGCAGGATCTATTCTTTGGTCGTGGTACTACCAGGAATACTGGAGATCCACCAAAATTGTCACTTCTGGCACCGCAACATGATGAATCAATCCGCTGCCTATGGTGGTTCAAAAACTCGCCGTACGAGGAGTTCAAGGATGTACACAGGCACCGACATCCGTCGACCTGCCAGTGGGTCCTTGAAAATGACAAATTTCGGAGTTGGCTTCATGGATCATCGTCTAGCTTACTCTGGATCACAGCGAGATCTGGTGTCGGGAAGTCCGTGTTTGCGAGATCTCTGGTTGATCAGGACTTGATTGGAAAGATGCCAAGGGGTACCACAGTCTGTCACTTCTTCTTTGCCGATGCTGTTCTGCAGAACCACTTTGCAACTGCTTTGTGCGCAGTGCTCCACAAGTTGTACGACGGCCAACTTGACTTGATCGAGCATGCATTACCTCATTGGAGGGCACGGAAGGATGAATTGATGCACAATACAGATATACTGTGGAAAATCCTGCTCGACTCATGCGCCGACCCCCGAGCTCGACCCGTTATCTGCATTCTGGACGGGTTGCAAGCGTGTCGCGACCCAGACACCTCTCAGCTCTGTAGCTATCTGACCAAACTCAACGACCAGTCTCCATGGTGCAAAGGTTCTCTGAAAATCCTCGTAACAAGCCACTCTTTCCCGACAAATCTCAGTCAAATGCAGGCTTCCTCAAGGCCCATCTCAACTATATCTGACAAGGACGACACAGGGACGGTAGGCATTGAAGCAGATTTGAGTGCCGTGACCAAGGAAGAGATCGTCAAGCACGGAGCGGACATGGGATTGTCTAACAACGCGATGCTGCGAATTGGCCAGCAGCTCATGTCCAAAAGTGACGGCACATTCATGTGGCACAATCTTGCACTGGAGTGGCTTCGCAGAAATCTGGTATCAAGAATGGTTGATGAAGAGGTTCTGGTCGTCTTGTCCAGGCTGCCGAAAAGCATCCCATCATTCTACACGGAGACTCTGGCCATTATTCCACCCCCAAAGACACACATCTTCCGACCAATTTTCATGCTGGTCAGCGGAGCCTGCCAGACGCTCACGGCCTTCGAGCTCTTCGGGGCTCTGAGACTGTTCCCAGATGACCACGTCCGGGATGAAGTCGGACTGCTCGGGGCAAACTTCGGGCTGATCGACATGATCAAGAACGACTCCGGTGGTCTCCTCATTGTATCGGAAAGCGGAATACGCTTGTCCAGCCCCATGGTCAGGGATTGCCTGCTGGGTGAGACCAACCACACTAGCATCAAATTCGATGCACAAGACGTCGTTGACATGATGGCATTCCTCTGCCTGCGTTGCCTCCTTGTCTTTCAACCCGAAGGTCCTGCAAAGTTCAACTACTTTGTCTCTTACGCTACGCCTTATGCAGCACACCACATTGCTAAGATTCCGGCGATCTCGCAGCTGGACGTTTCTGCGTTGACGACACTGATTGGTGACCGTAGTGGGAATGGAGGATTGAAGAGAAGAGCCGAACTCATTCGGCTCGAGCAGGAAAGAATTGCCACCTCGCTCAAAGCCACGGATTTCCACCCTGGTAGTTGGGAATTGGAAGTTACTGACCTGGACGAGATAAAATGAAGGATGAATTAAGAGATCCGCTTCGAGGATTGGCTTCTGAGCATGCGGTACTCAGCGATGGATGTACGGGTCCACGCTAATGAGGCGCTAAGGTCAATCATCTCACGTATTCAAGACATCCTAATGCTTTGTACATAGATGTCAAGATATCCTAATGGCTTGTCCACAGATCGGAGAATATACTATCATAAAAGTACATTGAGAGTCAGCAATAGCCGAGGTTACTCAGACTGGCGACAGCGTACCGTCAATCATGATACGTATCAGACTCCCCTTCTGCTTCTGCGTAATCCATGACACAATACTAGTTCAGCGACGACTGCGCATCGTGATAGTACGCTGTTTCATCTACTTTGTAGCATGTATGAGAGACTCAGCCTCAGCTGAAAGAGGCATCTGCTGTGCCCCAAAGTCTTTAGCCGCTGGGATTCCAGCCTGTGTTCGATCTGTTGCAGAATGGCACGAACATTTTCTTCTTTTCTTCTACATCTGTAAAATCCCACGTTCAATATGGGAAATTCTCAGGCCGACTCAGCGTTCGTACGTATGCTGCCTCCGGAGATCCGCCACATGATATACCTGGAATTGTGGCGAATGACTGGCCTCCGACAGCACATTATCTGGCATGGCCCGGAGGACTCGGCACACTTCTGTCGCTGGCCATGTTCGACGCAATATCAACGAAACGATCCAGTCCAGGAGGAGCTGGAGCAAATCAGACAGGAGCTGGGCATCCCGTTGGGTGAACGAATCTTTGGTGACAAGCACCCGCGGCTGACGCCGCTGTGCCGCCGTATGCAGTCACCCTGGTTGAACCACGGGAATTGTGGAGAAGATGTGTTCACTAAGTATGGCGAGAAAGCGATAGTTGGGATGACTTCTTTCACGAGCTGCTGGAAGCCGGATCAGCCAGCTCATCTTCGGGAACTCGTCACCGCTGCTTACATGCCGATGCTGCTGTGCTGCAAACTCATGTAAGGTGAGAATCATGTTCGCAGACCATCAGTCCTCTAACGTCCTGTAGCTCTGCAGAGTGTCTCCGGTCTATCTATGGAGAAACGACATTCATCTTCACCGATACCGTGAGCGTACAAATGTTTCTCGGACATTGCGCACTGCATCCGATCATGGCAGAATGGCCTAAGATAGGCATGCCACCTCCTGCGTTCTTTCAACACGTCCGCAAGCTTGAGATCTCCCTCACACCTGAATTCCCCGTAGAGATCATATGTGCTAACTTTGATCTCCCTGGTTTGAAACATCGTCATGATGCCTGGGACTTCCACTGGCTAAGGCTAGACTCCTTCAAGAGCTTGCAAAGTCTGAAAATCTGGATATCCACTCGTACAATCATGGGCGACATCGATTGCCACCCTGATATGAGAGGTATCAAGCAGCTGAATTTGGGGGATCTGAAACAAGTCTTTTCGTCCTTGTCCGAGGTACCAGAAGTGCTCATCAGCTGCCCATTGAGCTCAAAAATTGAGCCTAAGTCCGGTACAGTCGAGGCTCTATCGAGGCCGGGCTTCACCCTGTTCAAAAGAGGCAGCGGGGATCGCTTTCACCCATTTCTGGTACCCGTCCATGTGCGTGGGCAATTCGACGGGATGATATTGACCAGTGAACACGAGTAGGTCCTTCATCCGGATCTCGAAATACCACGAAAATGGACTGACGTACGCCAGGGAAGTGCGACTTGGTGGCTACAACGGTCTTCACAAGTTGATGCCGGACTTTTGAGTTCGATGCACATCTGATGACCGGAACTGACTGGAGAGCTCGACTACAATTGTATAAGATACACCACGCAGGGGATTGAAGCGCTTAAACTGAGGCGATGGAGTGACGTTCCTAAAGCTTCGACACCAAGCCTTGCTCAGACACCGCATACTTCTGACCATCTCTGTTCCTGAGCTGAAGGACGGCGGCAATTATGGCGTAAAGGTCCGGATTCCGCAGATCCTTGTTCTGCACATTGTTGTGCCACCCATAAGCCTGGCCGTTGAGGCTATCAGTCATGCCTCCAAAATAAGAGAGATGGAAAAACTACAACAATCAGTACGGGTCAGCCCTCCGACGACAGTTGCGACGCACCTCGTGGAACATGCAGCGCACAAAGGAAGCTTCAAGCAACCCGTCCACCGGCCGAATCGTGACTCCTCTTTCTCTCGAGAGGCGTCTGAACACGTCTCCTGCGTTTGAGGCCGCCACCTCGCTGAACAGCTTCTCGTTCCATGTACCTTGCTGGCTTTCGCGGTGCCATTTGACCAACAGCGGATGGAAAGTGATGCTTTGAGCCACCATAGCTCGCTCTCCTGGCGGCGGCAGCTTCGGGTTCTCCACGCTTTCAGGGTCAACCTGTGTCAGGGCTTGGATCTTCTGGCCTTCGATGCGATTCCAGTCTCCTAGATTCTTCTCCTGGTCAAGGAACGTTTGAAATGTATGCGGTGCTTGGTGTGGAGAACTCCGGACTACATCATAGACTCTTGAAACGAATCTGCGATCTTGGCTAACTGTGATCTCTGGCCTGCAGGCAATTATCTTGCAAGTTGTCAATGTCAGGCTCATGCAGCAAGGGGTGTCGAACTCACGAAATCCTGGTAGTGGGTGTTCAGCTTCTGGAGGTCTATCCATGCTTGGGAATCGGCGAATCTGCCAGCCGCATCGCCATCTCTTCCTATCGGCCCCTCAAGATCTGCGAACAGTTTGAACTTTTCTTGTCACTCGTCAGCAGTGATATATCAGAGTCGTAGCAGACTAACCGATAACTTGCTTTACAGCGGATCCGTATTCATCCTTTCCTAGCAGAGGCTCCAGATCTGATTTCGTAGCTCGATACAGTGGACTCAGCGCACCGATCGTTTGTCGGAGCTTGAGGTCGCCATTTTTCGCCCATGACTGAGTATCTTGCACGACTTGGATCATGAGCTGGGCCAGATCGTTGTCATCAGCGGTATCATCTTTTGTTCTGTCTAGGATACAGTCAGCAGACTGGGATTCTGGCAGTGGCGATCCACGAACAGCAGGACTTGTGCAATGTCCATTTGACCTTCGCTGCATGCACTACCAAGGAAGTGTTCAAGAAGACTAGAAGCAGGAAAGAGAAGAGCATGGCTGATAGAAAGTATACTGATCGGGTTCTCTGATGACTTACTAGGGGAACCTACCTTACTTGTACCTCGCAGTGGCGACTGCAGCATGCCCGATATCCTGACTGAAACGTCGATGCTCAAGTAGACAGCTTCTATGAATAGCCATTGGCATGCACAAGAAGCGTACATGCTCAGGCTGTGTCTCTATTACCGCCTGGCACAGCAGCTGAATTGTTCCCACACCGCCGTCATCGTATGGTTTGACCCGGTGAGTCACGCCTTGCATTCGTAGATGTTGAGGCTGAGGTGTTCAGGCGGTTTGGGTGCTGTAGACCGGAGTGAGGTCGTGGAGGTGGCACGGGAGCTGAACAGTGCCAAGAAGCTGCCTCGTTCCAGGGTGCCGTGTAGGAGTACACCGGTCTCGACGCGCCGCCGTCGACATTACTCCGCCATTTTGCACGGCCCATGTTGGGCGCTAAAGGTATCCTAGCATCATCGTAGTCCTATCGTTTCGTTACCTCCGGCTGCTGCAGGGTCGTGGGAGCTGCGCTAGCGTCCGGCTATTGACCGATGGCGGCCCCAGCTTCTGCCTCTGATCAGCGTCTAGTGTGTTGTATCAGTTTCGAGCATTGCGACAGGTGGCGAGTATCACATTCTCGAGTGAATAGCTATTCCTGGACGTACTTCGACGGCTGAGCATTAGACGGACAGTGAAGGCTTCCGGTGGAGTAGGTTCAGCTGCCATGTCAGCGCGCTTCGCAGTCATGTGGCATCTGAGCAGGAATAGAAGCAGCGGAGGAGTTAAGAGCCGTATCGTACCTCAATGCTATATGCCATACCGAGAACCAGTCAGTCTGCTCTCAAGTCAGCGCTGCCCTCATCCCTCACCCTCGTTCAATCAATTTTGTCTGACCTTTGGTGGCCTACCAGTCATGAGAGTCACCGTAGCATATACTGCGTTGGCTTTGGCACCACCTCTTGCTTATACCATGCGCCTTGAGCGGAGTCCTACACCTACAGTGACGCCCGGCGCCTCTCTCTTGCGTCGACAAGAACCAGAAAACACATTCCAAGGGTATCCTACTGAGACCGAGAAATGAATCAAAGTAATAGGAGACTGACAAGTGAGTCAGTGTCAAGACTGCTGCAATAGTACCAACAGAAGCTGGACAAATCGGCATCAATCCACCAGGTCCTGAGCCTACGTATGTATACCCACCAGTAAGGTTTCGTAAGCTGATATAACAGGCCCGCGAACATCCAGAATCATGTTCTTTACTTGTTCGAGGAGAACGGATCTAGCAAGGTAAAGGTCCTGAACACTTGCCAAGACCGGCTTTGCTAACATGCTCTGACAGTGGATTGGTCCAGATCCGTCGCACATAGCAGTGACCACTACTACCACAACCGGGAAAAGCGGCGAGGCTAGTCTCGCAACCATCACCAAAGGCGTCAGCGTCACCAAAAATGGTGCCGGCGGGCTTGATATCCTGCTCAGCCCTGCGGTGAAGAGCAAGCTGGAGGCGCTGGCCAAAGAAGCCACGCCATGTGCCGCAAAGAAGGCCTTTGTCAGATCCCGACATCACAAAAGACAAGCTCCCGCCTGCGGGCTCGCCGATTTTGTCCGCAAGGTCGGGGCTGACGAGGAGCTTCGCGGTAGTTTTGGTCATCCCTTTACTGACCAGGCGTGGCGTGAAGTTGATGAAGGGTATTCGGGTGACGATCCAGTCCAAGACCCTGGCTGGGAGGGTGATGGTGGTAGTCATGCTTCGGGCGAGGACGAAGGATACTTCTCGGACGACGAGGAAGGTTTCTTCGAAGGAGCTGCTGGTGCAGAAGCTGATGGAACGCTCGAAGCTGTCGTCTTCTCCTCGGCTGAAGAGGCTGCTGCTCTTGGAGCAGCTCTATCCGGAGATGCTGCCGCCGCGAATGCTGCAATTTGGGGTGGCGGCACTGTCACCGCAGGGTCTTTCCTGGCTTACATCTGGGCTCATCTCAGAGATGGCAAGGCCATTCCTTTTGCGAACCAGATACCAAAAGAGAGCATTCAAAAAGTCACCAAGACAAAAGTGGCGGCTACGACAAGCTCTGCATCGAGCTGTCCCACAGGTACTGGGCTTCCAGTGAGTCACACTGAACGAGCTATACCACGAAGCTGACAAATTCACAGCCCGGCTGCAGCCAAGAATGCAATCCCACAAGTACGACGGTACCCAACGCACAACCAACAGGTGTGGTGGACTGCATCTGCTCGGAAGGCAGCAACAGAGGTTGCCAATGCCTACCAGAGACCGAAGACCGGATCACGCTGTCAGATTCGGTGTTCAAGCAAGCCGTTCTCGCAGCTCTCGACAGCATCGATGCTGCGCCAAAAGAGTCGATCCTGGATTGTCCTCCAAATATCTCGAAGGTACCCAGCAAATTCTTTCTTGAGCAGACCTCGATCAAATTCTGCGCCCAGGTCATGGGGAGTCTGGATAGTGCGTGGGGTCCGAGAGCGTATGACATTCTTGGCGATGAGATCCCCTTGCTGAAGAAAGTCATGGCCAGCCAAGTTAGCGGCCGATCTCTCTTCAGACGGACACCACCGGAGAAGGCCGAATCCTTCCTTGACTATCGATTCCACCTGGCTTACGAACCAAAGGAAGGCGAATGCTCAGTACCCCGAGATGATCTCTGCAAGAATGCATGGGACAAGCTGGTCAAGAGCAAGTGTAAGCAGTCCATCCATTCTTACGATTTCGTGATGCTAACACAGCCACCAGGTGGTAGCAATCACGGCTCTCTCATGGATCGCATGTTTGTTGATGCGTCCATTGACGTCGGCTGCGCGAAGTTCTCCTGGCAGGTCGACAGTCTGCCGGCACCGTTGCCGAAGCCATCGTTCTCGCCACGCAGCTGTCATGCAGATTCCCATCACCGCGACGTCCAGGACAATGCACAGCTCCAATACTCCCAGATGGCTTGCCAGTATTATGAAGGGGCTGTGATGAAGGCAGGTGACAAAGAGCTCTACTTCGGGCCACCTGGGATCATGCCGGATAACCACCAGAACTTCAAGATCTCATGGGTCGAAGGGTGCGAAACCAGTGCGGCAGAGCAGAAATCTACGTTTCCAATCGAGGGCGATGCGTTGAATTGCACAACTTTAATGAGGGAGAATTATCAGCTTTGTGAGTCCATCAAAGCTATCCCCAACGTGTGTATAGTGCTGACGTAGCGTTTAACAGGTAACAATGGTGGTGCTGGAGGCTTTATCGATGCAGGATGTCTGCGATACGATTTTTATCCGACGTCAGATCCAGACGGGGTCATCGGTAAGGAGCCTAATGAATCGGGCGGGATTATCGGCAAAGATCCGTCACGATAGTTGGCCCGATAGTCACCGAGCAAAGCAGAGCGAGATGTAGCTGTTGAGGTCGGCCGGCAGAGAAGTCACGGCTGCTTAGCTAAGCACGCACGAGCACGTCACATGACCCAAAGCGGGTGTTGACTTGTGTGGGGGAGGAAAAAGGATTGATTACTGCCTGATCCACTAAACTGAGGTAGATTATAACTACATAAATACTTAACCTAATAAACTAAGAGATAGATAAATCAATAGAACTCCTAAGTAATAACAGATTAAGACACTAACTATTTAATTTAATTATAAATTAGTAGAGTAGTAGATAAGTATTTAGTTTAACCTTAGGATAAACTAAATTAGAGTCTTCTTAGCGCTCTAGCTTATGCCTTAGTTAACACACCCCTTTACTAAGTAGCTATAACTCTATAATAGCTAGTTAGTAGACTACTAACTTAAGGGATAGCTATTATAAGAAGGCCTTATACCTCCTAGGTAGTAATAATTTAGTAAATCTATTAGCTAAGGTGTCTACTAATAGTGTCTATATTACTAAGATAGAGCTAGATAGATCTCTAGCTAGATTAATCTCTTATCTTAGCTAGTAATAATAGATATTAACATAATAAAGATATATATTAAGCTTCTTAATTAGACTAGTAATAAGGCTAATTATTTACTAATTATTACACTAAATACTAATATACTTAAGGGGATAGATAGAGGCTATTAGTCTTCTCTACTATATAGCTTACTTAGTAGTCTCTATAAGAGTAAGTAATTTAGCCTCTATAGTTAATGTTATAACTATTAGTTACTTTATAGCCTTCTAGTTAATTAATTCTTAAAACATCTTAAAGAGATAGCTTTAAAGGCTCTTCCTTGTTAGGTAGCTACTAAAGCTAGTATCTAATAAAGCTTAAAAGATTAGTAGTAGTATTAAGCTATTAAAGGTAAGAGCTAAATTCTTAGTTTTATAGAGATATTAGATTACTCTATTTACTATCCTCTAGTAAGTTAGTAATAGGTTTATTAGATGCTCTAATAATCTAGAAGTAGCAAAGGCTATATTAGGCCTTATAATAACTACTATAAAGTTAATAGATTCTATCTTTTACTAATATAGGTAGATCTCTTATAGTAATACTTAGCCTTTATAAGGTTAGAGTATCTTAATTAGTAGTAGTATTAATACTAGCCTTATTAGTTCTATAATAAACTTGCTATATATCTATTGTATATACTAGGCTTAGCTAAGCTAGAGTCTCTTTATTAGTCTATCTCTTATAACTTAGATAGCTAGAAACTAGCTTAGATCTCTAAGCACCTTTATCTTATATTTAGTATAGAGAGCTATAATAATAGTATTAGCTTTCTCCTTATACTTCTTAAGATATATAATAGTAATATTATTTACAAAGAAGAAGATTATTACTTTAGGTATTATTTAGAGATATAGAGCCTTAGGGGCTTAAGTAAATCTAATACTCTTTAGAGTAGTAGTAAATTTAGTATACTAGAGAGCTAGGGCTTACTTTAGGCTATATAGTGCCTTATTAAGTAGCAGAATTATATCTAATAGAGTAATACTAGGATAGTCCTTTATAAGATCCTCTATAACTAGCTTAAATCTAGTAGAGATAGTATAGTAAGTAGTCTTATTAATAGGACTATTAATATAGGCATTAATAACATCTATCTAGATAGCCTTTATATCTTTATAAGTAAGTAATGCTATAAGCATTCTAAAGATCTTAGCTACTAGAGTTGCTATATAAGTCTTAGATTCTATTAATTAGAGATTATCTCTTATATAGACTTTTACTTTATACTTTATAACCTCTCCTTTGTTATTAACTTTATAAGTAAATACCTATATTAAAGAGATAGGCTTACTAGTAGCTTAAGCTACTAGTATAATAGTCTATATATATTTTAAGTATAAAGTAAGTAATTTAACCTTTATAGCCTCTTAAAATTACTTCTTATAAGAATAAGCCTTAAGTTCTTTAATATTAGCTAGTAGTAGTAGAAGATTATCTCTTAATTCTAGCTTAGGCTAAGTTAGTGTTATTAATAGATAAGTATTAAAGGCTTAGTAATATCTAGGAGCCTTATTAGTTTATATAAGAGTAGTAATATATACTTACCTTCTTAGTTTTCTTATTCTTCTTATTATAAGAATATATTTAGGAAGAAGGTTAGCTAACTTTATAGCAATTTTTAAAGAGAGTTACTTAGGCTAAGCTTTAACTACGTTACGAAATCCCTAACGCTAGGGAGCTACGTTAGACTACTTCTAAGCAACTAACTTAGTTTAACTTAGTTTAATGCAATCCCCTAGTTACCCCTAGGTCCTACTTAGAAGTAATATAGTTTTTCCCCGTAGAAATCTAAAAACCTCTAATACGTAGTAAACAGAGACGGCCTAATAGTAGATAGCGCACTACGTGTATCTCTTATCTTAGTTTAAGCGTTTCTTAGTTCGTAAAGTAATTAGTTTGTGTCTACTCTATAAGCTTAACAATATTAATTATAGAAACATCCTATTACGTAGCTTACCTCGTAGTATATATTATATATATCTATATATTATATAGACCTTATAATTCGTCTACTACGTCTAGAAAATTATGTAAGGTTACTAGAATATATATATTGCTTTACGTTCTACCTAACGCTACTCTTAATAACAATGTATATACTATCTTCTTATAATCTTATATCCTTATCTCTTAGTTCTATAAAAGCATCTCTATCTAGCGGATGTCTATCCTCCTTAATATCTAAGATACTACTGCTATGCTTTAGGCCGATTTAGTACTATAAGACTAGTTTACGTAGTAGGCCTCTAAACTTCTTATATGCGAAGGACAAAAAGTTTATCTACGTCTATGTATCTAAGAAATCCTTCTACTACGCCTTAACTACTAGTAAATCGCTATTAAGTTGTCCGTCTTAGGACGGTATAGCACATATATAATCGAGTAGCTCGGGTAGATGTCGCTATTAAGTCTATTAATCCTCGTATGTACTAACTATAACCTAACTTAGTTTAGTAGTAGTTAAAGTTACAACGAGGTTACTATCTATATTAGGCATCTACGCTAGCTATGCTTCTGTCGTAGAAGTCGCTATAGAGCAATTTAGTACTTCGCTCCTATACGTGAACTAAGTAGTACCTTAATACGCTATAATAGAGCGTTCGGCCTTAATTAGATACTCTTCTTGATCTATTAGTATTAAACTTAAGAAGCCGATAGGAGAATTAAGCTTACCTCTTAAAAGGTGCTCGGTAGAAGCATTTCGTACTAGTGCTATATAATAGCTATTACCTCTGCTATTAGGCCCGTTATTATATACCTAACTTCTCTATAAGTTAGTTTAAAGTTAGGTAGGCCGAACTAAAACGAGAAGGTATATATACACCTTTCCCTTGTATCTTCTCTATCTAATAGTCCCTCTATAGTATTAGCGTAAAGGGATATATTTAATACTACTACTACGACAGTAAGTCTATTTCTCTTAACGCACTTAGCAAAGCTAAGTTTTAGCTAACGAAGGATAAGAACCTATCTCGGGCTAATCTACACTAGGAAGTTATTCTAAATACTTAGTCGGACATAATTAAGTTCTAAAGGTTCTATACGTTTAAATACTAGCGTTCTCTTAGGTAAGTAGGACTTAACCCTGTCTACTTACTTAACTAAGAGTATATAAATTGTCGCTAGAAGGGAGAAAATAAGAAAGAGTATTAGTTCGTTAAAGTAATAGTAAGTACTAGCTATTATAGCTAAGCCTACACGTCTAATAAAGGCTACTTAGAAGGCTTTATATATTAAAGGACTCCTAAAGTGTTTACGCTACTATATATAAGTAATTAATTAATAAGTATATCTAGCGCGTACTAAATCGCTATCCTTGTATTAGTACTTTCTTTCCTCTAGTAGCCTACGTGCCTAATTCGGTAGCTCGCTATTCTCTAGCCCCTTAGCTAGCTATTCGTAGTAGAGTATCTTACTTACTATTCGTATAATGTTATTACAACTATAGTAGAGCGCCTCTCGGAGCTATACGTATATTAATAAGTAATTAGCTTTAGCTACGTAACTTACCTTACTAGCTATAACTATAGAAGGGTATTTGCCTATAGTCCTCTATAGATAAAGTACTAGTAGCTAGTTACAGACTAAGCGCTAGTACCGTGTAATTCGTAGAAGTAGCTATTAATTATCTAATGTTAGCAATATTGTATTATAATCTACTCCGACGGCTATACTTATATATAGATCGTTACGTACTACCTCGAAAATGTCGAGATACTAGTTTAGTACGTTCTATTGCCTCTACTTTACTATCTTAACTAGCGTAGAGACTAACGTTAGGCTATTCTCGTTAGGTTATAGCTCTCTTAAACTCGGATCGAGAGTAGTAATGTCTAATTTATACCTTCTTCTTTGTCTTCGATGTTGTGTTTATAGCCTATATAGTTAGCTTAGTCTCCCTTAATGCTAAAGCCTTACTCTGCTTTATCCTAGTTAAAATAACCTAAATTGTTATCTTTAAAATACTTATTAGTCTTATAGTCCGAGCTATATAGGCGCTAACGTGCCTAAGACATTTTAGTTTATAATAGTTCTAATAAAGAGGTATATAGGTATAAGAGAGTTAGCAAGGTAAGCCGGAATAATACATACTATAAGAGGGATAGATAGTTATCTTATATACGTTATAGTAATTTAGCATTAGTTTAAGTTAGATAATAGCTTAGTTAGGTATTTAAAGTGCGTAACTTTCTTCTAATTAGAATTAGTTATATTTGCCTATACCCTAAGGTAATCTTAACTAGTAAGGGTATTAAATTAGACTTATAGCTAGGTCTAACTTGCGGAGTGTTAATTGCTAGAAGCTAAACTAAAAAAGAAAGCTACTTGAACTTACTTAGACTAAATGCTTAAACTAAATATAGCATTTGTTATTAGGTTAAGTAACAATTAGAGTAGAAATACATAGAGAGAAATTGTAGATTAAACTTAGACCGAGTAATTATATACTAATTCGAAAGACTATAGGAACTAGCTATTATATATATAGACAGGTAGTACAATTTATATAGTAGCTCCCTTATTAATTACGTTAGTAGTCCCCTCTTTGCTAAGTAGTATATCTTCTAAGTGCTAAAAGCATTAATTACTTACTATCTCGCTATCTAGGGTATCTAAATAAGATACGCTAGATAGAGTAGCTTATCTTCTACTAATTATGTTATAATAGAGAGCAGGTGTTAATTAGCTATTAGTAACTATACATAGTAATAGTAGAGTAGTACTATTAGTATAGCGTCGTATACTTTTGTTTAATCCGAATAAGTCCCTTAACACTCTACTAGTAAGGTCCGTAGAGGCGACACTAAACGCGTAAAAAGCTTTACTAATGTACTTCCTAAGTATATTGTTCTCTCGCTAGAGTTGTCTAATTAAGCTTACGTTCTTCTCCGCTATTAATTATAATCGGCCTACTTCCTACTAAACAAGTGTAATGTCTTCCTCTAGAAGTTACTATCTATTAAGCTATTTAGGCTACTAGGTCCTATGTCGCTTTTACTAGCTACTAACGTAATTATACTTTTCTCCGTATATATATAGTAGAGAGCTTCTAATTTAAGCCTCTAGCTAGTTAAGGAGACTGTTAGAAGACTATACTTTAACACCTAAACAGATAAGAGAAGCCTATATACTTAATCCTATAGTCTAGATATTAGCCGCTAGAGAAACAAGGTTAGTGCAATTAATATCTATACTTAGGAGCCTAGCCGAAAGATACTAATAGACCTAATAGATTAATAGTAAGAGGATAGATAAGTAATTCTAAAGGGCGATTTAGTTAAAAGGTAAGGAAGAATAAAGCGTAGTAAACGAACTAAAACTCTAAGGTTTAGTAGTAGGTATAGCTTAGCGTAGATTGCCCTACTACTTTTTAGTTTAACTTAGTCTACTACCGGACTATTCTCCTTTATACTTGCTTCGGCTAGATACTTTCCTTAATCTCGTCGCCTTATTAGAATATAAAGAGGTAAACTATGTAATATCTTAGACAAGATAATAGCCTTAAACTAGATAGTATTCTCTATTATAGCGAAATATAGCGTTCTATCGTCCTTCTAACCTATAACATTACTTTGCTTATTATATATATAGTAGTCCGTTATAATTAATATTACCTTTAGCTAATTAAACTTAATATCTATATTCTTCTTAGACATAGCAGTTATAGCTTTATAACGTGTAAGTAGGAGATCTCTAATTAAGTAGACAGGACGTATCTCTCTATCCTTATAAACTACTAATAGTATGTCGTCTAGTTAATTAGAGAGCAAAGGCGCTTATAATTACAATTAGCAATTCGAGGATTTATTCGAGGTAAGCGTATTAGCACTATTCTACGCTCCTCTAGGCTTATGTAATCTTAAGTGTAACTATACCTACTAACGTCTAAAATTGGTACTTATCTTATAGATAAGAGCACGAAAGGCAGCTTAACTATCGCTACTCTCTAAGAGCTCTATTATACGCCAAAACGTGCACCGAATGTTATTACTATCTAGTACTACTAGAAGTACCTCCTTCTCTAACCTTCTCCTATTAGAAATCGACCTAAATATTCTTCTAACTATGCTTTTACCTATTATAATATCCTCTAAGAGACTATATAAGTCTCTATAGCCTTTATTGTTAAGGGCGAGAGCTTGCTTAATAGCTTCGATTAAGCATATTACTAGTTAATAAGAAGTAGATATAGGTATAGCTATAGAGAGGAGAAGAGAAGTAGGGGTAGGAGAGCAGCGGTATAGGTAGCAATTCGGTGCGAGTGTTACTTGTGATAAATAAGCCTTAGATCTTAGTTTACTTACGAGAGAGACATGCTAGAATTGTGCTTAGTTATAATTAGTTAGCCTAAACTAACACTCGTAGAACTATAAAGTTTAACGCGCTAAACTTTATCTCCTCTTAGTTTTATTATATGCTTATTACGTAGCGATATAACTACATTACAAATACGATTTATAATAACGCCTTAGTTTATGCTCTCCGCTTACACCGACCTAAACGTAAGTATCGGCGTCCCTAGTATAACCTTTTCTCTTCTTTCTATTCGACCTCGACAATAGCTAGCTATCTATTATAGTAGATTCCTACGCCTAGTATACTACAATTATCAATTGTTATATATACTATAGCAACTCTAATATTTACTCCTACCTCGCTATTGCTACTACTTCTAATAGTATCCTCTATACTAGCTATATCGTGTTTATAGAATTAACTACTACTAGTACCTAGTAGTTACGCTAGAGCAAATCTATTGTAGTATACCTCTCTATCTTGCCTACTACGCCGCTATAGGCTTAAAGGTACGTAAGGAGACTCTAATATCTCTTTCTCTCTCCCCGCTACTACTGCCCTCTATAGCTTCCTTTACACTAGCTATATATTATTAGTAGGATTAGCTACTATCTCTACCTAGTAGCTACGACTAAGCAAATCTATTACAGAGCATCTCCCGATCTTACGGATAGCGCTACTAGGGGTTCTAGCGTATATAAAGAGAGTAGAGAAGCTAGCGTCTACTAGGGATTATCTACCTTATAGTAGAAGAATATTAAGGGGAGAATTATAGAGGAATAACCGGTATAACAAAGAGGAAGAGATAGAGGCATATCGCGGGCAAAGATATGTCTACTACCTCCTACTAGATAGTAGCTTACTATAGAGAGCATTGTAGGCGGAGCTATATTAGTAGTATTCTCTTTTATAATTACTTTTATAGCGGGGTTTTGTTATTAGTAGCGCTTTATTATAACTTCCTTACGTTAGCGATGTACTTCTTTCTATATAGATTATATACCTATCGCTTTAATCTCCCTTCTCTAACTAGTAAATAAAATCTCCTTATCTAATACGTGTAAGTATACTATATATCTTTCTTTATTCCTTGTTATTTGTCTTGTCTTTTGTCTACTATAAAGATATTAAGGTTGTTACTTTATACGATAATACTCTTTATTAAATAGTTCGCTAGCTGTTTAGAGCATATATAACTTTATATATAGCACTAATATACAAGCGTTTAGTATAGTTAATTGCTTTAATACTAATTTTCTGCAATAATTAGCACTTATAATATTCTCCGATAGCTATGTTTTATTTGCTTACCTAATTTACGCCCTATAATATTTGTTAGTAGTAAACTAACTTATTTACTTTTAGTTCTAGTATCGACCTAATATTAGTAATTATTACGTGTTACTATTAGCATATACAAAACATAGACTTAGTTAACCTAGTTTACTTTTAGGTCGAGGCCTAAACTAGATCTTAGTTATAAGTATACTACTTACTTTAGTATACTATCTTAAATACAAATTTTATTATATTTAAGAAGTTACTACTTACTTTCCGCGTAGCATTTTAACATTATACTAAGTAGTAGGTATTTATAATTACTACTATTTGCTCTATAGCGCTTAACTTACTACGCTTAGTTCCTAGCTATATAATCTCGACCCCTCTAACCTTATCTACCTTATACGACGCCTTTACTAGTAGATATTCTTATACTTATTAAATACATATAATAGTACTATACTACCGAAGATAAAGAAGCTAAAGGTCGCTACTAAACCTATAGAAAAGATTCTACTTAACGACCTTATACTAGCTCTTATTAAAAATACGCTTTATAATAACAATATTAGTAAGAAATCTATCTAATTCTTCTTTAATTAGAATAACTAGTAATACTCTACTACGTTTGCAAGGATAAAGGAAATAATCTTAAAAGTCTTTATAGAATCTAATATTAAAATTAAGAAATAAGACAGAAGCGAGTTACGCAATCCTAAGGTGCTTAAAGCACGCCTTAAAATTGAAACTAGGCTACTAAATAGCACGCCTAACAATTTCTAGCTCTTCGTTAACTAACTAGATTAGAAAGATCTAGACTAGTTTAAGGAGAACTTATAGACTATAGTTAATATTAATAAGATAAAAGCTATATAGCAATTATTCCGAAATACTATATAATTAATAAGGGCAAATCTCCTGTTAGTTAAAAGGGAAAGAATAATATTGCTAGGTAAAGAAGGCACCTAGAGTCTATATTTTTTAGCTACCTCGTCCGTATAGATACTAATGCTCTTCTAAGTAAGAATACTATCCTTAGAGAGACATATAACTTATATAAAGACAGGCGATAAAAGATTAGATTTATATATATAGCCTTATTATAGAATGTTTAGCTTTAACTAGGGGCTAGCGTCTAATTATGTCTAGATCGACATTAAATTTACTACGATCTAGATTATAGAGGTTATCGAAGCGGACACTATCTCGTATCTAACATTAAGAAAGAATATCTACGTTTATAACTTAAGAAAGCCTAGTACTAGTAAGGACAAGAATCGTTACGTTAATTACTACATTAGTAAGCTTAGGTAGATTCTTAACATTAGAGGTAATTACCTCTAACTCTACTAGCTTAACGTATATAACTCTATATAAGTCTTCGCTATTAAAGACTCTTTCGATCTAGATGCTACTATTACTAAGCATGTTATAACTCTTATCCCTAGTGCCTATAAGATCTTTCTCTATCTTACTCCTTTTATAGCATTTGTTAAAGATCTTCCCGACTTTATACAAAGTAAGTTTACCCCTTCCCTATTTATCTATATATACTAATACTTATAGATAACTCTTATTAATATTATAGTAGCTAGCGACTACTTCCTATAGCTAAGGCTACTATAGAAGAGAACTCGGAAGTGTTTCTTACTCCTAAGAAGCTTCGCTTTATAGATATTAATACTAATAAGAAGCGTAAAAGAGATTAGTAGAAAGAGAATATTATAATATAGAACGTTTAATACTCGCAATAGCGACTAAACTACTAAAGGCAAGAGCGGCGATACTACTATGTTTTATTTGCTATTATATTATTTATAAAACTATTTAGTTCTTAACTAATAAAGTTTTATTTAGCTCGTTCTACCCCTAAGAGGCTATAGCC
The DNA here is from genome assembly GCA_005959805.1 of Elsinoe ampelina. Lineage (NCBI taxonomy): Eukaryota > Fungi > Ascomycota > Dothideomycetes > Myriangiales > Elsinoaceae > Elsinoe > Elsinoe ampelina. Next base: position 737,038 of record SMYM01000010.1, read on the forward strand.
CCTATAAATCCTACAATTTCCGTTGTTGTTATTAGAAGCAAACTTGCTCGATAGTTCTATAACTATAGCTAGACAGATTTTAACTAACCTAGTAACTTAGTTCGGGGTGTAGTTTTACTTTATATAGTTTTAGAAGAATATAGCTCCTTCTCTCCCGCTAGAAGAACATAGCCTATTTAGACTATAGTATATACTACCGAGGCGCTATCTATGTTCCTACTACTTTAATAGCTTAAAGAATATTATATAAGCTACTATACACCTAAGGCCGGCTATCTATCTAGATAAATATAATCTCTCGGAGCTCTTTAATACCTCTCCTAAGTTCTACTTTGTTACTAGTGACTTCCTATAGCTTGCCTAGCACGCTATAATATATTAGAGCGAAAAGAGCAAGTCTAAGAAGATAACGACTTACTTCTACTAATACAAGATTAATATTAGTATTAAAAAAGTAATATGTTCTTAATATTATTAACAATAGAAATAAAGTAATGCTACTATAGATATAACAGACTAGGGCGTTTAATAATAAGCGAAACAAGTTAGCGGGATAGAATCTTATTCTCTATTATAGTAGAAGCAATAGTACAAGTTTTAGTTCTATACCGAACTTAGAGTTAACTAAATTAAATAAGAATAGTATAGTGCTATAAAGAAGCGCGTAGATGTTACTACTAATATAGTTATTAGGCTTTACCCTTATATACTAGCAAGGTTTACACGTAGTATACTTAGAAGTTAATAAAGAATTCCTACTAACTATTATTAGTTCTAGCTACTACCTCCTAACAAATAGCAGAGATACTTTAGGTTAGGTTACGCTTCCTAACTAAGTACAAACTTAAGTTAGTTTAGTTAGTCTAAAACTAGAGATAAACTTATTTTATATTAGGGTAGATAAGTCCTTTAAGAGAACACTATAACGCCTAGCTATCTTATGTCTCTCCTCGTTAGGCAATTACTACTCGGTATTAGTATAGCTCTACTAACTACATACGTGGGTTTAGTATTAAGCTTAATATTTAATATAAGGTTAATTACACTAAGAGAAAGGAATTAGATACCTACTACTTAACGAAGGTAGCTTCGACATAGTAGAGCTAGTCTCTATCTATAGGCGGTAAAGACGTACCTATTACAAAGAATAAGAGAGAATAAACTAGACACGATTTAACTTAATATTACTATATAATATAATAAGAAGTAGCTCTCTACCTATACAAAGGTAATATAAGAATAGTTAAAGCCTATCGCGGCTTCCTTTTCGTAAATATAATAGTCACTTCTTGTTTCTAGTTTAAAATCTTTATATTAGTCCCTATATAGATAGCTAGACTTCTATTTATTCCTCTCGACATGTATCTTAACCTAATTATAAAACATCTAGTAGCTATGTCTACTTTTATGTCTTATTAGGTTCGAGATATTTCTAACTAGGACTCTAAAGTTTCAATCGAGGATAGATATCTTATTTCTTTAGCGGCACTATATATATAAATTGCTTTACGTATAGGGGAGTATACCTTAACTACGATTATAGAGACGCTATATAGGAGAGAGTAGCACGGGATAATATCTATATTTAATAAGCAAAAGGAACCTAGAGGTAATTATACTAGATGTTATTACAAGCTTACTTTATTTACTCTGCCGCCCCGCTAGTATAGGAAGAGTAATAACATCGACTAACATTGTAGTAGGAGCTATAGATACTCTTTAGACTTTGTACTCCGAGCCGAAGCGGTAGACAAGTATATAGCTAGCGCTATACTAGATTAGGAATATAGAGCCTTTATGTTATTATTCTCGAGATTATAGAATAGAAAGCCTATAGTTAGAAGACTAAGAGGTAGTAAGGGATTATTCGTGCGTGTAACTCTATAGCGCTAGTAGTAGCTACAGTAGTTAGTTTAACTTAGTTAGTCTAGTTTAGTTGTTACTAATAAGAGAGCTATATCTACGATAACTTAAGAGAATCCTAAATAGCCGAGCTATTAGGATTAGTAAGGGCACTAAAGTCGTCGTTGTCGATTATAAAGAGAAGTCTATAGTAAGCTACGTAGGTATTATTAGAGTAGCTATATCGAAGTAAACTTACTTCGAGAAGGCTACGCTAGTTAGTTCGTAACTAGGAATAGTATATAGTTCTATAACAAGTAAAGTACTAGTGCTTCTACTTTAATAGTATAACTTTGCTTAACACAAAGTTAGTATATAGATCTAATTATTATAGTAGGCTTCCGATAGTGCCTTAGAGAATATAACATTCACTAGCGTAGATATAATAACAGCGTTTACGCTTAGGCTAACTATACTATCCTATCGGCCGAAGAAGTAGGTTAACTATAGCTACGATACACTAATAATAATATAGAAGGTTATATAAGATAATATAGCAAAGTAGACGAACTAAAAGCGTAGTTGTTTAAACTAATAGAGGAGTAATAGCAAATTATTAGTTTATCCTTGTTAAGATTAGTTAAAGGAACGCCTACAATTTTTACTTAAAAAGTACTAGTTTTAGTTTAGCGAACTAATTAACTACTCCTAATAGATTAACTATAGGCATAAACGACCTAACGTTATATAGCCGAGGCGTCTTTATATACTACTATTGCTATTTTTTCGTAGAGGCTATTTATAACTAACTTATTATAATACTAGCGACAAGTCGAGACACGAGATAGTAAGAGCTATAAATTGTTTACTAGCTAAAATTATCGTACCTATGCGGCACTTTCTGTTTTATAATTGCTATAAAAGCCTCTACTAAGAACAATAGCGCAACAATAGCTAATTAAGTATAGTATTTAACATTGTCCTTAAGCAAGAGATAGCCGACAAACCCTGTCGCCTAGATATATTAGAGTAAACTCTATCTTAACGTGTCTAGTACTATAGCGTAGATACAATTTTAGCTTTAGTCCGCCGACGCTATATAATAGCTTAGTCCTATTAGCTCTACTACGAATTATAGTAAATAAGAACCGAACTAAGTAACGAGGTAGAAATAATAGCCTATAGCTAGTATAGAGTGTCTTTCCCTCTTTGCCTACTATATAGTATAGCATAGCGGATAATTCTCTTAGTCTCTTTACTAACCTTAACCCTCGACCTCTAGTACGTGGAATAGACAGTAATAGTAATAGTAGGCTCGATAGCAACGTACACGAGGAAGAGGAGAGCATAGATAAGGTTATAATAGAAGGCACGTACGAGAAAGAGTAAGTAATTACAGTAAGTATAACTAGTAGCACGTCTATAGGGCGAAGTACTAGGAGGTTATCCTTATCTAGTAGAGCTATATCCGATTATACTACGTTCGAGATAGTAACTAGTATACTAGCTAGTAGCGAGGAGTTAGTAATAGACATAGTTTATCCTTAGTTTATATTAACTAATCTTATCTAGATCTTCTTAAGTCTATAATATATCCTTCGCCCCGAGCAATTAATAAGATATAGCTTAGCTAGAGACCCTCGGCTCGGCGCTCTAACGTTTAATAAAAGGCAAGCTACTAACTTAGATAGATAATTTTAATTCGAGTTAGGTCGTTATAGTAGAAGCGCCTTCTAGTAGAATATACTTACTATAGACTACTAGCCTCTATATAATGTTCTAACAAATCTACTTCTACCTACGTAAGAGTACTAAAGATATATCTAAGTTATACACGCGAAGGCTATAGTAGTCTAACTAATAGTAAAATAGTGTTTACTAGTAGGAAGCTTACTTAGCTTAAATTTAGTAGTGTAAATCGTCGCTTTACTCTATCTCTAGCATGTTATATATAGCAGTAGTAGAGGGCAGCTAGCAGGGGACAGCTAGTAGTTTATTACGTTAAACTAATAATTTCTTAGTTCTCTCTCTCGAAGTTTAAAGATAATCTAAAATTTTGACCTAACCGTAGCTAGTAGGGGATAGCTAGTAGTTTATCGCGTCGAACTAACAATTTCTTAGTCCTCTCTCTCGAAGTTTAAGAATGACCTAAAATTTCGACCTAACTAGATTAAGCACTTCTCGAAACTTAATTACGTAATGCTATTTAATTATATTCTTCTTTAAAGTTAAGTATTATATGTTTAGAGACTTATAATCTTTATAGCATTATAAACGCGTTATAAACTCTGTTTATAGCGATATAACTATATCGTAGATACGATTCACTATAATACCTTAGTTTACGCCCTCTACTTACACCGACCTAAACGTAGGTATCGGCATCCCCGGTGTAACCTTTTCTCTCCTCTCTATCTAACCTCGATAATAGCTAGCTATCTATTATAGCGGATCCCTTGCCTAGTATACTACAATTATCTATTGCTATATATATAATAGCGACTCTAATATTTACTCCTATATCGCTGTCGCTACTACTTCTAATAGTATTCTCTATACTAGCTATATCGTATTTATAGGATTAACTACTACTAGTACCTAGTAGTTACGCCGGAGTAAATCTATTATAGTATACCTCTCTATCTTGCCTACTACGCCGCTATAGGCTTAAGAGTGTATAAGGAGACTCCGATATTTCTTTCTCTCTCTCCGCTACTATTGCTCTCTATAGCTTCCTTTATACTAGCTACGTATTATTAGTAGAACTAGCTACTGTCTCTACCTAGTAGCTACGACTAAGCGAATCTATCGCGGAGCATCTCCCGATCTTATAGATAGCGCTACTAGAGGTTCTAGCGTACGTAAAGAGGGTAGAGAAGCTAGCGTCTACTAGGGATTATCTACCTTATAGTATAAGGATATTAAGAGGAGAATTATAGAGGAATAACTAGTATAACAAAGAGGAAGAGATAGAGAAATATCGTAGGCAAAGATATGTCTACTACCTTCTACTAGATAGTAGCTTACTATAGAGAGCGTTATAGGCGGAGCTATACTAGTAGTGTCCTCTCTCGCTATTGCCTTCCTAGTAGAGCTAGGCGAGGAATAAAGCGCATTTATAATTATGTAGAATGTACTATTAACTGCCTATTCTACGGAATATATAGCCTTTACTTTACTCTACTACTCGATTCTACATGTAGTAATTATAAAGTCTAGATAATTAGATAGTAGTATATTACTTTCTTTGTTCCTTTACTAGTATCTATAAGCTATACTATACACTATATATACTATGCTCTTTATTCTGCTATAGGCTACTAACTACCTTCTATTTATGTTCTATTACTATTGTCCTTTATATACAAATACTAGTTTCGCTATCAAAATATTGTTTAATTATTTCACGTTAACTGCTACTATATTCCCTTTATTTATTAGACTATTATCCCTTAAGATCTACCCTAAACACGACAATAGTATTCTTAGTACATATAGCATATAAAATAAAAGGTAACTAAGTACACGGACTATAGTTACTCTTAGTTTAGTATCTAAACTAAGTAATTTACTATTATATATATACCGTATCTAGTATACTACTACGTGCTTAGTTCGGGGCCTAACCTAAGTCGACTAAATTTAGGTTACTTCTCTCCTTAATTGCTTTAGTTTACCTTTGTTTATACTCTCTTATATATAAATAAATAACTTATATAGCTCTCTAGTATTTCTTTAACCTCTTTAATCTCTCTTTTAAGCGCTCTTTACTTAAATATCTCCTCTTTAGTTAAGTCTTAGTTAGGCATATATTATAAAGTGTATAGACCTACTATATTAACAAATCCTCTCCTTAATTCTTCTAAACTTATAAATATATAATACCTTTATAGAATCTCTTCTTTAATATCTACTACACCTACTTAACCTGTTTACTAGATATTATTCTAAGCTTTATTTATAGTATATACTAAGCTTATAGACGTATGTAATATGTCTAAGAATTAGCCTAACGGCGCTAGTATAGCTACTAATAATATTTCGCTTTACAAAAGACCTCCTATAGAAATTTAAGTATAGCTCGATAAAAACCTTAAGATTAAGAGATTCTTCCTTAAATTCTTTAACTAGGACAACAACTAGTACACCGCCGCACGCGTAAGAGCGTAGGAAGAATATAAGAATACCTATATAGTTCTAAGACTTAAATATAAGAAACCTTAGAATAGTAATATTAATATAACTACAATTATAAACAACATTAAAACTTCTCTATAATACTCTTAGGATAACTATACGAAGATCTTCTTTTAAAGACTACACTATTAAGACTAAGACTAGTTTAAGAGAAACGTTAGAAACTATAACGATATATCTAGTTATAATGTTATTAAAGATTTTGTCCTTACTATTAAGGCGTAAGAGCTTAGGAATAAGAAGAATTAGACTAAAGTAGACAAGAAGGCTTATCCTAAGAAGCATATTAGAAAGCGCTCCTCCGCTACCTAGTCTAATAGTAGACTCTCTAAAAGATTAGAGACTTCTATACTTAGTAGCGGACTTGTAGGTATAGATATTAATTACTATACTAGTTAGCCTATACGTTAGTAGCAAATGCTAGAGGATATATCTCGTCTAGTCTAGAGCATTATTAATAAAACTATTATTAACTTTATAATTGTTAAGTAATTAGACATTAGCCCGGGCATAATTATAAAGAGAGAATATTTATGTTGTCTATAGGCGTTTAGTCTAAGAATTTTAAGGTTATATCTAGGGGATTATAATTCGAACATATATAGCCTTAATAATATTAAGCTATTTCTAAAGAAGAAGAAGTTAGTTAGTAATAACATTATTCTTATATAGATAGATTATATAGAGCTATATAACATCCTACCTATCTTAGACAACTACGACCTACGTGCTACTATAATTAACTATATTAACTCCCTAGTTAAAGGTAGTAATATAATCTTCGTCTATCTTACGCCTAGTATAGATCTAGTTAAGAAGCTCCCCGAAGAAGTACTTTATAAGTTTAATACTTAGTTCGACTTAGGTATATACTAATATACTTAGTTAACTCTCTTTAGTATTATAATAGTTAGAAGCTATCGACTCTAGTCTAGAAGGAAGAGGAAGAGGAACCTCTAGCCTCTCTATCTCTAGCTAAGCGCCTACTACTATATAAATCTACCTCTAAGAAGTAACCTAGCCCTCTACTACCTAACGAGGATAATACTACTATTAACTATCGTCCTACTCGGGTAATAGAAGACAAATACTATAAGCAATGCTAAGATAGTAATTAGTATCCCTTTATAATTATACCTAGTAAGGAGCAAGTAAGGTACTATATTCCGTTAGTCTCTAAGACACTATCTATACCTATTCTAGCGCTTATAACTTGCATATTTAATAAGACTCTTAGTAGCTCGAACTTTGTTAAACTTTATACTATAAACAATAACGACGATAAGTAAACTAGTAATAATCTAGCTAACTAAAGCTTTATCTCTATAGGCACTAGAATTAATTACTAGTCCGAAGAGTTCTAGGAGAGAGTCTATAACTTTATAGGCTTTAAGAAAGACATCTACTTACTAAACGCTAGTATATAGTGTTTTAGTTAGAATAAGAAGTATCTAGTTAAGGCAGTATAGATATACTTAGCGCTTATTACACTTAAGAAATACCTCGAAGGCTATCTAGCATTTATGTTTATATATAAGATAGAATTTAGAAAGACTCTAATAGGACTCTTCTTCCTCTTACTAATTTAGAACTTAAATAAAAAGGTTATCTAGGATACTAACTATACTACTATACCTAAGGACAAGTAGAGCAAGTACTAGAAGGTAAAGACACTAGTTAACGAGCTATAGCTAGATGTCGCTTCTACGGATACTATTAACTATAATCTAATTATTAGCGGATTAAACGTAATAAAATAGTAGGCGTAGGAGACACGGAAGTTTATACCTAATATAAAGGTCGTTCTATGCTAGGGAAGAATATTCTAAGCTATACGAGAATATAAGTATAGCGACGTATATAACATAGACACTTTAATTTGCAAAGAGAATCTACCTATAGGCTGCCGCTAATAGAAGTCTTAGCCGATAGATAAGTCTAGCGAGCCTATCGACACTATTATAGTCTTATAACTAGTTAATATACATAAGCGACACCCCCGGACCTTATAGATAAATAATTAGTTCTTCTTTACTACTTATAACACTATAATCTACTACTTCCTTAGTAAGAATAATATAAATACTAAGGATTAGAACTTTGTTCCTAAGGGACAAGAGAGAAAGCTAAGGTCTACGCCTATAAACTAGGCCGCTATTATCTTTAATAAGTTCTATTAGGTCACTAGCTAGAAGACGTAGACCTAGTATTATCTAGGAATACTACCGGGGAGGCCTTTTATACTAGGTATAAGCGGGACGCTATTTGTTAAGTGCTTAAATATAGTAGCGTTCTTAATAGCGGCTATATATAAGAACTTTAGATTAGAAAAGCTTAATACAAATAGAAGTAGAATAGGAGAATTTAACAAGAACTATATCTATAAATCTAAGTAGGAGCTAACTAAGGCTAAGAACAACAAATGTTAAGTAACACTAAAGATAACACTAGATAAGACTTAATAAGCTATCGCTAACAAGCTTAACTTCTAAATAGTATTAGACTATACCTTCGTAATTAACAAATAGTATAAGGCGAATAACAACTCTAGTAAGTTTAACAAAAAGAGAAGTATATAGTTTATAGAAGAGATTATAGCAATAGTTAGTAAATAAGGCACTATTCTTACAAATATTCTTATTAAGATAAACGTAGACTACATCTAGAAACCTTTCGATACTACTCCTAGTCTACTAGCTATTAGAGTTCTACTATATTCTACCTTTAACCTAGAGATTACTATCGAGGATAAGTATCTTTATAGTCTTATAAATACATAGAAGAAGATTAAACGGAATATAGATAAGAGTATATAAGAGGTAATCGATAGGCAAAAGGACAAATCTAATAAGCCTAAAGTAACATTAGAGACAATCCTTAATAAGAAGACTAAGGAGTAAATACTAAGCCTAGTTACGCTACTACTACTTTTCTCTATATTTCTCGCTCTTATAGATATATTCTAGGACAATCCCGTAGTCGTAGAAGAGTTTAGCGACTTTACTATTAAGTTTGTCTATAAAATTATATATAACCCCTCGGAGATAGCGCTATAGTAGCACATAGATAAGATCCACGCTAGTCCTTAGATAAAGGTCCTTTATAGTGTTATTTCTAAGATTATTAAGTAGAACGTCTCCTATTTAAAGGAGCTAAAGAGGCAAGTAATTGTCTATACGTTTATACTATTAGTGCTAGCGGTCGCTATAACGGTTAGTTCGGTCTATTTAGTCTATTTAGGTTATTACTAACAAGGGCATAGTATCTAAAATAGCTTAAGAAGCACCTAGACGGCAAAGTAATTAGGATTGATAAGAATACTAATATAGTTATTGTCTACTATAGAATAACATCTATACCTGCCTATATAGACATCGTCGACGTAGCTATGTCTAATAATACGTTTATCGAACCTAACAGGCTAAAAGGCTTAAGGATCTTAATTGCCTAGAGTAGAGCTATTAAGACTAGTCTTAATCTAAACCGCTTCGACACTATAATCTTGCTTGACATAGCGTTAGTGTTATAATCTGTCCTTTAGTGTCTAGCTCAGGTCTATAGGAATATTAAGTCTTAGAAAGCTAACTATATAGAGGCGTTTATAATAAAGCCGATAGCTCCGTTCTATAGGCCTCTAGAATAGCTTAATAGTAGATAGAGTAGGCTATTAATAATATAGAAGGTTATCTACGAGGAAATAGAGAAGTAGAGGGCAAAGATCTAGAAACTTTAATAAGCTACAGCGAAGAAGAACACAATTGTTGTAGATAATAATTAAGATTACTAGATAATAGTCTAACTATATTACCTGAAAATGTAATTCTTTAGTTTAGTAGACTAATTTAGTTCCCTATGTATGTTAAACTATCTTTTAGGTTACCTAATATAATGTAGCATCTAAACGTTTCTTACTTCCTACTATTACTAAAATTTAGCCGGCTAACTCTAACTACGAATTTAGATCTTAAGCGATAAACACGGATATACTAAGGCAAATTAGTAAATGCTTAGCCTATAGGAAGATTATATAATCTAGTAGAGGCCTTGTCTAACATCTACTATATTACTAGAGGAGAGAGCTACTAATAAGCAACATAGCGTAAGTCTTACTAGAGTAACGTAGCAATAGACATCTACGTAGAGACAATACTAATAACAATCTCCGCTTGTTTAATAAGGGAGAGCGCTTACTATCTAATAAAGGCTAATAAGGTAGTATTACTAGTAATACATAACATAGTTCGCTAATGCTAAATAACTTGCTAGTTTACTTTACTCCGCCGCGAATAACAGTAACTAAGAATTAAACTAAATACTAGAGTAGAAACGAAAGTCTATAGCCGGTAGAGAGTATCCTTTCCCCTTTGTCTACTATATAGCATAGTATAGCGGACAATCCTCTTAGTCTCTTTACCGACCTTAATCCTCGACCTCTAGCACGTAGAACAGATAGTAATAGTAATAGTAGGCTTAATAGTAACGTGCACGAGGAAGAGGAGAGTATAGACAAGGTTATAATAGAAGGTATACACAAGAAAGAGTAAGTAATTACAGTAAGCACAACTAGCGGCATATCTATAGAGCGGAGTACTAGGAGGTTATCCTTATTTAGTAGAGCTATATCTAATTATACCACGTTCGAGATAGCTACTAGTATACTAGCTAGTAGCGAAGAGTTAGTTATAGATATAGTTTATCCTTAGTTCGCGTCGACTAATCTTATCTAGATCTCTCTAAGTCTATAATATATATACTAACACCGACGATAAACTAAATTATAATTAGTTAGGCGAGACTTAACTAAAGGAAGCCTTTATTAGTAGCATAGACGTAGGTCTTGCCTAGTAGCTTATAAAGGAGAAACTTAGTAGAGCTATAATTATATAATTACTTAAAGACCTACGTATATAACCTCTAGTAGAGAGCTTTAGTTAGCGAACTACGAATGAACTAATAGAGAAGATAGAGAATTTAGATACAGGCGAGAGTATTAACAGCTAGTAGACCTTGAGCTTTATACTAAACACTAATCGTAGGCCTAAAAGACACACGTTCTAGCATCTAGATATTCTTATAGCGATACGCTTCTTACTTAGCCATTGTAGTTTTATAGCAGATATAGACTATAGCCTATATAGAGTCTTTATAGAAGCTATCGAGGGTAAGCTACTACGACGAGTGTATACTAAAATAGCAAGTAGCAACTAGTAGTAGAACACACAAAAGCGACTTAGAATACTAGGGGCTACTATTATCCCATTAATCGTCGCAAGTAATTAGACCTAGGTAATAAACTATTAAGGAGATCTTATAGCATATACTATCTATCTATTATTAGGCAACCTAAAGGTAGAAGTATATAATAGCAACTACCGGCCGGGGTAGTTACTAATCGGCTTACTTTCTATTATTAAAGATAGTAGTAATGTCGTTAAGGAGAAGACCTACTACGCTTATATAAAGAAAATCTTTAACGCTGTTATTAATTACTACTCGAGAGGGGGCGAAATAATCTCCTATACAAATAGAAAGAGGTAGAGGTACTTCCCTATACTTGCTACTATATCTACAAATTACGCCGAATAGGTTACTATAACCGGTATAAAGTTACTATATTATTGTATAAGTTGCCTAATTAGCAAGGACGAAAGGGAGGACCTAGTAGTTACTATACTATTCCGAACTTACTACTCTACGTAGCGATAATAGCGCTTATAGAGAGAAGTATATAAGAGTTAGTAGCGGGGCGAGAAGATAGATATAAGCTCTTAGGTTTATGTAGTTAGTTGCTTTATATAGGATCTTTCGTATACTAATATTTACTACGCGATAGTGCTAGATATTCTATACTAACTTCTTAAAGGCGTTTTAATACACGTCTTACGCTAGACTTAAAAATTGCTCTAGGATTTAATACCTACATAGAGATTACTACGGTATATAAAGGCTAAAGAGACTATATAGCGAATAGGCTACTAGCGCTCGGCAAAGAAGATTATACTTAATATTATTAATAAGCGTTTCGATAGTATACTAGTGTTTCCTAGCATCCGACACTTCTTACACTACTTAGCTATTAAGTAATAGACAGGTTAAGAGTAGAAGAGTATTATACGCTAGATACTTCTAGTATTTATACCGCTACTCGAGGAGGTTAAGGCGCCTTAAGCTATTAAGTTTATACGCGCACTAGTCGACTTTATATTACTAGTGAACTATAAGACCTATAACGACGATATACTCTAGTATATTAACCTTGCGCTCTTTAGGATAAACAAGTATAAAGAAACCTTCCGGGCCTATTATAGTAACAGGAAAGAAGAGAGCAACTTTAACTTTCTAAAATAGTACTTAATAATACATTTTTTAAAGGCTATCTATAATTTCGAAGTAGTTACTAGCCTTAATTCTAATTATTTAAAGCATAATTATGTATGCTTTATTAAGGACGCCTTTAAACTTACGAATAAGAAGGCTAAATAGGAAGACTAGGTTGCTACTTATAACACTAAACTAGTAAATATATTAGTAGTATTCGATAACCCTCGAAGTTAGTTAGGCTATTAGCTACTAAACTAATTAAGATCTAGAGTACGCTAGTTAGCGTAAGCGATATAGTAAACGTCACTTCTTAGTTTAGCTAGCCTAGCGCTAAGGGGAAAGCTATATAGCGTATAGTAAGAGAACTAGAGGCGCTTATTAACATACTACCTAGGCTATTACTATAGTAAGTAATAGCGGTGTTTGTCCGCAAGGCTTGTTAAGGTATAGCTAACATAGGCTCTAACTCGAGAACTAAATACCTTAATTAGTTTAATGCCGAACTAGATCCTAATAGACTTAAACTAGATTCTTCCCGGGTAAGTAACCTTCGCGTTAAGTTCTACTATTCTTTAAAGTGTAGAAAACTATCCAACTATAATCCTAATAATCCTAATACGGACAAATAAGACTTTATCTAGTGTATAACTAAATAGTAGAAAATACGTAGTAATAAGAGGCAAGACTAGCTCTAGGTACAAGAATAGACAACGAATAACAAAGGCACTAATAGAGCATTACCTAATAGCCTATAAGGTAAGTTACTAGCTCGTATTATGTTTATAATAACTATAGAGGATAGCTTCTAGTCTAGCAGATTAAGCCGGCGTTAATGCCTATACTATATAGGAGCGCTAGTAGATCTATATTAGCCTACTCGGCCGGATAGAGTAGCTAATCGAGAGCATAGTATAATACTAATTAAGCCTTAGACAAATCGACGCGCGCGAGCTAGACGGAACACTCTTGCTAGTAGGCGTATCTACTCTACCTTATAAATCTACTATAGTATCTACGTCGTGCTAGTAAATAAAACAAAGCTATACGGCCGAATATATATTAATAATATAGCTAACTTCGACACATATAACATGCTATAGAATAAGTTATAGGAGTCTAAATAGCTCTACCTAGCTAAGGCTTTAAAACAAGAGAGGTTAAGATCCCTAGGCGTAGTTAGTAAGTATAGTAGGCATTAACGAAGCTAGAGTACTTCTTTTGTAGCTAGAACAATTGTCTCTTATATTAACAGCCTAACGCTTAGGTATACTTAGGTTAACTACTAGACTATGTTAGGTAAGCGAGTTATAATAACTTCCGTAGGTATTACCCTAACTAGTTAGTTTATACCTATATATTATTAGGTTAGTCCCTAAACTATATAGGGTTTACGGCCTAAGGTGCCTTATATAGTTTTTACGCTAAAGAGTTAGTCTATTCCTTTACTAATTACAATAGCTTAGGAAATTATAGCGAGGCGTTATAGAAGTTAGTCTTTAAGATGCTTAAGATATACCCTAAGTATTTAGCAATAGCAGTAAAAGGCTTAGGTTAGTAAGTTATCTTTAGGTTAGTTTTACTAATAGAGTTAGCGGTCTAAGAGGAAAGTTTATTCTCTATAATAAGTTTACTAATAAGACTCTAATATAGATAATAGCGCTTTGCCCTATTTACTATTATATCGTAGGGATCTACTCGATGCTACTAGAGTAGTTACTAAGGACTTATTCCTTTCTATCTAACAGATAAGATCTATAATAACACTAGCTTAGAAGACCTACTAGGGAACATTCTTATCGATCTCTATATATATACTATACACGGGAAACAAGTCGAGGAAGAAGCTGCCCTTTAGTACGGTAAGTAGCCTCTTCCTTGTCCTCTAAAGCCTCCTTCGTATCTATATAGGTTATAAGTATTTCCTTGTAAGATTATTAGTACATAATATATATACGACAAATCCTGTCTATAAGATTATATACTAGATTATCCTATATGCGCTATTACTACAACTACTACTTAGTAGTAGTAATAGTAGAGCAGCGGGATATAGTAGGAAAAAGTGTTATTATATCTACCTCCGAGAGGGGAATACCCCCTTTCTCCTCTATATCTTCCTCCTTGCTCTCTACTATAGTAAGGTATACTATAACTAAAGCTACTACTACTGCTCCCTCTATAACTACTGTTGCTTATATATAGCTATAACCGCGGGTTATTGCCGGAAGCTTAGTGTATATCGGGGTAACCTTATCTTTAATATATAGTAATAAAGTGCTATAATCTTAACCCGGACACTACCTCTATTACCTCTCCGACGACTGCTATAACTAGCGCCGAGAGCTAGTAAGGCAAGAAGTGTACTACCTCTACCTTCGCTAGTGTCTATAGCTATACTAGTATTAAGCTCGGCAAGGTAGAGGAGAAGAGTAAGAAGCGGAAGAAGCCTCTTATTATTACTAATTACCTCCTTACTAATAACCTTATAGATAGGTAGTTAGGGTAGATCTTAAACTTCCTAGAAAGAGTATTTACTTCTTCGCTATAACTGCCTTCGAGCTATTATTTAGACTACTATATCCTTAGTACTATCTCCGGGGCTACTTAGATACTATACTAATGTCTATCGGACCTTACTTTTCTAGGTAGTCTTTCGTAGCCTTAGAATTATCCTTCTAGTAGGTATACTATTCCGTGTTAGTAGACAAGGGATTAGCTTAGCCTAAACTAAATGTCTATTACATTTCCCGCACCTGTCTATGTTAGTGTCGATCTTCTTAGAATAGGCTATAGCCTCGCTACTATAGCCACTATTAATGTAGTGTATCTAGCTTCTATCGTTATTCTCTTCCTATATTACTAACGACTTCTAAGTACTAGAATAGGTCTATAGGTATTTATACTTAATATTATAACTGTGCTTAGCTATAATAATTAAGTTCTTCTTAGGAAAAGCTTCCTTACATCTACGAGCCTAAGTTATAAATGCCCCTCTATAAGCTTATTTTATATTATCGACGATATAGGCCGCTAGATAGCAGAACTTATAGGCTATAGAGTAATAGAGGCACTTTTCGTTAGTGTTAACCTTTGTCGCTAGCTATATAGTTGCGCGAAAGTGCTTGTCTTTAGAGACATCTAACACCTTAATAGACAACTAAGTAGAGATAATAAAATAGAGTTAGAATAAGTATATATTAGTTTAGGGTTTTATGTCGTAAGCTAGAGAATAAGGCGTACAATGTCTGCTTTCCTATTATAGCAAAAGCGCTTCTATACCGAGCTTTAATAATATAGAGTATATACTTCCCCTCTATCTAGCGGACAAGATCTATAATAACACTAGCTTAGAGGGCCCTCTCCGGAAGATACTTGTTGATTTCTACATCTATTCTAGTTATAGCAAGTAGAGCGTTTATCTAATCTAAGGCACGTACGGTGCGTTTAACTAAAATTAGGTAGGTATAGTACGTTTAACTAAATTTAGGTAGGTGTAGTGCGTTTATAGCGACTTAACGTAGTTAAACTTAGTTTAATACGGAGAAACCTAATATTCTAACTCTCTACGCTTAGGACTTTCGTAACGTACCCCTTTAGTCTAAACTTCTATCTTATCTCCTTTAGCTTTATCTCCTCCTAGTAGTAGAGGAGATAGCTATACTACTATAGATAGTAGTAAGGCTAGAGTATTAAAGAACTATTTATTTAGTAAAGATTCCTAGATCTAAGCTAGGTTTAGATCTAGAATAGCCTTATCTAATTAGTCTAATAGAGGTAGTAACTAATCTAGTATAATAGAGTGACTCTTATCTAGCTACTAAGATAGGCTTAGCCCTTAATCTAGCTTACTCTAACTTAGAGTCTAAGATAGTATCTAGTTCGGTTACTAAACTAGATTCTAAACTAGATTCTAAACTAGATACTAAACTAGATACTAAACTAGATACTAAACTAGATACTAAACTAGATGCTAAACTAGATTTAGTTTAGTTGTTCCCTCTACTTTATATACCCCTTTAGATTTATTAACCTTCTATAGGAGCCTTAGTAGATTAAGTAATCTAATTAGTTTTAGCTAAGGTTGTTCCTCTAGCTTATAGAACTAAGTTTTATTAAATCTAACATCTCTTGTTCTAATAACCTTCTTAGAGGCTAGTATAAAGATCCTAAAGATATTAGTTAAGTTATAGCTAACTAGATAGCTAATATAAGCCCTTAGTGTAAGCTTATTACTACTTATAATAAGCTTATCTAAAGTATAAGCTTTATATCTAAGTAGCCTAAGATAAGTAACTAATAGAGAGCATCTATAAACTAGCTTAAAAGAAGTCTTCTAGTTTAGCTTCTTAAGAGGTATTCTATTAATTAGATAGGCTACTAATCTATATAGTTTAGAGTGTAATTCCCTTAGTAGATTAGTAAAGATAGTAATTGCCCTTACTCTCCTTAATAGTATAGCTTTTATCCTTTTATTATAACTATTCTAAGCTTAAGTATAAGGAGTAGATAGCTTATAATAGATTTCTTTACTATCTAGAAAGATAGTAAATTTAAGGCTAAAGGCCCTCTTATTATTACTCCTAAGGAATCTAATTTTAAAGCTAAAATTGCTTTTAATATAAGTAATTATCTTAATATAGATTTTATTAATCTTATATCTATAAGTATAGGTAGTAACTAGTTAATAGTTAGTAGTCCTATAAGTAAAGTAGCTTATATATCTTACCTTATTATAGCTAGTAAATCTATTAATAATAATATTAAAGGTAGTTCTCTTAAATAGCTTTAATATAGTAAGTTTAGTATTAGAGCTCCTTAATATAATCTACTAAGCATTTAATAGCTTATAAGTCTAATATAGAGACCTAAGATAAATTAGTTAAGCTAAACTAGGCTTAGTTAGAGTTAGTTTACTACTAACTATAGTAGTTAGAAGGTAATTAATAGACTTTAGGCTTAGATAGCCTATAACTTTATACTAAGATTAATTAGTCCTTATAGTAACTATAGTAAATACTAATAGTAGACAATTATTATTATCCCTTAATACTATAGTAGTAACATTAGGAGCTTTAGAGTTATCCTTAAGAATATATTAGTTATACTTTAGTATAACTAAGAAGAGCACTTTTCCTTTATAGCTAATCTCTATAGTTTAAGTGTTCTAGTAGACTCTACTATTAATAAACCTCCTAAGGCTAACTAGATTAGTTATAATTAATAGTATATAGGCTACCTTTATAAGATAGATAGTTATAGACTTTCCTTTATAAAGAGCTATAATATTAATAGTTCTCTAACTCTTGATACTAAGTAAAGTATTACTATAGAATAGTTTCTTATAAGGTTCTATAATTCTAGTAACCTTATATCTATCCTTTATAGTGTAATTATAGATATAATTAGTTACTCTAGAATCTAGTATCTATAAGTTAGAGATATTACTAGTAGCTAAGATAAATACTAAGTATAATCTAATAGTAATAGCTATATTAATTAACACTAGTAGAGTTAACTCCTTTTAATATTATACTTCCTTAGTAATAGAAGTCTTAATTCTCTCTTTAAGAGTCTTATTATTTAGCCTTTATTTAATCTCCTTTATAGTCTACTAGTTTAGTGTCTATCCTTCTAGCCTTAGATACTTATTTAAGTAATAGTACTTAATCTACTTATACTAGCCTTAGTATATATATTTAGGCTCCTATTATAGGGATTTTTAGAGATAAGGTGTAAGCTTCTAATTAGGTGTAAGGATCTAGAGTCTAGCTAGCTTTAGATAGCTTATACGTGTAGGCTCTAATCTTACTACGTACTAGCGGAGGAAGATAGTTTCCTTAAGTATTATTTACACTACTAATCGAGAGCTATCCTTATACTACTATAAGTTAATTATTATATATACTTACTAGTATTAATATAATCTACCCCTAACATAATAATACTTCCTTACTCTACTTAGAAAGTAGTCTAAGAATAGCTATTATAAGGACATAGTTAGGCTCTATTAGCAATAAGGAGGGTATAGGAACCTCTATAACTACTCCGGGAGAACTGCTAGTAGCGACTATCTCGCTTAAGAAGTATATCTATAATGTAGAATAGTAAAGGGATTATCTCCTATAGGAATAAACTCTCTAATAGATCGAGAAATAAATTGCTCTCCTTAAGAGAGAAGCAAATCCGGACAGTATTAAGATCTAAAGCGATATAGGAACAAGATTAGTAGCTTAAAGTTATAAGCGCTATACCTCTTAAGACGTAGAACCTTCGCGTACGAAGCGTAGTATAAGGCTAAAGGATCCTAGGGAATATAAAGAGAAATACCTAAGGAAACATAAGGAATTTACTTAGAGCTATAAGATAGCCTTCTAGCTTACTCTAGAGAACTTCTAGTTAGAATAAGAGAAGGTTACTTAGGTAAGCTAGTATCTTATAGGAGACCTATACGAAGTATAGTACTCTTATATAGAGCATAAGCCGCTTATAAAATTATATACCTAGGGCTAATTTAAGACCTTTCTACTAGATATACTTTCTAATCCTATTAATTATACTCTAGAAGTAACTACTACGTATGCTACTACGCTATAACTTCCTAGATAAAGTATTAGAGCCTTCGCTACCTATTTAGAAACAATTAAGAACTAGCTACTCCTCTACTTAGAGAAGTACTATATATAGTACTTGTTCTTAAAACTCCGCTCTAAACTTTAGTAAGCAATTATAAACTACTATACTATACCTCTAATAAGAGAAGGTCTTATTATCTTAGAATCTACACTAGAGTATAACCTATAGAGCATAGGCAAGCTATAGAACTATTATAATTACTTAGCTAGATATAGCTAAAAGCTACAACGCGAGAATTAATATAAAGAGGAGTTAGCCCCTAAGAAAGACTTCTCCTATAAGTTAGAAGTTAAATACTACTTCTATAAGAAGATAGGCTACTACGTAAATAAGTATAGAAAGAAAGCCTAACTCTTAGACGCTAATAAGGAGCCTATTACTCGTATAAGACAGGCCTAGAGAAAAGGCTAAGCCTTATAGTTACCTCCGGAACTATAAGGCGTAGAGCTATTAATATTTTACTAGAGATATATTATATCTACATTGTAATAGAAGCGACTAGAGTTAACTATAAGGTAGGAGTTATCTTAGATCCTTAAGTAGAGGTTAGCCTTATTAGCTAGCATATAGTAATTAAGATAAACCTTAACTTAGTACTAAGTAACCTACCTTAACTAGCCTAGGTAGGGTTAGAAAGGAAAGCTATATATGCTATATACGAGATATAGGTAGTACTTACTAATAACTAAGGCGCGATATACTAGGTTAAAACTATTGCCTATAGAGTAGATAAAGAAGAGCTAGAGCTACTCTTAGGTAACTCCTTCTTATAAAGAGAAGCTATATAGCTAGACTATAGATAGTAGACTTAGGCTTAGAGTATTAAAGACAAGTTACATATCTAGATAGTAACAATCTAGTAGCTAGAACAAGAGGAGAGCTATATATACTTCTTAGGCGTAGTTCGTAGTAACCCCTAAGGTAAGAAAGTTATTACCCGCGTCTAAATCGCTAGTGTCTCCTAGAAAAATTAGGTACTAGATGTATTATTAGACTACTAGGACGTCTTTAATACTAATACTACTAAAATCCTACCTACTACTAAAGAAGGAGATTATTAAATTCCTATTCTACTAGGCAAGAAGCTACCTTATAGCCCGCTCTATAACCTCTCTATATATAAGCTTAAGGTGCTATAATTATACCTCGAAGATACACTTAAGAAGAGCTAGATTTGTTATAGTATAAGCTTAGTAAAGGCACCTATTCTATTTATACTAAAGAAGGATAGTACCCTTCGTTTATATATTAACTATAGGGGCCTTAACTCTATTACTATAAAGGATTACTACCTACTTCCCTTAATTAGTAAGACGCTAGACCGCCTATTAGGCGCATGTTACTATATAACTCTAGATCTAAAAAATGCTTATAATAGAATCTATATTAGCCTAGGAGATAAGTAGAAGACTGCCTTTAGAATATGTTATAGCTATTTTAAATACCTAGTTATGCCTTTTAGGCTTACTAACGCGCCTACTACCTTCTAGGCCTATATTAACTAGACTCTTAAAGGATTAGTAGACTATCTATATATAGTATACCTAGATAATATTCTTATCTATACTTATAGCGAAGATCTAGATACCTACTAGCAAGTAGTAAGTGCTATTCTTAAATAGTTAAGGTAGGCTAAACTGTTTATAAACCTGTCTAAGTACACCTTTACTATAAAGTAGATGTTCTTCTTAGGGTTTATTATAGACACGCGAGGTGTCTATACTAATCCTATGTAAGTAGTAACTATCTCTAGATAGCCTCGACTAACTAGCGTTAAGAAGCTTTAGTTATTCCTTAGCTTTACTAACTTCTATTATAGATTTATTTAGAATTATATAAAACTAATAGCCCCTATAATAGATCTCTTAAAGAAGAAGTAATCTACCTTTATATAGCTAGAAGCTATAGAAGCTAGCTTTATTTAGCTTAAAGCGTACTTTATAGAAGCGCCTTTACTACGACATTTTAACCCCTAGCTACCGATATACCTAGAGACAGATATATCGACCTTTATAGTAGTAGGTATTCTCTCCTAGCTATATAAAGATAAGAAATAACACCTAGTTGCCTTTATCTCTAAGAAGCTTTAGAGAGTAGAGCGCATCTAGGAGGTATATAACTAAGAACTATACGTAATTATCTATTGCTTTAAGTAGTAGCGTTACTACCTTAAGGGCACTTAGTATACTATATAGGTTCTAAGTAACTATAACAACCTATAAGGCATATACGACGTAAGTAAGCTTAACTCGCGCTAGGCGCGATAGGCGTCCTACCTAGGAGTCTTTAACTTTAAAGTCTAGTACTACCCTAGTAAGTTAAATCTAGCTAATAGGCCCTTAAGAAGAGTAGACTACTTTAAGGAGAACTACGCGCTTATAAGATTACTCTCTACCTTATAATATAAGCTAAACTTAGTAAGTAAACTAGGATTAGATCTAGTTACTATAAGGGTATAACTTGTTAGTAGAATTAGCTTTACCCCCGAGTATAGCTTAGAGGTTGTAGGTTAATAGCCTACGACCTATAAACGTAGATCTAGCCTAACCGCTAGTACTATAAAATATATACTATATATACTACGCTATCTAGTAAGAGTGCTCGTTACTAGCGAACTTACATTAGTAGGAGATACTTTAATATTATAGACTATCTATATACTTTAGTAGAGGGACACTTTTGCTTTAAAGTATATAGCCGATCTAGAGTAGGAAGAGTACACCCGAAGTAGTAAGAAGTTACTAGTATAGTACAAATATAAAGATAGAACTCTTATATATAAGAGTAGGCTCTATATTTCTAATAAACTAAGTCTAAGACAAGAAATCTTATATTAACACTATAACTCTTGTATAGCTAGCTACTATAGCGCTATAAGAATATATAATCTAATTAGTAGACACTACTACTAGCTATTATTAGATTAGGAAGTGCGTAAGTATATTAAGACATATAGCACGTGCTAAAGGTTAAAGGCACTAAGGTATATACTATATAGTAAGCTATTATCTCTACCTATTCCTTCTAATATCTTTAAAGAAGTTATACTAGACTTTATTATAAAGCTTTCCTCTATAATATACAATAGTAGCATATATAACACAATCTTAGTAATCTATAATAGATTATTAAAGCTAGTAATCTACATTGTAGCTAAGGAGATATAGACTATAAAGGACTTTATAGATGTCTATTTTAAGTATATAATTTGTAAATACAGTGTATAGAAAGGAATTATATTAGATAGAGAATCTCTATTTATAAGCTAGTTCTAGACTAAAATTTGCTATTAACTATAGGTAAAGCGTAGGTTAAGTATAGCTTTCTATCTATAAACCGATAGGCAAATAGAACGCTAGAATTAGACACTCGAATACTACCTCTAAGTATTTATAGGAGAGCATTCTAAAGATTAGCTAAATTTGCTTTATATAGCCGAATTTATATATAATAACTCGATATATATAGTAATAAAGGAAACTTCGTTCTTTGTTGTTCTAGAAAAGCACCTAATTCTCTATAACCTACCTAAGGATAGGTAGCTAGAGGGGGAAGTACTAGTAGCTATACAATAAGTATAAAACATATATATACTATAAGTAAATCTTTAAGAGCGCTTAAAGGCTATAGCTAAGTATTAAACTTGGTACTATAACAAGAAGTACACCTTAATAAAGTTTAAGCTAAAGGACTTAGTATAGCTAAATATAAAGAACCTTAAGCTTAAAGCTCTAAGTAGGAAGCTAATAGACAAATTCGTAAGTCTATTTTATATTAAGAAAGTAATTAACTCTTAGGTATATCGCCTATAGCTACTAAGCTCTTATTATATATATAATATATTTTATATATCTCTTCTAGAGCTCTTTTACTCTAGGGAAGGGAAAGAATTACTAAATATAAGAGCCCTAGAGTTAGTAGAAGATAGAGAATAAGTTTAGTATATAGAGAAGATTCTTATAAAGTGTACTATATATATAAGGAAGAAGGAATATCTACTTAAGTAGGAAAGGTATAATAAGACTAAGAGCTTATAGATAAAGGAAGAGGACTTTAAGGAGATAGACGACTTATTAAGGGAGTTTAGAGAAAGTAGTAAGTATAGCTAGAGTTAAGAGAAGAATAAGTAACTTAGTAGTAGATAGTAGATAACTTATAGTAATACCGTTATATACTTATAATAAGATACTTAGCACTAGAGACTTTAGCTTTATAACTTTAATAGGAACATTAGCTTAAGGATTAAGACTATCTATTTCTATCTATAGCTCTTTAGCCTAGTATCTTCGTAAGAACAACGCTAGAAACACCTATACTATATATACTTTATATAGCTAACCTATAAGCGATAAGTGCGATAACTACTTATTATTCTTATTCTTATTAATAATAATATCTAAGTTATCCTCTTTATCCTAGCTATACTATTAGTAAGCGATTAACATAATATATAGTAGCGATTATACTACGTCTATTTAGTTATTAGTATCCTTATTACTTAAACTACTAAACTCCTTACTATCCTTATTATCTCTATTCTCCCTACTCTCTCTATCTCTATTAGGGCTAGGGCTATCCCTATCTCTATTATTACTACCTCTACTACCCTAGCTATAATGTTAGTATACAATGTAGGTAATAGGCAAGTGTAAACTTATACTACTACCCTCGCTACTATTACCTCTATTACTATTACCTCTATTACCTCTACCTCTACTACTACTACTACCTCTAGGACTACTACTAGGCCTAAAGTATAGGTAAGGCCTACTACTAGGAGTACTACTACTAAACCTAAGAGGACTAGGCTATTCTAGCTATTAGTATATAAACTAGAAGTAAGTAGAGTATAAACTTATATAGCTAAACTACTAAATAGCTATCTATTCTAGGACATTAGTAATCCTCCTCTACTCTAATAGCTATAGCCTCTCTATATTAGAGCTAGACTTAGGTACCTTAGTTAGCATTTCTAAGGGATTTCCTCTAAGAGCTATAATATGCCTATAATGCTTAAGCTACTAGGTAAGGGTATACTAGGCGCGTATAAGAGCTAAGCCTATATACTAGATAGTAGAGTCTTAGCTTCTTCTATTCCTAGGAAAGGTACTAGTATTAATAGCCTAGATATAAGTATTATAGAACTAGTATACGCGCTTAACGTAACTATTAAATACAATAGGAACCTAAGTATATTAGTAATATTATAGGAGAGTATTACTTAGTAAAGTCCTTACTAGGGTATAGAAAGATCTATTGCCTCTAGTACAGTAGTTACATCTCTTAAGGTCTAGCCTACTATAAACTATACTATACTTTATAATCTTGTATATATAGCATATATAAGTCGGCGTATAGGGCGTAGTTATATTATAGGTAACTCGGCAGCGGAAAGTATAGTTATAGGCGTAACTAAGAATAGTAGAGCTAATATATATTAGTCTACTAAAGGCGACTATAATAGGCAAAGAAGGTGTAGTATATATAATAAGTGTTATTAAGGAAGTTAAGAAGTATAGGCGCGTTATAGAAATATATTCTAGCTATGTTATTATTGTTATTCTATATAACAAAGGCAGTTCTAGTACTAAGGGCCTAGGAGGCAAAAATCCTAAATAAAGCCTAAATAAAGTATATATCACCTACCTTTCTAGAAGTAATAAAGCTATAATAACCTTACTAATTGTATACGGACTATGCAAAAATTATATAAGGGACATAAGTAGATAAAGTAGCAATGCTAGATACTCTTTTCCTATAACAGTTATAAAGGCTAATAGATTTTTATCGAGGCTAGCTACTAAGGACATTAGCTTAGAGAAGAAGGTAATGTTATAGGGATTTTTAGAGATAAGGTATAAGCTTCTAATTAGGTGTAAGGATCTAGAGTCTAGCTAGCTTTAGATAGCCTATACGTATAGGCTCTAATCTTGCTACGTACTAGTAGAGGAAGATAGTTTCCTTAAGTATTATTCGTACTACTAATCGAGAGCTATCCTTATACTACTACAAGTTAATTATTATATATACTCACTAGTATTGATATAATCTACCTCTAATAGCTCTCTAGAGAGACTAGGTTTCTTATAAAGAATATTCTTAGTAGCTATAGGGAAGGCTATAGCCCCCTTACTAGCCTTTATAGTGCTATATAGCTTATAGAGTTTATAAAACTATCTAAACTTAGTAATTAGTTTAAGCATAGTTAGTAGAGTTAGTAAATCTAGATTAATAAGGTACTTATTAGCAAATACTAGTTTAGTCTTTAAGATAGAGAGTAAGAAGTCTCTCTATAGCCTTAAGCCTTAAGCTTCTAGTAGATTATAGTTCCTAGCCTTATCTATAACCTCTTCCTATTACTAAAGCTAATAGTCTATATTCTATAAGGAAGAACTAGATAGCTACTTCCTCTAAAGTGCTTTAACCTTAAGCTAAATAGCTATATTAGATAGAGCAAATCTGTTCTTTAATACTCTAAGAATAGCCTAGAGATAAGAATCTCCTTCTAGTTAGATAATAGTAAGAACTTATAGTGTAATTAATAACTAGATAAGGCTAGCTAAATTAGCTAAGGCCTTATACTATTTATTATATTATACTTATTTCTCCTTATATATCTAGAAGAGTACTAAGAAGTTAATATTTGCTACTTCTAGCCTCTAAGGCTTAAGGAGCCCTTCTAGTTTAATAGTCTTCTAGGGATTAATAAGGTTCTATATCTTAGTATTTAATGCTCTTATCTTAATAATATATAGCTAGCTAGCCTATTTAGCTAATGTAGTAAGAATAATAGGTGTTCTAGCTATTAAGGTGTTAGTATCTATAGTTGTTTATCCCTTTATTAATACCTAAATCCTATAGTTATAGTTAAGGTAGTTCTTAATAGATTCTAATACTTAAAAAGCGAGATAGTAGAGAATTAACTAATAAATAGAGTAGGAAAGTAACAAAGTAATATACTTGTATAGGGGTAGTTATACTAGGCTTATAACTATTAACTTATATAGGGGAGGAAAAAGAATTAATTACTACCTAATCTACTAAACTAAGGTAGATTATAACTATATAAATACTTAACCTAATAAACTAAGAGATAGATAAATTAATAGAACTTCTAAGTAATAACAGATTAAGACACTAACCATTTAATTTGATCATGAATTAGTAGAGTAGTGGATAAGTGTTCAGTTTAACCTTGGGATGAACTGAATCAGGGTCTTCTTGGCGCTCCAGCTTATGCCTCGGTTGACAGCGGGGCGCGAACAGTTCAGTCTCACATCATCACTCCACCTATCTCTACACTCTTTCCAGGCTATCGAACCAAAGTCTCCTGAGCTGCTCTTATCGGCCTTACTTAAAACTACCACGTTTCCGGCATCAGTGTGAACCTTTCAGCGGCGCGATGGAGCAGCCGTTGGACATCCCTTTGGTACCATTTTCGCGACGCACCGGACATTCCACGCGCGAGTGAGATGCCCCTCACCGTAGCAAAGGCGCTGTTGTTGTCCACTCAGATATCCAATCCGATGACTGCGACAATGTGGAAAGATGCTGGTTATATATGTCTCGTCCGCACACATTCCCGTAGGTCCCATGTAGATGGTGTCCGCAAACGACCGTTGCGCGTTCCTCATCTCGCGAAATTGATAGTATCTCCGTTCGCGAAACGACTTTCCCCCTCACATGGCATTCTTAAAAAGTCGCCACGCCAGACGGGGCTGTCGGATCAGCCTCTTCTCTTCTATCTCGAGCATTCAAGATGCATGTGAGCCTGCTGACCACGATCGCGACATGCGTTGCCGCGGTGGCGGCTCAATCAAACCAGGTGTCCTTCATTGATGGCAACACCAAGATCCGAGGTGTCAATCTGGGAGGTTGGTTGGTGCTTGAGCCATGGGTAGGCACAGATTAACGCCTTAGAATCTTCAATGGTGCTGACTCCAAGCGTAGATTCGGCCGTCCATCTTCAACCCTTTCAAGGGCACCGGAATTGTGGATGAATTCACCTTGACACAGAAGAGGCCAGCGCAGGCCAAGACGATTCTGCAAAAGCACTGGGATGAATGGGTGACGCTCAAGGACATGCGACAAATCAAGGCAGCGGGTTTCAATATGGTCCGCCTCCCAATCGGTTTCTGGGCATACGACAACAAGAACACGCCGTACATCAAAGGGCAAGCCAAGTATGTCGACAAATTGGTTAGTGCAGCTTCCCACTAGTCATACATGTGCAGGACTGACATGCTTCCAGATCGGATGGGCTCGTCAAGTAGATCTCAAAGTCCTGATCGACCTCCACGGTGCACCGGGCAGCCAGAACGGCTTCGACAACTCCGGCCGAAGACGCGAGAATCCCGGCTGGCAACAAGCCGACCCAGAAGCCAAACGCACCCGGGCGGTCCTGAAAAAGATCCAAAGGAAGTACGGCGCAGCCAGCTACGACGACGTGATTCTCGGCATCGAACTCCTCAACGAACCCCTCTACACCAAAATCGACGACGCCTACCTCCGGCAGTTCTACTACGACGGCTTCTACCAACAACGCGACTACTCGGCCAACCGCGTGGTGGTAATGTCCGACGCCTTCCGCGTGACTTCCTACTGGAACGGCATGCTCACGCCCTCGGACAACGGGGCACAAAACGCCGCCATGGACCACCACGAATACCAAGTCTTCGACCCCAATCTCATCGGCATGACGCCCGCGCAACACCGGCAACAAGTCTGCAAAGCCGTCGACCAGTACAACAGCGTCGACAAATGGACCATCATCGGCGAGTGGTCGGGCGCCATGACGGATTGCGCGACGTGGCTGAATGGGTTCGAGCGCGGCGCGAGGTACGACAATACGTATACCCCGCCGGGCCAGACGGGTAAGTATGTGGGATCGTGCCAGGGTAAGAGCGACATCAGTACGTGGAGTCAGGCGATGAGGAAGCAGACTAGGAAGTATATCGAGGTGCAGATGCAGGAGTTTGAGAAGTACACGAGGGGATGGGTGTTTTGGAATTTCAAGACCGAGGGGGCGGGAGAGTGGGATGCGTTGAGGTTGGTGAAGGAGGGGATATTTCCCACGCCTGGGGGGACGTATCAGTATCCGAATCAGTGCAAGTAGATGGTGATTGGATGTTGTAGATGATGAATGAGATGAGGTTGATGACCCGCCCAACTACCGTCCTTGACTGCCTTGCGTGGATTGAGAAGGTTACGATGACTTAGCGTGGGCAGATCGGCTGGCTGATAGACATTTCCAGTAGTTTGGTCATTTTGGATAAGTATGTACAATGATAAAGAGACGGGTACCTGCATGACATTAGGCGGTATGGAGCACTTTCCCTCGTGCTTCGGTCCAGCCGCTGAACACGGAGATTTGGATCTTGCAGTGTGGCTGATCTAAGCTCTTTCGATTTCCATCCCGCCACAAACCTTGCTCAAAGTCTAGAATTGTTCAAGATATGAAGATTTAGGCTCTACTCTGTGCGAGATGATTCAGGGCGACAGAAGCCAGAATGTAGAAGGATTCTCTGCTGACCCGAAGACTGTCGATAGAGCGTCTCAAGTCGCTCAAAAAAGACAACTAGGTGTTCCAATGTGACGGTCGGACTAGGGCATGGACAAGGATGCTGGCGCACTTGGCCCACGGTGACGAGCGAGTCAAGCCGCGATGTGGCAGACGACGAGAAACCTTGTTGGAACCCTCTGCCTGTTCGGACCAGGACGCGTCGTGGGCAAGACGCAAGTAACTCAAAATGCATTCTCATCGACAAATTGACCAGGAGGGGAGATCTCCGAGACGGTGCAGATCAGCAATCAATGCGAGACAGATGTGGTGATCATGGTCGAGAGGAATACGACCTCATTGATTTGTTCTGGTAGACAGGTACTTTTGATAGATACGTACTGTACCAACCCGTGGTCCTTCATGCGTAGGCACGCGCCATGTACATGCGGCCGGCTGTGGTGGACCAGTGCGTGACGAAGAAATGGTAGGATTGTGCTTTAGGGCGACCTCTAGAGGGAGCTCGAGCACACGCGGATGCCGGCAGAGAATGCCCAAGTGCCCAACGACGTGCATGCGGAACCTTGTCCGGCCCTGGCTAGCATTGATTGGGAAGAAATGGATTCCTCTGGTCAGAGTCCAGTAGATCAATTATTGGGTCAACCTTTTTTTTCAAGAAGAAGAGAGAACAAAGGCACCGAAAAGAGGCCCCCACCAACAGACGCGGAACTTCGAACCTCGACGACCTCTGACTTGTCTACCAACCACTATTCTCTACCCTTTTCCTACCTCTGTCTCTGTCTCTGTTCTCCTCAACCAGAATTCGATCGGCAATGCTCCCACTCCCTCTGGTTTCACAGTCCCGAACCAGGCCCTGACTCGTCCTCAAACAGCCTCCCGTCGTAACCGTCTGAGCTCCTCCAAACCCACGTCCACGTCGTTCGCAATCAGCACAGATTAACATTCCTGCGTCAGGCCCTGCTGGTCAAGGAGCGCATGCATATCGACAACTAATATCCCTGCGACCTCTATCACGGCCATATCTATCAACAACATTTCACTAGCCTCGGCTTCCCAATTGCTGCTCCAAGGTGGAATCACATGGAAGAGTCGGTCCCAGTAATAAAATAATCACCGCGGGGCTACCTGTACCTGCTTGGATAAACACTACCGACGGTAAATTTTAATGGCGCCTACCGCTCAGGATGATTCCACCTCAAATCCCCTCGCAGACTATTTCTTCATCGCTGGTATAGAATCAACTCAAATATTTGACGAACGCAACATCACTGCTGGTCCGCCACCAGTTGAGACGACAATTGAGGAGGATAGAGCCTTGGTGACTGATGCCACAACGAGTCCACGCCCAGGTACTCCTGGCTCACCCACCTCGGAGACTCCGGCCAGAAAGTCGAAGAGGTACAGCTGGGATGCGCGCAAGAGTATAGGCAGTATCATCAACCTACCAGACGATGCTCCTTCTCCTGCTAGCAACAGGAGTAGCACCACCATCAAGGTTCAAACTACGGGAAACGCAAATGTACTCAGCGAAGAGGACTTTGAGCAAGCGCTGCGCAAGTTCGCTACTGAGAGAGACAGTTTTCTCGAAGATGTCCACCTCCAGGCAGGCACCGTCACTACCGCCCAGCCTCGTGCAGCCAAGGCACGGCCGAAGACGATCCGGATCATGAGCGACGACAGCACGAACGGTGCCGCAGGTTTAAGAGGAGGAGTCGGCAGTCTCCGGCGGAAACTGTCGACCATGAACAGGAGAAGGAGCACAACACCGAGCAGACAGTCTTCTGTCCTCACGTCTAAGCGACTGAGCAACTACAAGTCTGTTATACCTACCCCTGAACCCTTCAAGGTCGATCCGACCACACATCCTCTCAAGCGGAGATACGAGCCCGTACTCCTCGACCGCTACCCAACAAAGGCCATGACTGAGGAGTCAAAGAGACGATGCGCCTTCCCCGACTATATCCCCATGTTCGCCTTCCCCAACGATGTCAGCGTAGTCGCTTCGGATCAGCGACCGAGGTCGACCTGGCATGGATTCGCAATGACCACGGCAGATGGTTCAAGGATCTTCAACATATCCGTCACCCTCTGGCTACCATTAGGCGTCGACGCTGCGAACGAGCTGGAACAACAATGCGAAATTTGGAGACAAGCGAACATGACGGTCGAGGAGCGCGAGATGGCTAACAGCCTCGGCGAGCGACTCGCGGGAGAAAGAGCAAAGTTATCACGGCTGCTGTCGAGACTACCAACTCTCGAATCCGAGTCGGAAGAGCGAGATCAGCTGGAGGACGATATCAGTGCATTGGAGGAGCGCATAGCCATGATGGCCGATTTGCTCCGACCTGTGCGGCACGCGGCTGCTTCAAAGATCGAAGGTCTCACAGAAAGCGAGACTGGCTTCTGGGTGCCGCGAGTCTACGGACTGATTGGTCGCGATGAAGGTCTGACGGCATTCTGGAAAGAATGGCTGAAAGCTGTCATTGTGCCTATGACGGACGGCGCCATCCTCAACGTGCCAGCCAGCTCCCCGAAAGTCGGCATGTGGCAGCCACTTGAACGCTACGTGGTCAACATGTGCGTCGAAGCACCAAGCCCGCTTACCTCCATCACTCAGATCGAGGTCGCCATTCGAGAATTACGGCTGTATGCGCGGAAAGAAGCGATCAACGAGCTACCTGGATCGAGGAATATTGATATCTATGCTCTTTTCCGAGCGCTATCGATACCGAATGTCGTCATGCTCTTCGAGTATGCAGTTTTGGAGAGCCGAATCATCTTTCTCTCGTCACATGGCTCGATGCTGCATCTTGCCTGTGCTGCACTCGTCAATCTGCTCTATCCGCTCAAATGGACTGGCGTTTACATACCGACCATACCTGCTCGACTGCTCCAAGCACTTGAGGCGCCGTGCCCGTACATTATTGGGGTGGAGAAGCGTTTCGACGATGTGACTCTGCCAAACGACGACGTGGTCATTATCGACTTGGATCTCGATCAGATCGAGGCGAGCGCTCCAGCACGACCACTTCCGCGTCAAATACGGCGAAAGCTCACGGCGCTGCTGCAAGCCGCGGCGCCGCATCACAATCGATTTGGAGTACCCAAGGGCCCTCCGCCATATGCCATTGAGACGTTCCCGAACAATCACTTTTCGTCCGAGACCCCGCAAGTCTTTGACACGAGAGCATCGAAGTCTGGACTTGCTGCTCACGTCAACCTCTCCTCCAGCTCCTTTGCTGATTCACAGATTGCGAGACCAAGCACGCCCATCTTCAATGCCTCCCTCAATGCCAAAGGCGATCCTGCGGCAGCTGGTGAGCGGAGACCATCTCTGCGTCCCGGCACCAGCTCGACCAATAAGAGCAGCTTCCAAGCACCTCCTTCTCCTACCATTTCCTCTCCTATGTCAGGCTCATTCCCACCTACACCAGTCTCACGAAGTGATTCTGCATTTGGTTTGCAAACGACCCTGCGTGAGAAGAGGTCGGGTCAATTCGACACGACCATTCGTCGCAGCTCTTCGGTGAGCAAAAGGTCAGAAGCAAAGCAGAAAGTGTCCCAGCTCATGTCCTCACAGTTCGGACTGGACCGCATCAACCCACTCCGACGCCCAAGCCAACCCTTTGTCGGCGGCCACTCTCCCAGCCTCTCCACCTCCGCCCTCTCCATGGGCCCGAATGGAGGCGGCTACGCTCCTTCAATCTACGCACCCTCCACCCTCGCCGCCTCCACCATCATGCCCATGGCCCTCATCCAACCCGTCAAAGACACCGACTCGACCAAATGGGTCGAAGGCCACTGCATGGTCAAACGCAAACGCCCCAACAACACCCCAATCCACTGCACCATCTGCAACGAAAAATGCCCCGACGAATCCTACCACTGCAACGGCTGCACCATCAAAGCCCACGCCGGCTGCGTCCCCCACGTCGTGCACGTCTGCCCCGTCGCCTTCCGCCCCGACCTCGTCCGCGCCGCATTCGTCCGCTGCTTCGCCTCGCTACTGTACACCTACCGCCGCTTCCTCCACGCGGCATCCGGCGACAGGAAAAAGTCCGGTCTGATATACCACTTCAACCTCGACGGCTTCATCAAGAGTTGCCCCGGCGAAAACGCAGAGTACCTCGAGCTGATGCGGGAGACGGTGTGTTTCAATGAGTTTATCCATGAGAGGGAGACGAAGAGGGGCGAGGATCCGGCGGTGAAGTTGTTCGACGAGATTATTCTTAGTAAGCGGAATAGGGGCAAGACGGGGTTGTTCTCGAAATCCGGTGAGTGTGGGAAGAGACACGGCGGTGGTTCTGGGCTGATCGAGGCAGATACGTCGTTCTTGTCCGACACGTCGGATCATCTCTGGAGGTCGGCCGCGGCGGCGGCGCCGAGCAGTAGGTTTCCCGGGGATTATAGGCAGGTTGTCAGTAGGAGTATGTTTCCCCCTCCCCCCACGCCCTTGCTTTGTCCTCCAACCCTTTGCACTGTGTATGTCTGGGTGTGGATGATGCTGACGTTATGTAGTACCGGCTAAACTCGATCCGTCGCTTATGAAGGAACCGAGGTCGAATCAGGGTGCGCCCAGGATTCCGAAGGCGAGGACGCAGAGGAAACCCATCCCGTCGATGTTGGGGTTGAATGTGGATACGCCTGGGCTGTTGGGGGCGGAGAATTTGGATCCGGCGGCGGCGGGGAATAGGGTCTAGTCTGGACGGGGAGATGGGTGTGTGGTGCTATATTCGACATTTCAGCTATGATTGAGGATTCTTGAAGGTAGTCGACAGGTGATGAGAGGATCTTAAGCAGGATTTGATCATCTGCTTGACCGGGGCCGAATGGGATCGGCCCGCAGACGGGACATACGCGAGGACTGGGTCGCGAGGGCATATATGGGGATAGAGCAACGAGGCTAAGCCACTGAGCAAGATAGACTGGCTGAGCGTGCCTTTGTCGAAGGGCAGGATCGGGTCTGGGTCACGCTATAGAGGGAGATGGAAGGGGAAGAGGGAGGCAATGTACACTAATCAGCTCTACTGAGCTTCTCGCTGGATGACGATCAAGAGGAAGGCGGCTTATAAAAAGCAATGCGTTTTGGCATTCGAGGCATGGGTAGCGCGGCGTTGGATGGATCGTGGTTTGTAGTTGCGCATGGCATTTCTGGCTGATGGTGGCAAGTGGGGGAGATAATGTATTCATCCTTCTGATATCCTCCTGATTGTGAGTTTTTTTTTCTATTTGTGCCTTGACCCTGTTGCTGCGCCAGACTACAAATTTCAGATGTCGCAACTCGGGGTTAATGTGACATTCTCCTATGCGTTCGGTGAAATAATTTGTTGATGCCCGGGACTTCCGGTCCAACGTCCCAATCGTTGCTGTATGCATTTTGTCGCTCGAACAGGTGATCCTCCCCCGAGAAGTCCGGCTGCACGCCTATTACCCTACGCGAAGAGACACTTGAAGAATCTCCCTGATCTTGGAGAAGATGTCGAGACATCTGCCGACTCGAGCGATTGTATCTCGAAGGCCGAGGTCCTGTGACATCCTCCTCCAGTGAAAGTTTACTGATGGGGTATTGAAGGTCGTTGGGATCTGGAATTCGAGATCGTTGGTCGATGCCGGCTATCGCATTGACAGCTCCTTGGTCTTCTGAGACCGTCACATCTGCATCAAGGTCGTCCATTACGAGTCTCCCCCGTTCCGGTTCCGACATTCCACGTTCGAGCTCAACAGTGGCCGTCAACTTGACCACCAAAGCGTCCCAGCATCCTTCGAAGAAGTCGGGATTGCGTTGCATTTCTAGTGCTATTTGCAGCTGGGCTACGTGCAACGAGTGGCTACGTGGAACGCCGGCCAGGATTTCATCGGCTGTCCAACCATGTCGCCGGATCCATTCCAGCTTTGGAAAAAGTCTTTCGTACAGGTTGTGAAGAGCCAATGCGGAAGTGGGCACATGTTTTTGCTCCTGGAGCCTGTTGGCAATCGCGCGGTAAACTGTGCCAAAGTGATACTGTAGTTTGTGTTGCTCTTCATAGAAGAGCATGAATTTGATGAGCAGGAAGACACCGGTCTTGTAGACGTCTGAGAAGTCGATGTACCATCTTGATAGCCCGGAATTCTTGAGGTGTGGGTCGGCGAGGTATGCTTGCATCATGGGATGGTACAGCCTTACTATTTGTTCTTCGTCTTCAAGGACGAAAGGCTCACATGACTCCAGGGGCCGCAGTAGACCGTCGGGTTTGCAATCATGCAGACTCGACGCCTTGGGCTCTATGCAGATTTCCATTGCAACGTAAAGATCGCCTAACGAGAGGGAACCTCCGGCGGCCAACAGAATCTCCAGCATGATATGGATCCTTTCGAAAGCGTCTTGAGATGCCTTGTTCATAGTGCTGCATCGGAAGGCCTCGTCAAAGAATCGACATTGACTTTCGGA
The DNA here is from genome assembly GCA_005959805.1 of Elsinoe ampelina. Classification (NCBI taxonomy): domain Eukaryota; kingdom Fungi; phylum Ascomycota; class Dothideomycetes; order Myriangiales; family Elsinoaceae; genus Elsinoe; species Elsinoe ampelina. The sequence goes on from SMYM01000010.1 coordinate 771,978, forward strand.
CAGTCCTTCAGGAGCCTCTTGCATTGGAGGCAATTTGTTGATGGCGAAGTCCAACCAGACCTTAGCCCGCTGAAAATCTGGAGAAGTTGCCAAATCTTCCGCAAGATGGATCTGTTCTTGGATCGGGATCGATATTGGATTGCAGAGCTTGGACACCTTACCAGCTAGGCTATACATGTCCTGATCTTTTACCTCAGGGCGATCTGACCATGCCAAATGATATTCTCCGGCTAGGGCGTTGAAACGAATCAAGATACGGGGCTCTGGGCGGCATAGCAGTAGAATGTTGCACCTTGTGCTTTCGTCATCCTTCATGCTGTCCAAATGACCGAGGAAATCGAACAGTCCGTCTAGCGGGTTTGCAGACTCAGCTGTACCGCACTCGTCTATGCCGTCCAGAACACAGAGTATTGGCGGACAATCCGGACGTTTAAGCACGGCGGAAAAGATGCTCCACAAGACTTTGGGGTCTTCGATGGGCGACGGAGCTGAAATTTTCCAAGCCGGGAGAGCGCATTCGCAGAGCGCCTGTGAATGTCGAAACAGCTGATGCAACAGTGCGCTAAGCACAAATTTGACAGAGTTGTGCTGGTCTCTATAACTGAAAAAGTAGTAGCAGATCGCGCTATCTGGGGCGAGTCGTGGAAGCTCTTCGTCAACGAGGAAGCGCGCAAGTGTTGATTTTCCTGTCCCTGCTCCTCGAGTAGCAAGTAGCATCCTCGATGCCGTTCCTTCGACCCATTCAACGAATGGTTCGTGTTTCAAAAGCCACTCGCCTCCAATGCCAGACCAATCAGTATGTTGGTTCTTACGGTGCTCATATGGGGTTCTGAGGAATGAGCGATAACAGGCACGTAGTTCGTCGTCACCGCCATCTTCCGGAGAGGCTACAGGCAGCGATGACCCCCGACTTGCCATTGAGGTGATCTGCGTAGCTTGCTGCTTGTTGAAGCTAGCCAATAAGTTCCTAGATACTTGACCGTAGCTTTCATATTCAGACATGTTTCCAAGGGCATCATCGTTACGGGCACCGGCCGGCATTACCGCTTGCGCAGCAGTGCCAAGAGTGCTCCTTGGTTCGCTATGCTCCACGTCAAGGTGCTGAACCAGAAGCTTTGCATACGCTGCCGCAGCGAGAGCCGCATAGGGCTGCCATATTCTCGTGTCACGAGGATCACAGTAGTCGGATATTCCCATTATAGCAAGCAAAGGCCAAGAGGCATCAAGGGATGCAAGGCCTGTTTCGAAACAGATGATGGCTTGATCCATATGCAGTCTGTCTCGCTCTCCATGGTCTTCTAGCAATGCCACCGCACTTCCGATGAGACCATGATGCACTTCGATGTTGGATCTACTTCGATAGACTATAGGAGATGTCTCATCATATGAAGTATCCGTTTTGGAGTGCGGCCGTCGCCATTTCTCCTCTGCAGGCGCCACATGGTCCGCATAAGTATGGAAGAATGATGGGACTGTAGACTCCGAGAGACGAATGCTTTCGACAGCGCGTTGTAGTGACATGGGAGCGCTGGGGAATGGATTATCGTCTGCCACGTCGTAACGCGTGATACCGCTCGATCTCCTCGTAGGGAAGGAAACTACCACATCACCTAATCGAACACCAGATTCGCTGTTCGGGACACCACTGCCGGTACCCAGAGAAAGTATAACGGTGAGATTCGTCAAACGGCTCGCCATGTCGCGGAAGTCGAGGGCGTCTCGCCAGTCGTCGCCATTCAGCAGCAGTAGTGGACCGGCTACAAGCACGTATCGGCCGCTCACCAGACCGAACGTCCACCTGCAACCATGATCTTGATGTTCGATTTCATCTCTGAGAAACTTGTGATCGAGAAGCGCGATGGCGGCGTCGTAGACTTGCCTTGACATGCACATCCACAGAATTTGGAAATCTTCCAGCGAAGGATCCAGGGTGGATACTTCCGACGACCGGTCAGAGAGTTGCTGGGCCAGTCCGGACAGCCCCTCTCCCTCTTCGACTTCTTCAGCATGAGTAATGTCCGGAGGCACCGAGAACGTGGCTATGGCTAGCATGTGGCGAGCGATGTGCTTGCTCGCATTGGCGGAAGCCCCGATATCTTGGAGACAAAAGGGGCAAGTAGTCCTCTCATCTCGCAGCGTAGATTCTGACATGTTGACAAGCGTTTGCGCCTGTTCTGCCGATAGTTGCTCGTGGTTCTTTTGCAGGTGCTTCGTCAAGCCCAAAGCCGAAGTGTACTGAGGCTCTCGATGTTCGAAACATTGCCAGACTCGCCTATGTGTCAGCCGCTCGTGCTCGAGCCAAGCCTTGGAACTGCCGTAGATTTGGTCGCCTGTTTTGCAGTCCTTGTAGGTGCATACGTATGGCTGGATATCTTGTATTACGTGCGCTTTCCAAGCCTTCCCTTTGGCCTGTCGAATCGGGCATGTGATTCCACAATACGGGCAAAGGAACTCTGTAGCACGCAGATCCGTTTTCGGGGGCTTCGGTAACAGCACGCCATCATCATCTACCGCAAATGCTGATGAGGCATAAGACAAGACGGACTGAGCTTCCACCGGGGCGTCCAGATCTTCGACGAATTTGGTTGCTTCAGTACCGGAGAAGATCGTTTTGCGTGCAACGCTTGCTTCGTGCATCGATCGTGAAGCAAGCTGTGGTACTGGCGCTTGTGTCTGCTCGCCATGCTTGGATTGGTCAGGAATGATCCTGACTTCAGGCTTTGCTTCCCGTCGAGTGACCGGCTCTGGTCCTGCGAGCTTCCGAGCATGTCGCCGCCAGTAACGAAGCAGCCGCCTCCTTCGGCCCAATGTAGCAGCGAGCCTGTCTACGAAAAAGTCGTCGTAACCGATGAGAGTCGCGCCCAGAGGCTCAGCCATGCCTTTCAACTTGCTTGAAGGGATAGATTGAGACGTATTCCGACGGAGCTGTGCGAGGAATTCCAACACATGCTGTCTGTCAAAGAACGAGAAGGCGGTCAACAGGTCGATATTGGTCTCATGGTCCGGCTCTTGGTACGAAAGATGCCTTGTATTATTCGCCGCTCTTTGTGATGAATTTCTGATCCTGAATGAGATCTTGTACAGATCGCTGATGATCTGCTTGATGGACTGTGCGTGAAGAGCGAGCTCTTTCGGCTGTTCAGACGCTGCCGGCGCCTCGCCCTCATCCGTGCTGGATGTCTCCCCATCCGACTCATCGTCATCAACATCTTGGTCGAATGGAAGTCGTACCCCCGTCACAATATCGAAGCAATCCGATAAAGTCTGTAGCAGTCGAGCCAGTAGTGACAAGATGCTGGATGTGGTGACGACAGAATCGCGAAGTCTGGCGTCCAACGAGCTCGGGCCAGCTTGAAGGGCTCCCAGGTTACCGCACCATATCTTGAATCTCTCGGTCTCCCATACGAGGTCGTCTTGACTGAGGCAATCAGCTATGTGAACGGCTGAGCCGACATCGCTCTGCAATGCAGCCGACACATCGTTGAGGGCAATGAGGCAAGCTTTCGCCTTCTGAGCAATACTCGCGGCCATCGTCACGAAAGGCCAGGTCGACGGGACATCAGTGTCAGTTATAGTCAACTGTCGTCGGACTGTAGGAGTCTTATAATAAGCTGATCGAGCCGACAGTTCGATCAGGTCTCCAGCGCGAATATGCAGGACAAGACGCCACAGCGCCTGATTGGATGCGGCTGACAAATCAGCTCGAGGACCTCCGGTCTTCAACTTGTGCGACCTCAGCTCTGGTGATTCTCTCTTCTACATGTCTTTTCTGTTCCGTGGGGGCTGCTGTTGCGATGTCTGGACTGGAGGTCGTAGGAGTCGTGTTTGGCGCCATACCACTAATCATCTCGGCCCTGGAGCACTACGAAGCCATCAATGACAAACGCAGGACATTCCGGCATTTTGGACAACATCTCGCAAATGCTATCGTATCTCTCCATGCACAATATGCTTCCTTTGAATACACGATCAGGCTGCTCCTGTTGCCGGTGACCTCGAACGGGCAGCTCGACGAAATGCTACACGATGCAAGCTGCCGTCACTGGTCTGATCAAGGAATTGAAGATGGCCTTCGTGAACGTCTCGGGAACGCATACCCGCAATACAGGAGCACAATGGTAAACATACAGCAGCAAATGATCGAGATCGCAGCGAAACTCGATGGTCTCTCTGGTGCGGACGACCTGACCAAAGTCGGTCTGAAAGCCATCATCGAACGGCAGACTACAAAGCGAGCAAATAATGCCCAGGTTGATTTTGTGTTTTCCAACCGCTTGAAGTTCACCATGTCCAAAGACAGGATCCAGCAAGCTACGCAAAGACTAGAGAGAGACATCGACATGCTTGACAAGATTCAGAGCAAAGCCGACAAGCTCGTAGAAGCAACAACTGAGTATCGTACACCTAGCAAGTCTCGGCTTATGATGGGGGCTGATATCATCCGCGCGAACGCCGAGAAGCTGTACAGTGTTTTGTCCGATAACTATTGTACACTCCATAACAGTCACGCTACTGGGCTCCTACTCGAGCAACGTCTTGCTACAAAAGGACCCAGAAAGCAGCCTCGAGGCAGAGGGGCGACTTTCCAATCGACCAATTGTGATCCTTGCTGTTTTGGCATGTCAATCCGCCATGCCGCGAACCTCAGTGCTGATAAGTGGCTCGATGTCGAGGTGCGATTACCACCAGAGCTCGATCAATTGCCTGCACAAAAGTGAGTTTCGGAAGCTACAGATAAAAGGAAATCAATATTGACGCAGTCCAGTTCAAAAGTAAAGGTCAAAATCACCGCGGTACCTTCGATGTCTCCGCTATCGAACACTCTACCATACCACAACGTCGCACAACTACAAATAGTTGATGATATTTGCTCACAGCTACAGAGCGCCTGCCACCCTTGCGTTGGGTTCTGCGTGGATGATCAAGGGCGGCTGCGAGGGGCCTACAACGCCCAGCGTGCCATACAATACACAAAGCAGAATGTGAGCCTAGAGGACATTCTACAAAGCCGGCCAAACGAACTCGGATTTCAGGACAGATATCACTTGGCCATTACATTGACTGCCACGCTACTCCAGCTGAGCCATACTTCATGGCTGAGCGAGACACTCAGCAAAGCTGACTTGCTATTCTTGAGGGCCAAGCAAGGTTCTGCTCTCAATACAGAACAGGTCGACATCAAGCACCCCTACCTCAGCCATGAGCACAGCTCTACGCAAGTAGGTCTTCGACCCGCGAGTAACCTCAACGACAACTTTCGCATCGCTATTCTCGGCGTTATTCTGCTTGAGATCTACGAACGTCGCTCCCTCGACGACCCAAACACTACTACCTCTGCCAGCGGACCCCAGGATCAGCTGTCGATCATGACGAGATGTCTCAATGCCCAGAAATACTGGCAAGAACATCATGATCAAGTCTCGAAGGGCTTTAGCCACGCCATCAAGTTCTGCCTGAAATGTCTCATGGAGCCGGGAGCGGATCTGAAAGACCAGGATTTTGCCCGGACGGTGGAGCAGGAGGTGCTGATACCGTTGGAGGACGAGATGGCGACTTATTTCAACATTCCCTAGCCATTAGATGGCCGATTCAAGATCGCATACGAGGGTCTTGGGCACTTGATTTTCTTCGATAAGCACGGGATCTGGTGTCTGGATTGTCCTGTCGTCGTTTTCCGGTCAACTTCGAATGCGGATCACGTACCATGAGTTTGTCGGTACTTGTACCCGTGCAAGGCGGAGAGAAGGTCGGGTTGGACATGCTCGCTGGGCATGACAGGCACGTGCCGCCGAGTTGTAGGCAATGGAAGCAGGCAGCTTATGTCACAGAAAGGGCAACAACATCATGGACACTGATATCGGGATAGGCGGTTTGGTGCAGAAGATCAGATTGACTATGTGCGAAGCAGCTGCGTGTGTAAGAACGTAATGTACTGAGGTATGCCAAGCAGGAGCAAAGACTAAGAGGATAGCGAAAGAGACCGTGAGCCTGTTGTGCGGGACGGAAAGCAGAACAGTCATGCTTATGGGGCTGGGTGCCTGCCCATGCAAGTTCAAGCCGGAAGCATGGCGCTACCGTCTAGCCATAATGAAAGCAGTTCCCAGGCGTCTCGCCACCGTAGACCAAGTCGGGGCATGAATTGCCAGTGTTACGCCAGTCCTGTCCACCGAGATAGGTCGCATCGCCCAGAATCGTGAGCCTGCAACGACCGACCACTTCATTCGAATAATCCCTCCGGAAGAAGAAGTTGGCCCCCATGGCGCCGGCGAGTTGAACCCTCCTCGGAAGAAGAGCCAGGATGTTCTCAAGATTGGTCTGGTCGATGTTCGTGGCTGCGCAACTCTTCTTGCATGTCACCTTGATTTGCTTGTTGGGCCACGAGAAGCTGTACCCACTGTTGAACAGCCAGTCGCGCTGCCAGGCGGAACAGGTCTGGTCGGCATTTGGGCCGGGACATGTCGGGCATGATGGACCTTGGCCGCGGTCCTCACGGTAGTAGTTCCAGAAGTTGTTTATGGGACCGATGAAGCGAATTTGGGCGGCGTTGTTGTCGGTCTGAGAAGAGGCTTGACGTACGGCGGTGGAGATGGATTGGACTATGGCAGCAGTGGTACAGACCTCGCCGGTGGCTGCGGCGGAGCCTCCGCTTGAGGTACGGACGTTGCATCTGGCTGAGGCCTGCCAATCATTCCAGTCGCTGGCGGGATAATTGCCTGCACCAAGCATGTTGCCCCAAATCTGAAGGGGGTTGCCCCCTCCAGGGATGATGTTGAAGGCCTGCCTCGGCTCGACGCCCTGAAAGCCTGGATAGTCATTATTGAAGTTCACGGTAGCATGAACGAGCGGAAGTAGAGCGACCACAAGGGACGATACGTTGACTTTGGTCACCATAGTAGCCAAGGAGGATGATGATGAAGAGTGTAGTCGATCTGGGATGCCAAAGGAATAGATGAGGAGGTCTGATGTAGAGAAAGGTCTACGCAGCGGAGATCTGAGCTGTATTTACGCTCTTTGCACACCATATCAAGAGCAGGCCGTACCCTCCATGCGGCAGCACACCACTCCATTGATTGCCTAAGCGAAGCCACATGAAATGAAGGCTTGCGAGGTCACAAGATGGCTGCAGCGTCGGGAAATTCGCTCCATGCGTGGCTTCTCATTTCAGTGTTCTGGCCTTCCTGGCACTGCATCACAAAAAGCTATGGCTTGAGCTAGTATTTGAATGGCCGGGTGACCACGGAGCGCCCATCTGATGGGCCCCCCGTTGGTGATCTGTCCAGGACTTCCGTAGTTGCAGGCATGCCAGGACCCCGGCGGAAAACTGGACCGAGTACGTAGCCTGGTCTCGACATGCACCATATGTAACTCCAGTCTCCAGGAAACAGCTGCTTTGTCCTGTGTGGTCCCAAGCAGATGTCACGAGCAGTACTTTGCGAATCCCCCCAGGAACTGTGATCGCCGGACATTCTTGACCGTGACAGTAAGGCCAGACCCAATTAGACAACTGTAAAGCAGCAGAACGACGCAAGCCACTTGTGCTCAGGTGACGGGCTAAGTCTTCTTTCTGCAGTGGACTTTTGCCTTGCATATCTCGCGGGAACGGAAATAGCGGCACAAGGAGCCTGGACCATCATCGTCGGTGCGCTAGACATGCTGGAAAGCAAAGTCTAGGATGTTGCCAAAGTTCCGAACAGGACAGAACAATGAAGACTGAATAAGCGTATGCTACTCACAAGAAGGAGAGAGCATCACCTGACGAGCGACAATGATGAGGATGTCCGAGACAGGGCACCGACACCAGCCGGCGGCAGCAACGGCCCAGGAATCTCATCATATGTTTGGGAGTAGAAAGGCTGAGTACGCGACTGATGTCCATCTCATGGAGTAACGTTTTCGTCTTGGCACATCTCGGTGTGTGTGGGGGCTAACCCGCAGAGCAGTGGAGACTCCACCTCTTCCTCGTCCCGATACCCCGGTCATGAGCGGCAATCCAGTGACTCGATGCGGAGGCAGCGGAGCGACCAGATTCTCAAGTAACAAGAATGCCTTTGATTAATCGACGGCAAAGTGCCCCCCACCCGCCAAGATCGTGCTCCAGCTTGCCCACGCTACTTATGCAGGTGGTCACGCTAGAGTTTCCGCTATGGCTGGCCCAGGAAGCCTTCCTCGCGGCGCCCTCAGCCGCACACAACGTCCCTCACGCAGTAGGCAATAATCGTAGAGCTACCTCGCGCGTGAGATCGGCCCAAGCTCAACCGAAACGGCAAATGCTGTACGCAAACAGGAATGCCGGCTTGCATGCTGAGCAACCATCCAGTAGTCGCCTCTTGGCTTGCTCGTGCATGAAGTGGCGATTTTGGGCGCTCGCATTCGCCGGCGGAGAACAAAGCTCAATCTCTCCCCGGAGAAACCGTACATACCAAGGCAATTATGAGCGCCGAATTGCTGAGGTATTGACCACGTTCTTGCTGCTGGCTTTGGAGAACAATCGTCAAGACCCACGGCAAGTAGTCGTGAGATTCTCGTCGCCCCCTCAGTCTCTGTTGTCCCCATGCTAGGGAGTTCGCATCGAGCTCTGAGCAACAGCACCAGGGTTCTTGTAAGCATGGGAAGCTGCAGCTCTTGTTAGCCACGGACGACGTTGCTGTTATCGAGCCCCCGGCTCGACGCCAGTGGCACGATCCTCGTCTTCAGGATCGTTTCAAACACCCCAACCACCCCGTCTTGAGCGTTCCGTCCTGCCCCATGGCCATTCTCCAATCCACCTTCAACTGCGCCAACACATACCTCCCACCCTCAATCTTGATCTCCCCTTCCTCCTCCAACCTAAACGCAACCTGCTCCACATCCCCCGGCCCCAACCACATCCTATCCCCATTCAACCCACACCCACCCACCCCCTCCGCCATCTCCAACCTCACCGCCTCAAGCACCACCTCTCCCGCCGTGAGATTCTCCACCTGCGCCTCGACCGCGAACCCCTTTTTCTTGAAACCCTTCAACTCCCCAATCTTGGTCCTCACCCCAACAGCCTGCTGCGCCGAAAACTGATACAGCTTCCTGAACGTGCGCCTCCTCGCCTCCTCGCCTTCCACCTCGGTATACGTCGCCGTAACGGCCAAAACATGCGGCCCCTCCTCCTTGAGATCATACTTGATGATACCCTGCCTGCTCTTTCCCTTGCACAACTCCCTCCCTTGACCCATCCACTTCCCATCTCCCCCACCTCCATCCCCATCACCCTCCCGAGTCCCTCCATCCTTGACCCCCCCTAGCCCGTCCGCAAACTCCACCGCCAACTCCACCCCATCCTTCACACCAGGCGTCTGCAACTCCGCCTCAACCCGTACATCCCGTACTGCAATCTCCTTGTCCGGGCCAAGCTCGTTATTCGCGGACAGCGTACAGCTGAACGTCTCCCCCACGTACGCAGCGCCGAAAGAAGGGGGAAGCGTCAGGATAGGGGCGAGGGGGAAGCCGTCTGCGTTGGCGGAGGGGTAAGGGAGGGAGGCGGACTGGAGGGAGGGGTGGGAGGGGATTTCTGGGAGGGAGAGGGAGGGGGTCGGGGAGGGTTTGGATAGGCTTCGGAAAAGGTCAGTAGGGCGGGGGGTGAATGGGGGCCAGGGGGAGGGGAAGAGGGAGGGGAAGAGGAAGGGAAGGGGGAGAGGATGTACCGGAGGACTTTAAGTGAGACGCTGTGTGGCGTGGAGGATTGGGAGAGGCGGGGCGGCATTGGTGGTGTGAGGAGGTGAGGTTGGATGGTGGGAGCATGTGAAGCGGGAAGTATAAGTCGGAGTGACGAACGGTTGGTCTGTGCGGGGATGAAGATCTTTTTGGAGGGGTTGTTTTTCGATTCGATGTATCTAGCATTTGGAAGAATGGGGGCCAGTGGGATCGCCGAGTCAAAAGGGCATAAGTTGACTCGATGTCTGGATATAGAGCTGATTTTAGACACACCAAAGGGTAGAGGCGTATTTGCCACTACTTTTATTGCAAAAGGAACAGTTTTGGAGACATGTCCCGTTCTGGTGCTGGATGTGAACGAGAACAAGGAGCACATCGCAAAGACAGAACTGTACCATTACACTTAGTAAGTTGACTAGACAAACACTGTCATCACTACCATCTATATGGATGAATTCGCCATCGCTGTCCCGTTACGTGCCTGACCAGACCAGCAATTGGCCTCTTCCCCCTTCTCCAACAGACACGACCAAAAAACCTCGCATGACCCAAGCTGTCGTCCTTGGTCTAGGATCCATGTTCAACCACTCCACCCTGGACCAAAATGTGGGCTGGAAAGCGGACACGACCCATCAGATCATGACATACCACGCACTTCGTGACATCCAACCTGGAGAAGAATTATGCATTTCATACGGCTCGCATCTGACCTTTGTCGACGCCGATGCCCCATCGCCGGTGGATGAAGGTGATGGCACCCAAATGCTGGGTAACATCGAGCTGGGCTGAGCAAATTCCCACCCCGTCCATTCTGGGTATACATACTAGTCTGGTCGCCCTGGACGTATTCTGCCTCTGCTAGACCGGCTTTGTCTCTCCCACATCCTGTTGCTGGAGCATACTCCGAAAACGCCACGCATGACTGAGCTGCCACCTCATTCGCCTCATATCGATACCATAGCAACGACCGTCAAAAGATGTACACCGTCATCAACACATTAATCGCTCCCATTGACGCCATTGGTGTCCGACTCGGACTTTTCCTCGGCTTCGTTGCGGAGATCGTACGCGAGGTCGAAGCATTCTGCGAGGAGAGCGATCACCGCGCCTTGACCTTCTGGGATGTCGTTGCCGACCATGAATTTGCCATCTTTCTTCATGTTGTCGATCGAGTTCAGCTAGAAGGCGTCAGGTCAAGATGGATGGCTCCAGAACTGGCAACATACCTTCATACTATACGGATACAGCTCGCGCGGCGAATCTACCCCACCCGCGTTCTTGACCTCGATGAGGCATCGCTTGAGCGTCAAAAGCTGGTTGTAGATCGGCAGTAGAGCCTCCGAGACTGGTTCCGAGGAGATGATGTATTGGTAGATGTATGCATAGCTGCGACGCAGGAGGTAGAGCAGCGTGCGCTGGGCATGTAGATCTGCAGGCTTGCCTTCATGGTCCAAGAAGTTACCGTCGACTCTCGACTCGTCAATCCTGTCCAGTTGTCTCTGGTAGCTGTATAGATCCGTCTCGCGGAGCGACCAAGCGTGTGTCAAGTTCATCTGGTCCAGCCTGTCGCGGATCTCTCGGAGCTTGTCGTACGTGTCTCGGAAGCGCTCATCGATCTTACCCTGCCTAGCAACAAATCAGCGATGATATGCTAGATAACATTCATGTGTGACCAACTTCTTCTCGATAATCTCCCTCCATATCAGGCATCTCGCCAGCAGTGTCTTGACAACGGACTCGCCGTCTTGAGGACCGGTTTCGGATAGAGAAATCTGCGCCAGCCTCTCCGCGTACGCCTCTTCTGCAGACTTGCCCTCGTGTGTGCCATCTCCTGCATGTAATTGTTCCGAGATTTGGAGCAGCTGGTCGTTGAGCTCCTTGACTTCCTTTGCTGGGTACTGCTATCCGTTAGCATATTAACTACTTATCGATCACGCCGCATCCTACTTTTGACCTTGTATTGCAAGCCGATAACGACCGCAGTATGGACACCAGTTTGATGTATGTCTCCATCATGTTCGGATCCAGATTCGACAACGGCTGCTGAAGATCCTGTAAAGTATGCATGCATACATCTATGCGCGCTTGAAGAAGCGTCATCAGCTGTGGGCTATGGTCATCTTTCCCTCTCTCAATGTTTTGCTGCCATGTTTTGAGATGCGACTCAAGCGATTCGAGGTCTTTTGGGGAGTAGAAGCCGGCTTCCTTGAGATGATCAAGCAGGCGCTGTCCGTGTTAGTATTAAGCCATAACAAAACACATACCGACCAACCTTGACTGTCGAGATGGCAGAATACCTGTGCACGTGGTTAGCTTTCTGGTCACCTCCGATAAGGAGAATACATACACAGCTGGCGCCTCATGGTTGCGACCGATTGTCAGGAAGAAGAGTGATATGAGCTGGAAGCAGTCGTCAAGCACCAGATCGACTGCGTTAGTGTCAGGGCGGAACCTCTCAATCCAAGTGATCCGCGCCGGTGTACCTCTGTTCTGTTCCTCCCTCTTCTTGGACCTTATCTGATTGAGCTTCTCAACCTGTTGTATAACCTCATCATAGAATCGCATGACATCTTGCGTCTTGATATATGTGCTTCGGTCTTGCTTGAGTAGCGATAGCTGATCGCGGATATGGAGGATCTTGTCAAGAATGGGTTGCTCGCTGGGATCAAGCGGGATGCGAGGGCGGGGTGAGTCGGTCATCGTGATTGCGATCCAGCTTGATGAATGTTGTTTCTGAAGTGACGGCGGGGTCTTTCAACGGATTGCGATAGTGATCAGACAGAATAGAGTAAGATGCTTGTGCAACGGCAACTACATGAGCTTCCCAAACAGCCTGCCCTCCACCTCTACCCGTCCGACGTCTCAAAGCGGGGCCGTCGAAGCAGCTCCCGTCGAGCATCACTGATCCTTGGCACGAACCACTCTCTCAGCCTCTTGCCACGAGTCATGCTTCCCCCCGGCGATACGTTCCTCCGAGCAAACCACCACCCGACGCTCGACTTGACGAACTTTTGCAACCAAAGAAACAGCCCAGTCAACCCCATTGAGAAGAAGACCGTCGCTTACCGTACGAGAAAAGCGAAAGGCATCTCACAGAAAGACACATTTACTTCCGAACATATCAATTCATCAAACCACCACACATCCAAAAATGTCCACCTCCGAGCTCGCCGCATCTTACGCCGCTCTCATCCTCGCGGATGACGGTGTCGAGATCACCGTACGCTACACACCCGCCTCCCAGGCACAATCTCGACACCAGACTAACCTCCTCCACAGGCCGAGAAGCTCCAGACTCTCATCTCCGCCGCAAAGGTCCCCGATGTCGAGCCCATCTGGACCTCCCTCTTCGCAAAGGTACGACATCCTTAACCCTTCCCCTGCACCCTCCACCCTCAATGAATGCCCAATCCCCTTACCCGGACACCAACTAACCCATGCCAGGCCCTCGAAGGCAAAGACGTCAAAGACCTCCTCCTAAACGTCGGCTCCGGAGGCGGCGCCGCCGCCGCCCCTGCCGCCGGTGGAGCCGCTGCCGCTGCTGGCGGTGACGCCTCGGCCCCGGCTGCCGAGGAGAAGAAGGAAGAGGAGAAGGAGGAGTCGGATGAGGATATGGGCTTTGGTCTGTTCGACTAAGCGCGCGCATCATGACTGGGTAGGTTGGTGGAGGAGGAGCAGAGCATGGGAGAGTGAGGGGGTATTGTGGGCTTGTGCTGAGGAGGGGACAATGCGGCTGTAGAAGCTTTGGGCTGGTCGTAGATGGAAGAACCCGAATTGATGCGCTTGACCACACTCTTGATTTGGCAGACGGGGAGACCGGAGCGTTTTCAGGTTGGATCGTGATTGTGATACTTGGCGCTTCGTCTACAGAAGAAGCTTCGGAGGAAGCATCGAGGAAGAGGAGCCCTTCTTACCTCTATGATTGATGTGCATATGTGACTCGCCACACCATCCAGCTGCACTGTGCCCTGGTTCTCATGTCATTCCCCTGTACCTCAGAGGCAAAAGTATTTACTCACTATCATCACGTGATCCCTGCCTCCCGAGCAGCGCCCTCAAGCGCATCCCTCCATACCTCTCAATCACTGCAATACACCCGCGGAGGCAACGAGTCATCATAAACTATTTCATTGCCGTAAATGTCATATGCTCGTATCTCATACATGAGTAAGGCCATAAAATACATGCCAACCTCCATCCTATCCACCATGCCCGCCTGATTATGTTGTGTAAAAGTGCTTTGCCGGGATTATGATTACACCCTTTTTGATCCAAAGAGGCCCGTATTACTCCAGATGGGGTTGCGCCTTTGTTCGTACCAGTACATTGGTGGCCCATTTTCGCTGCTTGACGAGGCTGTGGGTCTGCTGTTCTGGCTCCACATCCAAATGATTGATCCAGTGATACCCAGCGTGGGGACGATCAGCAGCAGCAGCTCTCGTTCTCCTTCGTGGGAGAAGTATGCCGTTCCCGTCACCTTCTCCTAATGCCATCATCGCCCTCTGATCCCATCCCTGCCAGCATACCGACTCAACACAGTATCGCTTCTCTCCCTCTCCCCATGGTAGCCCGGCCCATGTCCATTGACCTGTCCCTTGCCGTACTGATACCCGTATGTCATGTCCGCCGGACTGACCATACCCATTCCACCATTCATTGCCACAACACTCCCAGTAGAGCTCGTACTGTTGTTGACGACGTGCGCGTGGGAGCCGCCGTGGCCGTGTCCGTAAATACCGTAGCCCGAACCATTCACTCCATTCATGCCATTTATCCCATTTGCGCTATTCATGCCGCCTGATAAGCCCGGCGTGCTTGGTACAGTGGCTTGGACCGCAGGACCGAGTGCTGCTGAAAGCGGTGTGGGAGGGATAGCGTGCCCTTGGTTCTGTAATCGCTTTGCGCGCTGGTCTTCCATGACGCGGTTTGCCATGCTGCAATTGCCGATGTGGCGGGAAGCATCTTTAATGGCGCGCTGAACGGGACGCATCTGGGGCTTGATGGAGGAAATGTCTAGGCCGGCGTTGGATAGCACCTTCATCTCAGAAGCCAAATCATACCACGACTGGTCTATGTTAAGGAGGGTCCATTTCAAAGCACTTCTGCCTGATTTCTTCTCGGGGAAACTTACGCTGAAAACAGCATCGCAGGCGAGCCAAAAGTCACGGCTTTTTCTAATGGAGGGGTCATTGAGTTTGATGCTGTTGAGTCTGCTGCGTAGAGCGCCCAATGAGTTCATGAGTGCGTCACACTTGTTGAGTGCACCTGTCCATGCTCTTGCGGCAGACGAGCTCATACTACGCGCAGCTCCTTCTTTGCGCAAGAAGAAGTCCTGCCTGCATCCGAGTAGACACTGGTCTGCTACGTCGCACGCTTGTCGGAGGGTCAGATATATCTTCTCAAATTCAGCCGCCTCGTTGACGTCGAGCACTGGCGTGGGTAGTTGCGAGGGCGGCTGAAGAGAAGCTGTGGACGTCATGGTGCTCGTGCGCGACCGGTGCGGGCTGCGATGCGAGTGCGGTCCAAATGACTCTGTGCTCTTTGGTGTCGCAAGTGACATTGAGGTCATGGTTGTAGTGCGGCTTGAGGTGGCGCTTGCGAGTGCAGAGTATGGCGGTTGTAGGGAGGCGGAACCCGGGCTCTTCTCGCGGAGGCCGGCGATAATTTTCGCACCGCGCGAACGTTTGTTATTGGGCTTTGACTGCGTGGGCGTGACGGTGCGGTCTGAGCGAGCTGCGCTAACATTGCTGAAACGTGAGACAGGTGGGACTGGGGCCAAAGTAGCCTCTTGAATGTCGCATGCGTTTCGCACTTCGAGAAGGCATGCGTGCAGCTGAAGCATTAGTGCACGGAGGTACATCGGATCGCCGCGTAGGACAAGTTTGCGCGCGTTCACCCGAAGCTCGGCCACGAGCTGGTGGTACGCTTGCACGCAATATCGACTTCGCTTGAGGATAAGACGGATGTCCTTGGATTCTTGGCTTTGCCGCTCGTTCATTGGGGTGAGGATGTGAAGTTGGGCGTCCAGCTCCTTGAGGTTTTGCGTTGCGGTCACGTGCATTCGTTCTGCTTGCGACGGGAATGACGAATCACCCCTCAGGATACGGATTGCATCGTCTACCGGACGATTGAGCTGGTCCAAGGAGTAGACCAGTAGTCTTGCGCTGCGGATGGTGGGACTGGTAATTTTCGACACTCGACGGTCTTCAGGCAAGCTTGACAGCCGAGACTTGGACATCCATTGCCGTGGTGCTTGAGCACTGATCGGGCTCATAGTCCCAGAGTGATTTGCTGCTCCGTTGGCACCATTTGCATAGCTTGCAGTGCGAAAATGCGCCGGCTTCATAGCATTCGGGTCTTTGAGCAGTGAATTCGCCGATGGAGGTCCGGACGTCTTTCGGGAAGGCACGAAACCATGTCGCTTAAGTTTCTGACTGCCGGTAGCGACAGTCTCGCTTCTACTCCTGTTTGCCAAACCCTGCATGGTCAGTGGGGCGAGGCCAGGTCGACGAAGGGGTTGGACAGCCAGTGAGTCTCTCGCTGAGGACTTTTGCGGAATGGGAGGGGCACGGTAACCCATCATTGGGGCATTGTCGTTGTCGCTGTTATCTACGCTACCCATTGAGGGTCGGACGGGGAATCGACCAGTATTTGTCCTTCTCAGGGGTCGCGGTGTTTCCAGGTTGCTTTCGCTCATGTCGGACTCGGCTCTTTGTCGTTGTCTTTCCTTCTCCAGCCTCATGAATCTTTTGACCTGGCCACAGACGTATGTTGGCTTGTCATAGCCGGCTCTACGTTGCGCATCAGGATTCTCGGCCAGCTCCTCCGGTGGGGGATATTGAATAGGATTATTATCGATCCGTAATTTGGTAAGGCTTGTCATATCGCCAAGTGACGTCGGTAATCGGGAGATGTTATTGTACTCGAGGGCGAGAAATTTCAGTGACTGCATGCGTGATATGTCTTCAGGTATCGACGTGAGGTCGTTTTGGGTGAGGTCGAGGAACTGAAGGTTGGGGATATTCAAGATCTGGAAAGTCAGCGTGGCACGGGTATAGTACTTGACCACACATACAGTCTCGGGAAACTCGGTCAGACCATTCTTGCGTATGTTGAGGTAGTATAGACGTGTGCAGATGCTGATCTCGGCAGGTAGAGCAATCTGCTTGTTACGCGACAGAGCAAGCCTGATGGTCAGCCTATGCGGTAAAATTGATGAGAAGAGTCGTACCTCTCCACGCGGTGTTTAATCAATTCAATGATCTCGAGAGGAAGCGATCTGATACCACGGTCATTCAGATTGAGAGCCTCGCCAGTCGTGACGGACCATCCTGGCTGTGGAATGTCCTGGTTGTGGATGTGATGTTTAGCCGACTCGTCCAGCGCCCGTTTCGCGTGCTCGATCAACTCGGTCGTGTCTGGCGTGCGCCGATGCGACCAGGAAAGACCGTTCCCCCGCTCCATTTTGGTCGTCGTTTCTGGCGAGGGTGTGTTCTGAAAGATGGCATCCCTGGCGGAAGTCATTGGGTTGTGTGCAGACGAGAAAGGGACGCAGCGATGCGGATCTGCAGGAACGAGAAAGTCGGCACTGCTTGGCTACGGAGGTCCACTTGGAAGTGTGGGACTTGCTTCGCTTTGGAACGAGCTGCAGCCAGCCAAAACCAAAAAAAAAAGTTGGGTCCGCACGGATCAACTCCGCGCGCTAAAATGGTGAGCTTAAAGGGCGATTCAGTGAGAAACTCGTGCTTGGGACAAAAACATTCTCCTATTCTTTACCTCTGCTAGACCAGACCGAGGTCGTCCTTCTACTTCTTTGTCTGTGCATCCTTCCATTCCAACTCCAGATTTCTGGAACCCGCTTAGCACGGACTGTTCGCATCGGCAATGATGTAACACTGCATCGTATTTACGTCTGGCTAGCACCCCTTTCAAACTGTCGCAGGAGGCGGAGAACATCCCCCACCAAATACAAACTTCCTGCAATCACGACGCGCCCCTCTTTGAGCGACGCATCTTTCACAGCCCTCAAAACGTCCCTGCCATAAGCTTGATGTTGTCCACGGATAAGACTGCCTGCGTCCTTGGCAATGTCCAGAGAATCTTGTGGCATGACCCAAGGCATACCATCCACAGGGCCAAATTCGACTGCAAAGACCGTGTCACCTTCCTGAAGTAGGATTTGCAACATTTCCGCCAGGTCTTTGCCCTGCGACGCTGCAACGATCCATGTTGTCTTCTCTCGACCGAGCTGGTCCAGATGTTTGCGCAGCATTTGTGCTGACTGCGCATTGTGAGCACCGTCCAGAAGCGCTGTGGTCTTCCGATCGGTGATAGGTGACAGATTGATCGTCTCAAGCCGGCCTGCCCACCGCGTCTGCCCTGGGATCTGACAAATGTCTTTCAGTGTCTGTAATAATAGCGCAGATGGCACTCTGTCCAGTCTACCAAGCTGGCTCAATGCCTTCCAGACAAGCTGGACTGCAATCGCTCCATTTGGCCATCTCGCCTGGATTGGTCGGTTCTCGGTAACCACCGCGGGCTGACCATTCTCCGTCCATACATCTTCCAAGGTCGTCCTGTCAGACACAAAGCTCATGTCACCAGCAGAGAGGGCGGTTGCTAGTTCTACAAGGACCCGTTCGACAGAACTCTCGGCCTGTCTGGCTGCAATGACTGGCACTCTAGGTTTCAAGATCCCTGCCTTCTCCCGTGCAATGTCCTCAATTGAAGAACCGAGAAATTTCTGATGGTCCAGACCTATGGCCGTGATAGCTGTAGCCAAAGGTAGTGGTCGATGTGAGCTCCAATCTCCAGCCAGATCAGTTTCGACATCCTCGGGCAATGGCTGTCCAAGTATATTCGTTGCATCCAGTCGTCCTCCCATACCGACTTCGACCACGCCTATGTCCACCTTTGCCCGCGTGAAGATCTCAAATGCAGTGGCAGTCAGTACTTCAAACTCACTGGCGCCAATACCATGCTGCTGATTCCTGTCCTTGACTTGTGCTTCGACTTCGTCAAAAATGGACTTTGACACGACATTCTCGTTGATGGTGATACAGTCCCACCTGTCAATCAGGTGTGGAGATGTGAAGCGTGCATGCACCATTGGTTTGTGTCCAGTATGTCGTATCAGCTCAGACGTATTGTAATGTGTCAACATGGCTGACACATAGGCGCACACTGAACCCTTGCCATTTGTGCCGGCCACATGAATAGCTCGCCATGGTAACGAGGTGTGAGCGAGCAGCTTGTGTATCCTGACCAGACCTAATTCGATCATGGTGGTATTGCCAAGGTCTGTCACCAGGTTATGGGCGCTTGCTCGGGAGGATGCATGTCGAATGTCGAACTGAATCCGGGTCGGACAGAGGTCACCGAGCCATTGCAGATACCGAATACACCAGGTCAGAATCCACAATTGCCGAAGAGAGAGTGTTGTCGATACGAGAGTGGCCTTGAGAAGTTGTCTTTCTCAAGTCAGAGTCAACTCGTCTCAACCTGCCCTGCAGCGGCGACAATCATGCTTCGACTTGGAGCCGACGTCGCACCGGTCCGCAGCGCTTTGCTTTTTACGGACTAGGCTGTGCTCGAGATGTTCTGCAGGGATCAGCGAAGTTCGAACCTGGCCTGGCGGGAGGAGAGCCTGGAGAGGTGACGCGGGTGGCCTGTTGCCGCCGCCGCCCTGCCCGCCCGGCGCCCGCCCGTTCTCTGTGTCCCCTCGACGCCGTGGTCCCGTCCCGTTTTGTCCTGTCGCACCCTCAATCCTCGTTCCTCGATCCCAAGCCTCCCAAAGCTCTGATTCGGTTTCATTTCTCCTTCACGCTTCTCCCTCCCGTTGGCTTTGTCGCCTGTCCTTTCTATTCTCCATTCTCAATTGTCGCGTGTCGCTTTCATTTAGCAGATACACGCGACAAGACTTCTTGTCGCAAAAATGGGCCTTCCGTAAGTACACGCGATGCTTCGCGCGTAGCTCGCAGCTGTCGCGATTGGTCGCAAAATTTCTCGAGCTGACAACAGCAGAATATGGCGCGACCATGAAGACACGAGCACAAAGGATACTGTCAGGACAGATCCTACTGCTGCTGCTCGTTCTTCAATTCGTAGAAGACCCATCTTGAACCGACATGCCACCACTCGAGCTCCAGTAGGCAACTATGTGTTCCAAACTACTCATGCCGGCAGTCCGCCGCCTCCACCCGCCATGTCTCCACCTCCACCACTACCGGTCCCCGCTCCGACATCATCTCGCTTTATCGCGCGTCATGTGCGAGATAGGCTTCACACAATTCGTTCGGCATATCAGCCCGACACGGAAAGAGAAGGGCCAACCCAATCGTTGGAGAGGATGCTGCGTGGTCTACGACGTCAGGAACAATTGGCTTCTTCCACTGGAAACGATTCTCCTGCACGGCGTTCGTTCCTACCTACACCCCCGCTCGACGTCTCTGAGCAGAATGAGGCAGCGCAGACGAATGCGCCGATCCCCACCATTTCAGTACAGCCTGCCACTGGTCTTGGAGATCGTGTGAGAAGTCCTTCGCCCATGACGCCTCAGGATGATGCATGGCAGATCATGCGCGAGAGCATTCCCGTGGATGGCAATTTGCCCAGCGCCGATAGTAGCTTTACCAGCGCTGCTGCATCAGCCTCCTTTACATCCACTGCAGATGCGCCGGACAGCCAATCGACTGCGCCCGACCATCTCGCAAATCCGGATAGCCAGATGTCGCTCGGTTTGTCGCAAGACTGTCCACCATACGATAGCGATTCGAGCGATGCAAGGTCCAATTCCCCTCTGCAGTACAATCCTCTAGATAGGACCGAGGATCCGTTGTACGGGTCGGGTGGGACCAATAGAGCAGATGGAATCAGTAGATTACGGTCTGAGTTGCAAGAGAATCTGTCAGCTCTTCAAGAAGCGCATGAAGAGTCTCTTCTCGTCTATGAGGATGAGATTAGTTCATTGCGCGATGACTTCAATTCTCTTCGCGAGCGCCTGCGCCACATCGACCCATCTGCGACCTTGCCGCCACCGTATCCTCGTTCTGGTTTGCCGAGTAATAGGACAGCTTCTCATTCTGCCTCACGTTCAGGTGTGACGATAGACATGGATCCCAACAACCGCGACGCTCTGGCTTTACCTCGCAATCGCTTCCCATACCCTCCCTCGTACGATTCAGCCATACGATCCCGCACCCGCGATGCGGTCTCCCGCACTGAAGATTACTTCCTCCCGCACAGTAGACATGAGCCTTACGGTCAATACCACCTTGGCGTCGATCGCGATGGCCAACTACAGCTCCTTCCCCGCGACCGCACTCTCACCCGCGTTCCAAGCCTGCGCCGTGAAGACTCGGAGCGCGAATCTCACGACCGCGTCAGGCATCACCTCCGCGAACGAGCTGAAGGCCAGATGCGTGAACAGACCCGCCGCTCCCTCGCCGCCGCTGGCTTCACGCCCCCTGAGATCGATCGCATCTCAGACCCTAGAGCACCCGGCGAGCGCCTACGAGACGAGGAGCGGGGACGCCAGGACCTGATCGATGAGATTCAGGAGAGGGAGAGGCAGCGGCAGAGAGATGGGGAGAGGACAGGTGAAGACGCAGCCAGCGACGTCGATAGTATGAGAGGCATTCTGGACCGTTTATCGAGGCGCCAGGACGTGCCAGAGGGGATGTGGATGGGTGCTGGGCTTAGCAGGGACGTGGTCGAACCTCGCGTTGACGGACCCATCGACGGATTCATCAGGGTGTCAGAGCGGCAAGGCGTGAGGGACGGCCAAGGAGCGACAGGACGAGACGCTGGGAATGGAAGAGTGGCGGGTAGAGGCAGCGTGGGAAGAGTGCCTCCACCTTCATAGGCGCTTTGCGGATACGAGAAGGAAGTGTCTGGATCTCTGTAATACCCATCAAGGACTTTGGCTACGACTGATGAAAAGCGACAGGCGCGAAAAGCATGTATTCTGGAATTTGTTCGCCGGAGAGGCGTATGTATCATAGACAGATCTGGAATACTACTACGGCCCGGGCATCTGAGATGCGAGCTCGTCGTCGCTCATGGCGAATTAAAAACTGTTTGAACTTCTACCCTCATCCTGGTGTAATAAGCCTAGCAAGCCAGTCTGCCTTGTTCGCTCTTCCAGGAGTCCTGCACCAGCACAGGCTCCTTGCAGTACATCCCCTTACCCTCGTCGACCACGTCTCCGCCGCCGTCCCTTCTAACAATATCGCTCTCCATGGTCGCGGTAGCATCTTGCTTCATAGCCAACTCGGCCTCGTTCCACTCTACCCAGTAAAACTTCTTCCTCAGCTCGATCTCTTCCCAATCCACTCGTTGCTCTCGCTCCACCAGATCAGCCTTCTTCTCGTCCAACTCCTTCTCCTTCGTAGATAATTCGTTGTCCTTCTTCTCCACTCTTTGCAATCTCGCAACGAGCGACCTTCTCCATCGTTTCAGCCGACCCGCCTTGGAACCTCGTCTCCAGATCCCGCAGACGCAACCCAGGTCCTCCTCCCACTTCTCCAGTATCTTCCAAGCCGAGCTCACACAGTCGCATCAACTCCTCTGCCCGCGCCATCAGCTCATCCATGAGGTGCCTCACCTCCGCCATCTCGATCTCGAGACCCCGAACCTTCTCCGGCTCCGCGCGATCCGCTTCAGCCGCATCACCTTTGTCTCCAATGCCTCTAGCGACCAGACACTCTTCTACCCCACCAAGTCCATCGGGACATTGACATTCTTGTCCCAAAGCGCCGCTCAACGAAGACTTGAACGCCACATGATCCGCCCCTTCCAGATCCGACGAGACGGAAAACGAGCGATCTCCAGCGTACTGCTCCTCCTCCTCCTCCTCCTCCTCCTCTCCTCCATCTCTTTCCATCCTCCCCACTCTTCTTCCTGCCCCCACCACATCTCCCCCCCCTTTCCCCTCTCCTCCCTCTACCTCCTCCCCCCTTCCTCGTCCCTCCACCTCACCCCCATGTCCACCTCCCCCTTCTCCCCCTTCTCCCCCTTCTCCTTCTCCCTCCTCCTCAACTGCATCGCTTGCCCCAACCGGACCACCAAGCTGGGCCACCGCCACCTCTCGTCCTCCACCCTCTCGTCTAGCTGGCTCGGTGTCTTCAGCTCCAAAGCCACAGTCTCCGTCGGGCGACCCGAAGCGTGGGAAGGGGATGATGCCCGAATCGGACGTGGGGGATAGTGGCGGGGAGGATTTGGGGGCTGTGGGGAAAGGGAAGTGGTGCCGGTGGGGGTGGCGCCAGTTGAAGTGGAAAGGGACGGTGTGCTGGTGGGTCGGAAAGGGGGAGGGGTCTACGGTGCGAAAGGTCAGGGGGTGGGATGCGGCCATGGGGAAGTTTTGGTTCCAGGCTGGGGACTATGATTGGAGGAGGTGGTGTGTTGGGATGTGATTGGGTTGTGTAGGGAGCGTGGTTGGATGATAGGTGGTGGCGAGGGTGGTGAGTAGCTTCTTGGTCGGTGCTTCCCTCTCTTGGGCAACATTGTAGGGTGATCTTGGTAGTGCCTTCCCGGTATCATGGTAAACGTGGTGATCAGTGGCTGAGAGGGATTGTGACTTCCGTGGCTAAGCTACGGAGCGGCGGCGTTGAAAGGTAAGTCTGCTAGGTCAGCATCGAATGCCTACTTTCTGGCCTGATGAGGAAGGGAAAAGAGGAGCGAAATGAGTAGTAGTGAAAGTGTCATGAGAAATAAACATTAGCTAAATGGTATCCGTGGTATCATGTCGTGCTTTTGCCTTTATCCCCTGTCTGCATTGGATAGCCTTGTTCAATGTCCCTCCCTGCATTGTCCCTCCCTTCATTACCGTCTCTACCTTCATGTGCTTCTTCGATAGCCTCGAAGCCTCCACCGCTAAAGTTCCGACTGCTCCCTCT
The DNA here is from genome assembly GCA_005959805.1 of Elsinoe ampelina. Lineage (NCBI taxonomy): Eukaryota > Fungi > Ascomycota > Dothideomycetes > Myriangiales > Elsinoaceae > Elsinoe > Elsinoe ampelina. The sequence continues at coordinate 795,557 of SMYM01000010.1, forward strand.
ATCCTCGACGTGCACTTCGATCGACTGCTTGATGAAGATCCCAGAACTGCGGACTGATTCTGGAATTGGTGGAGTCTCGCCTGATGGGAGTCGTTCATTCGCCGGGCTTCGTAAGGTGTTGCTTACCATTGTTGATATGCGCTGCCGGATTGTTCTTGCACTTTGGCTGGCTGTTGGATCTGATCCTGTCCGAGTCTCCGAGATGTGTCGGCGTGAATAGGTGTATAGCAGAGCATCAACCCATCCGCACGAGGCAAGCATGGTAGTTGAGGCCAGGAGAACCTTGTGTGGAGGCGGTGTCTGTGGGTGTGCCAGATTCCACATCCTCAAAGCGGAAATGGGGAGGGTGAGAATAATGTATGATAATGGGTAGATGGCCATGAATCTTGCAACCCGGTCGAGTTTCTTGTGAGTACCCGAAGGCTGAAGAGTCGAGGCATTCTTTACCTCCTTCATGGTTGCTCTAATGCTGATGAGAATGGCGGCATAGATGCACAAGCTGCTGAATTGCGTCAAGAAGATCCAGAAGAAGCGCAGTGCCAGTCTCTCTCGCGTGTAATTAGGATTGATCCAACAGTAACCGCCGACCGCCGTAATGAATGTGCGGCCGAAATAAAGGGGACCAATGATCGAGACGAACCAAGCGAGGATCCAGGCTCCGCACACAGTCGCAATAAAAGGGCGCACCCCAACTCGGTGCCCAGATACCGAAGCATATAAAGTATGTGCAGCGATGGACAGAATGAAGAAACTGGATGCTACGTCCCCGAGGTTGACAAGTATACCTTGGACCAAGCATGTCTTTGAGGGTGCAAGGACTGCATCTAACCGTATCCAGTGGAATGAAATGGACCAGGCTGCCCCTTGTATTGTCTCAGCACAGAGCAAGTTGTTCAGTAGAACAAGGTATTGGTTCTGTGAGGGTCAGCTGAAACTAACACTTCGAGGCGGGCTGCCATACATAAGTGAAGTAGTCTTGAAGGGTCTTCCTAGATCGGAACAATCTCTTCGAAATCAAGACCATGTATGTCAGACATGATGTCGCCGAAAGTAGACCACACACACTTGGCGCATACAGGCCTTTCCCGAAGATTGGGAGAACGTGCGATAGACTGTACGGGTACTGAAAGTATGGCGAAGTCGCGTTGGTCACGTAGACCGAAGGGTCTGGCAGCATGCTTCCCCCTTAGTTCCTGTGGTCGCTTCATCGAGCTGCCTCCTGTCGTGGGTCGTGACAGGGGATAAGTCTTGTCATTGACAGCTATGGTATGCAGCAAGGGTTCGTGCAGAAGACAAGGAAAAAATAAGGTCAACAAGGTTGACTGGCAGACGGTTGAAGGGCCTTGTCTGACCTTGCCTGGCCGTTGATGTTGGCATGGATGAGCATCTAACGGTCGTCGAGCGGACTTTGATCTGGCCGCGGCATATTCTTGTGGTAGATACGGCATGGTGAGGAATGTGGAAGATCGACTAGTCGAGACCTGCCTTCGGTCTGGGCCATCAATATAGGAGTCGATGGTACGCCAGGTGCTGTTCTGACATGTCACTGTGGTCGTGACCATGTATTGTGAAGCTTGCTGTCGCCGTAATTGGTGTGTGCTGCTACGTCTTGTCCTTACCTCTCCAGGCTCTTCGCTTACGCGCCGTGTATTGAACACGGGCCAGTATCGATACATGATCTGTGGCGTTCGCGACAGGTCGTCAATATAGTACAGATATAGACAGTCGTTGCGGTGGCGCAAGCGAGATTGAGCAATAGAGAAACAGTTTTCTCCTGCGGCAATCGGGCCAAGGCTCCCGCCCGTTTCTCTTGTGCTTACGTAAGCTCCTCTCGGCCCCACCCGAGCCTGCCAAGGTCACGGGACATCGGGCCTGATGAAAGGAAGTCGACCTCGACATCATTCTTGCGTGGCTGTGTCGGGCGAGGATACGGCTGGAAACAGCACATGTATCTTCAAGGAGGTCTCCCGCTTCTTGCGAAAACTCATCAACTCGTTTTGCACCAGGTAAGTGACAAGGCTTATCGGAGCTCGCCGCCACCCTGTATCGCATGTGGATCAGTCTCAAAATTTCGAAAGAGCTCTTCAAGGGAATTACCGAAGTACACATTTATAACCCATTTCCTCCCACATCATAGAATCTGCAGCAAAAGATCCAACAGTTCAATCATCAAACATGTCCGTCGACGACGCCTTCCTCACGGCACTGCCAAAATGCGAACACCACCTGCACATCGAAGGCACCCTCTCCCCGACCGACCTCTTCACCCTCGCAAAACGCAACTCCATCCCCCTCCCCACCGACGACCCCGCCTACACCTCCATCGACACCCTGACCGCCCGCTACAAACAATTCACCTCCCTCGACGACTTCCTCGCCTACTACTACCGCGGCATGGACACGCTCATCCACGCCGCCGACTTTGAACTCCTCACCTGGTCTTACCTCCTCAAAGCCCATTCCCAGGGCGTGCACCACGCCGAAATCTTCTTCGACCCTCAAGCCCACACCACCCGCTCCATCCCCCTCCCCACCGTCGTCGCAGGCATCAAAGCCGCTTGCGCCCGCGCCCATCGCGAATTGGGCATGTCCACGCTGCTGATTCCTTGTTTCCTGCGGCATCTCCCCGTGGCGTCGGCGCTGGAGACGCTGCATCACCCGGACTTTATCGCGGCGGTGCAGAGTAAGGATTTTGTCGGCATTGGTCTTGATAGTAGTGAGAATGGGTTTCCGCCGGAACTGTTCGTTCAGATCTACAAGGATGCTAGGGAGATGGGACTTCGCGTTACGGCTCATGCGGGTGAGGAGGGACCCGCGGAGAATGTGATCAAGTGCCTTGACTTGCTGGGATGTGAGCGCATCGACCACGGGATCCGCGCGGGGGATGACGCAGCACTGATGGAGAGGTTGGCGAGGGAGGAGGTGCTGGTGACGATGTGTCCGTTGAGTAATGTCGCACTGCGGTGCGTGGGGAAGGTGGAGGAGTTGCCGATCAGGAAGTTCCTGGACACAGGCGTGAGGTTTAGTGTGAACAGTGATGATCCGGAGTATCTTGGAGGTTACATCTTGGATAGTTACAAAGCAGTGCAGGAGGCGTTTGGGCTGAACAGGGAGGAGTGGGTCGGGATATGTAGGTGGGCGATCGAGGGGAGTTGGTGTGGGAAAGAGAGGAAGGATGAGTTGATGGGGTTGTTGGGGAAAGTATGAGGTTGCAGACTTTGGAGAGCCTGTCGATATTTGAGATGTGCAGGATGGAAGTGATCCGACAGTATTCGCCAGCTTGAGAAGTCCGGTCTGGTCAGGACAGGACGGCTCGGAGAGATGTACGGGCTGCTCAGGAGTCGACCGATCCGCAGTCAGCAAGTACCTTCAGCTCAAGAGGACTCCGTATGTCTAGAACAAGGCCAGGTAGAACTACCTGTGTGTCAAAATGTGAAGTAGTAGATAGAAAGCTTTGGAAGCTTGGTAAGGGTCGTGGGGCGATGAATTTGGGAATAGACGATGAGGATATTGTAGCTCCATGAGCAATAAATACATCTTGTGATAGTAATACAAAAGTGCATTGGTATACAGCCTGTGGAGAAGCCTCTCCCCTCCCGATGATGATATGACGCTTAGAACGTGGCAAGAACGATGATAGCAAAATCGAATTTCGATCAATGCGCCTGCAGGGTGATACCGCGTTGCACAGATCGGTCCATATACAGCCTGTCATTACCCTGTTGTTGCAAGAAGAGTGGAACGCAGTCCTGGAATCATGTCAGTATGAATGCATGAATATTTGTGACGAGTGAAACCTACCGATGCCATGAGGCCGAAGATACTATCTTGTGCGGCAAGGAACAGGTCGAGTGTCGCACGTAGAAGAGTTGCCTTCTCATCCGGAGTCTGGAAGAGGTCGCAAACCGAGGCCTGGAGGTCCTTGCGCAATCTGGATCCGAGATTGACCTCTGACACTGCGTTGTCGACGAGGAATGCATTGTACAGACTGTGGACTGAAGCGATGACAGTCTCCATCTGTGCCTCTGGTGCTGACTTGATGGATGCCCAGGTCTCCATGACTTCCTTGACTTCATAGTAGAAGGTGAGGTTCTCTTCGCACTGTCTCAAGTCGAGGAACTCTCGGAAGACGAGTCGGAGGGCGGGGTCTCCGAGGATAAATAGCAGCTTGTCCGAGTTGGACTGGGCTTCCCGTGAGTGGGTGCCCCTCGACGTATCCATGCTTTGCCTTGGGCTGAGCTCCCAAATGGTCGAGTCGAGACCTCGATCTGTGATCCTATATATCGCGCTCGTCCGAGCAGAGAAGCCACTGAGAGTGCCTAATTCAAAGTCTTCCTTCTCTTGCTCTGCAGAGATGAGGCCATGCCTGAGAAACAAGTTGGCAATCGCGAGGGCCTCCTGCTCACTGGTCACCATACAATTGTCGAGGATCCAGTCCAGACAAGCATGGCCATTGAACTGGTAAAGCGAATTGGCTGGGGGCGAGCGGGGAGTGACAGTGACAGGGATGCCTGCAAGAATATTGGAGTCCGTGGACGCGGCCGAGACCTTGTTCGAGACATCTTTCGTGTTTGGACGCGCGCCTGCGAAGCGACGGAAGATGAGCTCGGTGGTTGTCCGATCAGTGAAGATCTTGTCCGTCTTGTCGTCCCTCTCAAGGATGACGAGAGGAAGCATATATCGTTCATGTTGTAACAACTCTGTGACAGCCTCCTCATTCACTCCATTGCTCAGGACGAATCTCGAAAGTACTCGAATGCCCTTCCGGGTCAACTGCCATGTGGATTTTGCGCTGGTGAAGTAGCCGCCAGCGGTGAGTTGCTCGACAAATCGTGCCTCCGCATACCACTCCCACATCTGCGTCGCGAAGAGCTCACTCATGCTGTATGTGGTCGTCGTAATCGTGTTTGAGGTGGATCCCGGTACTGAAGCATTGCGGGAGAATTGCAGCTTTTGTAGCCGAATAATGGCCTCCTGTGATGTGAAGCTGTATCGCGCCTTTCCTTGCAAATCCGGTCGAAGGCTGAAAAGGTTGATCATCAACATGGCAAATAGACTCTTGAAGTCCTGAACAACGTTAGCTGTGCGGTATTTATCGAGACCTCGAACTGCGCCTACCTTAGTGAATGGCCGCTTGGCCTGTGTCGTCTTCAACTGCGATGCGGCGCCTACTACAGGCGACTGAGTTCCAACAGCACCCATGTCTGCGGTCTTGTCTATCGATCACAGAGTTTATGAATAACTGTGAATGGGTAAAGAGCGATGGTGGACAAGTGCGACTTGAAACGATTACCCAAATCAGCGAGGCGGGTAGGGCCAGTGATGATATAAGACGGTGCTCGGCAGTATACTCCACCTGTCGATAGACGAATGACGATCAATGTCTGACATGAGGATGGGGCCAACTAGGGTGCTAACGGTACAACCGCGAAGATGGCCACGATGGGCGAGGCTCTGTCCAACCATATCGACCACGCAACGAGACCACGCGCTGGAATTCTCCATGGGCCGGTTCCCGCTACAACGTCTCTATCGACTTGTCCTTGGTATACCACCAGTCCCTGGCGAGCGGTAATAGGGCGAGGTACATTTGCGAGCACACCAACCCCCCCAACATAACGGTGTGATCCCGATAGAGCTCGGCAAGGCCGCTTAAGTTGGAGGAAAGACGTGGTTTCGATGTGCAACAACCACGACCTACGTTGCTTGTCAACGATACCATGCTTTTACAAGACTGGTACCCAACGTGGTGGCGGACGGTCGAGCTACTGTACAGTAATGCACAATGTATTTCCCATGTGACTGGGAGAAGGAAAGTACGAAAGGGGAAGGTCAAGCGTTTTGCCTGTCATTTTGATCACGCTTCCCCAGATCTTTCTCCGCCCCACTCACCTCCTCCCTGCTCGACTTCACCTCGTCCCTTGTCTTCAGATCGACCTCATTCCCGTCTTCTTTCGACGATTTCTACACGCATTCCTCTTCCTGCTTACTCCCGCAGTGATGGGGAGCCTTGCTGTTGACGATCATGGCGATTTCAACGCTATCGGCCGTGGGACGCCACTGGCCACAACGCATCGAGTGTATTCCCAACGTCTCCAACGTGTGTGAGGTATGCATAAGCGACGAGGCAGATTTCCACGATCCAAGAGCCGTGTTTCATCCCAGGGTAAGGTGATATTATCGCCGTGAAACTCTGTGTCCCATAGTCTGTCCCTCCTAAGCTTCCGTTGACTCGATTGACAGGGCTGAACTAGCACCTGTCGGTCTCCTTGAATAGGCCGTCCACGGCCTGCGGACATGGTTCGGTCATTGATCGCTCCATACTTCCAGGACGGAGTTTTCAACCCCAGAGTCCCGTCATGTTGGCCGTTACCGTCGACGCCACTCCACCGCGGTTCCTTGAGTCTGGCACACAACTGCGGCAGCTGTATAGGTGCCCCCCTAAGCCGTATTGCCGAAATCGGTGCCACGGCCTGAAAATCACATGGTCATGCATAACTTCCCAGTCTGCTATACGCAGATCCGCACGGGCATTACCTCCGCTAGTTGACGTCTGCTTGTAGCTCGACGTTCCATGCTTCTTCCCTGACTGTTCTTTTACGATGGCGACACAGATCTCACCTTGGAGAGGGTTTCGATTGTGCCATGTCTTAGCTGGAGGACCAGCCACGATCTGATAGGTCATGGAACTCCTGCAATCCACTTCGATGGTCCGAACGTTCCCCATATCCTATCCCGCTTGATCCATGGCTGGCATCAGCGTCACAGATTCAAAGGACTCAACCCAGATATCGCTCTTCACATGCTCAGCCTTCTACGTGCAGGTCTGTGTCCTTTCACTTGTAATTCCTATCACACAGTATATCCATACCTTTCGCCTTCACTTCCTTCGTCCTATGCGTCGCTAATCTCTTCACAGGGCGCTTTCGGTCTCCCACCATGACCTAGTTCATCATCTCCTGGCATACATCGCCTACCATAACTTACCATCGCCCACCATACCATCTCGCACCGTACCATCTCGCACCGTACTATCTTGCACCGTAATCATCTCGCACCGTACCATCTCACACCGTAACGTAATTCACCCACGAGCGGTTCGTCCCCACGAGCGGTTTACATAATTAGCTTTTTTTTTACCTTTTTAGTAATATCTCTATAAAGCCTTAATATTCTAGCCTAATTTCATATATAATGCTAGATGCTCTATAGATCTATACATATTATTAATTTAATTATTATAGAAGCTTAGCTACAACTAATAACTAGATATTAAAAAATCTAGATTTTATAACTTAAATTAGCTATATATTAGCTTTAAGAGGTTTATTATAAGAAATTTAAAAGATATTATAAAGCTACTACTAAAATCTATATTATATTATTTTATTCTAGTCTTAAATTTATCTCTATTAAGAGATAATCTAGCTTTTAGCAAAATTTCACCTAAAAATAGAAGTTTTTAAGTTCTTAAGCTAATTTTTAGACTAAGCTACTATAAGAGCTTAATATTACTACTATCTACCTTATAACTAACTAAATGTAGTAAATATTCTAGATTACCTTATTTGTTTTAATATCTATTAAGAAAATTAGTAAAAAAATTTAGAAATATAAAAATCTATATTTTATTAGTACTATCAAGGTTTATATAGTGTCTTAATATAACTTATAGTTCTAGTATCCTACTAGGTCTATACTAGATTTTAAGCTATTATAGCTATAGTTCGTAGAGATATTACTAAAATAGTAAAAAAAGCTAATTTTATAAACCGCTTATAGAGATAAACTACTCGTAGGTAAATTACATTACTATCTTTTATTAACTATATCATCTCTAGGTTATTGTACTATTCTCTACTATAACTCTTATAGTATACTTATAACTTAGTTACTACTAAATTACCTTTATTAACTTAAAGTAACTTAGGACATCTTATGTCTTAGCTTATTAGTTATAGTTTTAAAAGGTCGCTATTATAACTTATTACTAAGTTTAATTATAGAAGATTAGACCCGGACTCTTAAGTTAATTACTTAGCACTATACTATTTATTAAAGTTATATAACTACTTCGATCTATAAGGTAACTTAGTTAAATACTCTTAGCTATTAACTATTCTACTAAGCGCTCTCTTCCTAATTGCTTCTCTCTAAGTTATATTATGTCTCTCTTTCTGTTATATCTATATCCGAGACAAAATCACTTCTAAGATCGATTCTAATAAGAGAAATAACTTAATAAATACTTTCTAACTTATACTTTTTTCCCTTTTTGTCTCTTAATAAGTCTACGTTAGATATTATACTATATAGCTATTATTCTATTCTCTATTAATAATCTAACGTTATTTCTCTATAATCTAGTTACTTCTATAATCTAGTTATATAAAAAGGCATTAACGAGGTAAATTAATTAATTGCTCTATTAAATTAGGCTAGTTCGTCCTTAGAATTCGATAGTATAGATAATAATATAACTTACCTACGAGTAGTTTATCTCTATAAATAGTTTATACTTCTTCTTTTTTTATATGTGTACTTTGTAACTATTCTTCTTTCTTACGTAATAAATATTAGAATTATTTCTAATTTATTATATATACTAAGGCTAACATTTAGGCGGCTATCTATAACTATTAGCACGATAAATTTAACTTAATCTATAAGGCTACTAACGTATATAAGATTCTACCTATAATGCTTATTAGCTAATTATAAGAATAATAATTATAGACTATAAAGAATCTACTATATTAATTACTATTACTAGCTAAAGAAGAAGTACTTATTAACTATCTTAACTAGCTCGATAGCTTAGAAACGCCTATAACGCTATACTTTACACTAGAGCTTGTTATTAAGATAATCTATTACTAAGTACATGTTTTAGATAATATACTTCTAATATCTCTATTATAGCCTATTAGTAAGAACTAGCTATTCTAGCTATAGAAACGACATCTATAACTATAAAGCCTTTAGTTATAGTAGCTAGAATTGCTATGTATAAAGGCTAGAATATATAAGGCTATTACGTTATTCTTTAATATATTATCTAACTTGTTTAAATATTATAACTATCTACTAACTAATATCTATAACCTCGACACGGTAGGTTATATAGTTAAAATAACATAGTTAACACGTGTACTAGTTACTACTAAAAACAACTACTACTAAAAGAAGACTAGAAAATATATTATTAGCTAATAAGAGTAAATATTAATTCTAGAGTATATATAAGTCTCTAGAGATATACTTCTCTTCCTTGTTATTTATAAGGCTAAACACCTTATAACGTAGTAGATTCTAGACCCGTAGCTAGCTAGATAGTAATTCTTAATATTAAATAAAGGCTAGACAAGTAACGCGTATAGTTTTAAGTAGTTATTAATAGTGTTTAAGCCCGAAATATGTAATATCGACAGCTATCGACGCCTTCTTATTCTAGACAGCTATAGCTTATATGTTATAGCTATATTTACCCTCTTCTATTTCGAGTATAATATTAACCTTATTATGTTTCTCTCTTATATAACGTTATTTACTAGAAGTCTAGTTACTCCTAAAGTCTAGTTATATAAAAAGGTATTAACAAGGTAAATTATATAATTACTCTATTAAATTAAGCTAGTTCGTCCTTAGAATTCGATAGTATAGACGATTACTATTTCTCTTTAGATTCTTCTAGTAAAGTTAATAGTATAAGTAATTTTTTATACTTTTTACTCTTCTTCTTCTTTAATACTACTTTAGTCTTACGAAGGATATTAATTGTCTCTAGCTTACTAAAGACAAAATAGCCTTTAATAGCGACGTACTTACTACTTTTCTTATACTTATATATCTTAAGAAGCTATTACTATTATTTAATTTTATACTATAATAACATAAGAGCTATAGTTATTAATTCTAAATATAATATTATTCTTAAGATATATTACTTAACTAGCGATTTAATGTTTATAATAGCTATACACGTGTTAAGATTATAGTTAACTAGATATAATAGTACGCTAGATTATAGCTCTAACTATAAGACATTTTTGTTAGATAGGACCTATTCTACTAGAGTAACTAATTAATTATATAATTTGTATAGTAAATTAGCAAGCACTATAATAGAGCTTATAGGATAGATACTAGAGTATTTAAAGCTAGATTTAATATTTCTTATAGTTAGAGTATACTCTTATATATATATAAGATTCGGCCTACTATATATAGTATACTTAGTCTAGATTAAGGCAAAATAGATTATTAATCTCTTTTATAAGAGCTATCTTTAATAGTAAAAAATAGACTACGTTAAGTAGCTAGAGAATATATAATATATAAGGAAAAAACATAACAAGGTTAATATTATACTTAAAATAGAAGAAGGTAAATATAGCTATAATATATAAGCTATAGCTGTCTAGAATAAGGAGGTATTAATAGCTATTAATATTACATATTTTAGGCTTAAAGATAGTTATAAGCTACTTATAACTATATATATTACTTGTCTAGCCTTTATTCGATATTAAGAATTACTATCTAGCTAGCTACGAATCTAGAATCTACTACGTTATAAGGTATTTAGCCTTATAGATAATAAGAGGAGGTAGAGTGTCTCTAGAGGCTCGTATATACTTAAGGATTAATATCTACTCTTATTAGCTAATAATATATTTTCTAGCCTTCTTTTAGCAGTAGTTATTTTTAGTACTAACTAGTATATATATTAACTATATTATTCTAACTATATAACCTACCTCGTCGAGGTTATAGATGTTAGTTAATAGATAGTTATATTATTTAAATAGGCTAGATAACGCATTAAAGAACGGCGTAATAGCCTTATACGTTCTAGCTTTAAGCTATAATAACTCTAGCTAGCGTATATAAAGGCTCTAAAGCTATAAATAACATTTACATAGTTATAATAGCTAGTTCTTTCTAATAGGCTACTCTAAAGATATAGAAAAGTTATTATTAGATACTTATACCTAGTAACGAATTATTTTAATTACTAATTAATAGAATAACGCGGGAGTTATAGGTATTCTAAGGCTATCGAGCTAAACGCTATAGGCTATAAGTATGTCTTTTTTAGCCGGAGTAAGTAATTAGCCTACTACGTAAGAGTTAGTATATAATTATTATTCTTGTAATTAACCTTAAAGTATTAAGTATAGAATTTTAAACGCGTTAGTAGCTTTTCGAATTAAGTTATATTTGTTGTATTAATAGCTATAGATAGCAGCCTAAATATTAGCTTTAATATATATAATAAAATAATTCAAATTATAATATTTATTATATAAGAAGAAAAGATAGTTACGAAGCTAATATATAAAATATTAAGGGGCGTAACTAGACTATAAAGGTAACTAGACTCCTAGTAGATAATATTATTATATATTCTTTAGCTACTTAACATAGTTTATTTTTTACTATTAAAGACAGCTCTTATAAAGGAGATTAATAATCTAATATATCTTAATCTAGGCTAAATATACTATATATAGTAGGCCGAATTCTACGCGTATATATAAGAATATACTTTAACTATAAGGAATATTAAATCTAGCTTTAAATACTCTAGTATCTATCCGATAAGTCCTATTATAGTACTTACTAATTTACTATATAAATTATATAATTAACTAGTTATACCGACAGAAAGTAGCTAATCTAGCTAAAACATCTTATAGTTAGAGTTACTATAATCTAGTATAAGTTTATATACGGCTAACTATAGTCTTAATACATATATAGCTATTATTAACGTCGAAACACTAGTTAAGTAATATATCTCGAAAATAATATTATAATTTAAATTATTAATAGTAGCCTTAGTACTACTATAATAGAAAGTTAAATAATAGTAGTAGCTTCTAGAGATATATAAGCGTAAGAAAAGTAGTAAGTATATTACTATCGAAGGCTAGTTTATCTTTAGTAAGTAAGAGATAATTAATATTCTCTATAACGCTAAAGTAAAAACAAAGAAGAAGAGGAGCAAAAAGCGTAAAAAAGTATCTACGCTAGTATAACTATTAGAGTAGAGTTAGAGCGGCCGAAGGCTAACTCCGGTACTAGTATAGAGCTATTCTTAGCAGGTTAGCACCTAGTGCTAAACTAAATAGCACTAGCTCCGTACCCTACTATATTAGCACTAGTACTAGTACTATACTAAGCTATACTAGTACTAGTACTACACCGTAGTTAAGTAAGAATAGTACTACACTATAATAGCGCTATACTATACTACGATAGTACTATACCGAATTAGCACCGGAGTTAAATTCTAGTATTATACTACGTTATAGCACTACGCCTTAGTTAGGCTTTAAGGTAACTATAGTTATTATACTATACTTTAGCATTATAATAAGTCTATAGAAAAGAAATTTAATAGTCTAGTCTATATAAAAATATACCTATCTATTTCTTATAGTCTATTCTTATAGTATTATAGAGGAGAGGTTTTACTAATTAGAGAAAGTAAGTAGGTAGTACTTATTATAATATTTCTTAGTAAGCTAAGAGTCTTTCTATATAATAGTATAACGCTTAGCATAGATAGTATTAAGATTATAGTCTACTATAGTTATTAGTATAAGGTATTATATATTTTAAATGTATAGTTAATATACCTTTAAAATATTCTACTAGTATTACCTTACTTACTTTCTAGAGACACTTAATAGTATCTAGCGTAAAGCATAAATCTCTACTTATAAGTGTTAACTTAATATCTTATATAATGTTATAAATAACACAAGAGAAAGAGAGCTTATATATAAGAAGTTTAGTTATCTTCTAGTAGTAATAAATCTCTCGGAGAGTAATAGCTATACTATATTAGATATAAGACTATAAGAATTTACTATAAGAAACTAACTACCTAGCTTAAACCTATAGCTCTTTACCTAGCGAATTTGTCTAGTTAATACTAGTCTAAATTTTGTTACGTAACTACCTATAGTAGGCTTTTTAGTAGTAGTTTTCTTAGTGCCTTACTTTCTTAGCTTTACTCTTTTTAGAGGTATTACTTATTTCTTACAAGCTATAGCTACGTAAATTTGTTAAATTAATTATTATAATTTATTTATAAAGGTAGAAAAGAGCAAGGCAAAAATACTAAGAGTGAAATATTAAGCCTTATTAAGGAATTTATAATAGTATATAGAATATAAATTTCGTATTATTATTCTCTACTATAATAACTTTATATTAGTATAATAATAGAATTAATATCTATTATTACTTATATTTCTAGCTACTCTATTTACTATACGTATAAGAAATACTAAATCCTTCTCTCTTTATCTTCTTCTTATAAAACTTATATCTTATATTTTGCTCTCTATTATACTTACTATTCTACCTTCTCTTATAAATTACTACTAATTCTCGATCTATAATATCTACTAATCCTATAGATTAGTAAACCTTTAGTAAAGAGAAAGAGATAACTAATACTCTAGTAATTAAGACTAAAGAAATAACTAAGGAAGAGAAAGTAATTCTTACTATAATAGAAGTAATTCTTATAGATACTTCTTATAGTTAAATACTAACTAGACTATAGAGTTTTAATTCCGAGGCTAATAAGATTAAATACTAGATTAAAAATTACTCTTAGAATACTAGAACTTCTTACTATAGCTACCCCTTTAGAATTCTATAGTAGAAAGTATAGCTTAGTAATACTTAGCGAGCTATTTAGCAAAGAGATTATACTATATAAGCTAGTATAGAGGAGAAAGCTCTTACTACTACTAGTAATACTAATTACTCTATAAAACGTACACTTAAGGTAAAACTTAAAAACTCTAAGGAATTCTAAGTAATATTTAATAAGGAGAAAGAAGCTACCTTTAATATAGTATATAAGAAGATAGTAGAGACTTACTATTATACCTAGTAGAGTAGTATATTTCTTATAGTATATTTTTATAGTATATCTACTAATTCTATATAGAGGAATAGTTAGAGGATAAGTTTATATCTATCTACTAAAAATAGAGTAGTATTTATAAAGCTAATACTCTTCTTTACTATAAGTAACTCTTTACTAATTATATAAAGAAGATACTCTATAACAAGATAAATATATTTTTAAATTACTAAGTAAAACATCTTCTCGGTACTAGTAGAATTCTTAAGAAATAGACCTATAAGATCTACTATAATAGCATTAACTTACTATATAATACTAGTAACTATAACAATAGTAACTAAGCTAAGTTTAAGAAGTTTATTAAGAATATAATACCTACTAAACTCTAAGTAGTATAGGTAGATAATTAGGTATATATTATTTCTTATAGTTATTTCTTATAGTTATATACTAATTTATTAAAGTAAATATAAACCTACCCCCGAACTAGAATTTAAGTATAAGAATAATAATATTTTACTTAAATCTAACAGTTACTATATTAAGTATAGTAATAATAAGGTTAAAGAAGAAGTTAAGAATAACTCTAAGATTAAAGACCTTCTTAATAAGAAACTTAACAAGTATAAGACTAAGGAAGTAGCTAAAATATACTATAAGGTAGTTACTACTAGAGACTTTAATAATTCTAATAAAGAGAATTAGGATAAAGATAATAATAAGGCAATAGATAAGAGTAATAATAATAATAAGGAGAGTAAGGGTAAGAATAATATAGATAAGAATAAATAGATTAACCTTAAGTTAGGAAAATTAGACTATAGTTTTAGTAGCTTTCTAGTTCTATACTATTAAAATTTTTTTAATCTATAAATTAAGAGTAGCTAATAGATTCTTATAGAGCATTCTTATAGTTTTCTACTCCTTGTTATATAGCTAGTAATATTCTATATCTCTACTTTTAAAATATTAGTATTTAATAAAGACTTAGTTAATCCTTAACTATAAATACTCTTAGAAGTTATTATGCTACTACTACCTCTCCTCTACAAGCTTAAAGAGTTCTATGTTAATTACTAGAATAATCTATTCTCTACTTAATTCTATAAAACTATTAAAATTGTTAGCTATCTACTCTACTAACTAGATATACTACTTAAAGAATAGCTAGCTATATAAGTCTAAAAAATATAGTAGCCTATAACATTAATAGGTAGTAAATTAAGAGTTAGCGGAATATAAAACCTACTAAACTAGAATTCTATAATCTACTATAGAGTTATTTAGGCTAACTTTAATAAAGGTACTAAGCTTGCTAATAGAATACCTCTTATATATTATCTCCGCTATAGTAGAGTTTTATAACACCTAATAATAAACTTAATTAGTAATAAATACCTAATAAAACATCTTAGATACTAAAGCTACTAGAATATAAAATCTTCTAGCTATAAACAATTAGTAGCTTAGATAGCTCTAATATAATTAAAAGCGAACGCTACTAGTACTATATCCTATATACTATAATTCTCTCTAGAACAATTTAAAAAAGAGCTTATTAAGGTTCTTATTAATTATAATTAGTTATTCTAAATAGTTAATAATTCCTTCTTTCTTTAATTTATATATTTCCTCTAGCTATATACTAATATTCTAGGTTAGACACGAGCCTTAGAGCTATTAAAAGAGTACTATAAGGATATTTAGTCTAATCTTCTTACTAATCTTAGTAGTTAAATAAAAGTTTTAATTGTGCTAGATAGCTAGTCTATAAATAACTATCTAAGTTTTATAGCTATAAAGGTATACTATATTAATAACAACTAGTAAGTACGTAAGTACCTACTAGATTTTATACTAATTAGTAGATAGTATACTAGAGTTACACTTAGTATAGAACTACTAAGAGTTCTAAATAAAAAAAAGATTAATATATATCTTCTTACTATTATAGTAAATAATATAAGTAATAATAATACTCTATAATCTAAAGTATAATAAGGTCTTAAGAAGAAGAATATATACTAGTTCTCTATTAAGAATATAATTCTATATCTAGCCTATATAATTAATCTTGTTATATAAGATATTATTTAAGCTCTATAGCTAGAAACTACTAAGGATAATAAGAAAGCTAATAAGCTTAAGAAGTAATATCTCTATAATATCTAAAAAACTCTATTAGTTCTAAATTCCCTCTATAAAGTAAGTTATATTTCTTATAGTTCTTTCTTATAGTTTTTTAACTAATTTTAAAGCTCTATATAATTTATATTATAATCGACTAATCCCCTTAACGCTACTAACACTTTAAATTCCTTTAAGTATATCTACTTTCTCGTAAATAACTCTTAGTCGTTTAGGATATTTATACCTATTAGAACTTAATATATAATATATATAAGTAAGCTATTAAACTTTAACTAATTATTAATAAATAGCTTAACGCGGAGATTGTAATTATATATAAGTCCTAAACTAACAAAGCACTAGCTAATTAAGATATAGCATTTATTAATTATATAGATATAAAACGCCTTTACCTCGGCTATACCGAATAGGCATATCTAAAGATTATTATCTAAATACTAGAGAATTTTAAGGATATAACTAACTAGCTAAGTTAGTCTTATACGCTATTAGTATAATATATATAGCTTATATATAATACTCTTTTTAACTTCCTTAACGTAGTTAAGTCTACTTAGGAAGAGGACAATAACTTAGACTAGCTATTAGTTATATAAAATATAGCGAAAGCTAGTTATACTAAGCTTTCTAAGTATTATAAGTAAATAAGTAGAGGTTAAGGTTTCTTATTTAATTATAGCATAATTTTAGATTTAACTTAGAAACTTAGTATATATAAGTATACTTCGTAGAAACTATATTTTAAATTGCTTTACTATAAATAGTTCCTTAACTACCTTAATTACTATAATAATAACTACTCTTCTTAAACTACTCTCCTACCTCCTTTATTAGCCTTATCTATTACTTACTAGTTTAAGAAGCCTTTCTTATTAAACATAGGAAGTAGCTTTATACCTCTAGTATCTAGCTAAGATAATACACTTTTATAAGAGTAGAGTAATATCTATATAATAAGAATAGAAGAAGAAAATTACCTTAGAACTTTACTTATATAAGAAATATTAGAATTTAATATTCTTTTTTAGTAGAAAGAAAATAAGTACTTATTCCTATAACTAGCTTATATTACTTATAATATTCTTATAATACTAATCGCTAGTGTAGGTATTAAATATGTTTTTAATGTAGCGAAGAATATTATTAGTAATTAAAGGCATAAATTACTTCTATAGACAATCCGATAAATTATAGTCTCTAAGCTAGTAGAAAATAATTTTTAAAATATCTAATTAGCTAAGACAGACAATTTTACTACTGCTAATAATAATACTAATAGCGGAATAGATAGCATAAGTAACAACTTTAGAAATATTACTACTTATAGTTTAAGTAATAAAGAGGTTAACGAGAAAGAAGGGCATAATAAGGACAAAGATCTACTATATAACGTTACTAAGGTTAGAGGCTAGTATTCTAAGCATATCTAGTTAATAGCCTCTAAGTAATAACGCTCTTATAGTATCTATACTAACACCTACTCTAAAGTACTTCTACGCGTATCTTTCTTATTACTATATATAATTCTACCTACTAATGCTAATAGTCTCCCTTTGTTAGCCGCCCTAAGGAAGCTTATTTCCTTACCCGCTAGTATCTTTAATATAACTATATTTATATCTACGTTAGTTATACTAGATTTGCTTATAAAAACGTTAACGAGGAAATCGTATAGATTAACTATAATATAAAGGCTAAAGCTATAACTAATCTCCGCGCTACTTTCTTTATTATTGACCTTAATAACTACTTCTACTATAGCACCTATAACCTTAGCTAACTTATTACTAATACTACTCTCTACGCTATTACTAATATCTACCTTATTATACTTTCGACTTCCTTGCTAGGTTTAAGCCCGATAATAGTTAAGTTACTTTCTAGAATAATACTAATAGTAAAGGGAATAATAAGGGAGGTGCTTCTACTACTAGTACTAATAGTACTACCTAGAGTAGTAATATAACTACTAGTATAGCTAGAGGTAATATAAATACTTCTACTTTAAGAGCTTATATACGCTGTTATTATAGTTAATTTTAGTTACTTACGGGAAGAGGTAACGTAATTAAGTCTTTATAAAGTATAAGTCTATATTATTAATAACTATCTAAAGCTATTAGCCCGCTAACACTTTAACTACGCTACCTTAATTAGATTAGTTGTCGGAAGAAATACTATTATTACTATTATTAATGTAATTTAACTTCTCTTACTTACGTTTAATATTATAGTATATAGCAAAGAGTAAGAGTAGATTTACTTTTCTATCGAGAATAAGACAATTAATAGCGCGCTATATATTAATTAGGTTAAAGATATTATTAGTCTATAAGATATTATACTAATATTCGTTAGATTATAGAGAAAGATTAGATTAGAAATACTTATAAAGTTATAAGGGGTATTATAAGTGTAGTAGACTTTATAGTAAAGTACTAAACCTCTATAGTTATTATAGATATATTCGGCTTAGATTTTGTAGTTGTTATTAAAGTTAAGATATATAAGAGTTATATAGCAGATATAGGCTTTATACTAACGTAGGTATAAGGG
Organism: Elsinoe ampelina; assembly: GCA_005959805.1. NCBI lineage: Eukaryota > Fungi > Ascomycota > Dothideomycetes > Myriangiales > Elsinoaceae > Elsinoe > Elsinoe ampelina. The sequence goes on from SMYM01000010.1 coordinate 814,161, forward strand.
CCTAGTATAGTTACTAGGAGTTATCTTATAAGGCTAAAAGAGAATTAGATCTACTAGGTTAAGGTAGAGTTAAGCATAAGAAGGAGGCATTATAGAAGGAGATATTAAATAACAAGAAAGAGAAGTTTAAGAGAAAGAAGAAGAAATAGCAACTAAAAGGTATATATATCTAGTATTACCTATTATAAGAACGATAATATAGACAATAGCTATTGTCTATTATAAAAAAACAACAATACTAATAATAGCTATTATTAAATAATAGCTATTATTATACTAAGGAATATAAGTAGATTATTAGCTAAGTTACTTCTTTCTCTCCTTAGGAATATTTAAATAACTATCTAGTATACCTTTACGTTGCTATAGTATAACTTATACTAATAGTTGCTAGAATTTAAGCAAATCTACTACTATATCTACTACTTGCCTCTCTATTATTTATTAGGCTAATATTACTTACTATAAATTTATTAATAACCTTTAGGCAAAGATTAAGGCCCTAGATAGCCTTATACTTACTATTAACTAGTAATCTAATAGTATTAAGGCAATCCGTAACTATACTATAAGTTAGTAGAAAGGCTAAACTACCTAGAACTAATTATTCTAGTCTTAGACTCTACTTAATAGCTTTAGTACTTTAGTTTACTAGTTAAGAGTTATAATTTATATAAGAGTAAACTTGCTAAGGATAGAATATTCTCTAGATAAAGTAGATAATAAGATAATAAGGTATTAGTTCTAGGTAGTATATAGCTTACTAGCTAAGTATATAAAATAGACTTATAGGAGTTATATAGATAATGTTAATTAGGTTAATCTTCTATAAATTACTATTAGGTCGTAATTATATATAAGAGTTAATAATTAATAACTTTTGCTTCTCTCTAGTATCCTTTACCTACTATAACTTTAAGTGTTTAGAGCGGAAAAGTAATAAGAGTTATAGGACATAGCAGTTACTATAAGAATTTACTATAAGAATAGCAACTCTAGTGTAATACTAGTAAAGGTACGCTAAGGACTTAATAGCACTATACTACTTATCTACCGACCTAACCTAGTACTATACTACGTCTAGAATGTATATAACTCGACCTACACCTAGTGCTAGTATAGTACTATTATAGCTATAGTGCAGAGCTAGTACTAGTACTACTAAGCCCTTAGCGGCACTACGCCGGCTAGAGGCCGACCTAAACCCTAGTGTAGTACTAAACCTAAAGGGGCCGACCCTACTCTAATAGTTATACTAATCTATGCTAATACCTACACTAGAGGAATTAGAAGAGAAAGAGCTATCGGATCGACTATCTAATTTAGAAAATAAACTAGTATAATTTAATAGAGTAATTATATAATTTACCTCGTTAATACCTTTTTATATAAACCGCTCGTAGGGATAAACCGCTCGTAGGTAAGTTGCGTTAGCTATTTCTCTTTAGACTCCTCTAGTAAAGTTAATAGTGTAAGTAATTTTTTATACTTTTTGCTCTTCTTCTTCTTTAAGGCTACTTCGGCCTTATAAAGGATATTAATTGTCTCTAGCTTACTAAAGATAAACTAGCCTTCGATAGCGATACGCTTACTACTTTTCTTATACTTACGCGTCTTAAGAAGCTATTACTATTATTTAATTTTATACTATAACAACATAAGACCTATAGTTATTAATTCTAAACGTGATGTTATTCTTAAGATATATTACTTAACTAGTAATTCGATGTTTGTGACGGCTATATACGCGTTTAGATTATAGTTAACTATATATAATAGTACGCTAGAAGGTAGCTCTAACTATAAGACATTTTCGTTAGATAGGACCTATTCTGCTAGAGTAACTAATTAATTATATAATTCATGTAGCAAATTAGTAAGCACTATAATAGAGCTTATCGGATAGATACTAGAGTATTTAAAGCTAGATTTAATATTCCTTATAGTTAAAGTATACTCTCCTACGCGCGTATAGAATTCGGCCTACTATATATAGTATACTTAGCCTAGATTAAGGCGAAATAGACTATTAATCTCTTTCGTAAGGGCTGTCTTTAACAGTGAAAAATAGGCTATGTCGAGCAGCTAGAGAATATATAATATATAAGGTAGAAACATAATAAGGTTAATATTATACTTAAAATAGAAGAAGATAAATATAGCTATAACGTATAAGCTATAGCTATCTAGAATAAGGAGGCGTTAACGGCTATTAATGTTACGTGTTTTAGGCTTAAACACTGTCGATAACTATTTAAAACTATGTATGTTACTTGTCTAGCCTTTATTCAATATTAAGAATTACTATCTAGCTAGCTATAGATCTAGAATTTACTACGTTATAAGGTATTTAGCCTTATAGATAATAAGGGGAGGTAGAGTATCTCCGGAGGCTCGTATATACTCTAGGATTAATATCTACTCTTGTTAGCTAATAATACGTTTTCTAGCCTTCTTTCGGCAGTAGTTGTTTTTAGTAATATAACTTACCTACGAGCGGTTTATCCCTACGAGCGGTTTATACAAAAAGGCATTAATAAGGTAAATTATGTAATTACTCTATTAAATCATGCTAGTTCGTCTTCTAAATTAGATAGTCGATCCGATAGCTCTTCCTCTTCTAATTCCTCCGGTATAGGTGTTAGCGTAGGCGCTTTTTACGCTTTTTACCCCTCTTCTTCTTTGTCTTTGCTTTAGCGTTATAGAGGATATTAATTATCTCTTACTTACTAAAGATAAACCGGCCTTTAATAGTAACGCGCTTACTACTTTTCTTATACTTATACGTTTCTAGAAGCTACTACTATTGTTTAACTTTCTATTATAGTAGTACTAAGGCTACTATTAATAATTTAAATTATAATATCATTTTTGAGATATATCGCTTAACTAGTGTTTCGACGTCGACGACAGCTATATATATATTAAGACTATAGTTAGCTATATATAAACTTGCGCCGGATTATAGTAACTCTAACTATAAGATGTTTTAGCTAGATTAGCTACTTTCTATTAGTGTAACTAGTTAATTATATAATTCGTATAGCAAATTAGCAAGCACTATAATAGGGCTTATTAGATAGATACCGGAGTGTTCGAAGCTAGATTTAATATTCCTTATAGTTAGAGTATACTCTCGTGTATATACGTAGAATTCGGCCTACTATACGTAGTATATTTAGCCTAGATCGAGATATATTAGATTATTAATCTCCTTTATAAGAGCTGTCTTTAACAGTGAAAAACAAGCTACGTTAAGTAGCTAAAGGATATATAATAACGTTATCTACTAGGAGTCTAGTTACCTCTATAGTCTAGTTACACCCCTTAATATTTTACGTATTAGCTTCGTAACTATCTTTCCTTCTTATTTAATAAATATTATAATTTAAATTGTTTTATTATATACACTAAAGCTGACATTTAGGCCGCTATCTATAGCTATTAACACGACAAATACGACTTGATTCGAAAGGCTACTAACGCGTTTAAAATCCTATATTTAACACTTTAAGGTTAATTATAAGAATAACAATTATATACTAACTCTTACGTAGTAGGCTAATTGCTTACTCTAGCCGAAGAAGATACGCTTATAGCCTATAGCGTTTAGCTTAATAGCCTCGGAACACCTATAACTCCTATGTTATTCTATTAATTAGCAATTAAGATAATTTGTCACTAGGTATAAGTATCTAACAATAACCTTCCTATATCTTTAGAGCGGCCTATTAGAAAGAACTAGCTATTATAACTATATAAATGTCATCCGCAGCTTTAGAGCCTCTATATACGCTAGCTAGAGTCGTTATAGCTTAAAGCTAGAACATACAAGGCTATTACGCTGTTCTTTAATGCGTTATCTAGCCTATTTAAACAATATAACTATCTATCAACTAACGTCTATAACCTCGACAAGGTAGGTTATATAGTTAGAATAATACAGTTAACACGTGTAACATTATTCCCCTACGATCTAGTTACCTCTATAATCCGGCTATAGCCCTATAAATTTTACGTGTTATCTTTGTAACTATTCTTCCTTCTTACGTAACAAATATTACAATTTGAATTATTCTATTATATATACTAAAGCTAACGTTTAGGCTACTATCTATAGCTATTAACACGACAAATACGACTTAATTCGAAAGGCTACTAACGCGTTTAGAATCCTGTACTCTACGCTTTAAGGTTAATTATAAGAATAACAATTACGTATCGAGAATAATATATCGAGCTAATTGCTTACTCCGGCTAAAGAAGATACACTTATAGCCTATAGCGTTTAGCTCGATAGCCTTAGAACACCTATAACTCCTGCGTTATTCTATTAATTAGCAATTGAGATAATCTGTTACTAGGTATAAGTATCTAACAATAACCTTCCTATATCTTTAGAGCAGCCTATTAGAAAGAACTAGCTATTATAACTACGTAAATGTTATCTGCAGCTTTAAAGTCTCTACATATGCTAGCTAGAGTCGTTATGGCTTAAAGCTAGAATATACAAGGCTATTACGCTGTTCTTTGACGTATTATCTAGCCTATTTAAACAACACAACTATCTACTAACTAACGTCTATAACCTCGACGAGGTAGGTTATATAGTTAGAATAACATAGTCGACACGTGTACTAGTTAGTACTAAAAACAACCACCGCCGAAAGAAGGCTAGAAAATGCGTTATTAGCCGATAAGAGTAGATATTAATCCTTAAGTGTGTACGAGCCTCTAGAGATGCTCTCCCCCTCCTTGTTATTTATAAGGCTAAATACCTTATAACGTAGTAGATTCCGGACCCGTAGCCGGCTAGATAGCAATTCTTAACATCGAATAAAGGCTAGACAAGTAACGCGTATAGATTTAAGTAGTTATCGACAGTGTTTAAGCCTAAAACACGTAACGTTAACAGCTGTCGACGCCTCCTTATTCTAGACAGCTACAGCTCGCACGTTATAAGTTAGCTAATAATGCGTTTTCTAGCCTTCTTTCGGCGGTGGTTGTTTTTAGTACTAACTAGTACACGTGTCGACTGTGTTATTCTAACTATACAACCTACCTCGTCGAGGTTATAGATGTTAGTTAGTAGATAGTTATGTTGTTTAAATAGGCTAGATAATGCGTTAAAGAACGGCGCAACAGCCTCGTATGTTCTAGCTTTAAGCCGTGATAACTCTAGCTAGCGTGTGTAGAGACTTTAAAGCTGCAGATGACATTTACGTAGTTGTAATAGCTAGTTCTTTCTAATAGGCTGCTCTAAAGATGTAGGAAGGTTGTTGTCGGATACTCGTGCCCGGTGACGGATTATCTTAATTGCTAATTGATAGAATAACGCGGGAGTTGCAGGTGTTCCGAGGCTATCGAGCTAAACGCTATAGGCTACAAGTGTGTCTTCTTCGGCCGGAGTAAGCAATTAGCTTAATATATTATTCTCGACACGCAATTATTGTCCTTGTAATTGACCTTAAAGCGTAGAGTATAGGATTCTAAACACGTTAGCAGCCTTTCGAATTAAGTCGTATTTGTCGTGTCGATAGCTATAGATAGCGGCCTGAACGTTAGCTTCAGTATACATGATAGAATAATTTAAATTATGATATTTGTCACGTAAGAAGGAAGAATAGTCACGAAGATAACGTGTAAAATTTATAGGGCTGTGGCCGGATTGTGGGGGTGACCGGATCGTGGGGGAATAACGTTAAGTTATGCCATGCTGTGACAAAGATTTCATAACGTGACCCACCCACGAGTCGCGCACCCCCACAAGTCGCGCACGTAAAAAGGCACTTTTGAACAAGAATAGTCAATTACTCTATCAATCTAAGCTAGCTCGTCCTCAGAATCAGTGAGTATCTCCGGAAACACCTCTTCTTCCGTATCCTCCGGTATAGGCTCTGGCGTAAGTGACTTTTGACGCTTTTTTCGCTTCTTCTTCTTCGTCTCTTCTTCGGCCTTACAAAGGATATCGATCGTTTCTTGCTCGCTAAAGACGAACCGGCCTTCGATAGCGACGCGCTTACCACTTTTCTTCCGCTTACGCGTCTTAAGAAGCTGCCGCTGTTGTTCAATTTCGCGCCGTAATAGTGTAAGAGACGTCGTCGACGATTCGAATTGTGACGTCATTTTCGAGATATATCGCTTTACCGGTGTTTCGACGTCGACGATAGCGAGGCGCGCGTTTAGACTACAGTTGACCGTACGTAAACTTGCGCCGGATTGTGGCGACCCTAACCGCAAGACTTCCGAGTCGAATTGGCCGTTTTCCGTTATACTTTCCGTTGGTGTAACCGGACGATCACGTGCTTCGTGTGGCAAATTAGCAAGAACGGTAATAGGGCTTATCGGATAGATACCAGAATGCGCAAAGCCAGATTTAATATTTCGTTCGGTTAAAGCACGTAATCTCGCAATTACGTAGGATTCTGTCCATTGTATTCGTTGTATTCGGCCTAGATCGAGACGTATCAAATTGTCGATCTCCCTCGTAAGAGCTGTCTTTAACGGTGAAAAACAAGCTACGTCGAGGGGCTGGAGGATATGTGAGGCGTGAGGGGGGAACACTACAAGGTCAATATTGTGCTCGAAGCAGAAGAAGGCGAACGCAGCTGTAACGTGCGAGCTATGGCCGTCTAGAACGAGGAGACGTCGACGGCTGTCGACGTCACGTGTTTCCGGCTCGAAAATAGTTGTTAGCCATTCGAGGCCGTATGCGTCACTTGTCCAGCCTTTATTCGATGTTGAAAAGCGCCATCCAGCTGGCCACGGATCCGGAATCCACTTGGTTGAAAGGTGTTTAGCCTTATAGATGACGAGGGGGGGAAGCGCGTCTCCGGAGGCTCGTACACACTCTAGGATTGATATCCATTCCTGTCGGCCGACAACGCGTTTTCTAGCCTTCTTTCGACGCTGTGTGTTTGTAGCGTCAACTAGTACACGCGTCGACTGCGTTGTACCGACTGTACAACCTACCTCGTCGAGGTTATACACGTTTGTTGGCGGATAGTTGTGCTTTTCGAACAAGTCGGATAACGCGTTAAAGAACAGCGCAATAGCCTCGTACGTTCCAGCCTTTATCCGTGACGATTCTAGCTGTCGAGTCCAAAGGCTTTGTAGACGCAGATAACGCTTTCGTAGTCGGCTAAGCCAATTCTTACCGATAGGCTACGATAGAGACGAGGGAAGGTTATTGTCGGATAGACGTGCTCGGTGACGAATTATCTCAATAACAAGCTCTAAGGTCAATAAAGGCGTCGTAGGCGTTCCTAAGTGATCGAGCTGAAAGAGGTAACTAACGAGCGTCTCTTCTTCGGCCGGAGATAGTAACTGCTTCGGTAGATTACGTGTAGTACGTGATTGTCGGCTATGAAGCCTATCTCGAAGCGTAGAAGGCGGAATCTTAAACGCGTCGGCAGCTTGTCGAATCGAGTCGTAAGTATTGTTCCGATAGCCTCGGAGAGCAGCTTCAATATCTGCTTCAGAATACATATAAAACAGCTCGAAGAATGATGTTTGTCACGTAGGAAGAAGGAATAGTCACGAAGATTACGCGTTATATATATAGGGGCGTGCGCGAATTGTGGGGGTGCGCGACTCGTGGGTGGGTCACGTTACCACTTTTCTTATACTTACGCGTCTTAAGAAGCTGTCGCTGTTATTTAATTTCGCGCCGTAACAACGTAAGAGCCGTAGTTGTCGATTCTAAATATAACGTCATTCTCGAGATATATTACTTAACTAGCGATTCGATGTTTGTAACAGCTATACACGCGTTAAGATTACAGTTAATTAGATACAATAGTGCGCCGGATTGTGGCTCTAACCGCAAGACATTTTCGTTAGATAGGACCTGTTCTGCCGGAGTAACTAATTAATTATATAATTCGTGTAGCAAATTAGCAAGCACTATAATAGGGCTTATAGGATAGATGCCGGAGTGTTCGAAGCTAGATTTGATATTCCTTGCGGTTGAGTACACTCTTGTATGTGCGCGTAGGATTCGGCCTACTATATATAGTGTACTTGGCCTAGATTAAGGCGAAATAGATTATTAATCTCTTTCGTAAGGGCTATCTTTAATAGTGAAAAACAGGCTACGCCGAGCAGCTAGAGGATATACAATGCATAAGGAAGAAATATAACAAGGTCGATATTATACTCGAAATAGAAGAAGGTAAATACGGCTATAACGTCGTGCGTCCACAAGCGACGCGCGTCCACAAGCGACGCACACCTCCATTTTTTTTACGCGTTAACTTCGTAACTAACTAACCTTCCTTTTTACGCGACAACAATCGAAACTTAAGCTGTTTTATTATGTATTCTGAAGCTGATATTGCTGCCGCCCTCGAGGGCTATCGACACGAGCAATTCAGCTCGTTAAGCGCTGCTGCCGACGCGTTTAAAATCCCGCGTGCTACGCTTCGACATTGTTACTACGGTCGACAATCACGTACTACACGAAACGAAGGACGTCAATTACTATCTCCAGCTGAAGAACAGACACTTGTAACTTATATCCTTCAGCTCGATAGCCTTGGAACACCTACGACGCCTTGCTTTGTCCGTGAGCTTGTTATCGAGATAATTCAACACCGAGTACATCTATCGAATAACGAACTTCCCCCGTCTCTACTACACCCTATTAGTAGGACGTAGATACGTCGACTATATAAACGACATCCAGAGATTAAGACGCGTCAATCCCGTCAACTAGAGTCGTCACGGTTTAAAGCTGGAACCTACGAGGCTATTGCGCCGTTCTTTAACGCATTATCCGACTTGTTCGAAAAGCACAACTATCCGCCAACAAACGTGTATAACCTCGACGAGGTAGGCGCTAGCGTCGGTTTAACTCAATCGACGCAAGTAGTAGTCAGTTTAGATCCTAGCCGTCGTCGAAAGAAGGCTAGAAAACGCGTCGTCGGCCGACAGGAGTGGATATCAATTCTGGAGTGTATTTAAGCCTCCGGAGACACGCTACCCCCCCTTGTAATATACAAGGCTAAAAACCTCCAAACAAACTAGATTCCAGATCCGTGGCCAGCCGGATGGCGATTCTTAACATCGAATAAAGGCTGGACAAGCGACGCACACGGCCTAGAGTGGCTTACGACGATTTTCGAACCAGAAACACGTGACATTAACGGCCGTCGACGCCTCCTCGTTCTAGACGGCCATAGCTCGCACGTTACGGCCGCCTTTGCCTTCTTCTGTTTCGAGCATAACATCGATCTAGTTGTCTTCCTACCACATGCGTCGTATATCCTTCAGCCCCTCGACGTTGCTTGTTTTTCGCCGTTAAAGACAGCCCTTACGAAGGAGATCGACAATCTGATGCGTCTCGATTTAGGCCGAATACACCGAGTACAGTAGACCGAATCTTACACAAACGCCAGAATACGCGCTCTAACCGCAAGCAATATTCAGGCTGGTTTTAGACATTCCGGAATCTATCTAATAAGTCCTATTACGGTGCTTGCAAATTTGCCACACGAATCACGTAATTGACTAGTTACTCCAACGGAAAGTATAACGGAAAACGGCCAATTCGACTCGGAAGTCTTGCGGTTAGGGTCGCCACAATCCGGCGCAAGTTTACGTACGGTCAACTGTAGTCTGAACGCGCGTATAGCTGTTGTCGACGTCGAAACACCGGTTAAGCGATATATCTCAAAAATGACGTTACAATTCGAATCGTCGACGGCGGCCTTATTACTACTTCAACGGGAGGTTTAACAACAGCGCTAGCTTCTAGAGACGCGTAAGCGTAAGAAAAGTGGTAAGCGCGTCGCTATCGAAGGCCGGTTCGTCTTTAGCGAGCAAGAAACGATTAATATCCTTCGTAAGGCCGAAGAAGAGACAAAGAAGAAGAAGCAAAAAAAGCATCAAAAGTCACTTACGCCGGAGCCTATACCGGAGGATACGGAGGAGGAAGAGCTAGAGCCTATTAAGTCTGATTCTGGAGACGAACTAGCCTGATTGAATAGAGCAATTGAAGAATTTACCTCGTTGACGCCTTTTTATGTGCGTCGCTTGTGGACGCGCGTCGCTTGTGGACGCACGACGTTATCGACAGCATGACCAGGTCTGGTCACCCCGCGGACCGAGACTGAGGATCTGAGGCTCTGCATTGGGTTGAAAGTAGACGGAATGAGATAGAACGAGACGGAAGGCAAGAGAAGGGAATGAGAGTGAAACGGCAAGCAGCGGGATGGAGTGGAATACTCCCAGCATAACTTAGAAGAGGATGAGAGCGGAGAGGACGAGAAGTGTCATTGTTGTCAGACTCTTCGGTGGGCAATGAGGGCTGCAGATAACTCGATAACTTAGCCAGATTCCTGGCGGATGAATGTCAACACACAAGCGTACTATCAGTCAAAGGTCAGATGACAGTCAAATCGACGATTGCGTGACTCTTCAGGCTGGACGATGAAAGAGGATTCGGGTAACTATCGTAACTAGATGGAACTGTATCAAGTTATGGCGCATTGAGGTCAGATCGTGGAAGCTGCGAGCTAACGTGACTCACCCACGAGCGGTTCGTCCCCACGAGCGGTTCACAAAGTTACTTTTTTGTACCTTTTTAGTAATATCTCTACGAACTATAGCTAATATAGCTTTAAATTTAAGATAGGACTAGTAAGATATTAGAACTATAAGTTGTATCAAAGACACTATATAAAACTTAGAAGTGCTATTATAATATAGACTTTTAGATTTCTAAAATTTACTACTAATTTTCTTAATAAATATTTATATAGAAGAGGTAATTTAGAATATTTACTATATTTAGTTAGATATAAGATAGATAGTAGAAGTATTAAGCTCTTATAGTAGCTAAGTCTAAAAAGTAGCTTTAAAAACTTAAAAATTTTATTTTTAGGTTAAATTCTCTTAAAAACTAGATTATCTCTTAATAGAGATATATTTAATACTAGAATAATATAATATAATATAAATTTTAGTAGTAGCTATATAATATTTCTTCAATTCCTTATTATAACTCTCTTAAAGCTAATATATAGCTAATTTAAGTTATAAAATCTAGAAAACTTAATATCTAAATACTAGTAGTAGTTAAGCTTCTATAGTAATAAGATTAGTAGTATATATAGATCTATAGAGTATCTAGCATTATATATAATATTAGGCTAGGATATTAAGGTTTTATAGAGATATTACTAAAAGGGTAAAAAAAGCTAATTTTGTAAACCGCTTGTAGGGACAAACCGCTCGTAGGTGAGTTACGTTACTGCGGCACGTGGAGCATTGGAAAGTCGTGAAATGTGAGGTGGGAGATGTGAGGTGTGAGGTGTGAGGGGTGAGGTATGAGGGGGGTGGTGAGGGGAGAGGTGTGGGGTGTGAGAGGTGAGAGGTGAGAGGTGAGAGGTGTAGACCGCGTAAGGTCAGCATGAATTTAACGAAGTTAGTTAACGTTAAGTTATGTATAAGATGTCAGTCGATAGAGGTTCCGCGCTCTGAGCCGCGCTCCTCACTTAAGTTAACGTCATCCACCTATGATCCAGTCACCCCTATGATCTAGTTACAGCCCTATAAATTTCACGCGTTATCTTCGTAACTATCCTTCCTTCTTACGTGACAAACATCATAATTTAAATTGTTTTATTATATATACTAAAGCTAACATTTAGGCTGCTATCTATAGCTATTAACATAACAAATTTAATTTAATCCGACAGGCTACTAACGCGTTTAAAATCCTATACTTAATACTCTAAGGTCAATTATAAGGATAATAATTACGTACTAGCTCACGTATATAAGACTAATTACTTACTCCGGCTAAAGAAGATACACTTATAGTCTATAGCGTTTAGCTTAATAGCCTCGGAACACCTATAACTCCTATGTTATTCTATTAATTAGTAATTAAGATAATTTGTTACTAGGTACGTATATCTAATAATACTCTTCTAATGTTGTTAGAATAGCCTATTAGAAAGAACTAGCTATTATAACTATGTAAATGTTATCTATAGCTTTAAAGCCTCTATATACACTAGCTAGAGTTATTACGGCTTAAAGCTAGAATATACAAGGCTATTACGCCGTTCTTTAACGTGTTATCTAGCCTATTTAAACAATATAACTATCTACTAACTAACGTCTATAACCTTAATAAGGTAAGTTATATAGTTAGAACAACGTAGTTAATACGTGTACTAGTTAGTACTAAGAATAACTATTGCCGAAAGAAGGCTAGAAAACACATTATTAGCTAATAAGAGTAGATATTAATCCTAGAGTATATATAAGCCTCTAGAGATACTCTACTTTCCCTTATTATCTATAAGGCTAAATACCTTATAACGTAGTAGATTCTAGATCTATAGCTAGCTAGATAGCGATTCTTAATATTAAATAAAGGCTAGACGAGTAATATATATAGTTTTAAGTAGTGATTAACAGTGTTTAAGTCTAAAACACGTAACGTTAATAGCTATTAACGCCTCCTTATTCTAGACAGCTATAGCTTATATATTATAGCTGTATTTACCTTCTTCTATTTCGAGTATAATATCGACCTTATTATATTTCCTCCTTATATATTATATATTCTCTAGCCACTTAACGTAGCTTGTTTTTTACTATTAAAGATAGCTCTTATAAAAGAGATTAATAATCTGTTTTACCTTAATCTAGGCTAAGTATACTATATATAGTAGGCTAAATCCTATATATATGTACGAGAGTATACTCTAACTATAAGGAATATTAAATCTAGCTTTAAACACTCTAGTATCTATCTAATAAGCTCTATTATAGTACTTACTAATTTACTACACGAATTACGTAATTAATTAGTTACTTTAGTAGAATAGGTCCTATCTAACAAAAACGTCTTATAGTTAGAGCTACCTTCTAGTATACTATTATATATAGTTAACTATAATCTAAACATATATATAGCTGTTATAAACATTAAATCGCTAGTTAAGTAATATATCTTAAGAATAACGTTACATTTAGAATTAATAACTATAGCTCTTACGTTATTATAGTATAAAATTAAATAATAGCGATAGCTTCTCGAGACACGTAAGTATAAGAAAAGTAGTAAGTACGTTACTATTAAAGGCCGTTTTATCTTTAGTAAGCTAGAGACAATTAATATCCTTTGTAAGGCTAAAGTAGTATTAAAGAAGAAAAAGAGTAAGAAGTATAAAAAATTACTTATACTACTAACTATACTAGAGAAATCTAAAGAGGAAAAGTGTTAACGCCTTATATTAAAGCTATATATATCGTAATATAGAGAACGCCTATCTAACTAAATAGTCCGTTAGTAGTAGAAGTAATTACTATTAAGCTCTAGGTATAAGCGCTACGTAGAATATTTAAGTACGTTACGTAGGTAGAACTAGCTACTACTAAGTACTACTCTAATACTAAGCCCTTATAATTACCTTCTCCTCTAGGAGAGCTACTCTTAGCTCTAAACTAGAAGTATATAACATATAGTATTATTTAGAGGTAATATAAATATAAGGTAGTTAAGGCATTTTTATAAAGGCCTCGTATATATCTTATATACTATTTAGTAGTAGTAGTCCTAGAAATCTAGTTCCTAGAGAGGTATTTATCTAGTTACTATAGTACTAAAGCTAATTAGTAATAATAATATTACTTTTCTTAGAATTCCTAGTAGTATTATAGAAGATATATACCTTATACTAGTAGCTATAATAAAGATATAGTATACTAGAGGTTAGTCTATATAATTTTATTATTTCTCCTTATATTTTTCTTTTTTATTTAAAATATATCTATATTTTATTAACCTTTTACTATATAAGTATATTACCTATAACTATTATATTATCTAACTCTAGCTCTTCTATAGCTAATACTTATAGTATAAGGTCTACTAGTACTTAGGGAGCTATTACTACTAGTCTTAACTCTATAACTCTCTTACTTTCTAAAGAGAAGACTAATACCTATACTAGGTATACTAATAGTATTACTAAGGGTAAGCTAATAGAGCTCTTATAAGAGATATAACTAATTTATAGTAGGTTATATCTATACTAGAAGTAACTTTAGTATCTTCTTCTACTATAAGTATAAATACTATACCTATAGTAAGTATATATATAAGCTACTTCTATCTATCTTACGTAACGTATATATTAATATCTATAATATAGTTACTAAGCTTAAGGCCTCTTACTAGACTAGTATTACTATAGCTAAGAAGTATATATATACTATAGTCTATAAGAATACTCTCGAGGTTAAGAAGTTTAAGACTATACTTAAGGTATACTATACTAATAAGAATAAGGTTATTAATAAGGTCTTAACTCTATATATAGAGCCTATAGGTAGCTTACCTAGTAGTATTATACTTAAGTATAAGAAGGTTAAGGAGCTATAGAAGATTAGGTATAGCCTTTATAGCTTAATTATTATTAATAAGAAAGTAAGTTAGACTATACTTCTTATATATTATAAATATAGCTAATAGGTTTAGATAGTATATAACTCTAGTAGTTCTACTACTAAAGTTAACTATATTATAGCTAGTAAGTAGCTTATAGCCTCTATAGTACTTATAGAGGAAAGTTCTAGTATAGAGGTAAATAAAGATAATAATAAGGATAAGTAGGTATATATAAGCTAGGTATATATCTCTAGTGCTATACCTATAATAAGGCCTTATATAGAGTATAATAGAGTATAGAGTTTAGGTTAATACCTATAATAGTAGTATAAGTATAGTACTTTATTAAGAATATATTTCCCTAGATAAGAAGTCTATTCTTTACTCTATTTATATATTTATATAATCTATCTACTTATATACTTTATAATTTATACCTTTAGTAACCTTTCTTAGCTACTCTTAGCTATAATATATATATAGTAATTAGCTCTCTTATATTTATATAATTCTCTTTAGGTTTTTAGCTATTAAACTTAATAGACTAGTTCTTCTACTTTACTAAGTAGAATACCTTACTCTTTATAGTTCTCTTACTTAGAATCTCCTCTACTATCTACTTATCTACTTTATTAGTAAGAGATATACTCTCTTTTAGCTTATTACTAGCTCTACCTATCTATAGTTTAAGAAGAGATATATAAAAGATATTATAGGTATAATACTAACTTAGTAAAGCTAGGTAATACATCTATAATCTAATTATGTTAAGTATATAAAATAGGTTAAAGAATTATAGTTCTATCTTCTTCTTTAGTATAGGTAGCTATAAGTTCTTAGCTAAGAGTAGTACTAAGTTACCTATACTATATACTTTTAGTATATACTTTCTATTATAGTACTTAGCCTAGTAGGTAGAAGCCTCTTTCTATTACTCTACTAGCTTTATATATATATCTTATAAGTATTATACTAACTCTAGTACTACTAGTACTCTTTTCCCTAAAGTCTTATTCTAAGACTTAATAGCTATTACTTTGAATTCTAGATAGTAGCTATATATTATCTAGAAGAGGCTTATACGTAGTATAGTATAAATACTATTATTACTTATAAATTCTACTTATAATAGACATTTAGCCTAGTTATTCTATAGCTCTATATAGTAGTACCTTAGGTACTATTTTAACATCTAGTTTTACTATTTAGTTTAACTATCTATTTATAGGTAGAAGGCTATACTAAGCCTATGCTTTATATGTATTTTATAATAGAATTTACTCTAGAACTAGCTAGTAAAGACTAATCCTTAATTACTTACTATTTCTCTTAGAATACTATAATAGTAGATAATATAGTTACATAGAATCTTTACTAGCTCTATAGATATATACTTCTTAGTAGTAGAGATATATAGTAATATCTTAGTATAATAGTCTATAATTACTAGTACTATATTATAGATACTACTACTCTACTTACTTAGTAGTAGGTTAGTAATAAAATCTATTATAATTTCTTACTATAGGTAGTCTAGTATTAGTAGTATACATAGCTTACTATAGAGGTAATAGTAGTATACCTTATATTTCTAGTATACTTAGTATAACTATATATAGTTATTAATGTCTTTCCTTATAGTTAGCTAGAAGTATTTCTATAAGAGGAAATTAAGTATCTTATCTTTACTAAAGTAACTAGCCTATTTACTATTATAGTATATATATAGTACCTATACTCTTAAGGTACTATTATTTAGAATAACTAGTATATTCTAGTAGAATAAGAGGTTATCTTATAGGTTCTATAGTACCTTACTATAAGAGCTTAGTATTAGAGTAGTACTTAGTAGTAGCTAGTCTCGCCTATATAATATACTTAAATATCCTATATAGCGCTTACGCCCGGGGCTTAATAGTAATTAGTTCTACTACTAATAGACTATTTAGTTAGATAGGCGTTCTCTATATTATAATATATATAGCTTTAATATAAGGCTTTAATAGTTCTAATTACTCTTCTATAGTTATAATCTATTAGACTCTATAGATAACTAGAACTCTATTAGTAAGGTACTTATACCTTATATAACTAATATTATAGAGATAGACTCTATTAAGTAAACTCCCCTAAAGGAAGAAGAAACTCTTATAGAGTAGCTACTATACCTATATACTAAGTATAAGCGTTTAAAGCTAGAGCTTAAGGCTTAAAGCCTTAAGAAAGAGATTAAGTAGATATATTATATATATAATATAGAATATACTTCTACTAGCTTTAGCTATAGCTTATATATCTCTATAAAGTACGTAGTAAGTAAAGCTAGTATCTAGAGTATATATAACACTAGTAGACTATTTATAAGACTATTCTTAGAATAATCTTAATTAAGAGAGCCTTATCTCTATTAGAGTAAGACACTTAAAGAGGTAAGATTCTTCCTAAAGGATCTTAAGGTTATCTTTACTTTAGCTTCTAAGGCTTATTTTACTAATTAGTAGAAGGTACTATATAAAGTTATATTCCTTACTAGTAAGCTAGATAAGATATAGTATTACTACTACTACGTAGATAGCCTAGAGAGCTATATTTAGGAGTAATTTTACTAGTTTATATAGGACGTAGTTAACGACCTTATTAACTATAGAGTATATGTAACTCTTATATATAAGGGTACTTAATAACGTAAGAGCTAATCTATCTAGGCCTTTACTTTAGAACTTACTACCCTAGAGGAGTAACTAGCTCTCTACTTAAAAGAGTAAAGAGTATACTATCTCCTTACTAAGTTATAGCCTATACTATATACTACTATTATTAAGTACTATACTATTCTAGCTACTTACTAAGAATTAGTGTCTCTTAGCTCTTATATTAAATTATTAGACTATATAAGCTATAAGTATTCTACCTATAAAGAGAACTTAGATCTACTATATAAGTATAAGACCTAAGGTAGCTCTTAGAAAGGAAACTACTACTAGTCTAGTAGTAGCTCTTAAGCTTATTATAAGTAGGAGGCTACTAACCTATCTACTAAATAGTTTAGTAAGTAAGAGAGTACCTCTAATATATAGAAGAAGAATAGTAAGTATTATAGCTATAGTAAAACTAGTTATATTAAGCTAGAGTATAGATTAAAGTATTTATAGAAAGATAAGGAGTTATAGGTAGTATATAAGGTAGCTACTATAGATAAGGTTAATAACTCTAAGCTAGTAAACTCTAAGAGCTTAGCTAATAAGTATAACTAAGCTCTACTCTTCTTTTAATTAATACTTACCTATTACTACTCTACTATAGTACTATTATAGTATCTATCGACTATAAGGACTATATATTCCTTATAGATAATTATATAGAAGTTAATCTCGTATCTTAGGTATTTACTCTTTACTATAATCTACTAAGAGTTAAGTATACTTAGTACTTAAGTATATCTTCTTTTATAGAGTAAGCTAGATTCTACTATAGTATATACTATCTTTGTATATATCTAGTAAACTCCTATAGTACCCTTAAGGAGATAATTAGCCTCTTCTATACTATAGACTTAGAACTAGGCTTTCTAGTTATTTTAGAGTACCTATAGTAGAGAAGATAATATATAATTATAGATAGTACTATAGATAACTAGTTATATAGCTACTCCTTATATATAGTTTACCTACGTAAACTAGAAGACTTTATAAAGGACCTCTAGAATAAGCTAAGGGTATATACTATAGTATAAACTCTATCTAAGGACTATACCTATACTATAGGTAACCTAGCTCTACTATTAGAGTTTATAGAGTTCTTTAATATCTTTATCTATAAGGATATTACTAAATTACTATACCTACTAGGTACTAAGTATATAATTAAGCTAGAGCCTAGTAAAAGGCCTCTATTCTAGCTCTTATATAACCTCTTAGTTAATAAGCTTAAAGTACTTAAGGACTATCTTAAGACTACTAAATTAAATAAGTAGATCTAGTACTTTATAAGTAAGGTAAGTACTTCTATCTTATTTATACCTAAAAAGGATAGTACCCTATACTTATATATAGATTACTAGGGCTTAAATAAGGTAACTATTAAGAATTACTACCTACTCTTACTTATTAGTAAGATACTTAATTAGCTTAGGTAAGCTTAGTAGTTCTTAAAGTTAAATCTAAAGGATACTTACTATAGGATCTCTATTAAGTATAGTAATAAGTAGAAGACTATATTCTATATATACTATAGCTATTTTAAGTACTTAGTTATATCTTTTAGATTAACTAATACCCTAGCTACCTTCTAAGTATATATTAATAAGGTACTAGGTAGGCTAGTTAATACTATCTATATTATCTACCTTAATAAGATTCTTATCTATAGTAATTTAAGGGAGAACTATATATATTATATTTATAAGATCCTAGTAAAGCTAGAGAAGTTTACTTTATATACTAACCTTAAGAAATATAAATTCTTTACTAAGAAGGTAGAATTCCTTAGCTATATTATCTCTACTATAGGTATCTTAATAGACTCTAGTAAAGTAACTATAACTAAGAATTAGCTAAGGCTAAAGAGTTATTATAAGGTCTAGTAGTTTACTAGCTTTATAAACTTCTATTATTACTTTATATAATACTACTCTAAGATTATTACTCTTCTCTTTAGCCTCCTTAAAGGCTTAGTTAAAGGTTATAAGTATAGCTCTTTTATATAGAGTATAAGTAAATAGTAGATATTTAAGAATATTAAAGGTACCTTTATATATACCTCTATCCTTTATTACTATAATTCTATACTACCTCTATATATTAAAAGTAATATATTAAAGTTTATAGTAGTAGTAATTCTATCCTAGCTATTTAATAGTACTTAGTACTTAATTATCTTTTAGTTAAGGAAGTTTATCCTAGCTAAGTATAATTACGAGATATATAACTAAGAGCTATTAGTAATTATATATATATTTAAGTAATAGTAATACTATCTTAAAGATATCTTATATATAATTTAGGTACTTACTAACTATAATAATCTCTAAGGATTTATAAAGCTAAAATAGCTAAATAGCTAATAAGCTTACTAGGCTACCTTCCTTACTACTTTTAACTTTATAATAGAGTATTAGCTAGGTATAAGGAACCTAGCTAATATACTCTTAAGGTACTTTAAGTATATAGCTAAGAAGTAGAAGGTATCTTATCTTCTTCTAACTCTTTAGAATAAGCTTTAGATCTAGGACTAGTCTACTAACTCTAAGGAATTAGCCCTACTAGTTAGACGTATTTAAGCTATATATAAGACTACTCTAGAGTAGGCCTAGGCTACCTATATACTATATAAAGGTAAAATCTCTTCTAAGAACTTCTAGAGGCTTATAATAACTTAGTAAGTTACTATTATAGTAATAGTAAGAGAGAATCTCTTTAAGAATCTATCTACTAACTTATTATTAGTTATAGAGCTACTATAAGGATAAGACTCTAAAGTTATAAAGCTATATTTATAAGTAGAGAGTAGTAGAGATAAGAGTAAAGTACTATAGAACTTATAAGATAATCTCTTATTCTACTAGGATATACTAGTTATTCTAAATAATAGTACCTTAAGAGTATAGATACTATATATATACTATAATAGTAAATAGGCTAGTTACTTTAGTAAAGATAAGATACTTAATCTTCTCTTATAGAAATACTTCTAGCTAACTATAATTAAAAATAGTAATAACTACGTATAGTTATACTAAGTATACTAGAAATATAAGGCATACTACTATTATCTCTATAGTAAGCTATATATACTACTAATACTAGACTACCTATAGTAAGAAATTATAATAGATTTTATTACTAATCTACTACTAAGTAAGTAAGGTAGTAGTATCTATAATATAGTACTAGTAATTATAGACTATTATACTAAGATGTTACTATATGTCTCTACTACTAAGAAATATACATCTATAGAGCTAGTAGAGATTCTATATAACTATATTATTTACTATTATAGTATTCTAGGAAAAATAGTAAATAATCGAGAATTAGTCTTTACTAGCTAGTTCTAGAGTAAATTCTATTATAAAACACATATAAAGTATAGGCTTAGTATAGCCTTCTATCTATAGATAGATAATTAAACTAAATAGTAAAACTAGATATTAGAATAGTACCTAAGTTACTACTATATAGAGCTATAGAACAACTAGGCTAAATATCTATTATAAGTAGAATTTATAAGTAATAATAGCGTTTATACTATACTATATATAAGCCCCTTCTAAATAATATATAGCTACTATCTAGAGTTAGAGGTAATAGCTATTAAGTCTTAAGATAAGACTTTAGAGGAAAGAGTACTAGTAGTAGTAGAGTTAGTATAATACTTATAAGATATATATATAAAGCTAGTAGAGTAATAGAAAGAGGCTTTTACCTACTAGGCTAAGTACTATAATAGGAAGTATATACTAAAGGTATATAGTATAGGTAACTTAGTACTACTCTTAGCTAAGAACTTATAGCTACCTATACTAAAGAAGAAGATAGAACTATAATTCCTTAGTCTATTTTATATACTTAACGTAATTAGATTATAGGTATATTACCTAGCTTTACTAATTTAGTAT
This sequence comes from Elsinoe ampelina, assembly GCA_005959805.1. Taxonomy (NCBI): domain Eukaryota; kingdom Fungi; phylum Ascomycota; class Dothideomycetes; order Myriangiales; family Elsinoaceae; genus Elsinoe; species Elsinoe ampelina. Next base: position 835,187 of record SMYM01000010.1, read on the forward strand.
TATATCTATAATGTCTTTTATATATCTCTTCTTAAACTATAGATAAGTAAAGCTAGTAAGAAGCTAAAAGAGAGTATATCTCTTACTAATAAAGTAGATAAGTAAATAGTAAAGGAGATCCTAGGTAAAAGAACTATAAAGAGTAAAGTATTCTACCTAGTAAAGTAAAAGAACTAGCCTATTAAGTTTAATAGCTAGAAATCTAAAGAGAATTATATAAATATAAGAAAGCTAATTACTATATATAAGTCGTAGCTAAGAGTAGCTAAGAAAGGTTACTAAAGATATAAATTATAGAGTATATAAGTAGATAAATTATATAAATATATAAATAGAGCAAAGAATAGATTCCTTATCTAAGGAAATACATTTTTAATAAAGTACTATACTTATACTACTATTATAGGTATTAACCTAAACTCTATACTCTATTATACTCTATATAAGGCCTTATTATAGGTATAGTACTAGAGATATATACCTAACTTATATATACCTACTTATTCTTATTACTATCTTTATTTACCTCTATATTAGGATTCTCCTCTATAGGTACTATAGGAGCTATAAGCTACCTACTAGCTATAATATAGTTAACTTTAGTAGTAGAACTACTAGAGCTATATACTATCTAAACCTATTAGCTATATTTATAATATATAAGAAGTATAGTCTAACTTACTTTCTTATTAATAGTAATTAAGCTATAAAGGCTATACCTAATCTTCTATAGCTTCTTAACCTTCTTATACTTAAGTATAATACTACTAAGTAAGCTACCTATAGGCTCTATATAAGAAGTTAAGACCTTGCTAATAACCTTATTCTTATTAGTATAGTATACCTTAAGTATAGTCTTAAACTTCTTAACCTTAGGGGTATTTTTATAGACTATAGTATATATACGCTTCTTAGCTATAGTAATACTAGCCTAGTTAGAGGCCTTAAGCTTAGTAACTATATTAAAGGCGTTAATATATATATTACGTAGAATAGATAGTAGTAGCTTATATATATACTTACTATAGGTATAGTATTTATACTTATAATAGAAGAAGATACTAAAGTTACCTCTAGTATAGATATAACCTACTATAAATTAGTTATATCTCTTATAAGAGCTTTACTAGCTTACTCTTAGTAACGCTATTAGTATACCTAGTATAGATATTAGTCTTCTCTTTAGGAAGTAAGAGAGTTATAGAGTTAGTACTAGTAGTAATAGCTCCCTAAGTACTAGTAGACCTTATATTACAAGTATTAGCTATAGGAGAGCTAGAGTTAGATAATATAATAGTTATAGGTAATACACTTATATAGTAAAAGGTTAATAAAATATAGATATATTTTAGGTAGAAAAGAAGAATATAAGAGAGAATAATAAGATTATATAGACTAACCTCTAGTATACTATATCTTTGTTATAGCTACTAGTATAAGGTATATATCTCCTATAATACTACTAGAAGTTCTAAGAAAAGTAATATTATTACTACTAATTAGCTTTAGTACTATAGTAACTAGATAAATACCTCTCTAGGAACTAGATTTCTAGGACTACTACTACTAGACAGTATATAAGATATATATAAGGCCTTTATAAAAATGCCTTAACTACCTTATGCCTATATTACCTCTAAATAATACTATACGTTATATACTTCTAGTTAAGAGCTAAAGGTAGCTCTTCTAGAGGAGAAGGTAATTATAAGAGCTTAGTATTAGAGTAGTACTTATTAGTAGCTAGTCTCGCCTACGTAATACACTTAAATATCCTATATAGCACTTACGCCTAGGGCTTAATAGTAATTAGTTCTACTACTAATAGACTGTTTAGTTAGATAGGCGTTCTCTATATTATAATATATATAGCTTTAATATAAGGCTTTAATATTAGTCTCTATTATAGGCTAGTACTTAGTCTTCTTATACTTTATATAAGTGTTATACGAGCTCTATATATATCTTAGTAATAGATTATACCTACTTATTAACTAATAGGTTATATACTAGTACGTAACCTAGTAGCGCTAGTATATTAATATTGTTAGGTATATATATCTCTTATATAAATAAGAACTATACTAGCGTAGTATAGAGTAATGCCTAGTACGTGTTATTATACACGAATTGTGCCTACTTAACCTAGTAGGGCTAGTCTATCTAGTAATAGTCTATAAAGTAGCGTAGGTACTACTCTAGTATCTAGTTTTACCTTTCTATTTAGCTATCTATCTATAGATAGAAACTAGTACTAAGCTTATATTATACCTTCTAGCACTAGTATAGTAAACTCTAGAACTTGCTAGTAAAGATAGACTCTCTATCTAAGACTAGCGTTTTTAGTGTACTAAATAACGTTATAATATCTATTTTAAATAGATTAGTAAAGTCTCTAGTATTAAGCTTAGTCAATATTAGCGTATAGATACTAAACTTAGATAAGCAATAGATATATATAACAATTATATCTACGAGAATACTAGGCTAGAGCTCTACTAGTAGTAAGCTAGTAATAAAGTTAAGTAACTAGTACTATAAGGCCTTAAGTATAGGCAAAATTAGTAAAGGTTATAAGAGGCTATAAGGCTTATACTAGGTTAACTTATACCTTTAGTAGCTATCGTAGTGCTTAATATATACTTTCGTTATAATAGATATACCTAGCTACTAGTACTTTCTCTTTATATTAAGGTAAGTTTTTATATAGCTAAAGTAACTTCCTAAGAGGTTATTATAATTATACTATATAAGCTCTACTCTTAAGGTAACTTCTTCTAGAATATATACTCTATTTCTATTCTAGAGTAAGCTATTACTAGATAGGCTCTACTTAGGGGTAGTACTATTACTAGTTAAGGTCTTCTCTTTTAAAAGTTTCTATTCTTTACTATAAGTAAAGGTATTCTTTTACTATACTATATAAATAAGGTCCTAAAGTAAGGTAGAAGTAGAAGAAGTATACGTAGTCTTATTTACTAGTACTTACGTAGTATAGAGGTATATAATCTACTACCTCTAGTCTAAAATTATAGTAGACTCTCTACTAGAGGTATCCTAGGATAGTATAGGTATTATACTCTCTTTATACCCTTAGCTCTCTAGTATTTCTTAGGTAAGTAGTAGTATATCCTAGAATACTAGAGTAGATATATATCTTTCTAATTTAATGTTACTAGTTAAGCTTAGAGAAAGGTCTATATAAGTACTCCCTAGGTACTACTCTTCTTACTCTAGAGGCTCTAACTCTTCTTAGTATAGCTATAGTACTCCTAAGGTAATAGGTAGACTTATAGGCACTACTCTAAAGATATACTAGAATTATATAAGTATATTACATAGAGGAGTAGTTTAAGACATATAAGCTATACTAGCTTTATTACTATTTACCTAGGCTCTACTAGCCTTAGGTTTCTTATCTATAATAGGTCTAGGCGTAACTCCTTTACTTTATATTTATAATACTTACTCTAAGAGAAGGACTAATATATAGTACTTCTCTTATATATCTTCTTTATACTTATAGTAGTTAGGCCTATATAATAGGCTATTAGCTAAGTTAGTACTCCTACTATAGTGCTAGATAATAATATTAAACTATACTAGTACTTTAGTATAGTAGGCCTAGTACTATAAAAGCTTCTTAGTAATTAGGAAATACCTAAGGTTATTATAGTTAGAGAGAACTTTAACTAGAGTAGAGGCGCTAAGTAGGTACTAATACTAGTACTATATAGCCTCTATAATAGTAAGAAGCTCCTTATTATAAGTAGTATAGTTTAGTTCTATACCTTATAGCTTCTAGAACTAGAATACTATAGGGTACTAGTATTATATAGAGGTAGTACCTTTATTTTACTAGGATATTACTCTAGAGAGTATAAAATCTAAAGTATTAGTCTCGAGCTAGAGGGGCTTACTTAATATAAAGTAACGTAGTATAGGTGCTTATATAAAGGTAGCTTTAAGTCTATTAAAGGCCTATACTATATCGTTACTCTATAGAAATAGGCCTACTTACTTTCCTTAGACTAACCCTTATATAAGTATAGTTAGTAGTAGTACTATATAGAAGAAGTCCTTAATAAATCGATAGTAGAAATTAGTAAATCTAAGAAAGGTCTATAATTTCTTAAGGCTAGTAGAGGTAGGCTAGTTAATAATAGCTTATACTCTAGGCTATTCTATTATAACGCTATTACTACTAATAATATAGCCTAGAAATACTACCTATATTATTTTAAAGATATACTTCTTTAGTTTTATATAGAGACTATTCTTATATAGATAGTCTAGTATACTCCTAATAGCCTAGTAATACTCTCACTTATTACTAGTATAGATTAGAATATCGTCTAGATATATAATATAGTAGTAGTCTACTAAGCTACTTAAGTACTAGTATATATAAGTCTAGAATATAGCTAGAGTATTAGTAAGGCTAAAAGACATAATAGTATACTTAAAGTAGCTATAGTAATAGTAGAATACTATCTTCTATTTATTACTATACTAGATATATACCTAGTAGTAAGTGTCTATAAGGTCTAGCTTACTAAATAAGTATATGCCCTTAATATAATTAAGTATCTTAGTAATTAGAGGTAAAGAGTAATAGTTCTTAATAGTAACATTATTTAGTCTATAGTAGTTAATATATAGGCATAGTAAACTATTCTTCTTAGGAATAAATAGGATAGGAGACTCTATAGAGCTAGTACTATACTAGAGCTAACTCGTTGCTAAGCTCTTATCTATATACTCTTAAAGTACCTAAAGCTCCTTCTTACTAAGGGAATAGATAGGCCTCTAGAGTAGCTATTCTCCTTCTTTAATATCGATAGAGTAGGTAAAATTATTACCTAGTAGTACTATTACTATACTCTTATTAAAAACGTCTATATAGTTATTAAGCTAGTATAGTAGAATTAGAGCACTAGGTTTATCTAGGTATATATATACTAGATAGAGTTATATATTAGACTAGTTTAGCTCCTAGGAGAAGAAAAGTATATCTAGAATTAATACTTATATAGCGTAAGTATAATACTTTTATACTTTAATACTCTACTAAATCTTAGGCTTATAGAATAATAGCTAAGGTAGGCCTAATATAAGGTCGTAACTAGTTATATTAACGCTTTTAAACTACTAGTGTAATGTCTTTATTACTTCTTTATTATCCTTAACTACGAAGACTAACTTAGTATATCTATACGTAGTTAATTCGTGTTTATCTAAGCTATATATTTAGTATACTACTAAGGGGTAAATAGTAATATAATAGCATATAGTAAAATACTAGCTAATAAAGTTACTATTAGCGCTACTATCTATTAGAGCTATCCCTTTAATAGAGCCTTTAGGTAGGTTAATTACTACATTAGTATAAATCTAGTATACTATCTCTATTATACTAGGACTACTTAAGACTAGTAAATATAAAGATATTATCTATCTCGTAGAGTTCTTCTAGGGGTAGTTTAGTACCTAATAGTCTATACTCTTATAGATGTTATAAGAGTAAGTAGTACTAGACTAGAGAGATATAGAGGTAGTATTAGTACTACTCTACTAGTTCTTTTAACCTTTATAGTCTTTATTATAATAAGGCCTTTTAGTAAAGGTATTAGTCTTATCTCTAGTGTTATACTTATACTACCTATATATAGAGTTAAAGTAGTCTAGTAAGTTCTACTCTAAGTAGGATAGATATACTAGAAGTTCTACCTTAATTAGGAGTAAGTTCTCCTAATAGAGTACTTCTAAGCGTAGCTCTAGTATAGTATAGGCAATAAGCTATATATAGTAGACGTTATCTAGGAGAGGCACTATCTTAATATAAGGCTTATAACTATCGAGAAATATATAGAAATTAGTAATTAACTATTCTCTTTACTAGTATAATGTAAAGAACCTTATTACGTAGCTATTACTATAGTTTTTAGAACTCTAGGCCTAATTCTAAAGCTAGAACTATATTAGGCTCTATAAGAGTATAGTACTAGTACTCTTAGTATATAAGTCCTAATTATAGCTAAGCTAACCTTTTAGGTAGCTAGTAGCTATATAGCACTAGGTAACTTCTTTAGAGTAGATATTTAGCACTATCTTAAAGACGTTATTATATATATATATAAATTCCTTAACTCTTACTATAATAGTAGACTTTAAGGCCTTAGGGTAGTATAAGTTTAGTATATACTCTCTTATAATTTATAGATTTATTAGGTAGATGTCGTTAAGTTATATATTATTAAAATAACTACGTAAACCTAGTACTATAGCTAGGGAGTAATTACTAAGTATATTCTCGAGCTAAGTAATATAAGTAAAAAGCACTTTATATATAGTATTATTTCCTATATTAGCTAGGCTTTCTATAGGAGCTATATTAGTATAGTATAGCCTTAGTACTAGGCCTTCCTTAGCCTAGTAATCTTTAATAGGAGTTATCTCTAGAGTCGTAGCTAATTTAGTAAATATCTCGCTAATAGCTAAACTATTAGGGATTTATCTATACTAGTACTACTCTAGTAGTAGTTAATCGTTCTACTAGCACAAAGTATAGAGTACTATCTTATCTATATAGCTCTATCTAATAGAATATAAGAGAGATTAGAATTATAATAAAGATAGAATATATAAGCTAGAAAGATAAGTATATAGATATAGAACAGAGGTTATATAAGTATACCTTCGATCGTTATAAGACTAATCTCTACTCGATCTATTCTATAGGTAAGGAGTGTTTTATTCTTCTATAGAGAATAGTATCTCCGAGGTAAGCTAGCGTAGTATACTTACTATACTAGTTACTATACTAGTCTTTATATAACTACTATATTTAATCGTATAAAGCACGCTATTACAAGTATACCTATCCTTACGTACTTTAATTACTTAAAGTAGATAGTTCTTAAAACTAACGCCTCTAATACTACTACCGCTAGAATTTTATTATAATATAACAAATCTAATATCTTCTAGTCTATTACCTTCTTTAGTAAATCTATATAGTATAACTATTAGAGTAGAGTCGGCTCCTTTAGGTTTAGTACTACACTAGGGTTTAGGTCGGCCTCTAGCTAGCGTAGTACTACTAAGGGCTTAGTAGTACTAGTACTAGCTCTATACTATAGCTATAATAGCACTATACTAGCACTAAGTACAAGTTAGGTCGTATATATTCTAGATATAGTATAGTACTAGGTTAGGTTAGTAGATAAGTAGTATAGTGCTATTAAGTCCTTAGCGTACCCTTACTAGCACCGTACTAGAGTTACTATTCTTATAGTAAATTCTTATAGTAACTACTATATCCTATAACTCTTATTACTTTTCCGCTCTAAACACTTAAAGTTATAGTAGGTAAAGGATACTAGAGAGAAGCAAAAGTTATTAATTATTAACCCTTATATACAATTACGACCTAATAGTAATTTATAGAAGATTAACCTAATTAATATTATTTATATAACCCCTATAAGCCTATTTTACATACTTAGCTAGTAAGCTGTATACTACCTAGAACTAATACTTTATTATCTTATTATCTACTTTATCTAGAGGATATTCTATCCTTAGTAAGTTTACCCTTATATAAATTATAACCCTTAACTAGTAAACCGGAGTACTAAAGCTATTAGGCAGAGTCTAAGACTAGAATAATTAGTTCTAGGTAGTTTAGTCTTCCTACTAACTTATAGTATAGTTACGGATTGCCTTAATACTATTAGATTACTAGTTAATAGTAAGTGTAAGACTATCTAGAGCCTTAATCTCTACCTAAAGGTTATTAATAAATTTATAGTAAGTAATATCGGCCTAACAAATAATAGAGAGGTAAGTAGTAGATATAGTAGTAGATTTGCTTAAATTCTAGCAACTATTAGTATAAGTTATACTATAGCGACGTAAAGGTATACTAGATAGTTATTTAAATATTCCTAAGGAGAGAAAGAAGTAACTTAGCTAATAATCTACTTATATTCCTTAGTATAATAATAGCTATTATTCGATAATAGCTATTATTAGTATTATTGTTTTTTTATAATAGATAATAGCTATTATCTATATTATTATTCTTATAATAGGTAATAATAGATATATATACCTTTTAGTTACTATTTCTCCTTCTTTCTCTTAAACTTCTCTTTCTTATTGTTTAATACTTTCTTCTATAATGTCTTCTTCTTACGCTTAACTCTACCTCGACCTAGTAGATTTAATCTTCTTTTAGCCTTATAAGATAACTCCTAGTAACTACGCTAGGCCCTTATACCTACGTTAGTATAAAGCCTATATTCGCTATATAACTCTTATATATCTTAACTTTAACAATAACTATAAAATCTAAGCTAAATATATCTATAATAACTATAGAGGTTTAGTACTTCGCTATAAAGCCTACTACACTTATAATATCCCTTATAACTTTATAGGTGTTTCTAATCTAATCTTTCTCTATAATCTAACAAATATTAGTATAATATCTTATAGACTAATAACATCTTTAACCTAATTAACATATAGTATACTATTAATTGTCTTATTCTTAATAGAAGAGTAGATCTACTCTTACTCTTTACTATACGCTATAATATTAAACGTAAGTAGAAGGAGTTAAATTACATTAACAATAGTAATAATAGTATTTCTTCTAATAACTAATCTAATTAAGGTAGCATAGTTAAAGCGTTAGCGGGCTAATAGCTTTAGATAGTTATTAATAATATAGACTTATACTTTATAAAGACTTAATTATGTTACCTCTTCCTATAAGTAACTAAAATTAACTATAATAATAGTATATATAAGCTCTTAAAGTAGAAGTGTTTATATTACCTCTAGCTACACTAGTAGTTATATTACTACTCTAGGTAGTACTATCGGTACTAGCGGTAGAAGTATCTCCCTCGTTGTTCTTTTTACTATTAGTATTATCCTAGAAAGTAACCTAACTATTATTAGACTTAAACCTAGTAAGAAAGTTAAGAGCATAATAAGGTAGATATTAGTAATAGTATAGAGAGTAGTGTTAGTAATAAGTTAGCTAAGGTCGTAGGTACTATAGTAGAGATAGTTATTAAGGTTAATAATAAAGGAAGTAGCGCGGAGATTAGTTATAGCTTTAGCCTTTATATTATAGTTAATCTATATAATTTCCTCGTTAACGTTTTTATAAGTAGATCTAGCATAACTAATATAGATATAAATATAGTTATATTAAAGATACTAGTAGGTAAGGGAATAAGCTTTCTTAGAGTAGCTAACGAAGAGAGACTATTAGTATTAGTAGGTAGAATTATATATAGTAATAGGGAAGGTACGTACAAAAGTGCTTTAGAGTAGATATTAGTATAGATACTATAAGAGTATTATTACTCGGAGGCTATTAACTAGATATACTTAGAATACTAGCCTCTAACCTTAGTAACGTTATATAGTAGATCTTTGTCCTTATTATACCCTTCTTTCTCGTTAACCTCTTTATTACTTAAACTATAAGTAGTAATATCTCTAAAGTTATTACTTATACTATCTATTCTACTATTAGTATTATCGTTAGCGGTAGTAAAATTGTCTACCTTAGCTAATTAGATATTTTAAAGATTGTTTTCTACTAGCTTAGAGACTATAATTTGTCGAATTGTCTATAGAAGTAGTCTATGCCTTTAATTACTAATAACATTCTTTACTATATTAAAAATACATTTAATACCTACGCTAGTAATTAGTATTATAAGAATATTACAAGTAATATAAGCTAGTTATAGAAATAAGTACTTATTTTCTTTCTACTAAAGAAGAATATTAAATTCTAATATTTCCTATATAGGCAAAGTTCTAAGGTAATTCTTTCTTTCTATCCTTGTTATATAGACGTTACTCTACCCTTATAAAAGTATATTATCTTAGCTAGATACTAGAGGTATAAAGCTACTCTCTATGTTCGACAAGGAAGGCTTCTTAAACTAGTAAGTAATAGACAAGGCTAGTAGAGGAGGTAGAAGAGTAGTTTAAGAAGAGTAGTTATTATTATAGTAATTAAGATAGTTAAGGAACTATTTATACTAAAGCAATTTAAAATATAGTTCCTACAAAGTATACTTATATATACTAAGTTTCTAAGTTAGATCTAAGATTATACTATAATTAAATAGGAAACCTTAACCTTTACTTATTTACTTATAATACTTAGAAAGCTTAGTATAACTAGCTTTTACTATATTTTATATAACTAATAGCTAGTCTAAGTTATTATTCTCTTTCTAAGTAGACTTAACTATATTAAGGAAGTTAAAAAGAGTATTATATATAAGCTATATATATTATACTAATAGCGTATAAGACTAACTTAGCTAGTTAGTTACATCCTTAAAATTCTCTAGTATTTAGATAACAATCTTTAGATATACCTATTTAGCATAGCTAAGATAAAGGTGTTTTATATCTATGTAATTAATAGATGCTATATCTTAATTAGCTAGCGCTTTGTTAGTTTAGGGCTTATATATAATTACAATCTCTACGTTAAGCTATTTATCAATAATTAGTTAAAGTTTAATAGCTCGCTTATATATATTATATATTAAGTTCTAATAGGTGCGAACGTCCCGAACGACTAAGAGTTATTTATAAGAAGGTAGATACGCTTAAAAGGATTTAAAGTGTTAGTAGTGTTAAGAGGATTAGTTAATTATAATATAAATTATATAGAGCTTTAAAATTAGTTAAAAAACTATAAGAAAGAACTATAAGAAATATAACTTACTTTATAGAGGGAATTTAGAACTAATAGAGTTATTTAGATATTATAGAGATACTACTTCTCGAGCTTATTAGCTTTCTTATTGTCCTCGGTAGTTTCTAGCTATAGAGCTTAAATAATATCTTATATAATAAGATTAATTATATAGGCTAGATATAGAATTATATTCTTAATAGAGAACTAGTATATACTCTTCTTCTTAAGACCTTATTATACTTTAGATTATAAGGTGTTATTATTACTTATATTATTTACTATAATAGCGAGAAGATATATATTAATCTTTTTTTTATTTAGAACCCTTAGTAGTTCTATGCTAAGTGCAACTCTAGTATACTATTCGCTAATTAGTATAAAATCTAGTAAGCACTTATATACTTACTAGTTATTATTAATATAGTATACCTTTATAGCTATAAAACTTAGATAGTTATTTATAGACTAGCTATCTAGTATAATTAAAACTTTTGTCTAACTACTAAGATTAGTAAGAAGATTAGACTAAATGTCCTTATAGTACTCTTTTAATAGCCCTAAGGCCCGTGTCTAACCTAGAATATTAGTATATAGCTAGAGGAAATATATAAATTAGAGAAAGAAGGAATTATTAACTATTTAGAATAACTAATTACAATTAATAAGGACCTTAATAAGCTCTTTTTTAAATTATTCTAGGGAGAATTATAGTATATAGGATATAGTACTAGTAGCGTTCACTTTTAATTACGTTAGAGCTATCTAAGCTACTAATCGTTTATAGCTAGAAGATTTTATATTCTAGTAGCTTTAGTGTCTAAGATGTTTTATTAGGTGTTTATTACTAATTAAATTCGTTATTAAGTGTTATAAAGCTCTACTATAGCAGAGACAATATATAAGAGGTATTCTATTAGTAAGCTTAGTACCTTTATTAAAGTTAGTCTAAATAACTCTATAGCAAGTTATAGAATTCTAGTTTAGTAAGTTTCGTGTTCTACTAACTCTTAATTTGCTATCTATTAATATTATAGGCTACTATGTTTTTTAGGCTTATATAGCTAGCTATTCTTTAAGTAGTATATCTAGTTAGTAAGGTAGATAGCTAACAATTTTAATAGTTTTATAGAATTAAGTAGAGGATAGATTATTCTAGTAATTAATATAGAACTCTTTAAGCTTATAGAGGAGAGGTAGTAGTAGCGTAACAACTTCTAAGAGTATCTATAGTTAAGGATTAACTAAGTCTTTATTAAATACTAACATTTTAAGAGTAGAAATATAGAATATTACTAGCTATATAATAAGGAGTAGAAGACTATAAGAATACTCTATAAAAATCTATTAGCTACTCTTAATTTATAGATTAAAAAAATTTTAATAGTATAGAACTAGAAAGCTACTAAAACTATAGTTTAATTTTCCTAACTTAAGGTTAATCTATTTATTCTTATCTATATTATTCTTACTCTTACTCTCCTTATTATTATTATTACTCTTATCTATTGCCTTATTATTATCTTTATCCTAATTCTCTTTATTAGAATTGTTAAAGTCTCTAGTAGTAACTATCTTATAGTATATTTTAGCTACTTTCTTAGTCTTATACTTATTAAGTTTCTTATTAAGAAAGTCTTTAATCTTAGAGTTATTCTTAACTTCTTCTTTAACCTTGTTATTACTATACTTAATATAGTAATTATTAGATTTAAGTAAAATATTATTATTCTTATACTTAAATTCTAGTTCGGGAGTAGGTTTATATTTACTTTAATAAATTAGTATATAACTATAAGAAATAACTATAAGAAATAATATATACCTAATTATCTACCTATACTACTTAGAGTTTAGTAGGTATTATATTCTTAATAAACTTCTTAAACTTAGCTTAGTTACTATTGTTATAGTTGCTAGTATTATATAGTAAGTTAATGCTATTATAGTAGATCTTATAGGTCTATTTCTTAAGAATTCCGCTAGTGCCGAGAAGATATTTTACTTAGTAATTTAGAAATATATTTGTCTTGTTATAGAGTATCTTCTTTATATAATTAGTAAGGAGTTACTTATAGTAAAGGAGAGTATTAGCTTTATAGATACTACTCTATTTTTAGTAGATAGATATAAACTTATCTTCTAACTATTCCTCTATATAGAATTAGTAGATATACTATAAGAATATACTATAAGAAATATACTACTCTACTAGGTATAATAGTAAGTCTCTACTATCTTCTTATATACTATATCGAAGATAGCTTCTTTCTCCTTATTAAATATTACTTAGAATTCCTTAGAGTTTTTAAGTTTTATCTTAAGTATATATTTTATAGAGTAATTAGTATTACTAGTAGTAGTAAGGGCTTTCTCCTCTATACTAGCTTATATAGTATAATCTCTTTACTAAATAGCTTACTAGGTATTACTAAGCTATACTTTCTACTATAGAATTCTAAGGGGGTAGCTATAGTAAGGAGTTTTAGTATTTTAAGAGTAATTTTTAATCTAGTATTTAATCTTATTAGCCTCGGAATTAAAACTCTATAGTCTAGTTAGTATTTAACTATAAGAAGTATCTATAAGAATTACTCCTATTATAGTAAGAATTACTTTCTCTTTCTTAGTTATTTCTTTAGTCTTAATTACTAAGGCATTAGTTATCTCTTTCTCTTTACTAAAGGTTTACTAATCTATAGGATTAGTAGATATTATAGATCGAGAATTAGTAGTAATTTATAAGAGAAGGTAGAATATTAAGTATAATAGGGAGTAAGATATAAGATATAAGTTTTATAAGGAGAAGATAAAGAGAGAAAAATTTAGTATTTCTTATATATATAGTAAATAGAGTAGCTAGAAATATAAGTAATAATAGGTATTAATCCTATTATTATACTAATATAAAGTTGTTAATATTGTTAATATAAAGTCGTTATAGTAGAGAATAATAATATAAAATTTCTATTCTATATACTATTATAAATTTCTTAATAAGGCTTAATATCTTACTCTTAGTATTTTTGCCTTACTCTTCTTTACCTTTATAAATAAATTTTAATAATTAATTTAACAAATTTATATAGCTATAGCTTATAAGAAGTAAGTAACACCTCTAAAAAAGGTAAAGCTAAGGAAGTAAGGCGCTAAGAAAACCGCTACTAAAAAGCCTACTATAGGTAGTTACGTAATAAAATTTAGACTAGTATTAACTAGACAAATTCGCTAGGTAAAGAGCTATAGGTTTAAGCTAGGTAGTTAGTTTCTTATAGTAAATTCTTATAGTCTTATATCTAATATAGTATAGCTATTACTCTCCGAGAGATTTATTACTACTAAAAGACAACTAAACTTCTTATATATAAGCTCTCTTTCTCCTATGTTATTTATAACATTACGTAAGATATTAAGTTAATACTTATAAGTAGAGATTTATACTTTACACTAGATACTATTAAGTATCTCTAAGAAGTAAGTAAGGCAATACTAGTAGAATATTTCGAAGGTATATTAACTATGTATTTAGAATATATAATACCTTATACTAACAACTATAGTAGACTATAATCTTAACACTATCTATACTAAGTGTTATACTATTATATAGAAAGACTTTTAGCTTACTAGGAAATATTATAATAAGTACTACTTACTTACTTTCTCTAATTAGTAAGACCTTTCCTCTATAATACTATAAGAATAGACTATAAGAAATAGGTAGATGTATTTTTATATAGACTAGACTATTAAATTTTCTTTCTATAGACTTATTACAATACTAAAGTATAGTATAGTAACTATAGTTACCTTAAAGCCTAACTAAGGTATAGTACTATAATATAGTATAATACTAGAATTTAACTCTAGTGCTAATTTAGTATAGTACTATCGTAGTGTAGTATAGCGCTATTATAGTATAGTACTATTCTTACTTAACTACGGTATAGTACTAGTACTAGTATAGCTTAGCGTAGTACTAGTACTAGTACTAATATAGTAGAGTACGGAGCTAGTGCTATTTAGTTTAGCACTAGGTACTAACCTACTAAGAATAGCTCTATACTAGCACCGGGGTTAGCCTTCGGCTACCCTAACCCTAATCTAATAGTTACACTAAATCTATAAGTAAAGCTAAATATAATTATACTATCTACGATAAAGAACTACTAGCTATTATTTAAGCCTTTAAGGAATAGGCCTCTAAGCTTATAAGTACTTAATCTAATAAGACTATTTATATTCTTACTAACTACTAATTCCTAATATACTTTATAAGGACTTAAAAGCTATTATACTACTAAGTATACTAGGCTCTCTACCTTATATAGTTTAACCTTAAGATTATATATAGGCCTAGTACTACTAATAGTAAAGTTAATATACTTACGAGAAGAAATAGAGATATACTATACTTAAAAGAAGACTTTAATCTATACTAAATACTATTACTATATAAGGTGCTTAATCTATATATTATTAACGAATTAAATCTAGGTTATATCTAAACTAGATTACTAACCTAAGCTAAACTAAGATCTAGTTTAATATCTAGTTTACTATCTAGTTTATTACCTCTTTTACCTTCTATTTTACTACCTATATTAGTACCTATCTTAGCTACTAAACTAGGTATATACGTAGTACCTATCTTAGCTATAGAAGAGTCTTTACTCCTTTTTAATAAAGTAGCTAAAGCTAACTTATAAGACTCTAACTTCGAGATAGTTTATAGTATCTACTATATAATAGAAGTCTTCTTAAAGAGAAAATAGTTACTATTAACTAATATTATAATTAAGAAGGGAATACTATATACTACTAGCTAATTAATTGTACTCTTCTCTATAACTATAAAGGTTATCTAAGGAGTCTATATATTAAAGAATTATATATATAGAGGAGCTACTAAGATAGCTACTATAATTAAGTCTACTTTCTATATCTCTAGATACGATAGTAATATTAAGAGGTTTATTACTAACTACTATAACTATAAGTACTTAAAGGCTTATTATAGCTTACTAGCTAGTCTTCTATCGCTATTATCTATTCTAGAAAGGCCTTAGTAGTATATTACTATAGACTTTATTACTAGCCTACTACTAGTAGATAGATATAATATAGTACTCTATATTATTAATCGCCTAACTAAGGAATAACACTTAATCTCTTACTTCTTTAGAGAAGAAGAAACCTCTATATTTAAAATAACTAAGCTATTCTTCTTCTACGTATAGAAACTATATAGCCTACTAGATAGTATTACTTTTAACTATAGCTCTTAGTTTATTAGCGACGTATAGAAGAGACTCTACTAGATTCTAAAGATTATAGCTAAGCTATCTATTACTAGCTACTCTTAAATAGACAACTAATTAGAAGTTATAAACTAAGAGTTTAAACGAGTTATCTAGTTATATATAATATACTTTAGTAACTAGACTCTAGTTCTACTAGTTATAGAATTCTCTACTAATACTAACTCCTTAGAAAGTACTAAACTATCGCTATTTAAAGTTAGTAGGAGATATAAGCTAAGAATAAGCTTCTAGCTCTCTTCTAATATACTATTAATAAAAGCTAAGCTTAATAAAGCTAACATTTATACTCTTACTAAGTAGCTAGAGAAAGTATTAGCTATTACTAAGGCTAACCTTACTATCGCCTAGTTATAAATAGTAGAATAAGCTAATAAGTACTACTAACTAATAGAGTTTAAGGTAGGTAATTTAGTTTAGTTATTAATAAAGAACCTCTAGCTATAGAGTAATCTAAAGCTACTACTAAAGTATATTAGTCTATATAAGATCTTAGAGAAGTAGTTAAGGCTATCTTATAAGCTAGAACTCTTACTAGTACTATAAAGGATCTACCTAGTGTTTTATATAGACCTCCTTACTAAGTATCTAAATAATTCTCTACTAGGCTAAGTGTTTAAAGAGCTACTACTAATAGAAATTAATAGTAAAGAAGAGTATAAGGTAGAAGATATAGTAGATATATATATACTATATAGAAGGCTAGTTACTTACGTAAGCTAGAAGAGCTATTCTAAGGATCTTACCTAGTAGCTAATTAATAATCTTAAAGAAGTAGCTAATATACTACGTAACTATCTAGACTATTATATAGATAAGCTAAGGCTAAAATAGATCGATAAGTAATATATAATAGTATTTAAGAGTAAATATATTTAAAAGGGAGAGTAGTAATATAAGATAGATACAAACTAGATTTAGTTAGGATTTAGTTTAGATTAGTTATATAATTTTAGTATTATAGCCTAGACTTCTAGCTACTCTACTCTTAATATTACGCGTACTTTGTATACTAGTTTTCTTCTTCTTCTTCTAAGTCTCGATATCTTAATAAATAGACGTAATTAACTTCTTATCTTACTAGTTACAATTAGGTTCTAGTTATCTATAGAGTCTAATAGATTATAACTATAGGGGGAGTAATTAGAACTATTAATGCCTTATATTAAAGCTACGTATATCGTAATATAGAGAACGCCTATTTAACTGAATAGTCCGTTAGTAGTAGAACTAATTGCTGTTAAGCCCCGGGCGTAAGCGCCGCGCAGGATATTCGAGTGCGTCACGTAGGCGGGACTAGCCGCTGCCAAGTGCCGCTCTGATACTAAGCCCTTACAAACAGCCATCGTCTACACCGTCGAATTCTGAGGACGAACTAGCTTGATTTAATAGAGCAATTGATCAATTTACCTCGTTGATGCCTTTTTGTGTGACCGGATCATGGGGGTGACCGAATCATGGGTGGATGACGTTACTGTTCTAGTACCTCAACAAGTTATCTGGCGTTTATCAAGATGCAAAGCGCGAGACGAGTTGCGATATAATGTACAACATCAGACAAGAGTTACGCTCAGTTGTGGAGCGTTAGCAGGGATTTAGCATGTGTGTGGTATGAGGCGCAACAGCTCAACTTGTGTTAACGTACAAGAAGCCAGAAGCAATGGAGAGTGTGAGCGGCGATGTAAGGAGGAGGTATGAGAAGAGGTTGGTGGTCGAAGGACGCGAGACACGTCCAAGTACCAAGCAGAGAAACGACTGTGCACGTGACGGTCCCTGCATGCTTCCGTTGCTCGAAGATTATAAATTACCGCTCGAATATATGCAATGAAGACTATATCTAGGTCTGCGAATTCTAGCTGCCGTCATTCTGTGGTTCTCGATTCTTGTAGCTCTGCTTGAGACGTAATTGGTCGCCGGCGGCACATCGCAGTATGTTGCGCCTACCCGTCGCTCACTGATACCCTCAGAATCCATAGATAGAAGGCCTTTCTCGATGCAAGGCGGAAAGGGGGACAGGCTGCGTTTCAATGACGAGTCGTTGTCGGATGGATTCTTCTTAATGTGGCTGAGCGTGACAGTCTAGTCTGACAAGCGTCTATGACAACACTCATGTATGTCTGGGCGGGCGGACGGGCGAAGGAATCGAGATCAAATGCAGCATTTTGCTTCCGTGTATTGATATGTGATGATCACACTCCAACCTCATCCGTGTCAGATCGGCGTATGATTGGCTGCGTTGGTGGGTATTTGACCTGTGAAGTATTGTCTTTGAGCTTGACAGACGGCAGGTGAGGTCTTGGGGGGCTTGTCGGATGATCATTCCGAGGGTAGTAGGATTGATTTAGAGCGTGCTCTGGTTTCTGATTGGACACAAAGGTCAGAAGGGACTTTGGCTCAAGCATGCAAGATTGTGGACCACGAAGGCTCCGCGGCAGGGACACCATAGGGCAATGTAAGCTCCCAAGGATCTGAATAAAGAATGGGAGATGAATAAAGAATGGGCATCTCTGAAGTATGGACAGACTCACATGTTGGTCCATCCCGCATCTCCTCGTCGGTCATGTGTTCGGATGGCTCGACTAAGAGATTCGCTACCTGCATTCGCTTGTCCCTGCTGGCATCCCTTACTTCGTTCGTTCTGTCTGAGGATTGAGACAGCAGTTCAGCCTGCGAGCCGGTATCAGGGTCTGAAAGTGTCCGCGCAGATGCTGATGTCGAGCCAGCGAGAGACGGGCGACGATCTCGTATCGACATTGAGGATTGATCCATGTGTTCAAGAGCAGCAGCGATCGAGTGACCTGACCTTAGACTTTGGATCAGGCGATCGACATCGGTCTGTGGTGACAGTCGTAGCGACTTGACAAGATGGTGCATCTCTTTATTCTCGGCCTCCAAAGTCTCGTATCTGCGTCGGAGTGTCCCAGCTCGTGTAGTGTCGAGGTCGGCATCGTAGATGCACTTTGTTCCTCGGTCTAAGCAGCCGGTGCAGGTTGGTCGGTCGCCATTACACTAGACATATTAGCAGGTGGACAAGGATATGCGAGAGGTCGTGGACACACCTTGTGCTTTCTTGAACGGCAAGCATTGCATGCGACTCGTGTGTGTGTGCGTTTCGGTCTTCCTGACGAGCTGCTGGCCGGTGAACCTGCATCCACAAATGTGATGCCTGGATTATCCTGACGTTCACCCATTGTGATAGCTGAACGGGATCCATGGCGATGAGGTGCGGCGGCGACAGAAGATAAATAGGAAAAGAACTAGACGGAAGGGAGCGCGGGTGCTACTTGCCATGCGTGCGATCGCATTTGTGTTGGTGCTCGCTCCCCAGCAGCCGTGGGCAAGTAAAAGTACCGCAGGGAAGACCAGGCGCTGATGCCCCGCAGGTTTGGTGCTATTACAGGCCGGGAAGATCGCCCGCGTCCGTGGGATGGCATTCCGTCCGAAATCAGGCGGGAAGGCGGGTCCGCAGGGGAGAATGCCATCGGCAAGGCGGATCAAGGGGAGAAATGCCATGATTGGACCCAGAGGTCTCAGCTGCGAGCAACCAGAGGCCCTTTCTCCAATTGTGGCCTCTAAACTCTCGGGGAGCGTCCAAAATCCCGACAGGGGCATCCATACTTGTCGCTGGATTGATCAAAAGTCAGGAAAAATATACCAAGTTACACAATATCGTGTCATCGGGTGTTCATATTTGGTCCCGAAGCATTGGATCAGCAGGGTCGAGATGAATTCTCGATTCAAAGCACACAATTGCACCGCCGAGGATCGCCCGATTGCATCACACTCACTTCATTCTGCATCAATCTTACACACCACCCTTCAGCACTGGCGCATCTCCGACCCAACAGGTAATATCTGGACGACCTTTCATTTATCAGCACTTTCTCATCTTGTTGCCACCTCAGCTGTTCTTCCGTCTCTTGGCCATACGGGTCCTGTCACCTCAATGGAATTTCTCAACCAAGCGGCCACAGTCCCGATGCCGATTATACGTTGGAGTATCTATGCGCTGGGTAAGCATGGATTATCAGTACCAAATGACAATAGAAGCTTTTCGGGGATCTGTTCCGAAAATGGGAGCAACACCACAAGTTGAAGATCGCCATGGGATATGAGACATCTCTAGCTTGCCGGGCCGGGATTCCTGCCTACAGGTCTCCTCAATGGCTTCGTTTCATGGCATCCGCCGTCATTGCGAGTGTATAGCTCGGTGTGTGGTCGTCATCTTCGCAAGGTACAGTTCAAAACGTACAGCATGTCTTCCTCTGTTCTTCGGCATAACCGCTGCATGATCACCTCTTCGTTCGATCTCATCGCTTCACTCTAATACAGGACCTCGCCCGAGGCGAAGCCTGAGCCATGCCGCTGCAAGGAACACGAGCATGGGCATTTCAACAAGGTCCACAACTGCCAAGCATACTTGCGGAGCACAGTGATGCACAGACATCGAAGGGTTTAGCTCATAGTCTCATCTCGTATACGAAGCGCCAGCTAATATAGCGCTGTGGATGGCACTTTACCAGGATCCTGGCTGAGCATTGCACTGCTAGCTTGGGATCTGGCATCAGCAAAGACGCCACATTGTTCGGACACACAAAAGTGTGTTATTCCCCAAATACAGAGGTGGACCCAGCGTTACACTGCTAGCTTGGCATCTGGCATCACAAAGGCAGAGGCGACGCCACACTGTCCGGGCGAAAATATACAGGTCTGCTCTTTCCCCGACGCTACAAAGGTGGGACCCGAGGTATCGGTACAGTACCTTGCATCCCACGTGGCAGAAGTGGAGCAAAATATAGCCACGGGTTCTGTGCTCGAGATATTAGGTCGTGACCCGGATCTGACGTCTAGCGCTCCAAAATGTCGTCACGATGCATCCACTCTAGGTTTTAGTAACGAGAACGCTCCTGTGGCAGGACTTTTACGACTCATGAATGGACCTCTCCCGCCTTCGAATATCCTCTCGACCGTCTCGTACGCTGCTCACAGATGCTTACCATCCACTAGCTTCAGTAATTTGGCCGATTCACACTCACTGCACGCCCTACCGCCAGCACCATGACGACAGCAACCGCCATCACCTGGCCCAATCACTTCCTCCCCGGCACGACCGACAACTTTGTCTCCAATGAAACGATAGCTGCCGATGTCACCGCCACACAGATCTGGGGGCTCCTCGCCGACATTACTAAATGGGAGACCTATTACTCCAACTGCAGTCAGATTAAACCTCCGTCCTCCGGCGCCATGCTGGACAAAGTCGGTCTCACGTTCTCCTTCTCCACCTTCGGCTTTCCTCCCTTGCCATGCAGGGTTGAAGAGAGCGAGGCGCCTGGCAAGGGCAAAGCGGGAAGGCTGGCCTGGCGGGCGACGGCTGGCGAGGGCGATGATGCCATCGATGTTTACCATGCTTGGGTCGTCGAGGATCTGGAAGGTGGTAGGGTGAGGATTTTGACGCAGGAGAGCCAGATCGGCAAGCCTGCGAAGGAGCTGGCGGAGAGTAAGCCCAACAAAATGTTGAACGGGCACCAGGAGTGGTTGGATGGGCTGGTAAAGACGGCGAGGGCGTCTCCACCCCAGGAATAAGCAGAGGAAGGGCCGGCAATGGATCTCAAACCGAGACGGCGTCCAAGAAGGCAGGAGCTCAAGCAGTGTACGACACAGGTCATGGAAGACGGTTATGCATGGAGTTGACAGCGCATTGCGGGTTATGTGGACATTGGTGATCTACTACTTCTGTAGCCCTTCCCACTTCTTCCTCAACTCTTTGGCATCCTGGGCATCTTGACCAGATTATGACGGGGCAGTACTATGCTTTTCATGCCAAGTCGGCGAACTTCTGATACTCTACACTGCATTAGTCTGGCAGGTTGTTTGCACCGAACTTCGAACACGTACCAAGCGGAGGTTGTGGGCGGGGGATTATGATTATGGCCAGGGCGAGGACCTTTCTTCCTTGTAGATCCAGAGTGGACCATCTTGTAGTGAGCACAATAGCGGATGCCTTGAGACGGTTTCTCTGAAGATGGGTCTGCGGTCAATGTTTCCTTCCTGCAGTCGTACGTGCATCCGCCACCGGACCAGATTACCAGGGTTTTGTATTCTGTGCACATGTTGGTCAAAGAGTGAGGTCAGGTCGAAGATGAATTTGGAAAGAACAAATGTCCGGGCGACCATCACTGATACATATATTCGTCGTCATTGCGGCGCTGCGGCGCTTCTGCCTGCAAGCTGATGCGGCATGGTTACAGCCCTTGGAATGATTGGCATCGCAGCCACCATCGCAAGTTTCATCGATTTGTCTCCTTGTTTCCTGTCCGTTCGATCATCGAGCGTGATTTTCTGCAGTATGGACCATGTCCCGCCCATATCGCTACGTCCGCAAACAGACCATGCGATCATTGAAACAATGATGATCGGGATGCACTCGACCACTCAGAGGATCGGTCATACGGTCATCAAGACCGCTCGTCTCGACGATATCGAACTTCTCACAGACAGCGCCCAAGCCACCATGACCGAAGCAAATATCTATCTGATCTTACGTAAACACGACCGAATCGCTAATTACCTCTACATCAGTCCGCTCCAAAACCTACTGGTCCTAGAATTCTACCCGCATGGCAATCTCAAAGCATATAGCCGCGAACATGGCACCAAAAGACTAACAATATGGGCCCGTCAAATGATCGAAGGAGTGGCATACATCCACAAAAAAGGCGTTATCCACGCCGACGTACGACTCGATCAATGGCTAGTGGACTCCAACCTCGATGCTCGGCTCAGTGACTTTAACGCTTCAGGCCATGATAGCCATTCGGAGCTGGACATAGCGTCAGCAAAGGGGACCGGGGTCGAACGAGCGAGTCACTTCATGCCACGTGACCCTCTAGAGGACAATACTGTCAAGACAGATCTCTTCGCCCTGGGCTCGGCGTTGTACGAACTTGAGACGGGCGAGTACCCTTACGCCGAGGAAGATGATGAGAGGATCGCTCAATTTTTCAGCGAGGGCCAATTCCCAAATACCTCAGACTTGATGCTGGGGAAGTTGATCAAGGGCTGCTGGATGGGTACATTCGAGACTGCAGATGATGTACTGGCTGCGGGCGATTATATATGGCCCAATGCCGAATCCGGATGGCCCTCTTGTGTACCTTCTTGATGCAGGGGGATGAAACAGTGCATGCAAGCATGGGGCTGTTCATCGTCACCACGACCGGCAGGGCCTCCATACCTCTGGAAGCGTCTTGAGCGGCGACATCACTTTGATCGCCACGCTCTGACAGTGCCGCTCGTCAAACCAGGAAGACCAAAGCCTGGCGGGCGGTCGGATCAACGTGACCAACCCAGCTCATTGAAGACGTTACTACGTGTGACCATCGGCCAGTTCCTACCTTGAAAGCCGACTGCATGACTATTAAAGAGCAACTTTAGCCGTGCTCCAAGGCAGGGTAACAGCTGAAACCCCGACAGCCTCAAACAGGGCATGGGTAGCACTAGGCAGGTCCCGCGAAAAGGCAGCCTGGAAAAGAATCTCACCACCAATCAGCCCGCCGCTAGTCATGAGGACATGCAGACGAGCCCAAGAAAGTCATCGACACCGCTTCGCAAGCACACGGAATGGAGCCGCCGTTCCAGGACAGTATACTTCCACATGGTCCAACAAGAGGAAAATCCTTGGCTCGACGCCGCAGGTGATAGCAGGGAGTGGCAAAAGACGTCGTCAGATTTTTGCCGTCAGTATGTACTAGACCCATGTATACAATCCACCCTACGTACCCCCTCTGTCTCTCGCTCATCCCCTCTTCCACTCTTCCCCGCTTCAGTATGCCAGCGCAAGGTTCATTGCAAAATTCTCATCCTTGAACGGCACATTCGCACTCCCGAAATCAGTATTATTCAACGCCAGCCACACGGGTTTCTTCAAACTCTCCCACGCCACAAGCGGCTGCTGGCCCCCCTTGGTGGACGTATACCCCAACTGATGATTGATGGGCCAACTAGAGTAATACCTGATCAAAGGGCTGGTCCCGCTCAGGTTCGGCGAGGTGTTCTTGTCATAGCCGCCGTGTGCGCTGGCCGACACTCCGAGGATGGATGGCGTGCCGGTGGAGGACGAGAGCCAGACCACGATGCTCTCCCAGTCGTGGCGGTGGCCGAGGCCGTCGCTCGGCGAGTCTTTCGGGAAGTACCAGGCGTACATGATGCCGAAGCGGCCCGAGGAGGTGCCGGCGCGGGCGTAGACTTGGCCCTTGGAGGAGGAGCAGCCGCCGGAGGAGGAGCCGGAGGTGGCGACGCCGGCGCTGACGGGGGTCAGGGGAGGGGGGTTTGGAAGATGGGAGGCGAGGGAGGGTGGGAAGGGGGGAAAGCCCAAGAGATTCGGGAAAAAACTAAAAGGGAGAAGGAAGGGAGAAAGGTGGACTTACCCGGTGTTACCTGCCAGGTCGACGGCGGGGAATGGCACGCATCCGTTCTGCACTTGTAGGAAGGGCTTGTAGCGGAGGTAGAGCTGGCCGAGGGCGGTGTCAGGGACGGTCTGAGGGATGCTGACTACGGCGTCGTGGTTGATGACCGCACGCTTTTCGAGAGGAGTGGCGAGGGCCGAGGTGGCGGTGAGGAGGGTGAGGAGGAGGGATTTGATGGCCATGGTGGGTGGTGGGGAGGTGAGAATTGGAGATCTTGGAGTAGAGAGTTCCTGCATGAGGAAGAGCGGCGAGCTATATACTTCGCGATAGACCTCGCTTGCACGGTATCCCCAATGCGGTGGAAATTTCAGTCACTTTTGGCCCTCGGGTACGACTGCGAAGCCCTATTTATGATCTACTATTATTAGATCGAATCAGAAGTCGCATTCGTAGAAAACTAGGGCAAAACGGGGGACTTGTTCAGAAATGAGACGAGGGCATACAGATCTGCATGGGTCGCGACTCCACGACCGGGCGATTCGTGGCGTGGCTCGCGGCGTCAATTGGACGGTCACGTTGACGATAGTAAGTTTGTGCCATTCTCCGACGGGGATGGCCGATGAAGATGCATATCACACCTCCCTCTAACTTATCTGTCGCGATGTTACAGGAGTCAGGGAAAGTGACAAACTAAATGATTTTCCTGCCTAATAAAGGCACGTCGGGCTTGTCATTCGCCCGGCCGTGTGGATCGACAGAGCCAGCCAAGAGGGGCAAGTCTTGACTGCAGTCCCAGATTATTGTGAAACCCTGTCCCACGTGTTTGGATGGAAGGTGGCTGATCGTCGTGCAGGGACACAACTCCCGTGACATGTCTAAGCGAGGTGGGGAAACCATAAACAGATCCCATTTCATTGGTGGTATTTGCTGGTAGTGCACACTTTCCAGGAGGCTGACTGGGACACTTGAAGGTCTGGTGACTCTGGTAGTATATTACATCGCAACTCTAAGATACACACTATCCGACCCGCTCCATTCATTATGCCATTACCACCGGCACTCAATGCCGTCCGCGACCTTCCTGGCGCTGCGCGAGAATACTCTGGCGTACAATCGCCTCTGCTGCCGCGTGTGCCGCGAGCCTCTCCTTCTGCCTGCTCCTGTCCTTGAGGTATCTCTCTGCCTCGGGACGCATCCTCAAAATGCGCAGGATCATATCATCGTTGGGTTCTGCCTGTGCTTCCTTTCGCTTGTCTTCTTTGGCCTTCTTCATTGTTCCCAGATTGCGAGATAGCATGATACTCTTAGTACGGCGCGTCGAGGGCATGCCCATGGCTGCTCCTCCGAATGAGAATGAACCGGCGGGTGCAGACATGCGGTTCATATGTGGTTCGAGTCGAGACTTCTGACGGGACATTGCTTGTGATGCCATGCCGTCCGACGTCTTGATCAGATTCTGGGTCGTCTCAAAATAGAAAAAGTTGAGATACTGGAGGTCGTGGTACTTGGGCGAGCGGAGGACTTCCATGGGAATGCCGTCTCCTTCAGCGTGGAAGAAGTCGAACAGAAGCTGCGAAGATGTCAGTCAATGTAGTTCCCACAGCAAGATTTACACACCCTCAGCCACTTGTACACAATGTCAACCTCCTGATGAGTCAAGGGTCGTTGTATGGACGGCTTGTCTGATAGAGGCGGCACAAGCAACGACTCAATTGTAGTCAGGACCTCCTTCCACAACCTCGTCATGACCATCAACATCGATGGATCCGTCAAAGTCTGCTTCATGATTGCAAAGTTCTCGTCAAAGTACTCGAACAATGGCTTCAGTGCCAAAGCTGGGTCCATGGTCTGCTGCGGTGGCTGTTGTGAAGTCGGTCGACCTTGAGCCCTGGAGAGATATCCACCAGCCAGGGCGCGGACTGACGAGACGGAGATGCCTTGACCAAGTACCTTTGCCAGTGTTCGTCGTGACAAGATTGTCTGTATGTATGCCAGTAGCTTGTCCGTAATCTTTCTCGTCATGTCCCGCTCGGTTCGCTTAAGTTGTCGGAAGGTTCTGCCAAAGTAGAACTGGATATCATCTCGCTCTCCCTCCATGCTGACTCGCAGAAGTAGCCTGCCTTGAGTATCCAGATCCAGCCAGAACTCACGTGGCATAAAGTCAGAAAAGTGAGATGGGTCAAGCTTCAACGTCGTTCTTCCAACACAGTCGTGGTCACCCAGTGCGTCCCAGTCCCAGATCGTCGCAATTATGTTGAGTGGTCCGGAGGTGATGATATCAACCGTCTCGTCCCACCGCGGATTGAGGGAAGCATTGATGATGCGGGTTTTCGCCAGCCTCTTCTGGTATTCGTCTCCGAGTACGACGTAGGGGTCACTCAGCCCATTCATGTCGCACGGTCGAAGGTCTTCCGCCTCGATGATCTTGATGGTGAAGACGAATTTGCTGGGCTGTCTTGTCTTCGGAACTGGTGGTGTGTGTTTTTGAATGATATCGGCGCACGCATCTGCGTTGATCTCCTTTTCGACTTTGTCAAGGTGAACAGTGGTGTACTCAATATTATTGAGCTTGACCAAAGACTGTTGCATGTTAGCTCTGTCGACAGCTAGGCAATTCAGCCTTACCTCTGGCTTGAATTGGAATGGCTCAACTCTCTCCTTCGCTGCCAGAGTATCTTTGGCCAATTGCATCCACCTCTCTTGCGTCGTCTGCCTCGCTGCCGCCTCTTGTTCCGGTGATGATTGCTCCAGCTCCCTCATAAATTCCTTCTCCAGCAGCTCGCAGTACCTTGTGACAGCGGAACCTATCGACTTGGAAATTGCGGTCATGAATTTGGCATACTGGAGGTCGTCATCCCATTCCAGGTTTGAGATCTCGTCGATAGCTTGGTTGAATATGCGGAACATGTCTAGTGCTGAAGAGCTGTGTCGCTGAGCATCAATGTCATCCTGTCCCGATCGCGGCTTGAAGTCATCTTGCTTTACTGCACCTTCGATCCACTGAATCCAATTCTGCTCGGTCAGTGCAATGAAGCGCCAAACAAAGTCTGCCAGCAGATCCTCGATCTTGAAGCCAAAGGCCCGGTCAGGTAGTGCCTGAGTATGCACTTTTCGAATGTGTACCAGCTCACCATAGAGCTTGAAGCCGTCATCGATAGGTACTTCCTCGTTGTTGCTCCTTGCAATTTCCATGACTCTTGCGACAAGATCCCTGGCGTCGGCAGCGAAGGCCGGAAAGATTTGATCGACCAATACCTCCAGAGGACTGACGCCCATAATAGCTGGATTGTTCCTGTATCGTTTCTGGATCTTATTGGCAAGGTTGACTACTGCCTTGCCAAGCTCGATGACATGGTGAAATTCCCACCGATCTGCTTCCTCGGGCACGTTCTTGGAGAGCATGGCGCTGTAGGCCTGTCTTGCCTTGTCGCTTAGGGCTTCTCGAAGGGCGTCGGTGAAACCGTCTAGATCCTCTGGTGTCCGTGCGAAAAGGGGATCATCGTAAATGTGATTCTCAAGAATATGCATGACAAGTCCTACAGATGGAGGCTTGTTCTCGTAGCAGTGTTGAAGAAGGTCGTAAAGTTCTCGCAAAAGGGTATCATGAAGAGTTGAAAGAATTTCCTGATTAAGAGCGTGGTCGACCAGCGTCCACTTGGATCGATCCCATAACGATTCTTGCACCGGCTGTACAGATTTGCCGGTTTGCTTGAGGTCATTTTGGGGGTCTTTGACGTACATGAAAGCTTGATCGAGGATTTCCATGTTAAACTCTCGGTTTTGAAACTTGTCACGTACGACATCGAGAAAGAGAACCACTCGGCTGAATTGCGGAACACGCCACCTTACGGCGATCTCGTTCAGAACTTCGGTAGACTGCTTGGATAGCAGCTTGATAGGCGTGGTGTCGTCTGACGGCTGCAACTCACTGTCGCCGACGTCATTGCTCAAAGCACGCCGAAGAACTGCTGCGTAGTAGGGTCGTGGATCTGGCGGTATGAAAGTAAAGGGTATATCGTCGGCCATGGACTCTCGTGGTGAAGCATCGTTCAGGCTCAAATGACTGACATCTACAGGTTGATCGACCACATAAGCCCCATCCGGCGTCTCGTTGATGTTGACACCATCAGAGTACCCCGAGTCTGTACTGATCGCACTTGTAGGCTTGTAGTTGGCAAAGGCTCCCATTGAAGAATGCTTCGCCAGTTCTGGGTAAGCTTGCAGGATCGCCAGTACCATCTGTGTAATGTCGTGAGTCTCAGTCTTCCTCCAGAGCTCGTAAGCATCTTGCAGGTCGAAGTGATCGATGTTCAGAGTTCTTCGCGTGTTGAGGTTCATGTGCATCTGATACATCTTGAGATCGTTGAGTGCAGCCTCGGGTGTCCAGAAGTCTTTGTTCGCCGTGATGTCCGCTTGTACCTCATCGTATGTCTTGCCAAAGATCTTTGCAACCTTAAGAGCACCAGGTATGTCCTTTAGGTCATAGCTGATGGGCACCTCCACTTCGATCGTCTGCCCACCAGTGCTGCCATTCCTGCTGTGTGTGAGATCTTGCGAATGAGTGAGCAGCTTGCTTTCGAGATCTTGCAATCTGCTGCTCAGCTCCGGTCGATCACGCGCCCAGTCGTTTGCCTTGAGCACCGAGCTTATCAGCCGTACAAAGAGGGCAACATGGCGATCGACCATGAGCTTCCAGCTGTCATCATTTGGTTGTTTGCCTTTTTGTAGCTCCGATGTAGCTTTGGAGAAGAAGATCAACAGAAGATCCTCAACCTTCCTATCTTTCTCGACTGACTTCCGGAACACTGGATCCTTGAACTGATTGAGAAATGCAGCAAATGTCCTTTTCACCAATGCATCATTATATTCTGGCATGCGCTCTTTCCCAATCAGGACCCCTGTAATTCGCTTGTCAAGCTCGGGCGGAAATGCGTGTGGAAACTTTGTGCTCTTCGAGTCTCTGATGACGGAAAAGTCCTTGACCAGGTCGTTGATCGAGGTGGAGGATCGTTGGACAGGTTTCTGCGCGGGCGCGACATGTTGAAGGCGCTTTGCTCGAGGTTGCAGGAGATGTGTCAGAAGTACCGCTCGCAGCGAGAAGGAGTAAGCATCGTGCTCGCTCACGAGGTGCTTCCGCCGGGAGTAGCTGAACTCGCGCCTCACGCGGCCATTCGGGGGTAAACTGTTGTGTCGCTTGCTATTGATCGAGGAGCGGGCAGAATGCATAGACATGACAGAGGTGCTACCTGGTCATGCGAGGAGAGAATGAGAGTCGAGTGCCAGCATCTCAGGGCGCTCGTCGTTGACCTATATTTATCGGTGCCCAGTGAGGTATTAAGAATACGACGTGCGTGGAGAAGTTATTGCTGTAGCTATGACTTGATTAGCTACGGTCCAGAAAGATTGTTAGCATCCAGTAGCGAGCAGCAGCGGCAGCAGGCGAATCGAGCGATGTGATATTTGTGAAAGTGGTCGATATGCGACTGCGTCATTGACGGTCTGCTTGTTCCCCGTCGTGAAGTGCGGCTGAGACCCAATCAAAGCACGATCTCGAAGCCTTTTAGGCAAGGCACAAGCACAGCTCGGACCAGCTGTTTCAGACTCGAACCCCGCCATCACAATCTCAACTTGTACATCCCTTCATCACATGCGCCGGTCCAACATGGCATGATGTGTATTGCTTGTAGGCATCGTACTTTCCTTGTTGGCCTGCCGTCAGCACCTCCTCACTTAGACTTCACCTACTGCAAACCCACACGTGCCCCACCATGTCAATATCATTCACGTTAATTAATCGACAACCTTCTCCGACACCATCCATGATTATAATCTGAACTTCACCAATCTCTATGCCGGCAAGCATAGTCGTTTTTCAACAACTTCCTCCACTCTTCGAGCACCTTCTTGCGACCATTCACACTCACAGCCATGGGTGACTCGACTCCGAACAAGGAACGCCTTACCGAGGCCCAACGTAAGAAGAACCACATTCAGTCCGAGCGCATGAGGCGTGAAGCCGTCCGCAATGGCTTCAATCAGCTCAGCGACATTGTCCCCGGCATGGCCGACATGGGTCGCAGCGAAGTCCGAGTCCTTACTGCTACTGTCGAGTACATCGATGAACAGCTCAAGCGCAAACAGCAGATCAAGGAAAGATGCAGAGCATTGGGAATGAGTGAAGGAGACTTTGAACAGATCTACCGTGACGAAGAGGAGAAAGCCGACGCCCGACAGCAGGAACGCAATGATCAGATGAATCTTGCCACCAATGGCAATGGCGGGGATGGATCCGACAGTCCTGCCAAGTACACCAATGGCGACGGCAAGATCAAGAGTGAAGGGCAGTCACCCAACGACAGCTAGGCATACACAGTTTCTGCAACACCGTGTTACTGGCATGGGACTGGTTATAAGCATCCAAGTCAAACCACCGTTTCAAGTCATGAATCGATCATGTCGGTGAGACACGGTCAACGATCACACGAGAAGTCGCTTACACTGGCAAAATCGCCATGCAGACGGGTCATGGTCTGATACCATCGTTAACTTCAACCTTCATCAATCGGAGCTTTTGGTTGCCGGAGTTTTTGGGTAAAGGGCTGTGATACCCAAGCAGCTACCTGCGCGCAATCTACCATAGAACGACTGAATCAATTTCACATCCAAACAGGTACAGTTCACGTGCAACCTCCAATGATTGGCTGGACGTATTTGGGATGAGTTCACCAGTGATTGCAACGTTCAAATGCTGCGAAGAATGCAGTTCATTTCCAGCCACCCGTTCGAGCAGCGGCCAAGCGTTCATCCACGAAGTTTACGAGTCTTGACGCTCTGAATGAAGAAAGTGGCAGAGGCTAATATGTCGTGTTGCTCCAGATTCTGTGTAGGACATCGCAACGTGTCTTTGACCTTGACTTATGATACACAATTATGTCCTCCCCGAGAGGCAGACGTGTTGTCAACCAGAAATTGGCCACCGGCTGCAATTCAGCCGATTGGTAGAGGTAACACGCCACCCGCGACCTCAACCGCAGATCACCTCCAGCCCTACGTCGAGGAGTGCCTCAGATGCGGTTCCTTTGCTGCCCACACTCGTCAAGATAGGTCATGAATGCCCCTGATTTAGAACAGATCATTGCGTAGAAGTTGTGACCAGGTACAAGTGTTGTTTGCATTCCTGCCCAAACAATGTCTTTCATCCACGCTGCGCCCGTTTGATCAGATTTTGCCAGGATTGCAACACCGTTTTGCTGCGACGACAGGCGTTGACGGGACTTTCAGACAAGGTGCGAGGCTAAATCGCGTCGGGTCCTTCTAGCGTCCTTCTACACCAACAAGCTCGACGCCTTGCACGCCATCTTGGGGCGACTTTGCCCATGACAGAATTCTTGCTGACGATCTTCCGTTGGATCTGCAAAGATCAACACTTCTCCCCAGCTTTTATAGAAAGGACTCGGGCTGCAGCTCCTGTCACTTCTCATCACGTATTTCGTTCAACATTCATCCTCGGAGTCACTGTCTCGCCATCCACGATCAAACACGTTGTAATCCATCCTCCACTATCGACCTGGCCGACTCGTCTAGCCTGCAACGGCCGCACTACGATCGAAACGTCGTCGCGTGGCTCTAATTCTCATTGGGAGCCTTATTACTTGCATTAGCCCGCCAACAGTAAAGGCGCGCTACACCAGCCCACTCAAAGCTATAATCCCATGGTACGGTGGACTAGGACGACACCACCATGGACTTCTTCGGAGACTATTCGATAGAGACGGCTTCATGTCATCCTTCTTCAATATCTCGACATGAGGATGATGTGTTTGCTCCCACCACATCTGTCCCACAACCACTTTCGCCGCGAGATATGAGAACGTCATACCCTTCGGCGGTCGTCAACATCACAGATCTCGCCAGGCAATTCAGTCTCCAGGATCTCGAGCGGCCAAGCATAGACGTACACTTCACATCATCGTTCGCACCCGACAACAATCCTCCATCACCATCACACCTTCAAGTCCCGTCATCACCACTTCGCCGCCCATCACTGTCAACAACTCGAACAGCGCCATGTTGGAAGCGACGTATGCACCGTCACTCAGCCACTCGAATGCTCGCGGACGAAACACATCTCAAATCCATTGCTGAGCTTGTTGAGCGAATGGTCGACTCAAGTGACCAATGCGGCGTCACCCACCGACGGGATGCGGACCTGACTCCGACCCCAGCCACTCCACTTGTCGATGACGCAGAGGACTACTTTGACAGCTCAGACAGCGGTTCACCTCGCAGCTTGAGCAGTTCGAGCAGTAATGGGCGAAGACCAAGCTACTTCAATGCCGAATTTAGTCCATCGTATCGTCGACCGGCGGAGGCAGGCAGTCTATCAATGAGCTTCAAGGAGAGCAAGGTCCACAAGAGCAGAGCAAGGAAAGGAGCAAGAAGATGATGATCTAGTGACTGGCACATCTACTGTACATAATAACGACCTGGTTGGGATTAGCGAGGTGTACAGGATGGATTTGGAGGATACCTTAGGATACTACTATTGGAAGGCGCAAGCCTGGTGACGAAATTACGAATACCAATTCACAGTAAAACACTCATCACTTCCTCGTCATCTCCATGCATGTCTTCTAAGATCTTTCGTTGTATGACCGCAGTTCCAGCACCCCTCGCCCATAGACCCCACGTCACTCAAACCCACACGAGTCATGTCCCATCAGACCTCCCCCGAACTCCGACCATCTCCATCTCCAAAAAAAATCCCCAAACCCAGTTCCCCCGTCACCACGCACCACGCACCCACCCACTTCTTCCCTGTCTAAAATGACATGTCCCTATCCATCACCCGCCCTCTCTCCGGCCGCGCCGTCACCCTCTTCCTCATCCCCCGCCCACACAACATCCTCCACTCCAGCGCCCTCCTCACGGCCCTCAAAAAGACCTATGGCGAGATAGAGCATTTCCGGAACTACAGATATAATTACCACGATGTACGGCCGAATCTGTTCGTGGCTATATTCAGGGAGGCGAGGGATGCCCAGAGATTGATCAGGGCGAGGAATTTGAGGTTGACGTTGGAGGTGGGAGGGGGCGTTCATGGGGAAGGGGTGGCGGGGTGGGGTTTGAGGGAGGTGGATGCGGAGGGGAGGGAGAAGGAGGAGGATGAGGAGGACGAGGACGATTTTGGAGAGGGGGAAGACGAGGATTGGATGGAGGGAAGGGGGGAAGAGCAGAGGGGGAAAGTGAGGAGGAAGTTGAGGCCGGAGTTTGGGGCTGGAGGGGAGGTGAGAGAGGAGGGTGGTTGGGGCACATCGTGGGGAATGGACAGGCACGGGGATGAGGCGATCAGGAGGAAGGAGCTGGATAAGGAGATCGAGGAGGCTGCGAGGTTCTTTGAACGGAGGGACGTTGAGGAAGAGCCGGGTAGGAGCGAGGGTGCTGCATCGACGGAGGGGGCAGCACCCTGGGATCCTGCGCTGGAGAAGTCCGGGGAAACGAACTTGCATCGTCAAGATTCTGGTATCCAAGATGTCACGTCAGTCATGGGCAAGGAGAGCATATCTGCAGAGGCCTCAAGAGGATGGAAATCACATCAGGCCGAACTTTCAGAGCCGGAGGAGGTTGCACAGCAGTCGAAAAGCGCCCGCGACGCTCTTTCTATCCTTGAGTACACAGACCCTGCTGTATATCACGCGTCTGCTGAGAGCAGCGCGCCGACGACGAAGGGATCATACAGAGCTGCTCCAGACCAAGTCAGACCCGCACATTCGATCAAACCTACCCAACCCACAATGCCAACCACATCTTCGCAACCACAAACAGATGCCCTCAGCATCCTCGAAAACGAAAGCTGGGAAGCCGCCCGCTCCAAGATCCCCCCCTCCGAACCGCAACCACGCTCTTCCCCCTCCTCCAAACCGTACAACGACCCCCTCCTCTCCAGCCTCGGCGACGTAACCGGCTCCTCCAAACCCCTCGGCCGCAAAAAACCCACCCCACCCCCGCCCCCATCCACTGCCCCCCCTCCCACAACAAACAAGCACACCACCTTCACCTCCATCCTCGACTCCTTCTACGGCCCCCCCTCCAAATCCCAGCGCCGCTTCTCCACCACCCCCGCACGCTCCCAATGGCCCCCCCCACCCTCCTCCCTCCCCCCTCCCCGCACCCTCACCTTCTCCATCCAAGCCTACCCCTCTCAGATCAACTTCGCCGAGGAAATCGCCCGCCACCCTTACCACGGGTTTTTCAAGGCGAGCGTCACGAGCGCCGCGGCCAAGGATCTGGCGCGGACGGTGCCGGTCAAGGCGTTGGCTGATTTTGAGGGGCGGAGGGAGGGGGTGCCGAGTCGGACGGTGGGGTGGATGGGGAGGAGGGCCATGGAGGGGGTGCTGCATTTGAGGAGGGTTTGGGAGGAGGGGAGGAGGCGGAGGGAGGAGGCGGAGAGGGGGGAGGGGAGGGGGAGGGGGAGGGGGAGGTGAGTTGTAGGGGACGGGGGGGAAGGCAGAGAGGGGAGGGGGAGGATGGTTGTGATTGTTAAATTACCCTGTACAAATATATAGACAGTGTGGTGTTGAGATATATTTCTCTGATCCCGCTTCGATTGGGTTCGCGTTTCCACGGTCTGCGGTACTGATCTTGTCAGGTCGCTGGTGGTCCTCACACCTCTATTCTTTGATTTATTGCCTGACGATGCGGTAGCATTGATTCGCACAGGCGGCTGACTCTTGCCCCATCACGTCCGACGCCTCCTCGCCACAGGTTGCTATACCACGTCGGCTTCCCTGCCGCCTTCCAAACGACTGCATAGCATATCGGCTTCCCTGCCCAGCTCTGCTTCGTCCATCTCTCTCTGGAATCCTTCAAGCATGCTCACCTACCAAGGCTGCACCTCCCCCTTGCCAGGCTGCTGCATCCTCACAATCTTATCACAATTCAACAAACACAACGGATCAAAAGCCTGCTTCATCTGTCGTCCCGTCAGCCACCCCTTCCCCTCTCT
Organism: Elsinoe ampelina; assembly: GCA_005959805.1. Taxonomy (NCBI): domain Eukaryota; kingdom Fungi; phylum Ascomycota; class Dothideomycetes; order Myriangiales; family Elsinoaceae; genus Elsinoe; species Elsinoe ampelina. The sequence continues at coordinate 870,668 of SMYM01000010.1, forward strand.
CCTCCCAATCAGACTCACCTTCCTCATCAAATCCACCGCCCCCCCACCCAACTCATGCACCAAATAATCCCTCTTCACCAAGCCCACCCCATGCTCCCCCGTCGCCGTCCCCTCCATCTCCACCGCCCTCTTGACCATCCGATGCACCAACTCCTCCGCCAGCCCCTTCTCGGAATCATTATACAGGATGATAGCGTGGAAATTCCCGTCCCCGACATGTCCCACGATACTCCCCGTCAACCCACTCGCGCTGATTTCCTCCTTGGTCACCTCCACGATATCAGGCAATCGAGAAATCGGCACCGCCACGTCCGTCGTCCACACGTGGTCCGCGCCGGAGCGTTTCTTGGCCATGACGCTCCAGAGGGCTTCTTTGCGCGCGGACCAGAGCTCGGCGGCTTCGTCGTCGTCGCGGGCGAATTCGAACGTGCGGCTGCCTGCGCGCTTGGCGAGGGCGCGGACGATGTCGATGTGCTCCTTGATGGCGGTTTTCGTGCCACCGAACTTGAAGAAGAGGGTGGCTTCTTCTTTCCACCTGCGCGACGTGGAGCCGGCGTCGTTGATGCAGCGCATTTGCACGTCGTCCAGGAGCTCCACGGCAGCGATGGGGACGCCGGCCCCGACGACTTTGAACACGGCGTCGGCGGCTTCGCGGACGTTGCGGAACGTGGCGACGGCGACGCTGGTGGCGGCGGGTTTGACGGTGACTTTCAGCACGGCTTCGGTGACGAGGCCGAGGGTGCCTTCGGAGCCGATGAAGGTGCGGGTGAGGTCGTAGCCGGCCGAGGATTTGCGGGGTCGTTGTTTGGTTTTGACGATGGTGCCGTCGGCGAGGACGACGGTGAGGCTGAGCACCCAGTCTTTCATGGTGCCGTAGCGGTAGGCGTTGGTGCCGGAGCAGCCCGTGCCGACCATGCCGCCTATCATGGCGCCGGGGCCGGGGTCGGGGGGGAAGAAGAGGCCTTGTTCGGAAAGGGTTTCGTTGAGGGATTCCCAGCCCACGGCGGGCTGGACGACCACGTCGAGGTCTTCCTTGTGGAGAGCGAGGATTCGATCCATACGGGAGAAGTCGACGCAAATACCGCCTCGGGTGGCGGCGAAGTGTCCTTCCAAGCTCGTTCCTCCGCTGTATGCTGTGACTGGTATCCGTCTTCGGTGACACACCTTCATGATCTCAGACACCTCTTCCGTTGTAGCAGGACTGACGACGCAGAATGGTCGGTCGCCAGGTAGGATAGGATGGGAGGACCACTCGCTGCCAGAGTGGGACGCGAGGTCTGCTTCCGTGGTGGACATGTGATCTTCGCCTACGATGCCACGGAGATCTGTCCATGCCGCTTCGAGATTCGTAGGAGCAGTGTTGTGCTGCGGTGCTGGCGCTGAAGCAAGTGGGAGGGTCGAGGTCGTGGGAACATCAGGCAGGTTCTTGCCGATCTGATAGCCGCCAAAGGCACCGATAAGGAGGACTGTAATGTGTCAGTGGGATGTCCAATCCAAGCAACGTCCCAGCTCTTTCCCAGTCTCTTGCTCTTCATTCTAATCCCCGCCTACCAATCGTGATCCACTTGGTAAGAAAGACAGTCACTCACAAAGCGGCGTGACCCATATCGGCGCCCCACTAGGCCGGCTCTGCGCCGCCCGTATCGCAGCAAACCTATCCTGCTGCGCCCGTTCGCGCTGCACCCGTGCCTGTGTGCTGTCGTAGAGCTGGCCTTTGAAGGACTTATCCGAGTCGGACGCATAGCAGCGTCTCGAGGGGAGTCGAAGGGCCTTGGGTGTCCGGCGCGCGAGCACCCGCGACCCTATCGAGCGCGCCCATGGTGTCGACATGGTCGGTGTGGATGAGGAGGAGAGGAGGATGGGATTGGGAAACATATCGGATTTCTGAGGTCAGAGCTTCACTTTGTCTTTGCAGTGATCTGCGCTAGCGTATTGCGGGGTTGTCGGGTATGGCTTCGTCTTTCTATAGCGATGGGAATGCTTAACCGAGAAGTAGCCATTAATAGTCCGTCAGTGAACTCAAGTATATAGGGCGCGGTGTTCAATGAAATAGAGGGCATTCATTCTCAGCATGCTCAAAGACACACCATCGACCTCTATCAAGAAAAACACAACGCCGTTGGGCCCCAAGCTCTGCCAGAGCAGCCCACATGCTCCCACCAGAAGATCGACCAGGGGGTATAGAGCTCCTTCCATGCTAACCACGCTATGCATCACCCATCTGCCCGTCCGAAATGTTCAATCTACGCTTGCCATCCCGCTCGCTATGCTTCAATCATTATCAATCTCGACCACCTCCTCTGTCGCGCTCCCATCATCCACCCACATGTCGTCGTCCCACGCTGTCGACGTCTCATTCACATCCACCTCATTCTCCTCTTCGGTCTCCAACTCCACAGTCGTCGACTCGGGCTCGCTCAGCTCATCGTCTGTGTCCGGGACCTTGAACCTGAACCTCCTGCTTGTCCTACTACTACCAGCAGCGTCATCGTCATCTAGCTCCTCACTATCCCGCTTCTTGGACGACGTGCCAAGCCAGCCATGCCGATGGGCCGCCTGCTTGAATCGCTGCATCTCTTCATAGAACGCCCCCAGCCTCGTGACAAGCTGGTAGTACTTTTCCCTTTGGGCCTGACTTATCCTCAGCGAATAGAGGTAGTTCTGGACGCCCGTAGCATCGCCTTGTACTACCAGTATCATGACGTCCTGGTACTGGTAGGTCAAGAAGTCGATGATGGCGATAAACGCCCTTGTCGAGTACTTTACGTACTCCGCCGCAGGCGCTCGTTCATCGATGTTATCTCTGATGACGCTGACCATTCCCTCCAGAAGCTCCAAGAGTACTTCGGGGTCCCTCAATGACGCGGCGAGCGAGGTTGCTGGTAGTGTTTTGCTGTCGAGTCCTACCAGCCTGGTAAGGAATGTAGCCATGTTGGCCCTTGCGGAGACTTTGTTACAGAAGAGCATCCACATGGCAAACTCGTGCACGCTGCCAGTCAGTTCTGCACTTCCTACCAGGTTGCGGACCACGCGCTCGAGCCAACCGATGGCCCTTGCAAGCATGTCTTTCTGGTACGGGGTCTGCTTGAGTATCGTCCTGAAGAGATAGGATTGGGTCGGCAGTGGCACTTCAGCACAACAGCAAACGTTCTCGACGACGAGGATGCCCCGTTCATACTCGCTCTCATTGGTAGCATGAGTGATCTGGTAGGCAGTACTGGCAAGAGTCTTCTTAGCATAGTCGACGTCGAATTGACTACTCATGAATGTGGCGAGAAGTCGAGCAGGGGGCCAATTGAGTGCATTCGTGTTCCTCCAGACAGGACACAAACGCATCGCAACGTATGGCAAAGAGAGCATCCGGCCGGATCGATGAGCCGGCCAGTAGGTATCTTCAATCATCTTCTTCTCCTCTTGATTTGTGAAGATGCGGGCGGGTGCTTCGTGTATGCCTTGCCCGTAGAAACTCTCCTGTCCTCGTACAAGTCCTGGATGATACTCTGTCACTGAAGTCAAGATAAAGTTGATGATATCGACCACAGCCAGCCAGTGAAATGATGCTTTATCAGAGCTTTGCAGGTGTTGCGCAAGTTCGTTAAACCGCTGCTTCGCCTCATCTGTGTATGGCACGTAGAGAAGCGTCAGACAGTTCTCCAGAACCACGCTGCGTGCCAGAATCCGTCCTTCGACAGGACCAAGCATGGCAAAATGGGTTAGGAAGGCAAGATAAGTCCCCATCGTATATCTCAAAGCCACCATCTCATCAAACTTGTTGAGCACGGCCCCAGCGATGTTGAACAACAAAGTCGATTCATCCGGTCCTTCGCGGTCGGTTTTCTCCTGGACTGCAATGCCGTAAAAGACTGGGTCAGCAATGGCAGCCTTCTCCATGATCTTGACGACCATATTAATCATCGTCTGCCGACCGACAGGCCGGGGAGCGGACAGGAACTGGTCCAGGGCTTTCTCATCGCCGAATATCATCAAAAGAGCGTCAGTGGCGAGCTTTTGATTCTTCTCAACCATGATAACTATTGAGTTGGCGATCCGGGCAACGCCTTCGTCTTTCTCGTGGTGAGTGCAGACACGGAGTAGATACTGTAAACCCAGATACAAGGCTGCTTTCTCATACTCGTACCCGCATTCCGTGCAGCTGCAGGAAGATCCGCTCTTCAGCATCAGGCTGTCAATGTACTCCAGGCATGCAGCGTCGAAGAAATTGGCCGTCTCTCTAGCTTGCTTGTTGTCCTGATCAATCGCTGCAGCGGTAGACGCATTGTCGTCAGCAACGCTAGTTGCATACCCGTTGAGCTCGGTCCTACCACCCAGACGACGGTAGAAGAGGACGTAAGCATTGTCGGACCTCTCAAAAAGTCTAGTTCGGTTCGAGGTACTACCACGACCTGCCTCCATCGCATCTTGCATGGTGACTTGCGCAGCCTTGGAATCTTCAATCCGCCACCACTTGCCTTCAGGTTGCCCGTAGGTGGTATGGTCTTTCGTGTAGGTCCAATAATGGCCGAAATTAAGCGAGCCTTGATGGACCACAACGCCAACGAGCTCAAACAGATCTTGCGGTACCTGCTGACTCCTATCGGCAGCGAATTGAACAGTGTACTTCGCCATGTCGAGAACGGGAGGAAAGTCAAGCCGGTCGTTGATCTTGTCCGCACGGCCCGTGATGTATTCGAAGCGCTTCAGCCCGATGACCAGATTGTTAGGAATGGTATCGAGTCTTGTCCTCCGGCAGGCGTCAACCAGTGTGTCCTTTCTCTGCTCTGATTCGCACTCGGAGCATCTGAACTTGTTGCTGTCCTCCATCTGTTCCCCTTCCACGTACTCATCTAGACTATCGATGAGGTTCGTCTTGCCCTTCACATTGAGCGACAAGTTTAAGAACTCGCCTGAGCTGTCCGAAATGTGCCCGCAGGAGCCTTTGACCTGATGACGCTCTGTGCCGAAGTAGAAAGACTTGAACTTGGTTTTCGCATGCACGTTCGGCATCTCCTCTTCCAATCTGGACAAGAGCATGCTCAGGAACAGCTGAGCGTCTTCCTGTACGGTGACATCGATACCCAGGACTTTTGCAAGACCTTCTGGTCGGTACGCCGTGCGGCAGCTGCTCTGCAGAAATTCAAACGTCTTCTGGACCTCCTTGAGCACGGGTTGCCTGTCGATATCCGTGACGGGAACATTGAGGAGGAAAGTCCGGAAGTCGATGTTCATGAACAGCTGCTGGAGAAGAGAATTGAGATAGCATGTCATGGACATGTTCTCCAGCCCGACAGGATAACCATCGGTTCTGATAGAATCCACTCTACCAGTATACTGTTCGTCCGTCTCAAATCCTTTGACGATCTCGAGCATACCCTGTACAAGCGGATTGGCATCGTGTCGCAACGTCGCGATTACCAGAATCGTATCGTATACGTCCCTGCGGCACCACTCTTCGTTCATGCGGATGAGCGGTTTTTGCTTCTTCTCAGAAGGAACATCGCCAAACAGCAGTCTCTGAAGTACCGACAGTGTTGGTTTTGGTAGTTTGACTGGCGGTCCGACTTCTCGGCCTTTCTTGACGATGTACTTGATGACCCTGCAGAGACATGCGATCTTTGCTTCGAGGTTGAGAACATGCTCGGATCCTTGCTGCGCTATGCCGAGAATGTTATGCATGGCATTCTCAGCCAGATCTGACAGAGGTGTCTTTCCCGCAAGGTATCTCAGGTAGATCGTGAAAGCATCGGCGGCAAGGCGATGGATATTAGCACTCTTTTTCGGATCATCCGAGCGGTCGTTCATCAAGTCGAAGCTGAGCTTAGAAAGCCACGTCTTGATGAGATTGCCCCTCAAAAGGTAAGCTTGCTCGAATGGAGAGGAATTATTTGTGCCGCAGATGGCAGCCTCAGTCTCCGGATCAGGCATGGAGAGAATCGTTGTAGTACTGTGATACACCACTTCAGCGACGTCCTCGCCATTGTCACCAAGAAGCGACATGAAGAGTTCCGTGGCGTCATCATTCATAGACAGAATGTCTGCGATCTTATCAGAACAGAGCGCTGCCTCATAGAGTGAGTCCAAGAGATGGTTCAAGGCATGTTTCGCATCCAACTGGTCCTTGGTATTGACCTCCGCGGTAGTCAAGTGTACGACACGATCCTTGATGTCGATGATGAGCCTGACAAGGAGCTGGTAAGTTGACTCGGGATCCTCAAAGAACTTGAACCTCTGCTCTTCTGGAACCGCTTCCTGCAAAAGTCTCTTGAGTACCTTGGCGATTGTACTCAGCAGAGTTATGTCCAGTGTATCACACGCCAGAATGGAAAGCAAAAAGCGCACCGACTGGACGTTTCTGTCCACATCTACAAAGTTCCGGTCTCGCTGGCGGTGAAGATTCTGCTCGATGAGAGTCACAGCGTACAGAGTCTTGTTCGTGCTCCTTGGGTGGGCAGGATCGAGGACATGCTCAATGTTCGCGCACTCATAGGAGTGGGGTTCGTCCGGTAGCTCGATGTTCGACAGAAGAGAGGCAGCCACTGATCCGATTGTGCCATCGTTGAACAAGTAGTCGTAGATGCTCCAGTATTGCTTGATGAGTTCCTCCTCGAAGACTGTCCGCGGAGAACCTGTGCTTTTATTCGCTGGGGCTAATGCGCTCGTTGAGGCGGTGTCAACGATGAACACCATCTTCTCGAGATCCACCAGAGATCCCAGTGCCACCTCCGGGTCCTGCCCGAGGCTAAGTCTGCGGCCGCCATGATGGCACCTGAGGTCGTCGTGACCGAGTATGGATTGTAAGTAGCCTTTGAACTCGCCTACTGTAATGTCAGGATCCACCTCCCAAGTCTCACAGGTGACCTCCTTGTCCTTGTCGTTATATGATGGAAAACGGACGTCAATAGAGCAGACTCTGGGGGCATTTTCCCGCGAGTAATCTCTGATTCTGATGTCCTTCTTGCCGTCCCGTTCCTTGGGCTGCTTGATCTCGATCGACTTCCAAAGTAGAAATTTGAAGTGATTAGCGCCTTTCTCTTTGCCTTCCAAGAAAGCCGTGAGACAGGCTTGTGCAATTGTGCGCTGTATGTCATCCCTCTCGGTTGAGCTGCAGGTAGACTCAACGTCGAACGCGAGCTTTGCAATCTTTTGATGCAATTCGCCTTCCACATTCGCATCCTTGGCATCTACCATTGCGCTTATGAGTGTCGGTAGGAAACCGATAAGAATTTGACGACGATCCGAGCATTGCATGAGGAAGTCGAAGAGAACGAGGTGTGTCGAAGAAGACGGAAGCGCTGCGGGAGCGATACGCTTCTCAGAGATGCATTCCAACAGAAGCCTGGCAAGGACAGGTGAAGCCGCCGCCATTCTCGCCCATGTTCCTAGCATGCCGGCTCGGTTCGCATCGTGATAAGCGTCCTTTCCGATGATGCTATTCCAGAAATCTTCGCTGGAGATCCCATCGAATGGTTCTTTGCATTCCGACAGACTCTGTACCAGAATGTGGAAGTACATGAGTGCTTTGTATGCCAATACTGGAGATGGCGAATCATGCTGGTGCTTCCGAACAAAACTTCGAAGCGCGATGAAGATAGTGGTGGCCATATCGGACGGCGTCTTATATTCAGAGACTCTATGAGCAGTCACCTCCAGTAATGCGGAGAGAATGGACATACTAACAGGAGCCTTGGCGTTGTCTTCCAGGATGTGCCGCAAGCAGTCGGACACGATTTCTGCAATGACGCTAGATGAAATGCGAGGTCGAACGAGCAGCTTGATTCCGGCAATTGCGTTGTTGATCATCCCAATTTGGTGCGGGGGGTTGTCGTAGGTACACAGAGTCATAACCAGTGTGACCAGTACCTGTACGATATCGACTTGCTCGTCAGGATATCCGGTGTAGAGATCTATGGACCCCAGCTGCTTCTGCGCATTCTCCAGCAGCCCGTCGAGAAACAGCTCGGGCGATCCAGCGTCTGCGGTCGCGATCTGCTTGAGCAGATGAAGGATGTGTGGGGGGCGTATTTTAGCAACAAGGACGTGGTGTAGTCTGTTGAGACAGAACAAGCGCATCGTGTGATCATCTGTCGTGACCAAGTTCTGCCACAGTGCATCGGTGATGGTGCAGTCATAGGCATCAACGTCAATCAGAAAATCGAGGATGAAATTGACCGATGGGCCAAAGCTCTCATGGAATCCAGCTCTCAAAGCGGATTGGAGAGCACCAGACGAGGTAATGACTCTTGCGACGAGGGCTCGAGGCTGGTAGAAGTTCTTAACGTCCAGGTCTCCATGAACGTCCTTGACGATTTCGTAGAGGAAGACGATGCCGTGGTTTCGTTCTGATGCAGAGTTTTTCATCAAGCTGTTGCCTGCCGAGAGGACGCACCATGAATAGACTTCGACAACCGGACCTTCTTTTTCCAAGAGCATCGCCCCTTTCAGCAGATCATCCGGGGCGAAGCGCAGAGCACCTGCTACATCTTGTCTCTGCTGCCAAGTCAAGATTTGGGGGAGTTGTACCTCGCGAAAGCGTAATGCTGGTTCGTTGGTCATCTCAAGTAATGCTGTGAGTATTGGATGTAAGACGTTGATGTAAATCGTGATGAGAGACTGCCCAAAAGCTGGAGTATGCTCGTCCGTGATCGCCCAGGAGTGGAGAATGGGCTGTAGCTCGGTGAACCATCGCATTGTGTGAACGTGAAAAGGTAAGAGCTCTTGCTCGGTCTGGTATATGGAAGTATTTTGCAGCAAGGAATTAACAAGCTGGAGGAGCGTCGAAGCGAAGGGCACGAAACCGGCCTCATGGAAGTTTCCTGTGATCTGAGAACAAAGGTCCAGTAAAACAGAGACTGCCCCTCCTTGGTCGTGTACGACGAAGGTTCTCGCTGCTTGAGCCAACTTCGTCTGCAATGCCTTCTGTCGGTTATCTGGAAGTTTGCGATAGCCAGTCGGATCGATTTTGAGGAGACCCAATAGCGCTTTCTGGTAGTTGAAGAAGCGCAGATGTTCTGACCGTAGGAAGCTCTTAGCCTTTTGTCCGTCTCCGAGTGAGTCCCTTCTCGCTCTTTCAGCGTCTGCTCGTTCGGCGCCGAGCTTTGTGAAGATGGCTGCGGCTCGCGGGAGAGCTTTGCAAAGATCCTCGGGGAAAGATCCGCTCTGTGCATTCATCATTCTGTTGATGGTGGGGCTGTTCGCCATGACCATGAGCGCTTCGCCAATCGTTGTCCAGAATTCGATGTGGCGATTCACGTTCTCCAATTTGAAGTAGCTTTTGTTACCGTCAGAGTTGAATGTGGGTGTTACCCACTTGGTGAAAGCGATCAGGTCCCTATTATCAAACCCATTTCTACCTTCGTGAAGGGCGTTGACCCACACCGTGGCGGCGATTTCAGGAGTTGGGAAATCCGGCTTGATGAACGGAAAGGTCGCAGGTAAATCGGGACCGTTGTCGTCCATATTGACTGCGGCTGGAGGTTCAGGCGAAGTGTGCCGTGGCGCTATAGCGAAATTGTCGTCTTGAAGGTCGCGAGGAGGTGGCGTGTGAGGGGCACCACTCGTAGCGTCCGCGGAAGCAAAGTATGGTGGAGAAGGATAATCTTTGCTGAGTCGTCTTCTCTTCGGACTATTCCCTGGGGATGAGGGTGTTTCTAGTGGCCGGATCGAAGGTGAATTCGGAGGCTGTGGCGGTCTGTTCGCGTGTGAATCGTCCTCTGGTGTTGCCATGATGTGGCGCCGCAGCGGCTATACTGAGTCGAGCGACATCAGAATGGTCTGCGGGAGCTGCTGCGACCTTGTAGTGATTATCACAGGCGGTTTCCTAGTAATGAAGACGCGTGTATATCTCGCTCGATATTTGGCGATGAAAAGTGGTGTGTAAAAAGGCAGGCGCAAGGATTTTGTGATTGGACGTGGATGAATGGTCGAAGAAGCGTTTGTCGAGCTGAGGCAACAACGGACCTGTTTGTGGAAAAGTCGTCAGTGCGACGGCTGCAGGCAGCTGGTCTGCAGCTGGTGATTAGCTGGGGGCTTTTCACAATGTGAATTGATGTCATTGCGCGACAATTCGGGCGAAGTGCATTTATGGCATGTGAGGATTGTGAGGGTGAGAGCTTCACTTCACATTTCAGCATCTCCCTTGCCTGAAACATGGACAAGCTCCCAGGCTGTTTGCCACCCATTCACAGCACAGCACAGCACTCCAGCTCACAACAATTACTAGCAGATAATTCACGGCTTCAGCTTCCAAGTCCATTGACAGGAACAATGCGTAGCTTATCATTGGATGACCTTTTGCGAGCTGCTAATGGCAGGATGAACATGCCTGTCTGCCGCATCTAGGTCTTCTCGTATAGTTGGCCTTCTCCATTGTTTTGCACCGTCCTTGCCCTTTACGCCATACATGAATCCATCTGGACATTTCGCGTTCGTCATCTCAATGTGAATTCCGACCCAAGGCTAGACAGGACTGGATCCAAAAATACCATGAGTCGACCTGCCCAAGTCTCATTGTTACTCTTCAAGCCTCCACTTAAACACCATAGGATTCGCTTCAAATCCTACGATCATGATTTCTGGGCGTACTAGAAATCGGGGAAGAGTCGTCCATGCCTGATGGTTGTCAATAGCGCTCGATACCAGGTACTGTAGACAACTTACGGATCATCCCCCATCTGACCGTATGCGTCTGTCTCTTCCGGGTACTTGTCGAACAAGCTTGCGTCACCGGCGCCACCTCTGACTGGGGGAACGTAAGGAGCGTCTATGTCCTTCTTCGCCAGTCTCTCCCAAGTAACCTCTGCAAACCAGGGGTGTTGCATGACATCCTTGCTGCCACCGTGCAAATTACCCAATCGCTTTGTCAAATCGTGGGTGATGAGCTTGCCGAGGAGGTCCTGGGCATCTGGATGAACGTATGGTGGGTACTTGACGCGACCTCGCAGAATGTTTTCGTAGATCTTGAGCGGACTCCCTGAGTCCCAGAATGGTGTGAAACCGCAAAGCATTTCAAAGATCAAGATACCGAGTGACCACCTGTATAGTCTGTCAGGGCAAATCGCATCATGCTTCATCATGCAACTCACCAATCCACGGACTTGTTGTAACCTTTGGACGAGACGACTTCCGGGGCGAGGTAATCGGGAGTTCCGCAAAGAGTCCAAGTGATATCTGGCACCTCTTTCGCGAAACCAAAATCAGTGATCTTGAGATGACCATGCCTGTCGAGCAGCAAGTTCTCGGGCTTCAAATCACGGTAGATGATATTATGGGAGTGTAGGTAGTCGAGAGCGAGTGTGACTTCTGCGGCGTAGAATTTGGCAACTGGGTTAGGGAAGCGCTTGATGATTGTTAGTGCTACATCTTGTTCGATGGGCGCATACACGTACCTGACTCTTCCTCAGCAGACTGAAAAGCTCACCGCCCTCAATAAAGTCCATGACCATGTAGAGGTTCTTCGAGTCCTGGAATGTACCCCAAAGCGTGATCAAGAAGGGATGCTTGACCTTTTGCAGCATTCGCCGTTCATCGTTTGTGTGCTCCACCTGCTTCATCTTGACGACCTGTGCCTTCTTGAGCACCTTGACCGCATAGAACCGCTGGTTGTGCTTCGATTGCACTAGATGTACACGACCGAAACTTCCGGTTCCCAGCGTTCTCTGAATGATAAAGTCTTGAAGTGTGTATTTGCCTTTTGTTTCCCTGACCGGATTCGTGACCGTCTGTGTATAGATGGTGCCATTGGGGAAATTGTTCTCGGCTTGCGGAGGGTTCATGATGTTTTGTATGCTTGCGGCATTGTGCTGCTGCTGAGGCGCGTTGTAGCTCGATTGGTAGTTGGCAGTCTGCATCGAGTCGGCTGGCTTGTGTGATGATGGTTGGGAGGTAGCGCTGTCTACTGCAGTCTGAGTCGTTGATGAGGAATTGGGATAGCTTTCGTTTGTCGTGCTCTTGGATACGGCTGGAGATGTAGGGGAATCGCGGGCTGGCGAAGCCGGAGGATCGATTGAACCTTGAGAGTCCTTCGTCCTCTTCTTCTTCAAGAAGCCAAGAGTAGGCATGTGGAAGTCGGGCTGTGATCGCTTGACTGCAGGCAGCTTGTGAAGGCTGACGGCGAAGAGCTCAGCAGCTGTGTCCCTTTCTCAGATCAAGCTTATACGAGCAAAGGGAGATGGTAGATACCTCGGGGAGAGTTGCAGAGCTTCCACCAGTGGGCGAGGGGGAGAGGTGTCGCAGATTATGCTTTGATGACTTGTCGAGCTGTAGCGATATCCGCGGGTCTGCCCCAGCGACAGCGACGTTGTCAATTGATGGATAGAAGGTGGAGAGGAGGTGTTGTGGAGGGAGCTCGGGGCGTCTGGGCTACAGACGATGGTGCTGGGACCGTTGAGAGTAGTCCTTGTCGGGAAGACGGGCGTAATCGGCGCGAGCTCAGTCAATGGCAACGCTTTGAGATTGTTGAAGAGGCAACTAGTATCTCCGCAGACTCAAAGGAAGAGAGGAGCATTAGGTAGGTCGTGAAATGAAGCTCTGGTGTCCTCTCTTCGTGAGGATTGCGGATTGTGAGCGAGGACACCTGAACAAGGGATCGGGCCGGAAGAAGTGCCTGGCCCTGTTGGCCGCCGATCGACGAGCCCGCGGGCGTCTCTCCCTCTCCTCACTGATTGAGAGTCTTCTCAGTCCAAAGCCCCTTGAGCAAGGCTTGAGGGCGGGCCTTCGTCGACGCCTACCCCGCCGCCTTGGTTGGCCCTGAATCCCCATGCTTTTTGTCCGTGCAATAAAGCTGCAGCGGCTTCCCCAAAGCAGAAGTACAGTCGTTTTGAGTTCAACCGAGCCACCCCGGGCTTGGCGGTACTCTTCACCGACTTCTACTTACCAAAATTAGCTGGCTAGAGGTCTAGAGAGAATATAGAGTCGAATAGCTTAATAACGCTATCTATTTAAATAAAATTAAAGCTGAAAAAAGGTATAATAGACTAGTTAGTATACACTAATGTTACTAAATTATAGCTTATAAGTGTCCTTCTTCTATAACTAACTATTACTCTAGCTATATAAAGAAACCTTTAAGGGCAGTATAGAAGGCAATTATAATATTCTCTACTCCTCTATTATTACTACTAGTCTCTTCTTCTTTAAGGCACTTCTTAAGCTTATTAGAGGAGGTACTAAATAACCTTCGTTATAGTCTAACTATCTAGCTAAAGAGCTGTATACTAGCGCTAGCGTAGGTAGCACCTTATCTAGAGGTTGTATCTACTAACCTAGCTCTTTAGAGGCTTATAGAGTAAGCTATAAACTAAGTTATACTACCTTTACAAGCTAGATCTTAGTAGCTGTCTCTTTAATTAAGGTTTCTAACACCTATACTAGACTAGCTAAGGTAGTTAATTAAGTTAGATATAGCACTAGAGAAAGAGCTAGATATATAAGTAATAGAGGTACTATAGTTATTATAAGTGCTAGAGTTACTAGAGACTAATCCTAGTAACTTAGATATGCTCTATCTTAGTTAGATAGTAGAGATAAGGCTAGTAGTAAAGCTCGGAAGTAAGACTCTATACTATAACAAGTATATATTTAGCTAGCTAAGTAATCTATTATAGTTAGTACTAGCTAATTAGGTAGTAGAGAAGAGTAGTCTTATTACTTAAGCTATACTCGAGCTACTTTTACTTAATTACACTACTACCTATAAGCGTTTTAGTATATAGTAGCTATTTAGAGTAGCGATATTAGAGCTAGTTAAGATATAGAGGCTAGTTAATAAGCTTAAAGATTAGCTTACTAAGGATTACTAGTAGCTTAGGCTCGGCCTTACTACTAAGATAAAGAAGGTACTAATAGCTATAAACTCTATAGTAAATTTAAGAGTTATACGACTACCTTTAACTATACTAGTTCTAAGCTCTTTAATAGGTCTACTACTACTGCCTTTATAGTAATTCTCCCTTAGATCGACGCTAGTAAGGACAGTATAGACTCTAGTAGCTAGTATAATACTACTATCTTTGTAGGTAGTATAGCTAGCGCTACTATTATAAGGTTAAGGCTTAGTAACGAGCTAATTATATAGTACACTCGAGGGCGTAAATAGTAATAAGGAGTCTCTATTAGAGTTAGTATAGACTTATACTAATTATAATTACTACAACTATAAGAGGTTATACTAGTATACGTTAACTAGTAAGTACTACTAAATTATAATAGAGAATAAGTATACCTAGGCTACTACTATTCGCAATAGTAAAGCTACTATTAATTGTTCTTCTATAGGCCTTATATTAAGCTTTAATTGCTTAAAGGCCTCGAGGAGTGTTAAAAGCGCTCTACTAACACTACTAATACTAATGCCTTTAGTGTCTTTAGCGCCTTTTATACTCTCTCTAACACCTATTAACTATATTAATATTATAAACTCGATTGCTCCTTACTAGCTATAGTAGCGCTTAGGGCCTATAAACGACTTAAGATCCTTACCTATTACCTCTAAGGCTAACCCTTATAAAGTTTTAACTAAATTCTTTAAGTAGATAAAGAGAAAGAGAAGCTTTAAAAGAGATATTTAGGTACTAGATTAGGTTAAATTTAAGCTAAAGAAGGAGAATTACGACCTTAATAGTATAAGAGGTATACGCTCGAATAGGTAGAGAGATACCTAGGCCTTTAATAAAGGCCTTCTATACTAGATTTAAAGCTAAATTAGCCCTTTTAAGCGCTAGTATTACTCTAAGATAGTTATATAAGCTAGATCGAATTAAGCGAGTTAGATACCTTACTATCTCGGCAGTCGAAATAGGCACTTTTACCTAGTTTATAGTAGCTAATATAGATACTAATTTATATAGCGTAATAGACAATTTAACTAGCTTAGTAGCCGAGATAGATATTAATCTAGTTTAGCTACCGAACTAGACTTAGTTTATCTAACTCGGAGTAGTATATATATAGTATAGAGTAGTTATAGTAGTAGTAAAGAGTTTTTACTAGGTCTTAGTATTAAACTTATTTAATATAAGTAATTTCTTACGTACTAAATAGATTTCCTATAACCTTATACTATATCTATAGCTCTTAAAGTACACCTTAGCGTGTAGTCTACTATATAAGTAGATAGCTAGCTCTAAGAAATTAGTGTATTTCTCGTACCTAGCGACTAGATTATAGTATTGCTTAACCTACGCCTTTAGTACTAAGAAGAATTACTTAATAGAATTAAAATCTAGCAAATAGAGTAGTAGGTATTTAAGGTAACTTCTATACTCTTATACTAGCTCCTTTACCTTATCGCTCTAGTAGATTAAAGTATTATCTATAATAAAGATTATACTAGCTAGAAGCTCTAGTATTATTATATCTATTAGCTAGCTAATAAAGATCTTACTAGTAATTAATCTATAGTAAATTAAGGTACTAGGGAGATAGCTATTAATAGTAATAGCTAGTAACACGCTCTACCTCTTACTACGCTACTTTAGCTAGATATCTATATACTTCTTACTAATAGGTACCTACCTATATCTCCTCTATACTATATGCTTATTATAAGCTAACTTGTTAATATAAATAATTCTATCGACTAGCTAAAGTATATACCTTCGAGTCTAATTCGCCCTAAGTATTATATCTCTTTTAGCTACTATCTTCTTAGCTACCTTTCGAGACTACTACTAGTACTAGATTATATACTAGATTATACTTAAGTATATCTAGCAATTATATACCTCTCTTAAGAAGGCTTAAACTTCGTTAAGATAAGTAGTAGAAATGTTGTTTAGGTAGGCTATTACCTCCTTAGATAGGTTAGTATAGAAAGAGCTTAGCTATAAAGGACTTATATCTTCTAAGAAAGAAGTAAAAGTATAAGAGCGTAGTATATAAGCTTTAATAGAAGGATAAGAAGTACTAAAGAACTCGAGGGATAGTCGAATTTAGTAGATTATAGCTCTAGCTACCTTAGTAGTAGCATAAATAGTACAATTAGTATACTCTTTAGCGAGTAAGAACTATATATCTACTAGTTTTAATTTAGCTATCCGATAATTAACTATGACAGTAACAACCTAATTAGAGTAGTATAGCGACTATTATACCTTTTTTCAGCTTTAATTTATTAGTATTCTCTATGGACTTCTAGCTAGCTAAATTTGATAACGAGAGGTCGACGCGGAGTACAACACGCCAAGCCCGGGGTGGCTCGGTTGAACTCAAAACGACTGTAACACAGAGTCAATGCTGCTTCAATTCATACATTTGTGGTCATCGCGAGTGAAACTTTTGTATTTGATTTCAGAGGAGCTATGTCATGGGATGGCGATGGAATGTTTGGTCCTCATTCTCCAACAGTGTGCTACTGGCAAGGAAGATGCCTGAACTTGTTGTTTGAGGCCCGAAGATCTGTCCTCCCAAAGCTCATCTTTGGTGTCTCAAAGCTGCGCGTGGCATATCGAGTCTTCTCGCTCGCGAATCTTGACTAGCGAAATTGTGGGAGACCGCGAGACCTTGAAGACCTAGTGGTCTTTACCAGCATCTCCTAAGTCGTCATATCGGGACAAGGCAGCTGGCACTTCTGGCGCCCTCCACAGAAGGCAATTTGCCTGAATCGTCGCCCCACCGCTGCTCGCTCCAGCTCGGATGCACACTCTCTGAACACTCAGCTCGCCCTTCACCAATATCGTACCCTCCACGCCTTCGATGCTGCGACTCTCCGTTGCAAAAGTCGACGAAGCTTCGATCATCTTGACCTCATAGCGGAAGGGATAGTCGAGCTCTCTCCCAGGCGATACATGATGCACGAGGTGCAACCTACCAAACATCAAATTACCCAAGTCCTCCGAAAGGGGCTTCCTTCAAGGCGCATCGACGAGATCTATGTCTTTATCGGCCTGTAGCGAGGGCTCAAATGTGCATGACGCCTTGTCAAAATTGAGGTACGTTGACTTCTGGTGTCCAGGTTAGCTTGTTCCTTTACATATGTGACGAGAAATCCTACGGCTGATATCTTGACTGCCAACCACAAGCACCGCTGCGCACGATCAATCTCGCAGCTGGCTGGCTCGTGGAACGGCAGTTCGTCGTTACTGTTCCCTCGGAACCAAGCTTCTGGGAAATAGTCCTTGCACCACACTAAGCCCCTCAATGAGAAGTCCTCCGTCAGTGGTTTTGCTTCCTCCTTCACTTGTGGAATGAATTTCTGATCCGGTCTGGCGTTCTTGACGTGGTCGGCCATGTTGTCTTTGCTTTTGGCCAGATCGTTCAAGTACGCCGAGATGCCGATCCATGGCATTGCGACGAGAAGTGTTGTTGCCTCATGGCAGTTCCTAATGACATTGCATAGGCTGTCCAGCACCACCAGCAGGACATGAAACAGTGGTAACATGTTCTTATGATCTTTCGAGGCCAGCATGATGTCCGTAGTTGTCGAGAGAACCCTGATGGAGAGCTGAATCCAGACGTCCGAAGAAGGAGAAGACTTCGATGATGACTAGGACATGGTCAGCGTGGTAAGGGCGAGAGAAACAGCTCGATAGTCACATACATATGTCTTCTGCTCCATTGAACGGCGGAGCGGATTCTCGAAAGCTCCATAGCTGAAGCATGCGGCCACGTTCGATATCATCAGAAATACTCCATACTGCTTCCACTTCTTGTCCGGACGAGAAAGATTCTCACGCAGCAGGACCTGTACATGCGAAATCGTCACGCTGATCAGGGTGTCGGACTGCTTCTCGTATAGCTGCGCATGCATCTGCACAAATGTGGCGTCAAGTCTCTGAAGAGCGTCGGTCTTTTTCTCGCTCGATGTCGTGGTCAAAACTTGGGAAGCTGACTCAAACACTGCCTTGATTGAGTGCTTTGCATTCGCAAATGGTTGGACGCAACACAGTGACTTTGCATAATAATACAGCTGTTGAGGCAGGTGAGGTCGTGCTAATATACCCAGGTGGTGATATAATCGGCCGACTATCGGCTGGCGATCAGATGCCTTGGTGTACCAGTATCGAGCGACGTCGGTCCATACTTCCCGAACGCTGATGCTATGATTTTCGATTGCCATCCTGTACCGAGCAAGGTCACCGAGACATTCAGTCCAAACATCCTCAAAAAGTGTCACTGTTTCGTAGAGAAGCGCCATCATCTGGTACGAGAGATATATGAAAGCCTCCATGAACTCCAGTGACTCTGGAAGTTTCTGTCGTAAGAGTTCCAGATACGCATGAATGGCATACTTCCACATCCGGAAAGGTATTTGACGCTCAGACGCAAGTGCTCTGAGCTCTGGTGGCGCAGATGGATGTTGAGAAGCAAGCAAAAAGTCATGGTGCTCATACAACAGAGTACGATGCAGGGCAGTTAACGCTTGCCACTCCTCCGGCTGCATCTGCTTCATCTTATCCGCCATATGAGTTTGGTCGAGGCGAATGCATCTCTGCTCGACAATTTCCAAGCTTCGATATAAGCCCTTGACCTCAGCAAATAGTTGATCTTTAGAAATACTGTTCGATGATGCTTCTCGCTTCAGCGACGAGGGTAGCCCATCAGCACTATCAAATTTGACTTCCCGCAAAGGAATCTCAGTGGATCGGAAGGCGACTTGTTGCTGCGAAGATGAACTTTTGGTGACAGAGTCGGCCTTATTGGGGTCAAAGAGGTTCCTACTCCGTGGCTCACCGCGGTGGAACTCATCAGTGGCGATATCCGGTTCTCGAAAAGAAGTGGCTACGGGAGTTCGACGAGGGATCTGTCGATGTATGGATCTTGGCGCACTTGATCGATGACCATAGACCTCTGAGCTCGCAGGCCTCTTCTTGGATGGCGAACTCGTGTTCGTGCGTTTGATATGTGAGGCGAGCTCGCTAGGCTTGCCGGTGAGATTGGCGGGAACTTCTTCCAGTGAGAGCCTCGAGATTTGCATCTGCGCATTTTCCGCGCTCGTCGTCTGTGGTGTTTGAGAGCGAGAGAGCAAACGCGTTGGTGAATTGGAGGCATTATCAGAGACTGCTGGCTTAATCGAAGCATCTCTCAAGGCAGAGCTGATGCCTACGTCAGCCACGCCACGATGGGAAAAATAGGCAGAAGTGGCCTGATGACCATATCAGGGCAAAGACTTACTTCGGAGTTACCGACGGTACTATGCCGCTGACTGCGTTTTGAGAAGTCACGGTGGGTGTCTCTTTTTGGGCAGCTGTCGACGTTCGTGGCGATGGATGTTGACTTGCGCGGTGAGCCTCCACTTGAGCCAAGGTCCCAAAGACTTGCCCACAGCACGTCTTCGCCTGCTCGCGCTGTTTTCTAATGATTTGGTCAGGTAATCGCGAGGGATCTCCCATCCTATCATCAGGTGGGACGATGGAATTGTCTGAGGGGCCTTGGTCTTCGTAAGATGGACATAGATCCGCCGGAAGCCTGGGCACTTTGGTTGGGTAATCAGCCACACTGTGTACGTCTTCGCCGTTGTATCTTCGCAGATGCTGTTCAAGAAAGACAGGATGCCCAACGATGCGTGACGTCTCCTTGGGCAAGCGCACACCGTCGAATGGTCTTCGAATCCGATTGCGGAGTCGACTCGAATTTGCGTTGTGGCAGTTTGGGAGAAAGATCGCTTGCATCGAATCTTGAAGACCTGACACCGCCTGTACTCGTCTGCCAACAACAAAGATGGACTTTGATCAGCAGAGCAACATCAGGTCGTACAAGATACGTGCGCGCAGAACGAAACCTCGTATCAACATGGGCAGCAGGTCTGCAGGACTATCTAGGTATTCGTGCCGCTCGAGGTCATGAAATTCAGGCAAAGCCAACGCTCCCCATTTGTTTTGGGTGATCAAACTCGCATCATCACTTCTCAAGGGGCGCAGGTACCCATGACTTTTGCATGGAACAAGGCAAATGCTTGTACTAACTTATCCACATTCGTAGGATTTGGCTCGATCTACCGCTCAGCTGAGAATCCTAGTGATTTCGCCTAAAACGCCTGATTACCGAGATGCACGAGTGATGGGTGATCACTGCAGCGTGACCTGCGAGAACATTGCTCCATCATACGGCCTGCTACTTTTGGGAGCACCTGATACGATTTGGACAACGCAACGTTGCCTACAAAGACAGCTCAAATGTATGGCCAGCGATGAGTCGCTATGCGCTGGTCCCATAGAACTTATTGTTGAATCTTTTCATCGCAGTAGCACATGCCACTCGCCGGTGTTTGTGCCCGGTGACCATTGCTGTACCACGTCGGAGCTGGGGCTTCTGTTACATGAATCCGTTAGCATCAGCGCGTAGCTGCGATTTTGGAGTGAAACTGAAGGGGACAGTGCATCATTATATAGACACGGCTGTTCGTGGCGCTGATACCTAGCGTACTAGGTACATAGGACATGTATCGATAGCTCTTGCGCGCAGACGAGACGGAAGTCAGTGGTTCGGTATGTGAATGAGGGAACATTGCAAGGACTTTTGCCTTAAAAATCGAAGTCAAATTTACTAGCCAGGAGAAGAAGTGGTTGGTTCCCGCGGAAGAGGACTTGCATATTCCTAATCTGTTCCGATTGGTCAGATTCAAGATGGTGGGTCTTCCGCAACTTGAAACCTTGCTCTTGCGCAAACGTCATGCTTGTCACCACCCGAGAGCTGTTTTCTAGATTGTACCCAAGCTATCCACGCGAATCAATGGTCTGGACAAGATCTTTGGCCACCAGATTTGGACCAAGCGATCCACAGGGCATGCTTACTGATGTCGAGCGGGCAGTTATAGAACGTGGCTGTGATTGATCGAAGATAGTGCCACGATATGGCAGCTGCAGCGACTTCAGAGGCCACTCCCCTCCTTGGGGAGGCCACTGGAGCTGGACGAAAGACTCCTACACCCGGAAAACCTCAAAGGAGCGTCACGTTCAATACTCAGGTCGACTCTTCAAGCCCGCCGCGAAGCAGACCCTCCTTCCCGAACACTCAATCACTCTCGACAGGGTCGATCAGCGGCCTGCAAAGTACAGTAAGAGATGGAGGACAACCGATGCTGTCAGCATTGAACAGCAAATTGCGAAGAAGAAATAGTCAAGGAGCTCCTCTTTCTGTACCCGCCGCGCCATTATCCAAGATTGGACCCCAGAGAACTACGCGGACTGCTCAGAAGCTCAAACTTCTTCCCAACCCAGAACATGGGGAAGATGGCCCGGATGAGGAGAGTGGACGCGAGGTATACTCGCAATTCACAAGGATCAAGGATCCGACAGCAAGGAGGGATGCGGCACGATTGGGAAAAGATGACAGAGACAAGCTGCCGCGTGTCACGGCGTTCTGCACTGCAAATACATACCGGCTGGATGACCTCATGCGCTTTTTGAAAGGAAGAATAAAGACAAAGAGTGCCGCGCCAAAGCTTTTCGACGAATGCATCTACACGCCATATACTTATGCAAAGCCAGAACGACGATCAGATCAGCAAACTCGGGCAGAAGTGCACTCGACCCAACAGAGGAGATTCTCAGATAGTGCCTTGGAGGTTGACGAGCACGCTGAGCGACAACGTGAGGATCTTATTGATCTGCAGCGCGAGAATTCGCGAGATGGTGAAGTTGTCGTGGGCGACTCTTCGACAGCAGAAGAGATTGCGCCATCTGCGTCAACGCCCGACCTTGGCGAGCAACAAAATACACCAGATTTCGACACTTCTGTACACATACCGGAAGTCTTCCTATTCGAGTACGGTGTTGTGGTAATTTGGGGTATGAGTGTCAAGGAAGAGCAAAGATTTCTGAAGGAGATCGCCAAGTTTGAGGTCGAAAAGCTCGCAAAAGACGATGTACAGACCGAAAACTTCAACTTCTACTACACAAAAGAGTATC
This sequence comes from Elsinoe ampelina, assembly GCA_005959805.1. Lineage (NCBI taxonomy): Eukaryota > Fungi > Ascomycota > Dothideomycetes > Myriangiales > Elsinoaceae > Elsinoe > Elsinoe ampelina. Next base: position 892,507 of record SMYM01000010.1, read on the forward strand.
AGGCGCGGATATACAATGACTTCATTAGTTTGAGGGAGAAGCGGAACTACATGACGAAGCTGGCCATTAGCCATGCTCTTGCCCAGAGCACAAAAGTACGTCTGACCCATAAGCATAGACACACTGAACTGACATGCGATAGACCTCGCTATACGAAGACCTAGTTGACAACACGATTGACACGACAAAGGAGATTCCATCGACGATCGCCATGACTGGGCGAGTGAAGCTCACACGCAAGGAGATCAACATGCAGATTGGCGAGCTCTTCATCCTACGAATCAACATCCATCTGCAGGGATCCGTGCTTGATGCACCGGAGCTGATGTGGGCGGAACCTCAACTTGAGCCTGTGTATCAAGCGGTACGCAGCTACTTGGAGATGGATCAGCGGGTTGGACTCTTGACCGAACGACTCGATGTGATTGCCGACTTGCTGCAAGTGCTGAAAGATCAGCTGACGCACAGTCACGGAGAGTATTTGGAATGGATCGTGATCGTACTCATCGCCGCGGAGGTAAGTCGTCTATTACTGGACATCACATTGATTGTACTAACTTCAGGCAGATTGTCGTGGCATGCATCAATATCGTCGTCGACCTTTATGCTGGAGTGGACTAGAGGAGGAAATTCAGGCATCACAGCTGAGTGATGAGTTGCAAAATGGATGCGGAGGTCGCAAGAACGACACGAAGGATGGGCCAAGTCCCGTCACATGTATAGTAGCATACCCAGCATGTTTGATCGGAGCGTGGCGTTTTGTGGTGGAGGGTCAGCTGCTGTCATCATTCGGCTCTTAATCAACCACATGGTTGGTCGCACAAAGCCCGACTTCAGCTTGCCAGCGAAGAGATGGGAAACGTGATTCCAGCTGCAGAAGTGCCTTGCATTCCTGATCTACATCCAGGTTTATTGACATGGGCATTTTGAGCTCTAGCATCCTCGGCTGTGATCAGGTCATCAGCTGAGTGAGCGCTCTCAAGCACAAACAAGCTTTCTTTCCACCCGCCGAACCTGGTGCCGAACCCCTTGCTCTGTTTCCTACACTCGGTCCCTGACATCACACTCTCCCAACAAGCAATTGACTTTTTAATAATCACCGCGTTCGCTCCCCCCGGTCGCAATCGTTCGCAGCGTGTCGATCACTTCGGATGTGTCGTCCGCTCGAAAAGAGCGAGCTACGCGCGAGCCTATCGCCGGAGCTTTGTGGAAACAACGTCATGCAGAGGTAAGAGGTCGATAAAATGGCACAGAGGCCGTAAACCAGGTTTCAAAGTGTTTTGTTATCGTTGTAGCAATTCCTGTCAATCCCCTCTCTATTCTCTCGAAAAACCTCACCAGCGTATCTCCATTGACAAGCTCTAATAAGATAACCTGCATGCGACCAAACTGACAGCCTCGAGCTCTTCAATCACCTCCCAGCTGCTCTATAGCTTCTTTACTCACGACTCTCCCCAATGTCTTCCTCCAAACCCGGCGTCCTCCAACCCAAACGTCAAATCGAGCTCTTCTCAGGCACATACTTTGCTGCATGCACCCTGGGCGGCGTGATAGCCTGCGGTCCCACCCACACAGCCGTCACACCTCTCGACCTCGTAAAATGTCGCCGCCAAGTAGACTCGAAGATATACAAATCCAATCTCCAAGGCTGGTCCAAGATCCTTAAAACCGACGGCTTCCGCGGCATCTGGCTGGGCTGGTCCCCAACATTCGTGGGCTATGCGTTCCAAGGCGCGGGCAAGTACGGCGCCTACGAAGTCTTCAAGTACTACTATGGCGAGAAGCTCTTCCCGAACACGAACAAGACGGTCGTATATCTTGGAGCCAGTGCGACGGCCGAATTCATTGCGGATATCTTCCTCTGCCCATTCGAGTCGGTCAAGGTCAGGATGCAGACTTCGCTTCCGCCATTTGCTACCAATATGCGGGAAGCGCTGAGCAAAGTTATCAAGCAAGAAGGGATTGGAGGACTATACAAGGGACTTCTACCGCTATGGGGACGACAGGTTCCGTACACGATGTGCAAGTTTAGTTCGTTCGAAGCCGCGGTTAGCCAAATATACAAGTCTTTGGGCAAACCGAAGGAGGATTATGGTGCTCTGGCTCAGACGTGTGTGAGTTTCTTGGGAGGATACATTGCAGGCATTGCTTGTGCCGCAATCAGTCATCCAGCAGATGTCATGGTCAGCAAGCTGAACAACGATCGAAAGCCTGGGGAGAGCGCCGGTAAGGCTATGGGGAGAATTTATGGCAATATCGGGTTCAGAGGGCTGTGGAACGGGTTGCCAGTCAGGATGGTCATGATTGGCACGCTCACGGCATTCCAGTGGTTGATCTATGATTCATTCAAGGTCGCGCTGGGATTGCCGACCACTGGTGGACACTGAGCAGCAGGAGGCGAGCTTGATTGCAGTGGGGAAGGCATCGATGGCGAATAGGGACCAGGCTCCGGAGCGTATCTCAATATAGGGATGATCATTTGGATTAGAATCATAAATACGACACTATTCAAACCATCGACGAGCTTGAGTCCAGTTGTGCCTGCTCCTCAGCCCACAGCCATGGTGATCAGAAGTGTAGACAGTATCTATCTAACGGTACGCCGGAAAAGTTTTGAGGGTACAGCTAGCGAAAAGACTGCCTTGTCGTTCTGGGCACCTTTAAATGGTCAAATTGCTATTAGTTTAAGCAGTTGAAGATAAGGAATAGTGCCATGAAGGAGAAAGACTTTCCACACTGCGCAGAAAATTGCCATATCATGTACGGTGAGCTAGATCGCAATGTGCGAAGCGTACCTCGAGCCAAAATTTCTGGATAGCTTCACGTTCAGTGACACAACAACTCTCCATCGCCTTCTACACTTAGCGACTGTACATATCGAGCATCACATCCCCACACCTTGATGTGATGACCATAACCACGCGCACAGCCCGCCGGGCTCTCCTCACAGGTACACCCACCCCTCCCAGCACTCCAACCTCCCACTCTAACCCTGCCAGAACCCTCCACCATCTGCCTCTCCTGCCGCATCTCTCTCCGCCTCGCCTCCACCGCCGCCGCCCCTTCGCCCACTCCCCAACCCACCACCCCACAACCCACCTCATCCTCCCCGCCTCAGCCCCAACAATCCTACCGCGTCCTCACCTCCGTCATCCTCTCCCGACCCCCCTTCCTCACCCGACCCCTCCACCCCTTCGAAAAATCCTACCACCTCTACAACCGCCGCCTCAACGAACGCCTCGCCCTCCCCTTCACCCGCTACTTCTACTACAAAAAAGGCACGCCCTCGGACGGGGAATGGAAGCGGAAAATCCGCGCCCGGCTGACGCCCTCGCGCGACGTGGGGGTGTACTCTGCCTACGGATCCGAGGGGTGGAACGACGAGGTGCTCATCGGTGACCGCACGGGGGAGGAGGAGGAGATTATTGAGGAGGTCATCAGGGATGCGGAGGGGGCGTTTGAGACGCCGGCCGTGAGGGCTAGGGAGGGGCAGGAGAAGCCGAAGGGGGAGGAGGGGGAGGGGGGTCAGCAGGGTCAGGAGGAGTATAGTGTTAGGCAGGCGAAGAAGGAGCCGGTTGTGCGGCCGGTGGGGAGGGTGAGTGCGGCGGATAGGGAGGGGGATCGGAGGAGTTTGGATCGGAGGGGGGAGAGGACGTTGTATTTGCTTGTGAGGAATGGGGAGGGGAGGTGGGTGTTTCCTGGGGATGTGGTGAGGGGGAGGGAGGGGTTGCATCAGGTTTGTTCTGCCCTTTGACGGCTGGAGATGGGCGAGAAGGTGCTGACAATGATAGGCTGCGGAGAGAGTGCTGGTGCAGGCAGGCGGCATTAACATGAATACGTGGGTGGTGGGCAATGCGCCGATCGGGTGGTATCAGTACGACTTCCCCAAGACGATCACGCACAAGGAGAGGAACGTGGAAGAGCTTGGGGAGAAGGTATTCTTCATGAAGGCAAGGATCATGGCTGGGCAAGCAGATCTGACGAAGAACGTGTTGGGCGATACGGATTTCTTGTGGTTGACCAAGGAGGAAGTGCAAGAGACGGTGACGAATCATTATTTCTCGCAAGTGAGGAATATGCTGGCAGAGCGGTAAGGATGAGATGGATGAGGTCGACCAAGACCAAGGTGAGCAGGTCAGGTGCCTGCTGAATATATCTGTACAATAAATGCATGAGCCAGGGCTTGTAAGAACCTCAAGGCAGGTGTCAGGTTCGAAAAATTGTTGCATTGTCTATAGCAGCCATAGCATGCTTGGTATTGTTACACGTCCTCAAACTCCAATTCATCATCGTCATCGTCGGCGTCTGAAACTTTGTTTTCATCCTTTGGTTCATCCTTGACTTTTGCTGCTCCGTCGGTCTTCTCATCCTCCTCCTTCTTGACACTGTTACTCGCCTCCTCGACCTTGACGCGCTTGGAGTCTCCCATCTCCACGTCCTCAAAGTCATCCTCGCCGCCCGATTCGTCGTCGTCTTCCTCGAGTGCTCTGAGTCGCTCGAGTTCCAATTCCTTCCTGTACTGAACGTAATAATCGTCCAGGGCAACATTGTCGACAGCTTTCTTGTCCTCTTCGGTCTCCTCGGTCACGAGTTCTAGACCATCCTCGCCTCGGAGCTTTTTATCGTTGAGCTCCTTTTGGCCTGCTCGCGTAATTTCTCCGCTGACAGTACTGTTGGTGATCCACGTCGGCAGGGCGTTCTGCGTAGCCTGCTTGGCTTTCGCTGCAGCCTTTGCTCGCTCTCTTGCCTCTTCTTCTGGATCCGTCTTGCCGTCCATCAAGTTGACGGACACCTTCTCCTGTACCATAGCAAGACCCTTGCTGCTAGCGATGAGAGGCTTGGCTTCGTGAACGACCGTCGCTTGTGAGCCAGGATTCGTGTCTGGTCGCTCCACGGGGACGCGATTAGCGTAGGCGGTCTCTGCATCGTTCTCGGGCACATTGGCACTATCAATCTTGCGCATCAAATCCACAATCTTGGAGAGCTGGTTGTTCATGCGCTTCATGCTCTCGTTCTCTGCAGGACCGTCGTTATCTTCTTCTTCCTGAAGGACATGGTGGCATCGGTGGCACAAGAACTCGCCCATTGCCGTTTGAGTATCCATGACCTCCAGGGTGGTGTAAGTTGACTTGCATCGAGGGCAGCCGAGTTCTTTGCGAACTTGTGTCGATGCGCCTTGCTGCTCAATGTGCTTGCTCAACTTGTGCAGACGGTATTTTATACTGTCGATCGCCCGATGGAAATTAATGTAGTACCAGTCACGGAAGAAGAGTCGCTCTTTGGGTTGTGACGAGCCGTTGCTGTGAGACCATGCTGGAGGAGCACCTTCTTTCTTTTCGCCTCGTGGTTGCACGGATATCAGCCCATCTTCTTTGAGTTTACCACAGAATTTGCGCAGCGCCTTGGTTTGCATGCCAAAGAGATGAGCGAGGTCCGAATCAGTGAGAGTGCCATGAATCGAGAGCGCTTCCACGATGAGAATGTGCTCGGTAGAGTAGAAGGCGCGCACTACTGTGCGTACCAAGGTCTGAGCGAGCTCCATGCTACCGACCGGTGTGGGGAGGAAAGAAGATTGCTATTAGAGGTTGAGCGGTCAAGCTTGAAGACTCGAGGAGAACAAAGACTCGGCAGTGTCACGTCGCAAGTGATGGAATGTAACTGGATATCAGGCCAAAGGCGTCCCCAGCCCTGGCGAAAGGACCACGACGGTCCCAGCGAGCCCAGATCAGTGATGATGCATACCAGATGAGTAGATTACCTTGACCCTCCTCTTACTGCGGCTGCGATCTTATGCAGAAAATTTCCGGTAAAGAGAGAAAAGAGGAGTCAGATGCACTTTACTCGTTTCACGTGAACTTGAACCCGTAGGGCTGAGCCTCGGGGCCGCGCTAGGTGCTCGGACCGCACCTTATTTCTGCTTGCCCGCAGCTTGATTTTGCGGAGCTCTAAATTTCACCTCTCCAATCAAGAACTCAACATTCGAATGTTCTCACTTGCAACATGGCGGTCGACAATGATTCGGCAGTCGCCGTGGAGGCAAATAACCAGAGGTCTCCCAACACAAAGAGAGATCGGTCACCTGACTCTGAGGGAGGTGCTGGATCACATGCAGACAGGAAGCGGAGACGGTTCGAAGATGACCGCGGAAGACATGGTAGCCGTGGTAAGAAACGAGATTTGGGACGGAAGGATTATCAGTATGTACGTTGTGGTGCATGCGATCCTTCATGGCTCTGACTCTTGGAACAGGCGTGAGAAAATGGACAAGCGATCAAGGAACGAGCACGAGAAGCAAAAGCGCGAGAAGGACGGCGACAAGCCATCGGTCCTCCCGTCCGCATACGCCCAGGAAGAGATCGCTGCTGAGGACAGAAGGCCCAAGAAGAAGGTTGCGGTTCTGATTGGCTACAGTGGGACAGGATACCGGGGCATGCAAATGTGAGCAAGGTCATTTCTACCAGTCCAATCCAAAGCTGACATGCTCAGATCACCTACAGAACGGACCATCGAAGGCGATCTCTTCACGGCCTTTGTCAAAGCAGGTGCCATTTCAAAGGCCAATGCCGACGATCCCAAGAAGTCTAGTCTTGTTAGATGCGCCCGAACAGACAAAGGCGTTCATGCTGCGGGCAACATGATCTCACTGAAGCTCATCGTTGAAGACGAAGACATAGTGGACAAGATCAACGAACACTTGTCTCCTCAGATAAGGGTCTGGGGCATCGAGCGTACGATCAACAGCTTTTCATGCTATCAAGCTGTGGACAGTCGGTGGTATGAGTACTTGATTCCGTCAAACTCTTTCATTTCTCCACATCCCAGCAGCTTTCTCGCCCAGGTTTGTACAAGGTATGCAGAGGAGACTGGAGACTCGGAGGCCATGGCTCAAAGACAGGAGGACATCAAGGACTTTTGGCCTGACGTAGAAGAAAAACACATCAAGCCCATCCTGGACGAATTGGACGACGAGATCCGCGAGCTTGTCGTCAGGGCCCTCTTCCCTCGCTGGGACGGCATCACTCTTGGTGGCGACGACAGCTACATTCGCGGCATCGCCGATATCGACTCTTCCAACACCAAACGACCACAGGACAAAGGCAGACGCAACCCAGATGAAGATCCTGAAGAGGAACCCCAAGAAGACGAGGCACCGCCCCCGACCGAAGACGCTCCGTCCCAGCAAAGCATCCTCGGCCCTGTCAAGCGCGAAGCCCTCTTTCAAGCCACCAAACGTCTCAAAGCCGCATACGACTCCGCCCGTCGCAGCTACCGCATCTCCCCAGCTCGCATCGCCCTCATCCAATCCGCCCTCTCCGCCTATGTCGGCACGAAGAACTTCCACAACTACACCATCCAAAAAGCCCCGACCGATCCGTCAGCGAAACGCAATATCAAATCCTTTGTCGTCAACCCCGAGCCCATCATCATCGAAGGTACAGAGTGGCTTTCCCTAAAAGTCCACGGGCAATCCTTCATGATGCACCAAATCCGCAAACTCGTCGGAATGGTCACCCTGCTAGTGCGATGCGGCGCCGATGCCCCCAAACGCATCAACGAATCCTATGGCAAGGAGAAATGGAGCATCCCCAAGGTACCCGGCCTGGGGCTGCTGCTCGAGCGACCCGTATTCGACACGTACAACAAGAACCAAGCGCAGAAGTTCGGCAGAGAGCAATTGGACTTTGGCAAACATGATGAGAAGATTGAAAAGTTCAAGCGCGAGCAGATCTATGGGCGGATATGGGACGAGGAGAGGGGGGCGAATACGTGAGTACCATGCTTGCAAGCTCAAGCAGATGAAAGGGAATGTTTTGCTGACTGGTGTACAGGTTCCATCAGTTCTTCAACCACATCGACAACTACAACCAGCCTCATTTTCTGTATCTCACGAGCAAAGGGTATGAGGCGACGAAGATCCCAATCGGCAGACGGGAGACGGAGGCCAAGTCGGAGGTAAAGGCAAAGTCGGAGGTGAAGGCAGAGAACGAAGATGTCGCGATCAAGCAGGAGAGTGGGGATGTGAAGACGGAAGACGTGAAGATGGAGGACGTCAAGGCCGAAGATCTAAAGTCAGAAGAGGTCAGGGTCGAGGGGGTGAAGACGGAGGATTCATGATGGAGAAGCATGCCAGAAGAATCCCGTGAACATGAAAGCTAAGACCACAGTCCAAAGCAGACTCATCTTCCAAGATTCATGAACGTTAACAAATGACAATATCCAATCCGCTAAATGCAAGTCTATCATGCCATCATTCTGTCCCTTCCCCAAATGCCAGCGATGCAATGCAGCCCGCCCAATGCCACCCACACTCATCCTGTGCAATATACACACACACGACTCCTACACCATGCCCCGCACTTCCATGACCCTACCGTTCTTCCTTCCCCTCCCCCTCCCCATCCTCCATAACCACATCCTTCATCCCGTCCACCAACCCCTCCTCCCCTTCGCCCTCCCCGTCCGCCTCCCTCCCTTTCCCCTTCCCCTTCGCCCCACCCCTATCCTGCTCCCCCTCCCACTCCCTCCTCGCCATCCCCTCCCTCCCCAACCCCCTCCCGAACCCCTCATCCATCGCATCCCCCAGACTCGCGCTCCGCGCCGGCCCGTCCTCCTCCACTTCCGCCGCCATGCGTTCCGGCAAACTCGCCGGACTCCCCACCCTCCTCCCCGCAATCTCCTCCGCGGGCGGACTGAAATTCCACACCTCCATGACCGTCTTGCCCTGTCTGCTCGCCAGCACGACGGCTTTTTCCTCCTCGAAGACGACGCGCCAGACGGCTTCGGCTGGAGCCCCGAGTTCGCGCACCAGAGTCCCGTGGTGCAGGTCCCAGACTTTGACGCGGCCGTCGGAGCCGCCGGATACGATGCGTGAGTCGTCGAATTGGAGGGACGTGACGCTGTTGTCGTGCGCGGCGAGGCGGTGGACCGCGGTGTAGGTTTGCATGGACCAGACGCGGACGGAGCCGTCGGAGCCGCCGGTCACGAGGGTGTCGCCGCGGAGTTGGAGTTGGCCGACGAGGGACGTGTGGCCTTGGAGGATGCCGAGGCAGCGGCTGGGAGGAGTTAGCTGGGAGGATGCGAAGGGGGGAAGAAGGAGAAGACGTACCCATCGTTGGGATCCCAGACGCGGACGCTGGTGTCGAGACTGCCGGTTGCGACGCGCTTGCCGTCAAAGGCTACGGCGTAGATTTGGCTGAAGTGGCCTTGCAGGGTGCGGAGGCAGCGGCCTTGGGAAATGCTCCAGATGCGAGCGGTGGTGTCGTAGCTGCCGCTTACAACGAGGTCGCCGTGGATTTCGAGACAGCGGACGCTGGACTGGTGGCCAACGAGGATGTGTTTGCAGTGGCCGGTTTCGATATCCCAGATGCGGAGTGTGGTGTCGCGGGAGCCGGAGATGGCGGTCGTTGCGTCAGCCATCTTCAGGCAGCGGACGGTGGAGGTGTGGCCTCGGAGCATATGTACGGCTCGGCTGAAGAATGTTAGTATCGCAGATTTTGATTTTTGATGACCACTTACCCTGTGTTCATGTCCCAAACTCGAACGTCGCGGTCACAGCCACCAGACACCAGAATATCGCCCCATGGTACCATTGCCCAGACGCCCATGACATGACCTTGGAGACACTTGAGATGCTTTCCTTCCGTGTCAAAGACGTGGATCTTGGCATTGTCGAGCGCTACGATGATGTATCGATCTGTCAGATGGAGACTCGTCACGACGCCTTGGTCAGGTGTTATCTGCCGTTGATCGACCTTGCCTCCCGCTCTCCATGCCGTCTCCACTTGATACTTTTGCTTGAAGTGACTCCTGTAAGTCATGGCTTTCGGCCGCCGTCTCGTTCTCGAGCTTGATGAGCCAGAGGCACGATCGAGACTCTTGGACCGGATATCTGTCAAGGAAGGCGTTCGGAAGGGTTCTGATGGTGTAGGATACCGCAGCGTTGTGGAAGATGTCTGCGCTATCGAAGGACTTTGAGGGATGATAGAAGATGTGCGCGGAGTCGGTGGAGGATCGTCGGACATTCGGCGGTAAGCGTGCTTTTCGCATAACGATTTCCAGGCCATGTCATCGCTAACCAATTCATGCCACCTCTTCGAGACCTGTGAGGATCGAGCTAGCGTCTTGGCATCGTCGATGAAGGTAAGTATCTGTCCATGTCAACACAATCTCAAGCACACATGTAGGTAGACTCGTAACTTACCCGGAGACACAACTCGTTAGGCAAAACGCCAAAAGGATCCCGCTTTAATCGAGGACCGACAAAGCCAGCAACGAACCCCAGTGTCTTGCCATCACACATGTTCAGCATTTCCGCCAACAGTCGTTTCCGCTCCTCATTGCCCATCTCTGCAAACATGGATCGGATGTGCCTGTATCCAAGTCCCTGAGCAAACTTGCTCCTCCCTCGACTTAGAAAGGCACTGCTACTCTCAGCTACGTCCGACTCGTCGTCTGAGAAACCCATATCTTCATGTGCACCAGCAGTCCTCCAATCAGGACCCCTCCGCTTTGGTGACGGCGAAGGCGCAGGTGTGGGAGGCGAGGCGGGAGCGGAAGGAAGGGTATTACCAGGGATGACATTTGGGTTCGAGGGAATTGGTATGGGTATGGCTTGTGTAGGGGAAGGTATAGGTCGCGTGTGCCGTGGAGCAAATATGTGCGAGGTGTTGGGTTTGCCATGTTGTAGTGGCATCTGATCGTCGGTCTCGTAAGGCATGGGTAGGGAAATGGGTCGTGACGGTTGTCGTTGAAAGGATGGCATCCACTCGTTCTCCTCCTCCATGTCAGCGGTATTGTGTGAGGATCACCTGACAGCCGATGTATGAAGGTGATCGGTCCAGGTGCAGGAGTTGTTGTTTGAGGTCTGTGGTTTCCAGTACCAAAGATGGGCCCTGTCTCAGTGTAGAGGCTGGTTGCGGGACGGGCTCGCTGACTTCGTAAATTTGAATGTCGAATGTCCAAGAATCCTTCTCTTTTGATTGACGCGAAGCGAAATATCAGACGTCGAAATGGGGCCTGTCTCAGCAACGAGCGTTGGCGTGTAACGAAAGGGGAGCGTTGCGGGCGGTCTGGTAGCGCCGGGCGGCAATGACGGTGGGGGCGGCGGTGGATGAAAGACAGGCGCTTCTCATTCAGGTGGGAAAGAATAGAAAGCGTAGCGTCACGTCGTCAGGTGTACATGTCCAGGTACAAGCGGGCGGGCAAAGCGGTCACGCAGCAGAGACAGAAGCAGAGTCCAGAAGTGATGAAAGCGTCCAGGCCCAAGGTTCAAGGCCAATGTCTGCAGGCCAATGTCTGCAAAAGGGTTGGACATGTGATGAACGTCAATGCACCCGGACGGCTGCTGCGCCAAGGCTGAACCCATCAACTTTTTTTTGCCTCGAGCCCACCGCATCCCACGCTCCAGATCTTCTCATTAATTACTCCGTACTGTAACCGTGAAAAGCTCGTCGATTGTCTGTCTATTCAATGAGCATGCCCGAATTGGGTCAGCAAAGGTAATAGCATGCCTCCGACTGTGGCAAGGGTATCTATGAATGTCGGTCCCTCCACTTGTTTTGCAACTTGCTGCTGATAAATATCTGCATATCCATTTTCTGTTCCTCCATTCTCCGAGCTGTGATCATGACCGCTGTCCTGCATGGTATGCATCGCCACATATCTGTGATCATCAGCGCAGAACTTCACGACTGTCAAATATACCTACAAGAATGTGCCTCCAGAGAACAACAGCAGCAGACCGGTCACAAAGGTCGTCTTCGAATCGTGACCCAAGGATCCCCCACTAAAGATGTGCGCAGCAAACCATGTTACCAACGCTCCCACCGGTGCTGCCAACGAGAAGACGACCAGATGAGCCTTTGCTCTCCGCTTGGAAAGACCTTGCTTGAGTAGAACGGCTGTCAATCCGAACGCGGCAGGGGCTTTATGAATCATCAAAGCGAAGAAGATAATCATGCTTAGCTTCTTCGTCGATGATGTTGAAGAAGCTCCAAGGGCAATGCCATCCGCGGCAGCATGAATCACCAGGCCTGTCGTCGTAGAAGACGGCTTGAAGCTGCCAGACTCCGCTGGCGGCCCGAGGTCGTCGCCGTCATCATCCGCAGACTGCCCACCGCGAATACCCATCCGCTCCAAAGATATGTATGCTGGGCGAAGATGCGACTGCGTCGAGGCAATCTTTGGAACTTTGTCGATGAGATACATCAAGACGAAGCCAGTGATGATTGATATGCCGACCCAGGCGTGCGGCTCAAAGTCGTGCTCATCATCATCGTGGTCGTCGTGGTGCTCTTGCGGCGCTCTCCCTGGATCTACACTATGGTCTTTACCAGGCTCTTTACTTGCCTCCTCTTGCTCTGCTCTGAGCGCCCCTGAAGCCGGCGTCAAGTCGTCTGGGTCGCTCAGTGCCGTGTCTCCATCTGTGGTCCGCTTGACGAGGACTACCTCATTGCCACCTTCATTCAAACCTCGCTCGTTGCGTGCAACCAGATGTATTGAAGGCGTTCCAGATATCACAATCGATCGATCTCGCATGCTGTGCGAATGCGGCGTATTGACCGACTTGGCACTGTATAATGTCTCGACTCCTTCCGGGATGATCACGATCAATGCTGTTCCAACCAAGATTCCGGTACCGCAAGCAGTCAACAGGCGCATGTGCTTGCGACTTAGGGCGAAAGATAATGGAAGTATGCCGGCAAGATAGGAGCTATGTACACAGTAAGCACTAATAGCAGATGTTGTGTATGATACACTCACGACACGGCGAGGGATGCGCTGAGGAATAGCAGCACCACCAGTCCGTCCCACATGTTGGCCGGCTTGTCTTGCTTGCTAGACTCTTTTTACGGAGCCATGGGAATGTCGTTGTAAGTGATTGCAGAGGATACGCTCAATCGTTGGTAGGAAAGACAATGGGTTGAATGAAGCGAAGGGATGCAGCGACTGTAGTTTCTCGACAAATTCCAGCTACTCGAGTTGTTGAACCCTGATGAGCGAGCTGCAGGGCGGAGCTCGTGGGAAAGCCGCCGACGAACCATTGCTCCCGGCTAAAGCTGCCATGTTGGAAGAGCATGTTGATGACAAAGATAATGGAAGAGATCAGAGAACTTTACAGCGGCATGAATCAGAGCTGTGCAAGGATCTGAAGACTCACAGCAGTAAATCTAGCTTATCTGTGAGCAGAATGTCATCAAATAAGAGCATGTGCCTCTTGAGAAGCCCATTGACTCAAGTGCAGCAAACAAGATGCGGCTCTACATAAACCGAGCTCAAGCTTTCAATCAAAACGCGTCGCGAAGTCCACAAGCGTGTCTCAATTTAGCTTCACTTGTTCAAGCCTTCACCAGAACCTTACATTCTCTGCGGAGCATCCAGCGAGCATCATTGGCGACACACACACCCCCCCTTCACCATGGCGTCCGACAGCGAGGATGATTCGGGGCTAGTCAAGCAAATTCAAGATCAAGTCGGCGAATGTAAGTGAGCTCCGGGAACTGCGAATGATCGGCAGCAAGTGCTGATCAGGTACAGGGTCAACAAACAGTAATGAAGCATTCACGATCAACATATACCAAGGCGACCGGAAAGTCGAATCATTCAACCCAGAGTTTACATACCCCATCTACGGCGAGGAAGAAGCAATCTTTGGATACCAAGGATTAAATATATCCCTGAGCTACGCAGCGCATAACCTCAAACCACATCTCGAGATCAAATGGGACAGAGAGTTCGAACCACAAGGCGAGATAAGAGCTACCGATGTGCGCGAGCCACTCGAAGACTTTCTGCCGCCGACAGCTTTCCAAAAGATCGACCGCAAGACCGCGCTAGCAGATGCAGATGCGCCAAACTTTGTACCACCTGGGAAGAGACTGGAGACGTTTGAGGCAAGAGATGGCACATACGAGGTGTGGGTGGCACCCTTCTCTGATACACGGACGAAAGAGTTGATCACCAATATGCAAATACTGGTGCCATTATTCATCGAAGGAGGAACGATCATGGAGCTGGAGTACCCCTGGATAGTCGATAGGTGGAAGCTCTTCATACTGTACCAAGTTGATCCTTCACCGCCGCCCTCGACCTCCAAGTACATCATAGCCGGCTATGTCACATCCTTTCAGGCATTCACTCTACCTGCGAGGGGCGATGAGCTCGAGTCTACACTTCAACCACATCCCGAAGCAGAGTTTGACAAGATTGTCTCCTCTTGGTCAGATCCAAGCTCATCAAAGCCATCACCACTTTCCTTGTCATCACGGGAACGCATTTCACAAGTCATCCTTCTACCTTCACGGCAAAGGTCCGGTCTAGGGTCACGGCTGTACTCGATCATTTACCAGCATCTCACAGCTCCCGATCACATCACAGAACTCACAGTCGAGGACCCAAATGCTGCTTTTGACGACATGCGGGACATTGCAGACATGGTTTACCTGCGATCTACCAACTCAACCTTCAAATCTCTTCGGCTCCCGACCTCGATACCTTCTTCCGCTCTCGCACCAGGGGAAGAGATACCGCTCGATCTGCTTCTTCCCAAAGAAACACGCACAAAGCTGGCCAAAGAGACAAAGATTCAGTCACGTCAGCTCAGCCGATTGATCGAGATGCAACTCCTCAGCACGATTCCGCGACCAAACAGATCTACCTCACGCATCACCAGAAAGGAGAAGAGTAGCAGTGAGGCAGATCGACAGTATTACTTCTGGCGCTTGCTGGCCAAGGAGAGGCTTTACCAGTTCAACAGAGACTCGCTAGCACAGCTGGATCTGGAGGAGAGGGTTGAAAAGGTTGATGCAGCTGTGGACGGTCTGAAGGAAGACTACGAGAGGCTCCTCGAGAGTGTCGAGAAGCGTGAGAAGGTTGCTGGAGCTTCGAACGGGACAAATGGCACCCCGAGCACGAAAAAGAGGCGCAAGAGGGTTGAGATTCAGGAAGACGAAGGGGAGGATGGAGAGGCTATTGAGGAGAAGGAGAGCGGAGGGAGGAAGAAGAAGAGGAGGGCGATTGTGGAGGATGATGACGAGGATAGCTAAGGGATGACCTTGGCTTCGTCTGGCCTGGTAGTAGCTGGAGCGGAAGTGAGAAAGTGCATGATACCAATTAGCTTACAGCGATGTGCAGCATCTACCAGAACTTAATTACGAATAACGCATTGCGCAGACTCTGAGACGTCGTGGAAAACTTTGCTGGATGATGCTCGATGGTGTTTTTATTGTCAAGCAAGTCACGTTTCCTCGGTCCAAAATCACGTGAGCCCATCCCGTCTGTACGTAAGCACGACACACCACACCCCATACCAGCTCCAGACCTCATTGACCATAATTGCAATACAATGTCGACATTGAATGTAAGTAATCTCTGTGTAAGTTTTCATTGTCTTTTACCATTCTTGATTTACCTTGCTTCTTGTCGTCGAGCACATGTCACTGGGCACATGCCACTATCAGGCGGTGAGGAGAACACCTCATCATGCATGCATACTTCCACATCTAAGAACAACATGGACTTGACGCCAGCATATATCTGATATTGGACGAAGTCATTGTCGCGGGAATCTCGGAAAGCTCTCGGCGATAAGTTGAGCGGAACTTTGATAGTCGCCTCCCACCACAGAATGATTCTGTCAGCCATCAACTCACGACGATGCATTGTAGCTGCCTCAGGCACATGTGCAGGATCAACAAAGCACGGGACACATGATGCCTGTGATCTTCCCTTTCCAGTTTGGCGCGCATGTGGATCACAGAGGTGGCTGGTGATCCCGTGATCTTCTGCAGAGCCGCCTCAGCATCCAGGTATATAAGCACTTCTTCTATCATTTCCATTTCTCTTTTTCTTTTTTTTTTCTCCTCAGCTCTCTTTGCCTGTATGTCAAAATCCCTCCCCTTTCTCACCATGGATAGTCACTAATGTCTTCACAGTTTGGCTTAGATCAAGTGTAGTATCTGTTCTTTTCAGTTTAATCTCTGAAACGGGGTTACGACCCCTTCTAAGATTATCCTTATTTTTCTATCTCGTCGACTGACCGCTGAGCTTGCTCATGTCAGTTGGCACTGTGTCGCCAGTATTGCACTGCCTCTGGCTGACGCGAACATTGCATTTTCATCAGTTTTTATCTGGCTTCTTGCTGGGTACTGGAGAGGATTCTTCATTTCGATCATTGTGCGCTTGTTGGTGGGTCATGGTATGCAGAATTTTCATGTCATAGTGGGGAGTCTTTGCGCCCGGCGGATTGAACTGCGAAGCGAAGGGCAGGCTATCGGAAAGCGAGAGGGATAGTCCATGGATTCATTACTTGTCTGCTGATGTGTGTGAGTGCTATAGACGTTGCTGCTGCTGCTGGTGAGTGATGATCTCCTCGAGGGGTCTTCGTCTCGGTGAGACGGCTGCAGGGGTGTCGCACGACTGGGGCTTACTCCGTCGCCAGATCGCAATACTGTAGCCTCTTTGGATATCTTCGCATATATCCACAAGCCTCGGCCTGACAGGTCTAATATTATACAAAAGCTTATCATTGCTGTCTCATCGGTCGAGTGACTCTGCCCTCACCCCTCCTACCCAGACTTGGAGCGTAGCTCAGCGTACCCGCCGAACATGGACAAGTAAACCCGTACAGAAACAGTAGGTGGTCACTCTTTACAGCCATGCACAGCGCACTAACGAAGCAAGCCTGGTATCTCATTCTACTGAGCGAAACCCGTTCAACTCTGACTAGTGCACCTCGGCTTCAGCATGAGGTAGAAATACGAACCGAACGTCCCCATCCACCGAGATTGGTGCGACTGAGACAGACTTGTGCCTCCGGCCGTTCCCTGCAACGGCGAAAATAGAAGTCGTCGGTCGAACACTCCTTTCTCGTCTACTTCGACTCAAACTTCGACTGCAGACCGTTGTGCAATCGTCATTATTTTAGCAATCAACGTGGCAGCAACTCCGCAGTCATGGCTAAGCCTTTGCAAAGCCTTTCGACCTCATGACAACAACTCAACATGAGCTCTACGGTCTAGCTCACCACCTGGCACTCACACTCGCATGGCCATACTGATGGTACCACTGACATCTAATTTAGCTCGTCGCAGATCCTCCTCCTATTCTCCGGTCCTGCCACCGGTACCACTCGCCTTGCCCTCAGACCCACAAGTCAACGATCATATCTGAACTCAAGAAACTGCCAATACACGATGCACCCGTTCTCAACCCTACCTCAAACGAACTCGGTCCAACACTACATGATCCAATCTCGCAAAGGACCAGTCCTACTTCGTAAAGAGTCAAGGTACGATATAAGATCACAAGGTAAGCCCCGAGGTAGGCACTCACTCTTACCCTTACCCTCACCGACTGCTTCTCCACCTCTCGACATGGCACCAGTCTCCAACATAGTGGCCTCGGTCGCACTTCTCGCCACTGCTGCTAAAGATGCTGTCGGTGGCCTTGGACTCACTAACCGCCAGTCTCAATCAGACTATGCTCCAATTTCGGTCTCTTGCCCTGTCTCTGGCCTGAACAGGGCCGCCAAGGGTCTGTCTACAGCCGAAAGTACCTACGTCGCAGGACGCACGCTCAGAGCCAACGCTGCCCTCGCTGCATGGCTCAAGAAGGTCGACCCCGCTTTCGACACCACGAACCTACCTGTCGTCGGCCTTACTTCCTCTGGCGGTGGATATCGTGCATTGCTTGCTGGAGCCGGTGTCGTCCAAGGTCTTGACGGACGTGACAGCAACCTTGCCACCTCAGGTCTCTTCCAGGGTCTCACCTACTATGCCGGTCTCTCTGGTGGCGCATGGCTCCTCTCGTCTTTGTCTGGCAACAACTGGCCGACCATTTCTAAGCTTCGAGACACCCTTTGGCTTGATGCATTCCAAGACGATGCACTTGTGGCAAATATCATGCTGGCTAGCTCCGATTACAACACCGTAGCCATGGACCTCAAGGCCAAGGATGCCGCTGGCTTCAACACCACCATTCCTGATGCCTGGGGACGCTTCATCTCTCATCAGATCCTTAGTGGTCCCAACGGCGGTGTCTCCGAACGCCTCTCCGGCCAAGCCAGCAAGTCCAACTTCACCTCCCTCAACGTCCCCTTCCCCATCATGACCGCACTCAGCGTCGACACCGGCGCCGGCCAATGCACCCCCATCCCCAGCAGCACGCAATACGAATTCACCCCTTACGAATTCGGCTCCTGGGACAACGGCATCCGCGCCTTCACCTCCACCGCCTTCCTCGGCACCTCCCTCACCAACTCTCAGCCCACCAACCCGAACAAATGCACCGCCAACTTCGACAACCTCGGCTACATGTTCGGCACCAGCTCCGACATCTTCTCCCTGTACTGCTTCCCCTACCCCGCCGAAAACTCGTCCCTCATCGGCGTCCTCTCGGGCCTCATCCCCTCCAGCCCCACCAACCTCCTCGCCAACATCCCCAACCCCTTCTACAAATCCCCTTCCTCCCCGTCCGTCTCCTCCCAACCAACCCTCTACCTCGCCGACGGCGGCCTCAACGACCAAATCAACCCCATCTGGCCATTCCTCCAACCCGAACGCCCCGTCACCGCCCTGATCGTAAGCGACAACACCGCCGACACCGACGACTCGTTCCCCTCGGGCGTCCAAATCCGAAACACCTACCTCGCCGCCCAATCCGCCGGCCTGACCAAAATGCCCGCCGTCCCGCCGCCCGAGACCTTTGTCGCGCAGGGGCTCAACAAGCGCGCCGTCTTCTTCGGCTGCGACGACAAGGACAAGTTGACCATCGTGTGGTTGCCCAACGCGGCGTATAGTTTCCCGAGCAACGCCAGTACGTACCAGGTGCAGTTCAGCAGGGAGCAGACGAGGGGGATCATCGCGAATGGCAATCTGGTGGCGAGTCAGAATGGGACCGAGGGGTGGGGGAGGTGTCTTGGGTGTGCGTTGGTGGGCAAGACCGGGGGGAAGTTGCCGGATGCGTGTTCCGCGTGTTTCGACAAGTACTGCTACAGGGGGGATGTTTGAGGGGGGAGAGGTGATCGAGTGAGGGCTTGTTGAGGTGGTCAAGGATATGGCCGAGATCGAGATGGGAGGAGGCTTCGTTTCTCTTTGTACAACGTTTGCACCGACGGATTATAGATGGGAGAGGCACATGATCTGGCTCCCAGGCGCTAGGCTAGCGTGAAGGGCCAGCAGCATGATCGACTTTCTCTATCGAAATTTTAACCTTCACCAGCATATGGTGACAAGGCATATCATATCCCATGGCAGAGGAAGAACGTGACATTACATGCAAATCACAAGTCCTTTGGATCTTGCTCTTCTCCCTACATGTCAACTCCAAGCCAGTCCCTCAGCTCTGCATTTGATCCACTACTCGCCCCAGCAGCATCGACATGGACAGGCCCGTTTAGCTGCCTCCGACTTTGCCTTCAACGATGACTTCAAGACCTTTGGGAGCCGGGACACATTGTCTGCTCGTCTTCACTTGCCGAGTGTCAGGCTTCGACTTGTTCGGTGAAACTCTGGGCTGAACCATATGCTGTGTCGTTCGAGAGCTTGGGGCGGAGGTGGACGCGAGCATGGAAAAGCTGGCTGTAGTAGAGATGCGCATCTTGGCTACACCCGGGATCTGTAGAAGTCCGGTAGGGGTCTAGTGGGGTAGCGGGGCGTCGGAGGTACTGATAGTGGTAATTGAAAGCTAGTAATGCTCAAGATCGGTGATGCTCGGTGGCTGCATGATACTTCAGCGGCTTCGTCGTCCTTTTTGTCGTTGCCCACCATATCCGCGCCGTGCTTGCATTATTGCGCGATCGTCGATCTCATTCCACTCGCTGTGATGTGTAAATGAGCTATTGGTATCCAATGCTGGTGTATGGAGTACGGCACGATCTTGCCGTGACGGCTCAACGGCGTGATCTCGCAACGCCCCTGGACCTTGCTGTACGGCACATGCATCCCACGCTCACCAAAACGAATCGTGAAGGGCGTCGGCCATCTCTTCACCACTGTACCTGAATGTGTCCACAAAGGTGTGACCGGGGTGGATCAACACAGCGTCTTCGATGCATCTAAAGCAAAGATCGTAATCTGGACAAACCGTACAGTGGTATTGGCTGTCGACCAGGCGCTTCTCGTCGATCAGTACCAATAAGGACAAAGTCTTGCGAGTATCAGCTTACCTTTGTACAGCAATCGCATAATGGAAGAAATGACTTTCGCTCTCGAGAAGGCCCAAGTTCTTTGCTACCGCATTGGACCTTCTCGTAAAGGACTTCTGCTGCACGGTCTGCTGCTCCTATTCTAGCAATTGCGAGCGCTGTGCAACCGTGGATGTCCTCGAGGTTCACATCCGCGCCTTGCCTGCATAACTCTAGCATGACTGGAATATTGTCCAAGTGTGCGGCCCAATGTAACGGGGTCCAGCCTTGGTTGTCGCTGTTGTTGACGTCCATCCCTCTTCTCAACAGGGACTCAATCGTGTATGCGCCTCCATCCTCGACATTCCGCAACGCTACGAAATGCAGTGCGGATCTGCCAAGGAGGTCTACAGTATCAATGTCAAAACCGTGAAGCTCTTCCTCGAGGTCCGGCCGTGGCAGGCATGAAAACAGCATGAGCTGGTATGGTGCGCCGAAAGGATTGGTCGTTGGAGCACCGTGTGATCTGAGGAGTCTCATAATGTCACCGTCTCCACTCATCCAAGCGATGTTGATCACATCTAACTTGCCGCCACAAGTAAGATTCACGCTGGCTCCTCGTCGTAAGAGCAAGTCGATGGCTGCAAAGTGCCGGCTAATGATGGCAACATGAAGGGCCGTAACGCCGGGCCGGCAGAAGGTATCGATGTCCGCGCCACGATCCAATAGCAATTCCACTACCGCTGGGCTGTTCGAAGCCGCGGCTGCGCCAAGTGCGCTTCCATACTTTGAGGTCCTGGCGTTGACGTCGGCACCATCTTCTATGAGATGCGCGGCGAGATCCAGATGACCATGACTGGCTGCTGCGTTGAGAGCTTGACTCAACCTGGCGTGAAGCTCATTTCCCGTGCTGTCGCTCAACAAAGAATTCACCAAACCACTTATCCCTCGTGACGCTGCAAAGTCGACCGCTTCGTCATACTCGAACCCTGTCACTGGTAATGGGTCGAAGAGTGATGCAGACATGTCTGCAGCGTCGAGATTCCTGCTCGGCAATGGAGTGACGCCGTGATCCATCGATGCGTAGCCCCTGGGCTGCAGGAAGGCATCCGCGCCGCACTCAAGCAGGATCTGCACCATTTCTCGGTGACCACGCCAGGACGCAATGCGGACGGCAGAGCCAAGAGAACCGAAGGGATTGTTTACGTTGGCGCCATGTTCAAGCAGGACGCGTGCCACTGCCACGTTACCATGGTAGGCTGCTGCATGAAGCGGACTACCCAATCGTCCTGCTACGGCATCTATATCGGTCGTAACCATAAGTAGCATCTCCACTAGCTTCGGCAAACCTCTTGTGACTGCGTGGTAAAGCGGTAATTCTTCAATTGTAGCAAATGGCAAGATGCTCCGGTCGAGTGAATGTAGATGAACGAGTTTCTCGAATCGTCCGTGGTTTGTCATCAGCTTCTCTGCTCGAAACAAGAGGGAGACATTTACTTCCTCGATGCCTCTCAGGTTGCTAGCCCAGTATTCAGCACTATAACCAGCAAATGGGTACTTCTCGTTAATGGCGTCCACGTTTCCGCTCATGTCTATGCCACAAAGATAGGCGAGGCAAACATCTGCCACGGCGGCCCGTGAGGTTTGCGATTCGAAGCTGAACGGCAGGATATGCCGATTTGGCTTTGTCCGGAGGTAATTTCTGACGGTGTGATGAGCGAGACGGACTTCCCTCCCATCATGATGGTCTGAGCCATCGTTCTCCCTTCCGGCAACGACTATCAGGCCAGGTGCAAAAGCTGTGATTTCTGCTGGTTGCGGCATTCTGTCCGACGGATCGAATTCTGTGGCTGATGTGGTTGATACAGCGAGGGCGTCGACCGCTTCGGCAAGGCGAAGAGGCCGCTCTGAGTACAGTAGGAATTGAAGTAATCTGACCATGAGCTCTGTCTGCTCCGCAGGTGTGTTCTGGATGATTCGATCATAGGTCATGTAAAGGTCCTTGGGTAAGTCAGCCAAAGCTGCCAGAAGAGACCTTTTGTCGAGGCATGGTCGCAAAGCCTCAAGTTGGCGAGCTGCCCACAGGAACCTGGACAATGTCAGCGTTCGGAATGCTGTCCAGAAGGTGATAAATTCACATTCCATCGGCACCAGCGACCAAGGTGCGGATTATTTTCTCCTGAATGACCGGTATTGCTCTCCATCTCCGCAGACTCTCAGAAGTCCTGACATAACTGCTCACAAAGTGATCGATATCTTGCGTCACCTGAGCCGAGCTGACTTCGACCATGCTCTGGGAACATGTTAAATTAAGGCGATTGAATTGTAGATCGTGCGTAGGGCGGCTGGTCGTAAGAAGGTATACACGATCTGTCGCTTGCAGAATTGATCGGATCCAAGGAA
Source organism: Elsinoe ampelina (assembly GCA_005959805.1). Lineage (NCBI taxonomy): Eukaryota > Fungi > Ascomycota > Dothideomycetes > Myriangiales > Elsinoaceae > Elsinoe > Elsinoe ampelina. The sequence continues at coordinate 915,032 of SMYM01000010.1, forward strand.
GCACGCCGGATGTTTGAGACCCACCCCCTGACCGGCATTCGTCTAATGCACCAAGGACGATCCAAGAATCACCATCGCTTTGCAGCATTTGCGTGAAGGTTTGATTCAGACTTTCCAGGGACGGTTGGTATTGACCATTTTTACAGCTCTGCCACAAATGTTCGAAGCTGTCCATATTCGCTCGTGAGGCTACACTGAGCTGCCAAATTAATGATCGAATGGCACCTTCGAGTGCTTGTTTTCCAGAATCTGCGAAATGGAAGTAGAAGTACGCAATGCGCCTCTGGTCGATGTCAGATGCGAATAACCAATCGATCACCACCGAGCATAGAACACTTTTGCCGACACCGGGACCTCCGTACAACCATAGCAAATTGCCCGGCGTGCTGAACCATGTTCTGAATGCCTGGTGATCCAGCAGCCACCGGCCAGTACCGGGATGATGATCTTCCTTGGCCTTGTTGTAGTTGACCGACGGATCTGCAGGATTGAGCCATCGAAGCCATTGCGACTGTTTGCTATCTCCGTCGATCTTCGCAAGCCTGTGGTGCGTGACGACAGCAGCTTCTCGAACCTCAGTGACGTCGTTTACTACACGCGTCTCTAATGATATGTCAGCGAAATCATCTTGCTTGGTCAGTTGGATACATACGCAGGCTGAGTAGGTCTTGAATGGTTGGCTGGTTCTCAATCATTCGTGGTACAAGCTGTAGAAGCAATTCTTTAGCGTATGCTGCAGCAGTCATGGCAGCGTAGTTCTGCCACTGCTTATTCTTGTGAGAGTCTGAGTAATCGGCTATGCCACGAATGACCAGACAGGGAAAGTGGTTCATCAATCCAGCTGCTTCCATGTCGAAGCAAATCAGACCATGACTCCTGCGAAGGTCGTCCCTGAGCTTGGCATCTTTCATGACTGTGTCAGCGGAACCAATTGGACCGTAGTGGACTTCGACCAAATCTTCCCCTACTCCTCGATCATCGCGAACGATGATGTGAGCTTTGTCATGAATGCTGCAGTCGTGTCTTGCGTCTTCCTGGTGGACAAAGTCGGTTTGCATCAGCAAGTCAGTGTCGGCGGCTGGCCTTTGGTACTCTTTTCGCACGGGCTTCCGTAAAGTGTTCAATAATACTTCGACCTTGTCGTAGATGCCGTTGCCAGATTCTTGATGAATGACTTTGAGACCATTCACTGCTGTCCGCAGTGCCATTGGCGGACGATCGAGCTGCCCCGTGATCTCAAAAGTCTCCCTCCAAGTCTCTTGGCCGGTGACACCCTGCCGTTTTTTGCCCATGCCATACTGGATTACAGCAGCGAGCCCCCCAACAGCCGAGCTTACTACCACATCTCCCAGGCGTATATCCCGTTCCGGTGGGAAGGGCGCACCTCCGCCTATGCCGACCATGAGCCCCAGACGAACATTCTGAAAGGTGTGCACCAGATCACGTGCCACATGTGCGGCTGAGGTATTTCCGTAACCACCATCTGGACAGACGGCTATGACCACATTATGCTTGCCGATTCGACCGAGAGTGTAGTCGTTGTTATCGGCATGCGACGTGGCATCGAGCGATGGATGCCTCTCATCGAGGAAAGCGCGAGCGGCGAAGTATTCGTTGTGCAGAGCACATATCCAACCAACAGTGTACTTCTGCTTGTCGGTCGTTTCCTCCATGGTTAGCCATCGTGTGTAAAGGAACAGGAAGGGTACGAGAGATGAGAGGAAATATCGCTTGGACCTCACACGTCGCGCAACGCGAAAGGGAGAAACACGGAGTCCCTATCGCAGACGCCACGGCTGAGATACATGATCTTCATGCATCCAATGTGGCGCATGTGATGAATGTGATTGATTGGCCACCATTAATAGCGTCTGGAGTCGGTTTCGACACCATGTACGCGAGCAGGGTCTGGCGTGCAGCACGGTGAATGTACATCGCTTGTCCCGGATGATACGGCCAGGTATGCCATTTGTTCAGATGATTCAAGGTGTCGTGCAGGTGAGGTGGTCAGGCGAACCAAGATTGCCCAAGATTGCCCAGGATGCGAGTGATCAAAAACCGGGTCAGGTCCCCGTCAAAAGGCCCCATCGCCCCCATTGAATCCCCGTCAGGTCCCCTTGGTCCAGCGCCCCGCAGCGCGTCAAATGTCGATCACTCGAGTGTATTACTGCTTACTTTTATGAGAGGCTCCTCGACTAGCCCGACAACCATCCTCAAACATGCCTGATGGGCAGGGTGAGGGCCTGCTGGATCTCGAGAAGGAGTTGACATGCCCGGTATGCTTGGACTCAATCCCCGCAGCCCCCTCCAACGACACGCCCCACTAACATGCCTGCAGATATGCACCGATGTCTTGTATCAGCCGCTGACAGTCCTGGACTGCTTGCACACTTGCTGTGGATCATGTCTGCGTGAATGGTTCGCCTGGCAGGCATCAAAAGCCACCACCTCATCACCATATACTTGTCCATCCTGTAGAGCGGCCGTACGTGGCACGAGACCGAATGCGACAGTCACCACCCTGCTGGAGCACTTGATTCGAGTACATCCAGAAAAGTCAAAGAGTCAGGAAGACAAGGACGAGATCGCAAAGACATATAAGCCTGGCGACAATGTCACCCCACCAGTCGATGTCGAAACCGAGTCGGAGGACTCTGATGACGAGCGAGAGCTGGAGCAAGCAAGATATCTCAGCCTGAGAGATGTCGATCCAGAGAGGACGCGCAGGAGAGCAGAGAGATCAGCGCACAATACTAGAGCACGACGAAGACATGAGGAGGCTATACGGACTGCTGCACATCCCCCGGCAGACCTAGCACGAGTCCAGCAGCCGTCACGCACCACGGCTCAACGCCGCCAGGTCGAGCATCAATCTAGCTTGCGATCCCTTCTTTCCGCTTCCGACATCGATGATGAGGATATCAGGGAGGACATTATGCGCCAGATCGCTCACGACGGCCTACTAGATGGGGTGGATTTGAGTAACATGACCCCGGCCCAAGAGGAAGAAGTCATTGAGAGAATTGCTCAAGCACTTCAAAGGCGGCAAGGACAGAACTCTTCCCGATCCTCGAGCACGCGAAGGACTGATCAATCCCCAAGACCAGCTTCGGGACATAGACGGCATGGTGACCGCCCGCGGTCACGAAGCGCTCAGCGCAATGCTGAGCGCTCCCACCACGACCGCCCGCCTTTGTCGAGGCCGCATCTGTTGGGAGTCGCCGCTGAGAATGACAGGCGACAGAGGAACAGATCATCAAGTGGAGGGAGCCACCGAAGCCAGAGATCTACCGCCACCAATGACACACCTCCACGCTCGACCACACAGGCTGCCAGTCGTTCCACAACTGACCTGTCCAGCACCTCCGGCTCAGACACAAGAGAGCGTCGCCGACGTGCGTCTCACAGTAGCCGTACCAACACCGACCCTGAAGGACAAACGCTGCAGGTGAGGACTAGAAGAGAACGTGCAAGTTCTCGTGAGCACTCAGCCTTGTCCACCACACCACTCACCGCAGATCCACCAAGACGCTCGCAGTCCCCACAAAGATCGCTAGATCAGTCCTCGCCTCGGATGGCTCCAACCTCGTCACCAGCACAGGGCAATGAGGCAGCTCTCAATCCTCCACCAACAAGACATTTACGACACACATCAGCATCTGATCCTACGTCAAGCCAGACAGAAGTCTCAACGACAGCACATCACCGGCCACCACGATCGTCGACCATTCTCGCGCCCCCTCGACCACCACCGGCAATATCATGCTCCCGATGTCAGAAACACGACATACAATTTTCATTGCATTACAATTGCACAAAGTGCGACTCTGGTGCCTTCAACATCTGTCTAAGCTGCTATAGAGCAGGTCGAGGTTGCCGCTACTGGTTTGGATTCGGTTATGCTGCCTCGATCCGCTTCCACCGATCTGAGTGGCCAGCCAACGCCGAATTACCACACGTCTTGACGGCTCGTCGATATAAAGACAGCAGGAATGGATCGTCGCAACTTGAAAACGGCCATAGTCAAGATCCGGCCATCCCATCCAATCTCGAGACTGGGCTGTTCTGCGACTCCTGCTTTTCAAATTCGAATGCCTGTTACTGGCATTGCGAGACCTGTCTCGATGGTGCTTGGGGTTACTGTCAAACCTGTGCATCCCGAGGCCACCACTGCACGCATCCATTAGAAGCCATGGCACTCAAGTCCCTGCTCTGCTTAGACACGGAATCTCCACACCCACCCTCACCTCCAGCCGCCACTCCGCCGGCCGAAACCAGTGCCAACTTCTCCCACATCTCTACGACCATCAAGCTCTCCACCACCACTTCTCCTTCTCCCGGCCCCATCTCTGCCATGAACGAAATCGTCCGCATCCCCTCCCTCCTACGCCTCCGCACCAAATACCTCCCCCACATCCCCAACCCCGAAGCCTACGCCCCACTCCTCCTCCCCTGCGAGTGCGACATCTGCCACCGCCCCATCCCCTCCTCAGCACCACGCTACCACTGCTTCACCTGCAGCGAAGGCGACTACGACATCTGCTCGTCATGCTACAACTCCCTCTCCTCCACCGGCAAGATCACCCACGCCGACGGGCCCAAAGGCTGGCGCCGCTGCCTGAAAGGCCACAGGATGGTCGTCATCGGCTTCGAAGAACGCGAACGAGGTCTTCGCCGCGTGATCCTCCGCGACCTCGTCGGCGGCTGGGCGCTCAAGGACGAACACAACCCTGCCAAAGCAGCAGCAAACGCCCGGGACGCAGCGGACAAGGCCCGTGAAGCCTGGCGCTGGCGCGAGTCCGACGGCCGCGAGGGATCGGTGCCCTTCGCCCACGCCACCGAGGGAGTGATCAACGTGCAGACCTCCCCTTTGTTGGCCTCCACCGCGGTTCCGGCTCAGGGACTGGGTCTGACTGCGCTGCCTCCCGATGGTGGCGTGGGGTTGAGGGTGCAGGCGCTGTGGAGCTACTTTCCCGCCGAAGGAGTCGAGGATGAGCTGGCGTTCCCCAAGAACGCGGAGGTGAGGGAGGCGGAGGATATCAATGGTGATTGGTTCTGGGGGGTGTACGCGGGGAGGAGGGGGCTGTTCCCGGGGAATTACGGGAGGGTGGTTGGGTATTGATGTGCTCCACTCGTGAGAAGCGACATGGTTGTCGGCAGAGCTTAACAGGGAAGAGTAGGCGGGTCGTTGAGGGACGAAGCAGAGAAGGGGGAGGAGGCAGAAGAGAAGAGGTAATGTTTCCCCCAGAGGAGAAGGTAATGAGTGAAGGAATTAACGATTAGTCTCTATATCTGCGGTAGATACCCCAATTGACTTTTTCTTTTGCCTTGTTGTTTTTGAGATAAGAAGAAGATTCGTATCAGTCATCACGCTCCTTCCCCTTGCCTCCCTCTTCCCAGAAAATGGTAATTAGTTGATTAAAGATAGTGTCGAATCCCCTCCCCACCCAAACCCGAACGCCACGCTCCCAAACCCGCCCAAGGTCCCAACATACCCAGCGCCAGACCGAGCCTACAACATCCTCAAAAAGCTCCTATAATCCTTCGTCGGCGTCACCGGCGTCCCCGGCCTGCCCACCGACGAGCCCACCCTGGGACTCCCCCTGGCCCCCAGCTTCGGGCTCGGCACGGACCCCACCACGAACCCCTCGGCCACCGTGTCGACGCTGAACCTGCTCCCCAGCGCCGCGTTGGCGAAGTAATCCCCGCTCCGCACCGCGTACGCCGGGCTCGACAGCGGGGTCGAGTTGCGCGACGACGAAGGGCTGGGCGTGTTGATCGCGATGGCCATGCTGCCTTTGCGCTCCCATTCCATGAGGCAGTCTTCGCCGATGGGGGGCAGTGCGGGGGGGTTGCGCGTTTGTGCGGGCATGCGGCAGTTTGCGCCGTGGTGGCGGGTGGGGAGGATGACGGCGTGGCGCTTGTAGCTTGCTGACGGGGAGGAGGGGTGGCGGAGGCTGGGGGAGGAGGTGAGGGCGGCGCAGGCGGTGCAGGTGGGGTTGGAGGGGGAGAGGGAGTCGGTGGGGGATGGGGGGGTTTCGGAGACTGGGGAGCGGGTCGGGGAGGTCAGGGTCGGGATGGCGTGGCCGATGAAGGTTTCCCGGAAGATGGATTGGTTGGGGAGGAGCTCGATGGAGAGTTTGCGGGCGCCGATGGCGGGGCGGTCGAGGGAGGATTTGCGGGAGGAGCCGCTGGAGGAGTTGCTGTAGAGGCTGGTGATGGACATGGTGGCGATGTTGGGGTGGGTTTGCTTGTCGATTGATGGTTCGGTTGGTGTCTTGGTCGATAAGCAGGGTGGTTTGGTCGATAAGATGGGCGGTCTGGATTGGAGAAGAAGTGGAGGTCGAGAGATGATGAGACGGGAGATATCACAGTAGACTAGGCAACCTGTGTTGCTGTGCTGTGGTATCGAGTCCGTTCGTGCTGGCGGTGTTTGTTGATTGTTGTGAAGAAGTGAAAGTTGAGGACTGGAGATGAAGGTATATTAAATCCTACCGGCCTGTGGCGACGCGAATCTGCTGACGACGGCCAGGTATAGAAGTCTGGCCTGACCGTTTACTAGGTACCATCTCATCGGAGTCTCGCGATCGCAGAACTACGGCAGGTCTGGAGTACGTTTGTTGTGAACAAGCTCATAATTGATTCAGATTCGGCTCATGACATGGAAAATGGAAAGGTGAGGCTTGCCTGTCTTTCAATAGTTGAAGCGTTGGCGGACAAACGTTGATGTATCAGACCGTTGAACATGCATGCATGCATGCGCTGCTGGACCACATGTTCTCTGCATGGGACCTGCATACAAATCCATAAAGTTGCCGACCGTTGGAGACCAAATCTATAATTTGATTTGCAATCCTGGATTATCCTGACTGGAAGCCGTTGTTCGGTCGATTTCGCTTGCTGGGTCAGCGCGTGATAGTCATATGGTGTACCAAAGGCGAGAGAAATAGGTCGGTGTTGCAAGTGGATGGCGTGCATACCCACTTTGGCTGCTGATATCGAGTGAGCTAGGGTCAGATGCCGGACCATTACCCTATTTCACGATCTGTCATCTGCATGACGAGATTCACAGTTCCACGTAAGAGCCGCTGGAGTCTGGCCAATGTCTCGGTAGACGGCGGTCATTCCAAGCAGTTCCAAGCGGATACAGGCCGTCGCAGAAGCCTACCTCATGAATGAGTCCCTGACCTCGAAAAGAATTTTTGCGCAAGGCACCTCATTGGCGAGCTTTCTGGAATTGTCCAACCGTTAATGTTGAACGTCGCGGGCCGACAGCCTGGACCATTCTCGAGACTCGGCCGTAATGCTGTATGCATTCATTTGTGGCTGTCAAAATACTTCTATGGAACGGCGGTGCTGCCATTGGGATCGGACAAGTGTCGGTTTCTTGTGCTGGCATATTCGTCAAGGATTGGCGCTGATGCTTCCGAGCAAGGCAGATGGATCTGGAAAATGCAATCTCATTCCCACGCCTGCTTGGCATCTGAAATGCTTCGCCCTGAGGCGCCCACAAACGGTCGCTCGCATGTCGAATGCATGGCCCCCATTTCCGAGACATGGTCGCGTACATCCTCTGTAGATCAGTCATGCGAATTCCGGACCCTTGCCGGCCCCGAACATACGAGGCACTCGTTGGGCAAACCATGGTACTAGTGCTGGACAGGTGCGCTTCTGGTTGGCCCCCGTACGTTTGGCTGGTGTGGCGTCAGGGAATGACATACTACTGCGACTTCTTCGTCCCCAAGGCCGCGGAGTCCGAGAGAGAACCCGTGATGACAGTATAGGCCTCATACAAGATCCACAAGGGGATCCAGACCCAGAGGGTATTGAAGAAAAACAGGTAGACCCAACTGTTGATCGCCATCAGCCTCATTCTGCAGCATGGGATTTCCAACATGGGAATGTCGGACTCGTGGTGTAAATGGCACATGCCGGAGCTACGTGGGGTGATAGGTCCAGCCGTAGCATACATAACCAGATTGGAAAGTGCAGACTTACGTGTAGAGGAAGTTCGAGGTATCCAGATTAGGTGAGCCACTCAGCCACTCGGGCGCAAATGTCATGAAGCCTGTGTAGCCGACCAGTCAGCAATTTGACATTTATTGATTAGAAAAGGATCGAATATCGGACGGCCCCAGTTTCCAACAGTACACCAGAGTCTGGCCTCGCCGTTACGATTGTTCTCCGCATTTCTTTGAGCCACCATATCGACAAGCAGAGATCTTGTGAACGTCTAAGATGCTTCGCGATCGATACGACTAAATTGCGGAGATCGGAGGGCCTGTTAAGCCCCTCTTGTGTGCAATACTGCCGTTAAAACGAAATGCCCGCCGGTCACGATGGTCACCAGATCTATCCTGCACGAAAGGAACATGATCACTCACCTCCATACAATTCCGACGTTGCAAGAACAATCATCCAGAACCATTCGCTTCCTCCTTTGGTGCCAGGCTTTCGTCGGCTTAAGCAGACGCACACCCAGACGGCGATTGGGCCCATGACAAGCACAGTCAATAGTTCCAGGCTTATGACAGTGAGATCGCTGCCTCCCCATCGCTTGTCCGCCTTTGCGTATTCCTGCCAAAGCGCAGCAAAAGGGGTGTTTCCGTAGAATGCCCCGTAGAGTCGATTTGGTTTGTTCAGAAAGTGAACGCCTGGGGCAAGGAACTCCGACACCCCCGTGCCATTGTAGCCTAGGCCTTTCGTGACACTGGTGTCAACATAGGCGAAGAAGCAGTTGAGAAGATATGAACCCTCCAGGCAGAAATGTATGAGCGCGTCAAAGGCGTGCCACACGAAGAGGAAGCGAATCTTGTCCGATGTGGTTGGCTCGAGAGCGACGAGTGAGGTCACAAAGGCAGAAACCAGTATGACCATCGTAGACAAGAGTGACAGAACTGTGCTTGTGTCGACCATTGATAGAGGATCCTGCTTGGTGGACATATTTGGTTCTGTACGCGAATGACGGAGGAGGAAGAGTGTTGGACGCGAATTGGGAATTGGGAAATGGACATGGTTCGACGTCGATGGCGGTGCGGGGTCAACTTGGCCCGCACTTTGATCTCCACCACCTCCCCTCCCCTACACCTCAGATGTGTCTCCATCTATTGATCAGGCACGGCAGGTGTCGGCTCTGCTGACCAGTCCGTAGCCAACAGCATCAGCGGCGGCTCCTCAAGTATAGTCCTTCACGGAGACATGCTGGCTCCAGGCACCAGACGGTATGCATTGAAGGAACGGAGACCTTTGCAATAGCCGGCTTCAAAGTTTGCAGCTTCTTAGTCACACCTGGTAGGCAGACCCAAAGGTACTACCAGCTCCATTGCCTTTCGACAACATCTTCTATTTCTTGGGCTCTCGGGTTGAGATCAGCGACCCGGAAACATCGATACAGCTGGCGACCTGGTAGTAACAATGGCCAACAGCGAGTTTGAGTACACTCGCTTCTTCGAGCAGACCGACGTGCTACTACCAGATACATGGATAGTAGTCAGACTCGATGGCAGGGGTTTCAGCAAATTTACCAAACGCTACAACTTTGTCAAACCAAATGACAAGCGGGCAATCGACCTCATGAATTCGGCAGCACTCGAAACGATGCGAAGCCTTGTCGATATCGTAGTCGCTTATGGCCAGAGTGATGAGTACAGGTCGCTTTATCTCTCAAAATGATATTGTTGTGCTTGCTGATGATCCTCTAGCTTCGTCTTCCACAAAGATACCCAGCTCTTCGAACGCCGCGCACAGTAAGCACCCATGCCGGCTGCCCCTACTTCCCAACCTCACATCTCTCAGGAAACTAGTGACCACCATTGTCTCCACTTTCTCCGTACAATACGCTCTCCAATGGCCCAAGTTCTTCCCCGACGAACCTCTGACGGAACCCTATCCCACCTTCGACGGACGCCACGTGCTCTATCCCAACATCAAGACCATGCGGGACTATCTCTCCTGGAGACAAGCAGATTGCCACGTCAACAATCTCTACAACACCACATTCTGGGCCATGGTCAATCAAGGAGGTCAGAGCCCCACGGACGCCGAGCTTGAGCTGAAGGTGACACAATACACTATCCCCTCCACAGACAAACTAATTGACCGTAACAGGGTACATTCTCAGCGGACAAGAACGAGATCCTCTTCTCCCGTTTCGGGATCAACTACAACAACGAGCCAGAAGTGTACAAAAAGGGGACGGTGATCTATCGAGACGTGAGCACTCCCACGACAATGCTCCTACCACATCAAGACTAATCCCAACCAGCTTTCGGACACTACCGGCTCGTCAAGCACTACCAACCCTCTTGAGGGCACCTCCAGATCCTCGGCCGAAACCACCAGCCGGAATGCAGGTACTACCAGCCCGGACAGCAGCACTACCAGCCCACCGACCAATACTACCAGCACATCCACCACAGCCCCACCCTCAAAGACGCAGCTGGACAAAGAAAGGAAGCGTAAGCTCAAGGCCACGCTCGTGGCCGAGCACGTGGACATCATCAAAGACGGTTTCTGGGAGCGACGGCCGTGGATCTTGGCTGGCAGGAGTGCTGGCAAGAAAGGCACGCATTGAGAGGTAAACTACCAGAGCCATTCGTCCCGGGACTGATGTTCCAATTATTGCCCTGGCTAGCTGGTAGTCATTTACCTTGTAGAACTACCAGATTGAGCACGCATTTCAGTGACTCAGGAGATGTCTTGCCACGGGCTCTGTGCGTGATAATGTTGACATTCATTACTCATAACCCCCCGATCTATCCTCGTACACCATGCACCATGCACCATGCACCATGCACCATGCACCATGCACCATGCACCATGCACCATGCACCATGCACCATGCACCATGCACCATGCACCATGCACCATGCACCATGCACCATGCACCATGCATCCTTACCCAACCCCAACCCTCCCTGAACGCCATTTCTACGGGGTTTCACGTCTTCACATCCCGTTCCTCCCTCCCCTTGTCCCTTTGCTGCCTCCCCGGCGAGCTCAACGCCTTGGCCAAACCCTGCAAATCACTCCGCAGCTCCTTCTGGACATCTCTCTGCTGTTCATCCAGTTCCAACGAAGCATTGGTGTCCTCCTCCTCCTCTTCCTCCCGTGTTTGCTCGTGCACATCATCATCTTCCTCCTCTTCATCGTCCCCTTCTCCGTCGTCCTCCTCCCCCTCTCGCCGCGTGACAGTCTCCCCCCTCCCCCTTCGCCTTCCCTTCGTCGAACGAGGTGATGCGTCACCTTCGTCGTCTCCGTCATCGCCTTCGTCTTCCTCCTCTAACGTGACATCCTCCTTCTCGCCGCGTGCACTATACATGCTTTCTTCCATTACACTCTGCTCCAGACTCGGCCTCCCGCCGGTACTGTACAGACTCTCCGCCATGGTGGCGTATTCATCCTCGCTAAGGATGCCGGGCGTGAACATCGGTGTGCGTTGGACGTGGTCATCGTCGGCTTCTTCGTCGGCTTCTACTTCGGCTTCGTCGTCCACGTCGGCGTCGGCGTCATCGTCGGGGACGTCTTCGTCATCGTCGTCGACATCGGAGTCTTCTGATTCCGAGGCGGAGAAGTCGACGAGCTCGAGCGGCTTCTCGCGCCAGTAGGTAAAGTCGGTGAATTCTTCGCCGCCGCCTTTGACGAGGAGGCCGGTGGGGGGGAAGTAGTGGTCTACGATGTCGCGCATGGTGGTGTATCCTGTGCGGTATTTGCTGAGGGTGCTGAGGTCGAGGCTGACTTCGCTGCTGGAGTTGATGGTGAAGATGCGGGTGGAGGGGATATTGACTGAGCGGTAACTAATCGCGTCTGTCAGACGGTTGCCGAAGCCGGCGTAGAAGGGAATGCCTTTACGGGCTGTATCGGGGTTCTCTCCGAGCTTTGTGGGTGCCGCGGCTTGGGTTGGGGAGGAAGGCTCGCCTGGTGGACTGCCCGGGTCGACGAACATGGCTCTGTTGCCGGAAGCGCCGAGGAAGAGCTGCATAATGTCTCGAAGGCAGGCCATCTTGAAGACTTCAGGTTTTCGAAGGTAGACTTCTCGCCGTAGTGCGGCCATGGTCCTGTCCGGCGACATGATAACAGGACCTTTTGGAAGTTTGTAGCCACCATCTTGGAGCACGCCAGATAGGTACGCACGAGTCGTGTCAGCTTGACCAACGGACCTGGACGTCAGGTAGAGAAAGTTGTAGCCATTGGCTGCAATTTCGGTGTACAATTTGGCGACACCTAGATGCGTCCAGTCTCGGCCTATCATGTTGAGTACGTGACCGAGTGCATCCGATTTTGTGATGGTTCCATCTATATCAGAGATGATGATTGGTACGTCGTACCGCCATAGCCAGAGGCAAGCAGTGCAGGTAGCGCGGTTAACTGTGAATGACATGGTGTTCTGTCCTGGATTGAGCTCCAGACTTTTGAGCTGATCGGAGGTGAGGCGAAGAGTCTTAGCAAAGGACTTTGTTTCTGATCCAGCAGAAAAGGGCGGAGAAGACATGCCGACGGCACTGTCGGAATCGTGACGGAAATGTGCTGGAGCTCTAAGTTCTACCGAAGACTCACTGCGGGCATCATCAGAGTGGTAGCCCGGATCTGAGATTGCATCGGTGGAAGGACCGAGCGTAACACGAGACAGATCGTGCAATGATGAGGCCAGACGCTTGTTCGCTTGCTCTTTGGCTTCTTCGCTGCTGTATATCCATAGATTGCCCTTCTCGTCGGCTCCAATCAGCGACCCGATATCGTAGTTGCCTTCCAGCTCTTCTGATAGGATCTTCCGTGCGATCACTTCTGCTCGTAGAGCCTCTGCATCACTGCTCTTGTATCCAGTCATATCCAGCATGAGATCTCCTTGATCTGTCACCTGCGAAGGGATGTTCGAGGTCCAAAGCTTCTTCGAGAGGTTGATTGCTCTGGTCTTTGCTTCTTCGCTCGTCATAGGGGGTGGACTCGACGACCTTGCAGTTCCCATTGGCGATACTGGCCGCTCTACGGGCTTGGATGTCTGCGAAGAATCAAAGGATTGACTGAGACCGATCCTTTGGGGTGGGAGGCCATGATCTGTGTTTGATCGGTGCAGCTCGACGGGCAATTTCGCATGCGCAGAAAGGTAACCTCCGAAGCTCGATTGCTCGCCAAGAGAGCTCGAAAGTGTAGGTACGTCTCCAGACGCACTTTGTGTCCGTTGCTGATTGCCGGGGAATGACAGCCCTTGTTCACTTGTCATCGACTCTTCAAGCTTTCTCGAGGTACCATCCAATTGCCCTGTCAGTTCCAGCGACTCCGAGTCTGGTAATGCCGGCGCATCTGCGCTACTTGGCCTCATCTCTGGACTTTGTGCAGGCGACACCAGCGGCGAGGTTTGCATGGCTTCGGGGACTGCTGTGGATGTTTCGAAGACGAAGAAGGCCTCTCCACCTTCGCCCAGCTTCATTGGGTATTCCCTTTTGACATCATTGACCTTGAACTCCACCTTCTTCTCATGCGGTCGCAGAAGAGAGAACTTGCCGAATCGGACATGGAATGGCGAGCAGGCCAAGGTACCATCTTCGTGTTCGACGACTATTACATCGACTGCTCCGCTCAAGGTTGCAGGATTGATGGAGTTCCATGTCTTGGAGACGGATCCAGAGATTGATCGTACGTACTGCATCCTGTCGGGTGTCTATGAAGAGCAGATGTCCAGGGCGTGAGAGCTGTGGTCAGCGAGGCCTCGTGTTGGGCGGATCGAGGCTGGGATGGTGTTTACAGATGTCGCAGCTCCATGTTCTGTGCTCCAAAGTACATCATAATTACGATCTTGACGAGGCTGTCTGGTACTGCGGTGTCTGCACCGAAATGTAGCAAAGATGCGATTGACAGATGCTGGTACCTGAGGATCCTTGAAGACCAGTGGTCTGCTGATCCGATGCAACGGAAGATGCCCCAGAACAAAAACGTCAGCGTTCCACCACGGAGGCTCTTATTACGTTCCTGGTCGGAGCCAGCAGCCGCTATTACCGAGGGAACAAGGTTTTGTGGTGTCGCGGAATTGATCACTCAACGAGGGACGGGAGCAGAAATAGAGGTCAAGACGGGAAGCATGTGCCGGCAAATGCTGCCACGAGGATCAGACGGAGGAGAATTTTGAGCATTCAGTGACACATGCATTCTTCTCGAGAGCTCCCCTCCAGATCTCCGCCCCGTCACGCCCATCCCGCTCAGTCCCGTGCTCCGCTTCTGCGATTCTGCGCCTCCTTCTGCAGGGCACAGGGCTTGACAAACAGAGTTTAACGAGCAAGTTTAACCGTGGGCCCGAATCCTGCGGTGTGCTCCTTTCATCTTCCACTCCGACAAGACATTTAATTTTGCTCACTCCACGCACCATTTGCACTGGACACTGGACGATGGCATGCTTGACGACTGCATGCCATGGAATTACCTCTGAACAGCTCTGAGCCGCACTGGCTCAGCTTTGCAGAGTTTCTACCGGATCCATCCACGCGACCAGGCTTCATTTTGACGCAGATTATACTTGCGCTCAATACCGCCTTTATCTTTCTAGGTTCCTTCTCTAGCCTGGTCTGCGTCGCACTCTCAGCACTATGGTTGATCTTTCGCGTCTTTGCTGTTGCCATCAAGCCCTTGGATGAATTGGTCACCCATCTGGGCTTCGATGTTCCTCAGGGGCCACGCATCGACCTTGCTGCTGTCAAGGCTGATGCGGTCACACTGCACTGGAAGCCGGCGGATGACCGGAAAACAAGCACACGGTACGAAGTACAGGTCAATGGTGTCACTAGAGGCAAGGTGTCGCAGCTGGACACCTCGCTGGTCATCTCGAACCTGCTGCCCGACCACAACTATGTCTTCCGCATCATCGCCATAAACTCGCATGACTTCAAAGCCGCCAGCGAACCTGTTCGTATACGAACAAAGTCTGCTTCGACCAATGACTTCTACACAGCTGCGCAGAATGTGGGAGAGCAAAAGGATGGTGCTAGTACAGCTCCAGGACCCATCATACGGCCCGTCAAGATATTGGATACCTTGTCGAATACTTCCGCCGCCCCAGCTATGGCAAGGGAGACAAGTAATGGTCCCTCTGCAATGAAGCGGGTCATAGTCCCAAGAAGAGCATCTCCTGCGACTTTCATACCCGAGCTTCTAAGCAATACCACGGTCGAAGATGTCTTGACTGGTTCTGGTCTGGAAGCGACTCAGCAGCAGCTCACCGAGAGGCTGGAAGAGATAGGGAAGGACATTGCCGAAGCTGAGCGCCAGATCCTGGAAGAGGAGCAAGAGGCGGATCAATCAAAAATCGAACAAGTCAAGGAAAGAGATGAACTTCGAGCTGCTCTAAAGGAGAAGGAGAATGCCAGCAAGGACCTGCGCAAGAAAGTCAGCGCCGCCGAGCGAGAGAACACAGCCACCCAGAACAAACGAGCTGCACAGGAACGTCAATTGCAGCAGAAGATCAGCGAGAAGCGCAAAGTCAAGGATGATACAGATCGATGGATCCGTGAATCGAAAGAGATGCACGACTATGTTGAAGACTGCGCGACAAAAAAGACAAACTATCTGGCCGATGTCGAACGACAGAAGCAGGAGCTCCGCCAGAAGATGGACGATGAGGCGCAAGTGTTCAAGCAATTGGAAGATGAGGTCAAAGAGAAATCGCAGGAGTTCAAGAAGCTTGAACGAGAAAAGTCAAGCTCACCTGCGAGCGGCGAAGACCCGCATCATGACTACCATCGCGATGATGACGAGGAAGATCGTCAATTCGAGGAGTACATGGCACGCATGGAAGAGGAATATCGCCTTGCTTCAATGGCACTCGAAGAAGCCAAAACATTCTGCGACTCCGCCTACCGAGCTGTGCAGGAAGCCTACGAACGCAGCCGACAACAGGCTTTCATGAATGCTCCTCCACTCATGCCACTCCAGCCAGTGTCAAGGACTAGCAGCACCAGGCAACGACGTGGTCTGTCAGATCAATTTGTCACAAGTCCGGTCGGCTCAATTGCTTTCCCAATGACATCTGGCGCTCCATTTGGCAACAGTCTGAATATGACCGCTCCACATGACGCATTCGGACCCAGTCCATCAGCATTTTACAGTGCCACTAATGGCATGCTCCTCGCCCCTAGGGATGATCTTGGAATGTCTTCGTCCGAAGTTGAGCGGCTCACAGGCGGTGCACCGATGAGCCCGAGCGTGGGAGCAGGTCTCATTCCCGCCGATCTTCTCAGTAATGCAGACGATGAAGAGCCGTCTCGCGACATCATTCCACCTCCTGGTCTGCCAGATCCGCGGCAGAACTCTAACGAAGCTATTCTGCCGGGCCTTGGAGCATTTGGTGGTGCAAACATGCTCCCTGGTCTGGGTGTGTCGAACATTGCTGGTCCCGATCTGTCGAATCACGGACCACAGAGTCCAGGATCTGTCAGTAGTAGGTCGCCGAGCGTATTCGCGAGTCCACAAGCCAGTGCAAGCAATCTTGCTTTCCATTCGCCAGAGCCTGCTGTCGATACTGACGGCCGATCTATCCGTTCTGGTAGATCCATTCGACCAGTCAGTGGAGGTTTAGGTCCGCCGGGAAGTCGCTTCGCCCAGATTCTTGGACTGGATAAGTTCAATCGTCAGCGCGGCAAGACTCTCCCGGATGATGGCCTTGCACTTGGCAAGCTCCAATCTCACTCCATGCCCAAGGAAGCATTCTTGGAGGAGAATCCAGAGATGGGCAAAAGGCGCAACAGCAGTCATTCGGGCAACTTCTTCGGTAACTTCAAATCTGGCTTTGGCGGCAGTGCTCCCAAGCCTGACGATGCAGAGTCTCTGGACGCAAAGATGCGGCCTGTTCGACGTCCTTTCATGGGATTTGCCGGAAAGGATGTCTGGGGAGGCATGTTCGGAGCTGAAAATACTCGTCCCGGATCATCGAGACCCGGGTCGGCACATTCCAACGAGGTACCACGCACACTTCAAGAAGACACTGCGTCATGGTCACTTCTGTCAAAGAATGGTCCACTCAATCGACAGTCTCCTCTGGGCGCAGACTGGGGCCAATCAGGTCTGCCACAACCACAACCTCGCACTTGGGGCAGTCGATACCCTTCCCGTCGTCCGTCAGCTCAGGTCGGTCCTTCAGGCGGCGTCTCGTTCGACATCGCTGAAGACGAAGATGATGATCCCGTGCTCCGTCCGCCAATGCAAGCGCCCATTGGCACAAGACCTTCTGCTCCAATCGAACGTCCCGTAACTCCTGCAGCAGCTCTCAATCCGGCAGCCAAGGACTTCAAGTCGCTATTCCAATTCGGCGAAGGCAAGAAGGAGAAGCCAGAAAAGGAGAAGACCAAGAAAGGCAAAGAGGCCGCTACGTCGCTGAGCACGCCTGATCCCAACCAGCTCACACCCATCTCGTCATCTCACTCTCCTTACCTCGGAGCAGAAGACATGTCCCCGCCACAGTCCCGCAAGTCTCGTGACAGCCGCAGTGTCATGACCGCAGAGAGCTCTGCAGACGCTGCTTCCTCACGAGCCAGTCTCGACCGCACACCAAGCCACCAGCTAGCCGAGGTGCCAACACCCACGAGCAGCGTCGCAGGCTCAGTGGGCAAAGGTGGATTCATGCAACGCCTCAGCCGTAAGAGCAGCAGTGGCAAGTTCGCCCTGCCTGTCTTCCAGAAGAAAGCCCGGCCGGAGAAGGACAAGATGCTGGAAGAAAGCACAGAGGACCTCGGAGCATCTGTCAGCAGTCTGGGAGGCGAAACAGAGGACGGCAAGACCAGAGAGGACGTCGGACGGGGCAAAAGGACATGGTCGACTGGCTTCTTGGGATTCGGCAAAGGCAAAGCGAAGGAAGACAAGGGACGGGAGAGTCTGGAAGGCACACCAGGAATGACAGGGAGTGAAGTGAGTCTCGAGGCGGCCAGTGACACGACCACCGAGGAGAAAGCCTAGATGTCGTACATAGTCGGACAGTCGAATATGAATGCCCATATAAACTCTTCTTCACAATAAAAGAGTCCCGCCAAATAATCCCTTTCCACGTCCATTTCGCCGCAATCCCCGAAAAAAGCACAGACCACTCGTTCCCAAAAAAAAGATCCTCTCTTTCCCTCCCCATCTTTCCCTCTCCTCCCAAAGCCACCCTTTCCCACTCGCACCACCATGCCAAAATGAACGCCACATCCTACCTCGTCTCCCACGGCTGGATCCCGGGCACATCCTTGCACCCACACAAACCACACTCTCTGTCCAAACCCCTCCTCATCTCGCGCAAAGTCGACGTCCTCGGTGTGGGGCTGAACAAGAACACCTCGGTCTCGGATCAATGGTGGCTGCGCGCTTTCGACAGCAGTCTCAAGGCGTTGGGGACCGGACAGAAAGGGGCGCTGGACGGGGTGAGGGAGCACGGTGTGGTTAGGGGGGGGTTGTACGGGAGGTTTGTGAGGGGGGAGCCGGAGGGGGGGACGATTGGGAAGGTGCTGGGGAGTGTGGGGGATGGGGATGGGATTAAGACTGTAGGGGACGGGGGCGAGGGAGGGGAGAAGGTGGTGGGGAAGGAGGCGGGGAAGAGGAAGAGGGAGGAGAAGGATGAGGGGGGAGGGAGGGAGAAGGGGAAGAAGGTGAAGATGTCGACGAGTGCGGTGGTCGGAGCTGCGTCGGTGCCGGTAGTGGTAGAGAAGGTCGAGAAGTCGGAGAAGAAGGTATCGGTGAAAGGGGAGAAGTATGCTCGCGAAAAGGCAGCTAGAGTAGCGAAACGCGAAGCTCGTCTTGCTGCTGGGATTGCAGCGGAGCCGGAGAAGAAGAAGGAGAAGAACAGAAAGCTTCAGCAGCAGGCCAAGATGGAAGAAGAGCAGAAGCTCAAGGCAGAGCGCGAGGCTGCCAAGAAGCAGAAGCTGGAAGAGAAGAAGATCAAGCGAGCCGCTGTCATGGAGATCATGAAGGAAGAAGACAAGGCTCGAGTCGCTGCGGGGGAGAGGCCGCTTTTGCCAGAGGATGGTTCGGAGCGTACGAGGTCGAAAGCTGTCAAGAGGGAGATCAAGGCTCGGGCTCGAGCAATCGAGACAAGTCGCAGTGATGATATCTTGCGAGCTATCACGGAGAAGTCGCAAACAGAGGAAGCCGAGAGAAGCAAGAAGGAAGCAGAGGAGGTAGGCATGACGGTGGAGGAATATAAGGCTCTCCCATCACAGGACCTGCCACTGATCAAGCAGATCCTGAGTGAGATGGATGAGCTGGACGAGGATAGGAGGGCCAAGTTGACTGTAAGGGCTGAGAAGAAGGGCATGCGGTTGGAGACCTACCTTGTCATGAAACGGATCAAGCTTCACCAGGCTAGTGCCGGCATCCAGGCTGCAGAGGTGAAGCCCACTGAGCCTGCTAATGGAGAAGGCGCCAGCTTTGTGGTGGACACAGTAGGTGACGCCTCGCTTGCCACGAGCCAAACGAAAGCACCGATAAAGGTGACGAAGAAGGCACCTCCACCTCAGAGCAAGGACAAGCGGGTTGATGATCACAAATCTCCAGCCACGATCGAAGCAGAACGGTTCATGGATGCTTGCGACACCTCTCTTTGGGAAGGCAAAACGGTCAAGGACTTACCCAAGGATATACGGGAGCAGCGCCGACAATGGCTGGCCGCGAGACGAACCATCCGTAACGAGAAACTCATTGACGAAGGAAAGAAGAAGCCACAGGCACCAAAGGTTGGATCGGATGGCTTGACGAAAGACCAGAGAAAGATCAAGTCGCAAGAAGACCTGATGCTCAAGATTCTGAAATGGAATCGCAAAGTCAACTCGTCCAGCACCAACGGAATTGGAAAGGAGATCAACCCGGTGACCAAGATCGAGGACGTTGGCAAAGCAGGGGACGACTTCATCTCACTCAAAACGTACGGGGACGTCAGCGCAGGCAAGACCGGCAACGGACTCAAGCTGAACGAGGCGCCGCCACTGTACAATGGCATTGAGCCATACCCTGTCTTACGCATGGAGACGACAAAAGGTGCATTCAGCAAAGGCGAAGAGAAGATGGCCAGGAGAGCGGCGAGGCGGCTGATGAGGCACGAGAAGCAGGCGGCGAAGAGAGGTGGGAACCCCGAGAAGGGAGGGAAGAAGAAGCCCAAGGGTGGCAGAGCGAAGGTGGTCAACAGCAAGGAGAAAGCGGCGCGTGAGAAGTAGGAGAAGGTCGAGTACACTGAGAGGTCTTGGAGGGAGAAGTAGGCTTTCTTGCTAGGAGTGAGAGAGGTATGCTTCGATATCTCGACATGGCAGCGACATGGCAGCAACGAGTTGGCCCCGCTGAGCAGAGATTTGGTGCAGAGTCGTCCTTGTCCTCTGTCCCATGTTGCGCGTCCCCATTTCCCTCGGTCAAATGTGCCGTGACCACCTCCCACCCTCGTCGACCTGATTCACCACCACCCACGGTACCACGTCTCCCCTTCAAAGCCCTACCTCCTCGCCTCCCTCTCCTCCTTGGCCACTTGGCAGCTCCACCGCTCTCACCACCACCGTCCACTGGCAGCTTCCCAACGGTCCTATCTCGGCCGACATGCCCTCTTCCAGCGGGATGTCTCACCTTGATCCCCGTCACGCCCAAAAACCGCCGCAGCAGCACCGAGATGGAGATCAAACTTTGGCATCTCGACAAATTGACTTCGTATCAAACCCTCCTACCTTCTCACCGGCACAAGCAATCCGCGTACCCGACCAAAGTGGGAGCTTCCACCGATTCGAGCCCCACAACGTTATATCCTCGCGAGGTAAATGCACATGTCCTTCCCGGCACATCTGGACTTCCACGAGGCTCGAATCTCGGCCCATCTCTCGGACGACGAGCAGTATTTCCCATCTGTATTCGCGGTCAGCGGACTATCTCACTCCGAGGACAGATCTGATACCACCCCCCATCTACAGCCTTCTTCGAGCAGCCAGACACATACCTACATGAGCTACCGCCCAGACCAAACCCCTTCAAAGACAACGACAATGCCCCAAGCCCTCCTGCACCTTCCAACGCCGCGCCGCAACCCGCCTGCCCTAACGTCGCCCACATCGCCCCCGTCACCCACCTGATCTCCCCATTCGCATGTCTCACGGCCCATCACGGCCCTCCACGGTCCCCCCCGGCGCATTTCCCTCTTGCCTTCAGTCCCCTTTCCAAAGGCCCTGAAACCCACCGCGTCCCGACTCCGGTCCAGATCGCCCGCCCGCCCGCCCGCACGCAACGATGGCTTAGGGCACGCGGGTCCAGTTCGGGCCGAACTTACTCGCGCGGGTCGACACCTCACCGGGGGGCTGGAGGGGGGTGGGGGGAACGGAGATATCACGGCCGCGAAGAGGCTAGGAGACGAAGCAAGCAGCAGGCAACGACGGGTAAGCTTTACATGTACGGTCAAAAAGGCGTAGTAACGTCTTTGCTTTTTCCAAGCGCTATGTTCAAATCTCGTGCTACGTGGTCCATTACCTCCTCTGTCTCTTCGAGCGTCCGGGTAGAAGGGTGTGGCAGTGTCATCCGTTGTGTTGGCGGTATTGCCTTGGTGTAAAGCAAGCGAAGAGAGCGCGACAAGACACCTGTCTCGTATACTCGCAAGCCTTCGCTGCGTGTACCGCGTCCATCTCTTTCCCTTGTCCCTCAGCCTGCTCAGTATAGACCCTCCCCTCATCCACAAAAGAAAGAACGTCATCATGGGGTGAAAGGTGTCGATAAGGAAGGTAGGGTATAGTACAACATCATGACTCTTGTTCGCCGGTATTACCCAAATTCCGTATCAAACGCTAAGAAATCTTCATACTGATCGAGCAAGCTTGCGAGCTTGGTTCGAGTGCTTTTGGATCGCTGTGTCGACCGCTGTGGGTTTACTGTTTTTGGAGGGTGCGGTCTGGCTGTGGACTGCATTATTCATGGTTCTGGGCCAGGACGAAAGGGAAAGTCGGATCCTGGTGGGGGTATAGTACAAGATTGAAGATGCTGGGTGGGAGGGTCGCGGTCGCAGTCGCAGGAAAGGTATGGTTATCATGTTGGTGTCACTAAATAATGTCCTTGATGCTCATCCTTGAGACAGGATTGGAGTTGACGGAGGCTGCTGAAGGTGTTGCAGCCATAGGGCTCGAGACAGCTGTTGTGCCCGAAGATGCACTAGGCGGTGCTGGAGGCGGATACACTGAGCGCTGAGGTGGTGCGGATGGTGAATGATTGGGGTACGATGGCGAAGGGTAAGGATATGCTGAAGGCTGCTGATACGTCGGTTGAGGCTGAGGGGTATGAGACTGTCCATGGTACGGAGGCATCTGATGGTGTTGAGGTGGGGGCTGCTGATGTGGTGTTGGTTGTTGATGCGGTATGTGGTGTTGAGCGGGCCTTTGCTCATCTGGCGAAGAGTAGTACGACGATTGCCGACTGCCAGAGTTCGGTGTTCCTCTAAAGTATTGCAATTGTCGCACCATGTCCTCGATTCTAGCCCAACCGCCCCACTCCCGCTCTTCCTCGTCAGTCAATAGCACCGGCTGAACAACAGTAGCTTCGTGATCATAGGTCTCTCCGGGCGGATCCATCTGGCTTGGTGAAGTGGCAGGTCCAGATCCCTTCGATGAGCCATCGCTGCCGACCCAGGCCCACGCGCAGTGAGAGTTGCCCTGGAGATCTCCACTAGCATATGCAAGCATCTCCTCGTCGTTTTCGAGTTCAGACGCCCTGCCGGATTGGTATTTCTGAATGAGAAGGTCCAGGAAGAAAGACAGGTTGCGACCACAAGCTATATTGACCTTCTTGTGATGGCCGACAGCATTCATTGCGCCAATGAGAGTCAAAGCTGGAGCATAATCGCCGGTCAGACACAGTATCAAGATGCATCGCCACCAGTGTTTTACAGTGAAAGAAGGCACCACGTGTCGAATCCTAGCTTGCCATTCTGGGTTGTGCACATCTGGCGGGTGAATTGCCAAACGAGCGTGCTGAGTACGCGCAGTAGGTGTGGTACGCCAAATATAATGGGCTGTGTCCTTGGCGACCTGTACACACCTTGCCAGTGCCTCTTGCCTGTCTTGTGGTCGACATGCTGGTGTCAAGTTGTGCCTGTAGAGCATCATTCTGCAAATCTGAAGCGCCAGCGCTGGATGGAGATAGAATGGGTCCAGTGGAGTGGTAGAGCCAATTGGGAATGGATCGGGGTACGAATCCATGATCGAATTGAAGTGATCGTCGTAGATTTTCAACGTTGATGGACTGATGGTGCGCTGCTTGAGTGTCTTCTTGAGCTGATGAATGAGACGGACCACAGGGATGAGCGCAAGCAGATTGTTTGGCGTCTTAAGACCCGTCTCCAGAGAGTGAAATCCATCAGGCTTCATGTAGTCGTCGTCGATGGGTGTTGGCTCGCCAACCTCGGTGTCCGGGTCCGCTCCGTCCAGAGACTGACCTAGCTCGAGAGAACATAGCCTATCCCAGTTGTAAATCGCCCACCACGTGCGCTTCCTTAATTCTGCTTGCATAGGGCTAACGTTCGGTTGCTCCAGATGAAGTCCAGACTCCTGCGCAGTTCTCAAGGCAGCCCCTAGCCACACCCACGCAGCAGACCTGCGATTCGTTTCCATGAAATACAAGCTAGTCATTAGTGCAGTCCTTGCATGGTCGATCGTGATTTCATCCGAAAGTGTGTTGACCTGCTGAGTCGCGAACTCGATGTAGCCCAGAGCATCCTGCGCATACTGCCGCTCATCTGTGATTAAAGTTGCGCAAGC
Organism: Elsinoe ampelina; assembly: GCA_005959805.1. Classification (NCBI taxonomy): domain Eukaryota; kingdom Fungi; phylum Ascomycota; class Dothideomycetes; order Myriangiales; family Elsinoaceae; genus Elsinoe; species Elsinoe ampelina. The sequence continues at coordinate 938,752 of SMYM01000010.1, forward strand.
CATGACGGCGAAGAATACACCAATCCATGCTTTTCGTACACCCCTGAAAGACCCGGCACGATAAACGTCATCAACTTCGTTCTGGAATGTCGGCCAGTGCAACACCGGCTGGAACGGATGTAAATGCGCTTTGTACTGAGCAAGAAGGTGCTCGGTGACATGTCGGGATGGAAGAGGTGGACCCCCATCAGGGCACAAATGCTGGATCCCAGGGGTCCGATACGCGTGAGGAGGTTTGAAGACTCCACGGCCATAATTCCGGATGTTCCGGCGGACCTTGAAGAAATTACCCGTAGCGCGTGGAAAAGTGCTTCGATCCCGGACTTGGTTGTTTTCGGGCAGGGTTAATGTGGGAGTTCCAGAGGATTGTGTCGAAGGCGGTCCACTGTCTGAGATCATACCTTTGAGTTGAGAAATTTGTTGTTTGGCTTGATGAAGCTGACGCTCGAGATCTTGAACTTGCCTATGAGAAATTGATCAGCGAGTGCGTCTCTGCAATCGAGAAGATTCTGCCTTACTTCATGGATGACATGCGCCGATTGGTCTCCTTGGTGAATTGGCATTTCACACTACGGCTGGAGCATTCGGAACAGCTGGAAGCATCTGTGGCATCACACTGCCTTCGTTAGCCCGTGCACCACGCATTCTTAGAGATAGATGTACCTTGACCTTCCTCTCCCGACAAGCGTCACAGCTCGGGTCCTTGCGTCGTTGTCGATATGCGCGTTTCTGAGGCGACAGCGCCGCAACCGAAGCATGTGAAGGGGGCGTTCGTGAACCTCCATGCATACCATCCGACATCCGCACGTCGTGAAGACCAGGAGATGGACCAGCCATCACGTGCGGTGGAGGAAGGTGATTAGGCGGCGGAGGTGGCAGACCCCCGAAGGCGGGCGTGTTCAGTGTCGCCATGGGGGAGTGATGATGGCCCGGTGGTGTAGAGTTGGCATGGTGATGGCCCATGGAAGAGGGGACTGGGTACCCCGGCGGCGATGCCTGCATGGCACGCTCAGATGATGGAGATGGATAGGAAAGAGAAGGGTCGCGTGCTTCTCAATAGACAGACATGGGCTAACCTTGAGACTTGTCGACCGGTCCAAGTGGATGTTGCCTGTCCAGCAGGAAGCAATCGTGACTTCCAACTTTGATGCGGTCGTGACTTTCGAATTTGAGGGCGGAAAAATTGGTCAAGCAAGACGGTGATTAATATTGATAGTCCAGAGCCTCTGCCAACGCCCAGGTCAAGGTCCGGAGTTTCTGCCGAAAGTAACTAACCAGCGTACCGGAAAGCAAGAGCCAAAGCAATTTACAGTGAACCGGTGGGCGATACGATTTCTTTCTTTGTGGAAGTAAGAAGAAAGCAAATATGAACGAATGTCTGGTACAGCAAGGGACGAGGTGTATGGAAGTGGGTTCCCAGGAGTGTCAGCCCATTTGTTGTGGGTTCACTGTGGCAAAGTTGACGGCTCAATGGTTCGAGGTTGTTGGAAGAAATCTAAATGGCAGTCCGTAAGTTTGAAAGGCAAGCCTTCCCCCAAGGGACGCATGGAGCCTTGGGTCTCAAAAGAGGGTTCGATGGTGCTTTCCTTGTCACGTTGATCGACATAACGCAGAAGCTCGAGTCTCTGATGTCCGCTTGGACGATCCACTGGTGCCGGTGGGCCTTTGGTCGGGACTGGCCAAGCGAAAAAAGGGTAACTTCCGTAACGTGTTCGTTCCCGCCCAGCGTCGTCGACAGAGGGTTGCACGGACGGGAGAGCCACACGACAAGGACCGACTCCGAGTCATGGGGTGCATCGGGGGGGAGCCAATCATCTGGTTGACACGGCCAATTGCTCCAAAAAGACACGGACTCGGGTGGGAGATAGCCACAAGACAAACGTGCAGAGGTACGCCGCGTTCTGTACAAGCAGGGGTATGCAGCTGCAGCTTGATTGACTTTGCACCAGCGGCGCCATTCAGAGCTGCTTGGAAGAGGCGAGCTGCTCTCGGAGCGAGACTTTCCCATGCCCTGCTCCCACCAGAAAGAACAAGAACACGGGGGGCGTGTCAATCTCACGGCCAAGCCATGTGCTCTGACACGCCCGCATGGTCTAGGTCAGATTACCTTTCCAGCCATTGGTTCAGGAGATGAGACGACGTGCAGCGAAGCTCCACGGACCGAGCGTGGACAGCCTGGGCGGCGAGTGGCTTACTCGAAAGCAGCCAGTGGGCGAGATGCCAGAGGGAAAAGTACCGAAAATTCGGCTCGGCAACGTTGCCTGAGAAAACCCACATGGAGAGTCAGAGTTTGTCGGCTGCAACGACACCGCTTCTTGGAGTAACGGGCTCTTGCGAAGCAAAGCAATTGGGGTAGGTCGATCAACGCTGTGCCCTGTTACTCCACTCACTGTGTTGTCATGCGTACTGTGAGAAGTCTCTGATTGCTCCTTCGTGCAGCCGCGGCGTCTGTAATCCTCGTTGATGGGTGGTTGTTAGCCTGCGAGAATGCCCATGCAAGGACGGGACGGCAGCAACCTTGGGCAGCCGTGAGGTACAGTACAATGGATTCTGGGCGCTGCCGTCCGGCCGGGAAAGGTAGATCATGGCGAACATCTTTCACGGGAAGTAGGTCCGGCAGTTACCGCAAAGCCACAGGCAGTGTTCGACTGCCTGGCTGGCTCTCACCGTCGTTGTACTGTAATGGGAATTCAGCTTCCCCCTGTTTGCTCCCATCAAACGTTGAGACTGTTGACCGCATTGATGCAATCGGGAACGACTTCCGACCCAGATCTTTGCTCCTCCTGTCTCTCGATTGTGGTTCTGTTAGCGATATTACAGCTCTCTATTGAGGTCCCCCCCGGCAGATCAGACAAACCTCTAACAAACACCGTGCTCAATATGCCGCGCAGGCTGACAAGGGGGGTCCGAAGGAAATCACTCCTTCCTGTTTGGCAAAACGTGAATTCGCGTGGGATTTTCGAGGAGCTTCGGGGATAACGCAAACTTGCAGGATCTGACTCGTGGATTGACGCGCTGGAGTGCCGGATCAGGCCAGTCACAACTCTCAAGCCTTGCTTTCCCAGCTAGCAGGGGCCGTGAATCCATGGGGCGCGGGGTGCGTCATTGCCACGAGGCCACGGCCATGTGTGACCCGTCCTGCTCTCGTGCACCCCTGACGTCCGCGGCCGCGGCACACGTAAGATCTCTCCAGGTGGCTGAAGGACATCTGCAAAGATTTTCCACACTGTCGAGGGCCGATGTATGACCAAGGTAAATCACAGTCCAGTGGTGATGCAGTCTCATGACCATGCTTTGTGTCAGAATCGCATTACATCCGGACGGATCTCGGCGGTCATCTACCGAAATATCTACCAACTTGGCTTGATCAGCTGGTTTTGCGCCATGAGGCTCTCTCAACAGCCCGGGGTCAGGTACAGGAGATCGCTTCAATTGTACCTTTTCGGGAGGTGACAATGCCCTACCTCTTAGAACGATATGCTTGAAACGTTCTTGGATCTCGACCGAGACTTCCGCTCTGTGCCTGTACTCCACTCCTAAGTGAAGATTGATGGACAAGGTTAGGGTTGTCGGTCTGGGGCTTGTGTATATCGTTGGCAGTGTCCCAACGGGTTCTCATCTTGAGACACTGATAATTTCTTGACAGAAGCTCTCGTTGCCGACTATCCGTGAACCGGTACATCTCCGAGCCCTGCAACGTTTTCTGAGAACGTGCCTTGACGGCACGTTCCATGGCTCTTTTTGTCCATGCAAGCTTGCTTCTCATTTCCATGTCTTGGGCAGACCAGGCACTCATCTGGTCATCTGTGTGATCGCCTACTTTCTTGCTTCACTAAGCGAGGAGGCCTCATGGTCCTCAGCCAGCGTGACTCGGTGGTACTGTTGACATCTCGGGATAATGTTCTGGCGACGTGCCACATGTGTGTGGTCCAGCACGCGAGCGGGCGCTGGCGGCGCACTTGTCTCGCCTCGATTGCCCGACGAAGGATCTTCGCGTGAACTGGAGGCCAGGAGCCTCGCCATGAACGACGCGGGGGATATGTCTAGCAGCACGTAAATATCATCGTAGCCCTCATCCACAGTAGTGCTGATAATGGGAAACGCTGAACTGGACCACTCCCCTCTTTTCCTGTCCTGTTGCTGCATGACCGTGAGAATGAAACGTCTCGGCGTGATCAGTGATCGGGAAATACTGTATGACCCAAGACGCTCGCGTCCAACAATGCAATGCTACTGTACGTGCGCGGATCTGCAAATTCTTGTTTTCGTCGTGCATTGGAGAACTTGGGGCGGACGAGATCTACAAGCGGCTCGTCAGAGTTTCGCCAGCGACTGGTAGCGTGCACGTAGTGCCTGTACCGTGCGAGGGCTATATGGTGGTGTTGTGATACATGCACGGGAGTTGTAAATCGGCATAAAGTTACTGTAGGTCGATTTCGAATCATTGCTAAGCAGCAGTCTGCTCTGAAAAATCCGGCAGTGATGTCAGACGCAGACGGCACGACCTGAACCAGGATCGCACGAGACCCTGAGCAAACTCTGTTCCTGGCAAAATCGGAAAAAAGGAGCTGGCCGTGGACCAAAGAGGTTTGCAGATCAAAGCACAACACAATCGACCGAGTGGCAGGCCCCGCCGGAAGTCGGAACAGCGCCCATTGGCTTAAGAAACTCAATTGACACTCAGGATCACCATTTTGATGTCAGACCTTGCAGCCCCATTCTCGTCCTGCAGAGCCTCATCTCGAGGGGGCAATGATGAGCGTTCCCAACGGGACCACTGATGAGGGATCCCACTTTCCCCCGAACGAACCCACCTCATCCAATTAAAGAAACTCAGCTCGATCTTTTTCCTCACCCATAAAGATCTACATCCGGCCCGCCAAGTGAACCACAAAGGTTGCTTTCCCTCCGGCGCTGTGAAGGAGATATCCATGCAACTCATCGTCCCGGTCAATCTGGTAAAGGAGTTCTCCGCCTTGGGGTGACGGTGTCACTCCTTCGACCTTCACAACCGCATATGCTGAGCCGCCCTGGAAACTTAGTGCCGCTTGATACAACCCGCTCAGGTCGCGGGTGGCGAGTATGCTTAGCCAGAGGGGTGGCACTCCGACATCGGTAGACATGGAGCCACGCCGAAAGTACACGGCAAGCGGTGGATCCAGCGAAGCCTCGGCAGCCCCTGGAGCTGGATATGCTTGAGGCTGGTGATTCTCAGCGCTGAGCAACGAAGATGTATTGGCGGCTTGTAAAAGGGATGGATCGATCTGAACGTCACCGCTAGCAGCTTCGGACGCTGCAGGTACCGACTTCTTGTTGCGGCGAGCTGGTGCTTTGGTCTTGGTCTGGGGCGCTGACGGACTCCGGGTCGTTGAGGTGGTGGGTTCGTCGGCCTGAACGTTCTTCTTCTGCTCAGACGTACGCACAGTCTCGCGCCAACGCTTGAGAGTGTCCCGGCAAAGAAGCTGAACGGCTTTCAGATATCTTTCTCTGGCGAGACCTTCTTCCGTGGGCATTCTCTCCTGCACCACGGTTCCATGCAGCCACTCCTCTTTCAACTCATTCCAGTTCTCTGTCTCATACGTGTTGACGAAGTTGTTGGCCAGAAGTATCTTGACAAGTTTCTGCTTCATGAGCCTCGACTCGAGCGGATTGAGTCCAAGGGTGTTTTTGGCTTCTGCTAAAGACATGTTCTTGGACTGGTTGCGCATGTGCTTCGTTACATCCATGCAAATGACGTCGAGGAACAGCTGAAGTGGTTGCGGGGATGATGGATCTGTATTGGCGAACAATTGCTGCAGGTGAGGCGTGCTCTGGACCACATGTTGCTTCGCAGCTTCCCACGCTTCAGGCCCACATTCCGTCTTTTTGACGATGCCCCGTTCTCGACAGATGGCTTGGAACTGCTCCCGAAGTTGACGATACATGTCAGTGTCAAGACCAAGTGACCTCTGAGCTTCTCCAAGCGTGGTCTCGGATGGATAGCGGGGCGGCCCTGGAGGATCGGGTGGCAGACCATTCCATTCTCTGGTATGACGGCGACGTTTTTTGGCTTTCCATTTCTCCTCGTTGCTTGCTTGCAGGTCGTCTCGGCCCTTTCTCTTAGCTCCTGTTGCTGCAGAGTGTCAGAATGAGCAATGCAAAAACGCGATGGACGACTCACAAGCTTCTGCAAGGAGAGAGAGATCAGGCTCCGCGGCTCCTGATGTGGCGGCGGCAATAGCATCAATACCATCCACAGCTCCAGGAACGTCGTTAGTGGCATCGGTCGATGCATTCTCCAGAAGATTGGTCGTTTTCAGATGCATGCCATGCCTGAAGCGGAGACGCATGAGACCACTTTCGGTGACATTGTATCCCTCGGCTTGCAGAATGGGGAGCATGTCCTTCTGCATCACATTCTTCTCCCACATCTCGCGAACTCGGGCGACAACCGCTTCATCCTTGTGGGAGTAGTCGAACTTGGTCGGGAAACCCCATCTCTGCAATTGTGTGAGGATATGCCGATCTATCTATCACGTCATTGTGTGCTTACACGAAACTGCGTCTGGAACGTCCTTTTACTGGAATGTATCATTAACTGTCTGTAGTAGGCCAGTGCCTAGTTTCTTACCTCGGGACAAAGTCCAATTTATCCCTGAAGTAGTCGACAACCTCATCTAGCGGTCTCTTTTCTGTGACGTAAAGCTTGAAGCAGACGTCGCGTTTATCATCCCAATCGTAACCTGCGGAGGTGGACAGTCAGCGCCATCAAATTCCATCTGGAAACGTGTTGACCAACCCATGGCGAGTTGCAAGTCACGTGCAGAAGCCGAATAGTTGCTGGGGTTGGTGCGCGGTGCACTGTTGATGGTGGAAGTGCAGAAAGTGAGGTTGGCGAGATTTGCATTATTCCAACTCTCGGTGCCAAGCCCCGCGCCAAACCTTGGCCCTTTCTGCAGTCCTTTACACACGTCCAACATGCATCGTGTTCCAAGAACGGCCCCCTTGGGCTCAATTGGGCGCGCTGTAGAATGTAGTTGGCAAGAGACATAATTTTCGTGGAGTGTGCATACCTCCCGTTCCGTGGGGAGAGCTCTGGGTTCAAGATCTCCGGTAGAGATGCTTCCGTCCAGGGCATTTCTCATGTGGCATAACAGCGAAGGACATCGCTGCTTTCCAATGACTTTTTCACAATACTGCTGCATAAACACTTCGACATTTCCCATCGGATCAGGCAGCTTGTGGCACGTAGTTCTCCGAGGTTCTTTTACGCACTTGGCCACAGCTGTGCGAACCACTTCGCCGGTGGCTAGCGCCATACCATGGTCGGACAGCACATCTTCCTGTGGCAGTCATCGGACTTCCGCCTACGATGACCTTTCATGTGTACTACTAGTACCTCCTAAATACCAATGTTGTTGACGCGGACCTGCCTGGTGTCACAAGACACTAGGTGGGGATAGAGAATGCACCGAGTCTATTGACGGCCCCGACACAATAGCCGTCTTCGGGCTGGACAAATTGTAGGTCGGATACTGTATGGCGAGGAGTCAACTCTCATACAGAGTGATCTGTACTTCTGCGATTGCCATCATTTCACTGATGAGCTGCTCAGCATTTGCTGGCTGCCGTCGCTACGTCTTAGACAGACAGAATGGATTGTGGAGAAGGCATCAGAGATAGCAATATCCTCAGTCGTTTGTCCACAATCAACGAGACGACATGATCAAGATCATGATGATGATTCATTGTCGTCTATGTTGATCTTGTCTCGTCGTGTGTCTCACAATTGACTGACTGTAGCGAACTTGACCGATTACGCGAAGCTACGGAGGGACTGACACAATCTCTCTGGGCGCATTCGTGTCGCTCGTCCAGCAGATGACTGATGAAATTTATGGGATTGACAATCTTGCTATAACACCATCGAGACATGTGAGAGAGTCAAGGTTTCCAGAATAGTGGAAAGCTGTTACGCTAAATGGCATCCGAGCCGCATGACATCGTCAGGTTTTTCCCCATGAGAGGTTTCGCATGCGTTTTGTGCAGGCGCGGAATGTGCCGTGGTTCTTCTCCGTCCACGACCGTGACCTCAAACTCCCTTTCGACAACACGCTCGCATCACGCGCAAACCGTCTTCTCACATCGCCTCCTGCATCAGACCCGTGATCGCATCTTGGGCTTCAGCGTGCATTTCAACAGCATCATGTCAATTGGTCATTGAGAGCTCAAGACATGGGAAGGAGGAATAGGATCACACTGGGTGCTGGCAGACTTCGCTTCTCTGCAGCTTCATGACTTATCCCAAGTCTATCTTTACAGTCCCCGGCAGCCAGTTTACTGAGACGATATCCTCTCCTCCACTCGTGTCAGACCACCAGCCGACACGACACGACTCGAGCATAGAACAGAACAACCCTTTCATTGTACATACTTCACACCTGCCGGGCGACACTTCATCTGCGCATTCGGAGCTTGGACCTCAAGGACACAGCGGCAATATCGAAGAGGCTCAGGACTACTTCAATCAAACGACAGAAAATATTTTGACCACAGAACAAGGCCCAACATCGCATCCAGCAGACGATTTGATACTCCCCGTCTTGCAGCCTGCAGATTCGGTAACAGCAGACAGCCAATACCGCTTTACCGCGGTGAGATCGGAGTCTGCCATACTGCATGATCAGAATGCTGATTGTTGTTAGACCCCACCGTCCTCGAAGAAACGCCCGCTCGACGAAAAAGTTCGATCACTATCCAACTCCAAGCCCTCCTTGAAGAAGCCCCGACTGTTCCCCAAGAAGCGACGACACGTCCTAGAGCATTTTGATTTCCCAGGGCCCTCGATCAACGACACTCAACCCGCGTCCCCACTCTTCTTCAGCAACTCTCCCCTCTTGCGACCACAACTTCCTGCTAGATTTTCGAGCTCAGACGCGGCTATAAAAATGTTGAGCAAGGCAAAGTCAGAAGATGCGCAGATCAAGACGGTAACACTGGCGAGAGGCACGGTCTCCACACCTTCTTTGCCGAGTGCAATGCAAATTCGAGCTGCGTCGGATCGCTCAAGTATTGCACGGTCGACTTCGCCGGATTCAAGCATTAGAGGTGACGCCTCGTCTGGAATCATAAGCTCGATAGGTGTGGTTGAATTGCTCGAGCAAGATGAGAGACCTACCATGATCGTGGATCTCAGCGATAGCGGCAACTATGGAAGCGGACAGCTGAGACCCCTCTTCACAAACTCCTCCTTACGATCATACTCCGGGCTTGTGGAACTGGTGACTGGAGCCTTCGAGCAAATTTTGAGTGAGGGAGACTCCGCGCAGACCTTCATTCAATTCAAATCATGGCTGCTTAGTGCTACGGTCAATGGTGAATCGCTGAATGTCTGTCTTCCTTCTTTCAAATTTGCTGGATTATCTTGGTCGGTCTCCACGTTACGGAAACGTCTTCGCCTGGTAAGTGGCACGTTCCTGCAGGATGGGACGTCTCCAGGACCAAGACACGTGAAATCACCTCCGCTGGACATAACGCCCAAGTTCAAGACAGATGCGAAACCATCAAGTCCTCTTGAACCACCGGACTATTTCGGCAACACTGGGTTCTTACGACCGTCGGTACCTACTAGGGTAACATCAAATGATGCGCTTCCTTCAACCGAGCCAGCGTCTAGCCATCCGTCGCAAACACCAGAATCTATGGGATATCCGACAATGGCAACGAAAGACTCGGATCCGATTTCAATGGATGATATGCCGATGGAAGAAGAACCATCATTTGACTGGACGCGGATTCCTGTGACGGACAGCATGCCGGAACATATTCGATTCGCTAGATCTGTCGATTGGGCGTCGACATCTCTAGGACCGATAGAACTATGGTCGCCAGATCTTCGACAAATGTGCAATCTCATCATGGGCAGCCCCCACCCAGCAGCGATGTACTGGGGGGAAGATTTCATAGCCATCTACAACGAAGCATATGTGGCACTTGCTGGGCAGAAACATCCTCAGTTGATGGGACAGAAATACAGCGAGGCATGGCATGAGATCTGGGACGAGGTGAAAGATGCCTTCGCGAATGCCAGAAGCACTGGTGAAGCTACCATGAAGGATGACGATTGTCTGTTCATGATGCGAAACGATTATCTTGAAGAGACATACTTTTCCTGGTCCATCATTCCTCTGGTTGGATCGGACGGGTCAGTCCAAGGACTTTATAATCCAGCGTTTGAGAAGACACGGCGGAAAATAGCTGAAAGACGTATGCTTACCTTGCGAGAGATTGGAGAAAGGACTGCGGCAGCACGCGATGTCAGGGGCTTCTGGCAACAAGTTCTGGGAGCTCTCGAATTGAATGAGTATGACACTCCGCTCGTGCTTCTTTATTCAGTCTCGGACGACTCGGACTCGGATTCATCGTCAATACATTCGGCCTCGATGTCAGCAAACATGACCTGTCGTCTCGAGGGATCTTTGGGCATCGCTCATGGTCATTCTTCGGCTCCGCAGAACATCGATCTTAAATCTGGAACCGAAGGGTTCGGAACAGTGTTCCGCGAATCAGTCAAGACTGACAAGCCTATACTGCTACACGCTGGCTCGTACGAACTTCCAGCTAGTTTGCTTCAGAATCTCGACGCTCGAGGATTTGGTGACCCAGTCAAATCCGTCGTCATCTGCCCTATTCATCCTACAACGGGCGAATCAGTACTTGGGTTTTTGGTGCTAGGGGTGAATCCACGTAGACCATACGATGAGGACTACAGTCTTTTCATTCAGCTGCTGAGTCGACAATTGGCTACTTCTCTCGCATCAGTCGTCCTGTTTGAAGAAGAGATTCGGAGAGGACAGAAGGCTGCAAAGCTTGCTGCGCTCGATCGCATGGAATTGTCGGAGCAGCTTGCGGCGCGAACACAAGAGGCCATTGAGAGCGAGACCAAATTCACTCGAATGGCCGAGTTCGCACCAGTCGGCATGTTCATCGCAAACTCTGAAGGAAGCATCACATATTGCAACGACAAGTGGTACAAGATATCGAGCATATCGAAAGATGCGCCGGTACAAAAGTGGATGGACGCCGTCAACGATGATGACCGGCAGATGGTTATGAACCATTGGCGCGAGCTTGTCATTGAGAAGCGACCAATCACTGCCGCATTCCGCTTCAAGGCTGCATGGACGAATCCTGATGGCACTCCAGGTGAACGCTGGGTCCTTTTCTCGGCTTACCCTGAGAAGAATCCGAATGGCAATCTCAAATCTGTCTTCGGATCCTTCACCGACATAAGTCAGCAGAAATGGGCAGAAGGATTTCAGAAACGCAAAATGGAAGAGGCTGTTGAGCTGAAACGACAACAAGAAAACTTCATCGATATGACGTCTCACGAGATGCGGAACCCTCTTTCGGCCATTCTACAATGCTCCGACGAGATTTCCGCGACAATGGTCAAGATCAGAGATGACCAGACCAGTTTCCGGAGCAAAGATCTTGATGAGTCTGTGACGAGCGCTCTGGAAGCTGCTCAGACCATTGCACTCTGCGCGCAGCATCAGAAACGCATCGTAGACGACATCCTCACACTCTCAAAGCTCGATTCGGAATTGCTTCTTGTAACACCCGTTGATGCCCAACCTCTGACTGTGGTGCAGCGGGCTTTGAAGATGCACGAGGGTGAGCTATCGTCCAACGACATTCAACTCAAATTCAGAGTGGACCCATCATACGAGAAGCTCGGCATCGATTGGGTTCGCTTCGACCCATCCCGCGTTCTGCAAGTCTTGATCAATCTGACTACCAACGCAATCAAATTCACCACACCGGAAAGTCAACGAACGATCACTGTCTCGATAGCAGCTTCAATACAAAAGCCATCGACACTAAAGCAGCGCGCTGTGGATTACTTCCCCTCGCGCCGCACGGAACGCAGCGAGACTAACGCTGACTGGGGCGACGGCGACGAGGTCTACATCCAATTCGGTGTACAGGACACTGGACGTGGTCTGACCGAACAAGAAAAGAAGATGCTCTTTTTGCGCTTTAGTCAAGCCTCGCCGCGCACACACGTCCAATACGGCGGCTCGGGTCTGGGTCTGTTCATTTCACGACAGCTCACTGAGCTTCAAGGCGGTGAGATTGGTGTCGCTAGCGAGGCAGGTAAAGGGAGCACATTCAATTTCTACGTGCGAGCTCGACGCAGTCATGCGCCAGACACAACCGATCGAGCCAATGGCGTTGCTGCCAAGGTTGGTGCGATCGTAGGTTCTGCAGGTGGTCCGACCGGTCTGATGTCACCGAAGGCCGGTGAGGTGAAGAAGCCGGTTGGGACAAAATATATTCTGCTTGTGGAAGACAATTTGGTCAACCAACGCGTGCTGCAGAAGCAGCTCAAGAATTTGGGCTGTATAGTCCAAGTTGCCAATCACGGCGCGGAGGCACTCGAGAAACTAAAGCAGAGCACTTGGTGCAAGACGGGTGGTGGGAGCAAGACCAACCTCAGTGTCGTGCTCATGGATCAAGAAATGCCGGTCATGGATGGACTCACTGCGACGAAATGTATCAGAGAGATGGAGAAGAGTGGACAACTGACGGGCCATGTTCCTGTCATTGCTGTCACAGCCAATGCCAGGAGTGAGCAAATACAAACAGCGTTGGATGCAGGAATGGTGAGCTGAGATGGTGCAGTTCTCCATGTTGATTACTGACGAGAAGTAGGATGACGTGGTCTCGAAACCATTCCGTCTTCCAGATCTGATACCAAAAGTGGAGGAATTGATGGGCAGACACCCAGAACCCACATCTTGATAGGGGCGACCACTTTCACAATGCAGGTCTTTGCATGTGGCACATCCTTCAACCAACAGTAACAACAAACCAATGAGACGACGACACAGAGACTGTATCAGCAGCCATGAATCGATGATTTGGGACGGCGGCGTAAGCGGCGTGGGCAGGATGGGTGGATGGACACATAGGCACTCAACCAGAACGACTCGGTATTTTGAATCGACAGATCACAAGGAACGCGGACGCCTGGCCGGATTAGCACTGGTATGTGTCTATTTTCCAAATGTTCACGGGAGGATTGCATAAGGACTGCAGCAGTTAGACGCGCGGGAGACAAAAGGCGCCCTTTCCGACAGGTCCAGCGCACACAGCAGGGCCGAATTATATGTACGAATGTGTTGGCAGCCATGTCTGTATCCAAATCCACAACCAACTCGCATGCATGAGAGCAAACACAGACGACGTGACCCGGGCACCAAGTGTACCAAGCATAGCGTGCATGAACCGGTCAAGGTGAAAGCCACGAGCGTCTAACGCGGCCTTGTGACTGGCTGCCATTTCCTCGACTCTGCACATGCATCCTCACTCCCATTCGTGGCCGCGCTACGACAGCTATCTTTGTATATCTACATGTACAGATAATGCCCTTGGCCGGCCCTCTCTACCTCGTCTCAGTTTCTAATCTAGCGGCACAGCTCACGTGTGCCCGTCTCCACCTGTCCACCACCCCCGTCAGCTACACGCACATGACTCAAACATAGACAGCTACCACGCTACCACTGCTAGCTGCAGATCACTCCACCAGACGCGTGCGAGCTCTCTTACCCTCTTGCTGCGACCAGGTTAACTACTTGACCAGCCCTGTCGCACAAGTCTGGCATTCAGGCAAAGACATTGCCCCGACCCGAGCGAGATTGTGCCTTGTTTGCGCAGCCCCAGCTGTATCTTTCCGCTCGAGCGACCATGTTTTCGTGCCCCGCTCTCGTCACCCGGCGGTAGCACACACAGCTTATTCGGAAGTGGGAAAAGAGAAGGGACAATTGCGGCGCAGCGACCACATCATTGAGAGGGGCCAGGCAATATGGCTGCGCTGAGATCACCACTTGCGCCGTCGCCTGAGCCGGCAGTGAAGGTCGGAGAGGACAAGTCGATGGAGGGGCTGGTGGGAGAGGGATTGTCGCCGCGGAGGTACGTCAATCATCTGGCCGGCTGAACGGCCACCGGAGGATTCCATGGGAGAAGCAACGCAGCAACAGCAGGAAACCAGTGGGGTGGACTTCGAAGCAATTACGAAAGGGCGGGAAGAGCGAGAGGTCGAGGACAGGACACAAGCTGACACCACACAGCGCCGACAGTCTTGCCCCTCCATCACCGTACCCGGCGCATGTGGACCCAAGCCCGACAGAGTCGAACGGTACCGACACCACAGATATAGACGATGAGGCGCAAGATGGGATCAACGACCACTTGTTCGCGAATGAGAGCGGACACGGACAAGACCAAGTGCAGAGACAGGGACCACCACTCGATCGAGACGGCATGAGTCCGATCAGTCCTAACAGTGTGGGTGTACAGCCGTGAGAGGCAGAGGGATGCTGACAGGTTGTAGCTAGCCAAGCTGGACACCGCCATTGTCGGAAGAGGGGAGCTTGGGATGGACGATGCACCGACGTCGGTCATACATGTCAGCCAGGGGTTCAAGCAATTTGTGAGTATGGCAAAGAGAGGCCAAGGATGAAATGCTCATGAGAGACAGGCGAGTCCTGCATCACCGAGTGCGAGGGTCAACACCAAGGCCGAGAGCTTTATTGCTTCGCCCAGCACCCCCGATGCTGCCAAAGGCCCAGATGACAAGGTACAACATTTCGTTCTTGACGCGTAGTCAAGCTGATCTGGTGTAGCGTCTTTCCGGACAGTCACCTGGTGTAGATAATGGCGACAACGACACACTCAACAATTCAGCGCAGAAGCCGGCGCGGCAGGACTCTGTCACTGAGAGCATTCTCTCCTCCAGACCCACATCATCAAACACTGCGGCATCAAGTCACTCGAGCTCTGGAGTCAGACAAAGCAGTGACTACAGCATCCACGTCATCAACGTCAACGGCGACCTGGCCATGTCCGAGACCGCGAAGAGTCTCGACCGCGTGACTGAGGAAGTGCGAGGTCTCCGACGCGCTCTGGCGAATTGCTGGAGTCTATGTAACACCCTCGCAGACATGAGCAGTGTACATCGACAGCGTGTCTTTAGCAACACACCACAAGGCCGACTGAGCAACATTGCGTGGAACAGCTGTTGGAGATTATGTCAGCAGCTGTACGCGCATCGCGAAACGCCACTGGGAGGCATAGAAGAGAGCATCGAGCTTTGCCGCGAGTTCACTCAAGCTCGTTTCGAGGCTCGCTCAAAGGGCGACGCAATCTCCGACTCCATCCTTCGAGTCTCGTTTGAGATGAACATTCATCTCTACAACGTCCGGGACCGCTCTCTTCCGCCCTCTTTTGTGAAACGCACGATGGATTTCTACATGGCCTTCTGCCACCGACTAATGAAGAAGCGCTCCTCTCTACCACAAGACACCGAAGCCCTCCTCGCCGCCTGCTTCGCCCTCGCCTCCTCCCTCTACCGCCTCCAACACCCCATCCCCGACGCCTACGACGACGAGCAAACCGAAGAAGAGCTCCTCACCGCCTGCCTCCACGCCGCCTTCGGCCTCTCCGATCTCCTCAAAGAATCCTGGTCCACCTCGCGGGCTTCCGAACGCGGCACACCTCGCCCCAACCAAGCCTCATTCCCCCCTCGCTCCTCCCGCAACCTCACCTCCTCAGAAGGCCGCACCTCCTCCCTCAGCAACAGGACCTACCACGACGCCCCGCCCTACAACCCCACCTTTCCCACCTCCTCGTCCCTCACGAACCCCGCCCCGCCCCTCCCCCCAGAAACCCCCATCACAATCTTCGACGACGTCACCGATTCCTCATCGCCAGAATCCGCCCAACCACCCAACATCCTCGTCCTCGGCCCCGACGCCCCCCGCACTTCCACCTCCCGGCAACAACAACCCCCCCGCCGCTCCGGCCCCGCCCCCACCGCCGCCGGCGCCACGACCCACCACGAGCGCTGGTCGAGCAACGCCTCGTCGCTGAGCTCGTACACGGATTCTTCCTCGCGCAACTCCTCCAGCCGGACGTTGACGGAGGTGGAACACAGACACTTGCGCACGTTCAAGGCTTTGCTGCTGCGGGTCGCCCACGATCTCGGCTTCGACGCGGGGAAGGACGATTTGGTGCAGTGGGCGCGGGGAGTGAGAGGGGACGCGATGGGGGATGGGGAACAGAGGAGGGGGCTTTGCGCTGCTTTCAAAGGGCTGGTGGGGCAGGAGGATCTGATGAGTGGTGTTGTGGTGGGGAGGGGGGAGAGGTTCGAAGGGAGAGAGGTGAGGGGCGCGGTGGAGTGGTTGGTGCGGAAGGATGCGGGGTGGGGGTGGGTTTGGGGGTTGGTGGGGTGGGTGACGGGGGATGGGAGGGGGGGGGAGGGGTTTGTGTTTTGATCTGGTTGGGGGGGGGAAGAAAAGCGAAGGGAGGGGACAAGGGGAAAGAGTCAGGGGAAGAGGAGGGACAAGCCTTGAACGGTATTGGGATTTTTTGGGGATGATGATATGATTAACGGGCGGGTGTCTACTTCGGTGCTTTATGAGCGTGTTCCCAATCGCAAAATGTCGAGTCCTCTGTAACGCCATCTTAGCTGTATATTGACTTGCTACACCTCTGACTCCGTCAACGCAGGATCTGCAAGCCTTACATCAGGCTGACAGATAGTTCTGGTAGTAATTAGCCACTGTGACTACCAGATCTCTCAACTATCTTCTCCCGTTCACTCCTCCACCGAGTTGCCCTACCCTACCCATACCTCACCCTAACCTTCTTCTTCACCACCTTCCTGCAAGCAGGACACTGCGTCCCCTTCCTCTCCGGCACCGTCCGATCACTCCTCAACCCGGGGCAATGCTGCTCCGAACACCACCTGCACATGACCAGATGACCGCACGGCAGACACGCTATCTCGGCCGGCTGGGTGTAGCAGATCCTGCAGTCTAGCTTTACCGTCAAGTCCTCATCTGTGCGCGGTTCGGGACGGTCGGGGTCGACGTCGAGGCCGAGTGGTAGGGGAGGCGGGCCGGGGGAGGTGTCGCGGGCGGAGGTGCGGGCGGAGGTGCGGGCGGAGGGGTGGGCGGAGGAGTGGGCATACGTGTGGGCGGAGGGGTGGGCGTGCGTGTGAGGGAAGGTAGTGGGGTCTTCTCTTAGAAAGGCGTGGTCGGTGGGGTGGCGGGGTTCGTTGTCGATGGTGGTGTAAGGATTGCCGAAGGTGGTGATGGACGTGGATCGGGGTGGGGAGGCGAGGTCGGAGTAGTATTGTGCTAGTGATTGCTGCATTGCAAGATCGTTCTCAGCGGAGACATCGTCTTGTGGAGACATGTACCGTCTGTCGCGCGACGAATGTGGTTCTGGTCGATCAGGAATATTCGCTTGGTGGGCATTGGGTCGAGATGACATATCTTGCCGATTGGGTGCTGGCGGAGGGAG
The DNA here is from genome assembly GCA_005959805.1 of Elsinoe ampelina. Classification (NCBI taxonomy): domain Eukaryota; kingdom Fungi; phylum Ascomycota; class Dothideomycetes; order Myriangiales; family Elsinoaceae; genus Elsinoe; species Elsinoe ampelina. The sequence goes on from SMYM01000010.1 coordinate 956,104, forward strand.
TCCCCATACAGGTGGCGTGCGATTCTCTCTTCGTGCCTGCTCGGCATCCCTAAACCTGTCGTAGGCTCTGGTGAACATCTGATTGATTGGACTGACCCAATCTTCCCGATCCATGTCTTCGCGTGTGCCGAAGACCCGCCTAGCATTCTCTGCACCTCTACCTTCCTGTCGCCATCGATCGATTTGAAGTTGACCCTGAAGAATGTCTATACGCAAGTCTTCGGCTCTCATTTCAAGCGCCGATCTCTGCTCTTGCATTCTGACCAAAAGTGCGTCTAGCGCAGAGATATCACGATCGATGCTTTGCCGTTCATTCCTCTGATTCTGGATCCATGTAGTACCGCTTTGAAGCCTTTGATCTGGAGCGGCATTGGCTGTGGCGTCCTCAAAAGTCCGATTCGCTGCGAGACTATTCCTGGACACAATGTTGCCAAGTGATCTTTCGAGCTGAGCAAGTTCCCCTGTTGCTCTGCTCACTTCTGTTAGTTCACCGAGATCTCGCAGCGCGCTAACGACTCTCTCAACACCGCTGCTCATCCTTCCAAGCTCTCTCCTGAGCGCAGCTACGCGTCGGTGCTGAGCTTGTAGCGAGCCAGTGGGGTGCATCACGTTACCTGCAACTTGGCTGGTAGTTCTCGGCCGCGGCTGTATCTGGATGCTCTCGGTTTCAGGCTGCAACACGTTACCTGCAACTTGTCTGGTAGTTCTCGGCGGCGATTGTATCTGGATGCTCTCGGTTGCAGGCTGCATCACGTTACCTGCAACTTGTCTGGTAGTTCTCGGCGGCGATTGTATCTGGACGCTCTCGGTCTCAGACATTCTTGGAATACTCGGCTGGGTGCTAGCAATATCATTCCGCGATTCCGTGCTCATTTCTTCCGTCCTGGTAGTATCCTCTTCGTCCACCTGCTCTAGTAGCCGGTCAAACGTCTCTTCCAGCGATGGGCCATCTTCAGCTGTGCTCCGCTCCACCGTGATATGCTGCACCGGATCTGCAGCGCTTCTCACTGTGCCAGCTCGCAACTCGTCCAGCGTCCGGGGAAGGTGGCCCGGCGACACATCACCCCATGGCTCTCCCAGGACAGCTATCCGCTCTTCCCAACCATCTGGTGACGTGACTATCCGATAACCGCGGTGAAATTCGTACCATCGTTCCAGAAAGGTGGTCTGATCGGGGACCTCTGGAATGCGAGTCTGCGAAGGCAGTAGATTGGTTGCGGCGACCCGGTGTGACCAAAATTCTTTGCAGAACCAACAGTATCTATCCCAGCGTCTTCCTCGCGGTACCAATCCAACACCGTCAATATACGTCGTGTAGGTTGGACTATGAGCTCTTTCGTCGGCACAGGCGCAACAATTTCGAAGTGAAGTTAAGCGACAGCTAGTTGGTAATTTGTGTTCGCAGTGATCTGGTAAGCGGACATCTTGTCCAGAAAGAGTACCCATTGTGATGACATACGGTAGTGAAAAAATACATTAGACATATAACGCAATGAAGTGTTCTCTAGGTAGAGATGTAGCACAAGGTAAAGGGTTAAGAGGCAAAAGAGTAAAGATGATGTAGATTATCGTCAAAGTCCGTTAAGGCCGAGCCCTGTGGGGTAGGGGCTCTTAACCATTTCCATCGTGTCTTTCGGGCCAAGTGGCCCCATCACCGTCATCTCCGCCTACACGACTCTGACCCTCACTCTCTCGTCCACTGACTCCCTACAAAGCGGACACAGCGACCCTTGCCCGATCTTCAACGATGTGTGTCCAAAATGTCGTCCTCTGTCACCATACTGCGCCGAACACCACCGACACATGACCAGATGACCGCACGGCATACAGGCCGTGTCCGCCGTCTGTGTAAAGCAAATCTTACAGTCTAGCTTAACTGTCAACTCTTCGTCTGTTTGCGGTTCAGGACGAGTAGAGTCCATGTCGAGGCCTAGGGGTTCTGAGGAGGATGTGTCGCGAGCGTAAGCGTAAGGATGGGCGTGGGTGCGTAGCAAGATAGGAGCGGGCTCTCTCATAAAGGTGTGGTTGGCTGGGTCGAGGGGGAAGTCGAAGGGGATTCGACAGGGAGGCAGGTCGGTTGTGATGTTGGAGAGGTCGGTGGGGTTCCGCGAGTCGCTGTCGATCGTGGGTGAGCGGCTGTCGAAGGTGGCGATGGAGGATGAACTTGAGCATGAGGCGAGATCGGAGTGGTCTTCTGCAAGTGATGGGCAGCTTGACCGCGATTCCCAATCGTATTCCGGCAAATATTCGCGTACGAAGCAGTCGAAGTTGGTTCCTTGTCGCCAGAGACGGTTCAAGTGTGCTGTCTGCTCCAGAAAGGATCGTGTTTCTTCAAGGACAGGGAAGTCCGGCGGCAGCGGAGAAGGGGATGGGATGTCGGATCCTTCTGACGCGGAGCTTCGCCCGTTCGCGCTGATGCCGTGGTCGATGACACGGGGGATCCAGACGCCTGGAGAAATCGGACATTGTGACGGCGCGAGAGGGATGGGATTTTGTGGTGTCTGATGAGCGTGCATTCCGGTATGTGACGAGCGTATGGGTATTCGAGAGCATCTTGATTGCCTCCTTGGTAATAGCTGTGCTTGTTCGTGTGGGTGTGGTCCCTTCCAGCGGAGCGGCATGCAGTCGGACATGATAGTCGATGATGTGGCGGAAGTGAAGAATGAGATGTGTCCAAGGACACCAGAGGTGGAATATATATTCCGACCACAATAAGATCCATTGTCATCCACTGACTACATGTCTATGAAGGTTAATTGCTTTGGCCGTCATAAGAACAATAGACTTTGAACTGTCAAGAAGGAGAAACAAAAGTGAACTCAAGGAAAGCTTGTCAACCTATCGGTGATGTGCCCGGCAAGGTGAGGTTACGATCAAATTTGGCCACTCCTACTCTAGACGTTCCAGAAGGATATCGGCTTGGTAACTCCTTCTCTGTTTTTTTTATTTTTAAAAAAAAAGAATCATGTGATCCTCCTCTGATCACGTGAAGCTTTTAGCCGCGCGGACTAATAAGCCGCGGCAAGCTTGCAAGCTCGTCAACCCCACCGGGCCATGTCAGGATCGCGTCGCTCGGCTTCAAACACTGAACCATGTCATGATGAGAGTTTAGTGATTCTGGTTGCGAACCTCGGTCATGTGTGATGCTGCGGCCACATGCTAAATTGCGCGAACTCATCCACAAATTTGACCCGAAGGACACAGTATCAAGCTTCACCACGCCGCCCTGATTCACGTTGCCTGACGCGCAACATGCAATGGACTTTGTAAGACGTGCCTTTGAGCATACGAGACAAGCGGCTGATGAGTATCCAGTGGTCCCGGCTGATAGGAGGATCAGGTCGCCAAAATAAGCAACCATCTCCCAAAAAGGTCAACCCGCAGCAAAGACTTGATCGCTTCAAGCGCGTATACAATTCAGCACTCGTGAGTAGACTGCCAGAATCAAGAGGAGCAAGTCTAAGGGGATATAGCAAGGATGCAGCAAGCCTCAATTGCTCGCGCAGCCTGGCCCGCTGATCGAGAGACTGGTTGTCGATCTCCGCCAGTTGTCGACACTCCTTCGTGAAGAGCTTCGGTCACCCGCGCCGTACACTTGTCTGTCATTCGCGGCCGCGTCGCAGATCTATGGAGCCATTGGAAGAGCTGCTTCGGTCTGCAGAGATGAGCGTGTCATATCTGAAGCGGTCGCCCTCTTCTCTATACTCATCGACAGCGAGATGGAGGGATTCGTGTCGAGTAGAGCTTTCGCCAGGTCCCTCATGCGATTCTCAATGCGTGTCCTGGATTCCGGCTACGCCTACGTGACCGACGATACCGAAGCGCAGCTTGTGGAGGTGCTTTTCGCCATAGCAGCCAAGATTCGCTTGGAACCTGATATCCTCGATGTGTGGTTTGCGCCGTCTGGAAGAGCTGAGAGCGAAGAGGAGTTTGTGAGAGAGAAAAAGAGCTTTGTTGGCATCACACAAAAGGACGACTTCCCGTTATGCTATCTCTTCATGGATCGGGTTCATCACGAAGGACGGATTGGCGACTTTGCCAGGACTGGACTACTGTACATATTCGAAGCTGCTTCGCGATCAGTCACTCTGGATGCTTGGATTGTGCACAGCGACTTGCCTACCCTCATGGCCTCTGCTCTTGGAGCTCTGTACAGTCAGCTCAGTAGGGAGCTATCTCTCCTTCAGGATCCAAATGCTCTTCCCATGCTTTTGGCAATGTCAGATTACCTCGAAGATAATCAGGATACGGGTGTAGAAACCATATCGTCCGAGTCGCACAAAGCTCACATGGCCACGTTCCTGTCCGATCTCACATTCTGGCAAGACATCCTGGATCACTGCAAATCCGTCGATGTCAAGCAGACTCTGTTGGACCATTTTCAGATACTTTTCCTCCAGCAGCTTCTCTATCCATCACTGTTGCAGTCCTCGGATACGGATGGCGGCTCTTCAGTAGCAGTCATGACGTACTTGAACAGCATTCTTCAGACCTTGACCGATGAAAGTCTGTCCAATATGCTGCTTTCATATCTCCTGGCCACGTCTCAAAGGTCACCCGCCGAAAGACCTCCTTCACCGTCGGTAATGAGGCGACGGTCGTCCTTGATGATCCTGGCTACCGCTGAGCCGGAAGAGGAACGACTGGAGCCGAGTCTGTTCAACTTAGTAGACCTAATACACAACGGCTTGCAGTCAAAGAATCCACAAACGACCTTTGCTGCACTCAAGCTCTTCACAACTATACTGACTTTGCAACCTGCGCATGCACTCGGAGCTCTGGTCAGACTGACGAGCGAGCATCTTACTTCTGAGCGGACTATTGGCGGCATTGTTGTGGAGACTTCGGCTATGATGAGTATCGCTGCCTCAATCGGCGGGCTCGATGGCATGGACGAGGCTTTCAGCGGCGCTTCGTTTGACGTCCGGCGGAACCTTGAGGTGACAGTTGTCCGACGGGCCCAGGCTACTCACGGCTTCACATCTCGCAATAACTCCGTTGTCTTCTCCGAGATGCAGAAGCATGTGTCAAAGTCGATGCTGGATACGAATGAGACTGGCTTGAAAGCCATCATCGCCCTTGTCGAAAACTTCCTTTGTAACGGAGTCGATACGAATCTAGCTTTATCAGAGACTGTCATGGCCTTGTGCATGAGCATCAACATTGACTTGTGCGACCTTTTGGTCATTCGATCTGATCGATACGAAAACCAGAAGCGGAAAGAGACGGTGAATGCTCACAGACACCTCGATCCATCATGGCTGGACGAGGAAGAAGCATCTGCTTTGACCGCAACTCTGTCCATTAATCGGCCGCCGATCCTCAAGCCTTCCAATGCACCTGTACTCATCAGCACTCTGCAGTCCTTGGAAAGCCAGGTCAACTCTCTTCGGAACTCCTTGTCTCGATTCGATGCTCTACTGCAGAAGCGTAAAGCAATCCTGCAGACACCACAACAGATCGACAACCTCTTCTCGTCGCCAGCCAAGCCGCTCATTCCTCCCAAGAACCCAGCCTTGTCATTATCGCGCCACGCAAGTCCAAGCCCGGCTCCCACACCGTCACGACCGGGATCAAGGCACGCCGGTACGCCCATCCAACACATCCGCCACACCTCCATAACCTCAATCTCATCCTCCCCGACCCGAGCAGCGTCCATTCCTCGTGGCCGTCGTCCCTCCACCAACATCGCCGGCCCAGCCAGTCCCACATCCTCTATCACCCACGCTCACGTTCAATCCCGCTCCCCGACGTCGCGTAACCCAACCTTCGCGTCTCCCGCCCACGCCAGCCTCAATGCCAGCGTATTTCGGCCCCCGCCACCAGAAAAAGATCACAATCTCTCCCCACCCCGCATGGCCCCTCTCCACCCCCATCTCTCCCCACCAAAACACCCCAGCCGCAACAACAGCCTCTCCGCCCGCGGCCTCTCCCCGCCCAGCTTCTCCCCTCTAGGCGCGCGTGAACCCCACCAAGGAACACGGTACACCGCCTCCCCCGGCTCATCAGGCGAGAACGACGCCGAAACACTCAACCTCCGCGTCCGCTTCGACAGTAGAGGCAGAGTGATCGGCATCGCCACAAAGTCGGAAAGCGAGGCCGAGTCTTCCCCGCAGACAGCATCGGGTTTCAACAGCGGATTTGCCTCCCGAACGCGCAGTCCTGTCGGTCTAGCGGGGAGGTTAAGAGGGGAAGTCATGCCGGGGAGTAGCAGGGGGAGTTCTGCGGTAGGGACACCTGAAAGGGGAAGGAGTAAGGACCGCGAGACAGGAGGGCAGAGTCATGACGGAAGAGACAGTGAGGAGCGGGATGGAAGCAGTGCTGCTGGAAGAGATGGCACGGAAAGAGAAGACTATGAGACTTCGCCTCGTGTGGGACACGGGCAAGGCATGGGTAAGAGGGACGATGGGACCAAGCAAGTGAGTCTGAGCCATGTCCTCACGAATATCGTCGTGTTGCAGAATTTCATCCTGGAGTTGGTGGCTGTGGTACAACAGCGAGCGAGGGTTTATGAGGGGGAGGTGAGGTTTAGTTGACCTCTTCTTTCGTGCCCTAGGGGAGATCAGGTGTATTGGAAGGTGAACCATCAATGGAAAAATCATCTGACGATTCGCGATCATATCCTTCAAGCCTCGCATCTGCCTCTGCACAAGTATTTACCCTGAGCGTCAGACTTCTCTGAGCGTCGGACGACAATCAAGGCAGAACCAAGCAGTGATGATCAAGCGAATGCCATTTCTACCACCATGCTCGATATTCCATGCGTCTAACGCCTCCTATGCTCTGTAGTGACCTGTATACTATACCACCATGCAACGATCGCCATCCATCCGTATGTCTCATCCACCCGATCCCTGCCCATCACTCACTACCCTACCTTGCCCCCCCTTTCCCCAGCCCGTCAACGACCTACCCCTCCGAAGAAACCAACCCCTCATACCCCCACCTCTCCCCACCACGTTCAACATCCACCCACTCCCCAATACTCGCCAGCAACATCCCAACCACATCCTCTCCCGCAACCACACTCCCATCCCCATCCTCCATCTCGCTCCAACTCTCCACCCCCTCATCCCCTTCACTCGAACCCCGCAACCCCTCCCACCAATCCACCATCAAAGAAGAACTCTACCCTTCCACATCATCCTCGTCAATGCCATCCGCCTTGCCATCCCCATCCCCATCACCGAGAAACTCCACACTGCGCACCACCCCCTCCATATCCCCCGTCTCCTCCTGCTCCACCTCCGGTTCCCCCAAGATGAACCCCCTCCTCCCCTCCCCATCTCCCTCTCCCGTCTCAGGATTCATGGAATCAGCATCGCTCCCTGCGCCTCCCGCCCCTTCCCCATCCCCATCCGCGTCCGCGTCATCAGTCCCATCCAGTCCCCCGAAGCCCCAGCCCGCGTCTCCCCCCAGCGCAGGCGGACGAATGGGACCTTGCATCACCCTCCCATCGCAGGTGCCGATTGGCGCGCCATCTCTCGGAGAAGAATCATACAACGGCTCCGGCTTCTTGGGACCAGGTAAGAGGAGGCGGGTCGTGGGGTCGGATTTCTTCTGCTCTGTCGCGGAGGCAAGAGTGCGGCCTGCACCGGCAAAGGCGTCGACGGGTTCGTCGTCGGAGGCGTCGGCTGCGGCGCGGGCTTCGGTGACCAGAGCCTGGAGGTAGGGTGGACCGAGGGGCTTGTCGGAGCGGCGGCGGTAGAAGAGGAGGTAGGCTGCCGTGGTCACGACGGAGCCAGGGGAGGTTTTGGAGACCATCGAGTCTGGACACATTAGCAGTGAGCACGAGGGTGAGACAGGAGAGCTTACCATTGAAGTCGTACCAATTTCCGTCCCAGAAGTTGCGGGCGTAGGCAGTGTAGTGGCCTCCTCCGAGACCGCCGTAGTGGTTGTCTACCGCGAAAAGATCGTAGAGGTACTCTTTCCCGTCCTCCTGGAGACCGACACGGGAGGACAGATCGAGACCTTCCGTGGGAAAGTCAACAAGCACATCGACCTTGTCCCGCCTATATCGCTCACCGCTGAAACGCTTGAGATGCACGACCAGGATATCAGGCGCGGTCCAGATTTCAAGCGTCTTGTCTGCACGACGCAATTCCTTGCAACGATTGCAGTACCAGGCATTCTCTTCGGACAATGTCTCCGTCCTTGCGGTCTCGGCGAAGCAGTCCTCCAATGAGATACCATCCTTCTTTCTGCGTTGACGCTTTTCAAGCTTTGCATCTAGCTCGGGATCTTTGGCGACAGGAAGTGTCTTCTCGTCAATGAGACCATACCCACGTTCATCTGGCGAGCGAATGGTACAACCAAACAAGGCGTCCCAACCTTCTTCAGCCCAGTCGAGCACGATGCCTTCTCCCAGCTTGATATAATATGGATCATCAGAAGCATTGGGACCGGACAGACTGCGGGGCGGGAAGCTGCGAACATTCTCAGTTTTGCGTGGAGCCAGACGTTGACCCCTCTTGCCATATGTCTTGAGAGCACGTTTGTTCCCACGACGACCCTTTTGTGTCCTCTCATACTTCCGACGGCTGCTACTTTTGAAGCTGTCATCCACCATGTCGGCAGGTTGAACAAAATTGCTTTGATCAGAGTCGCTGTGCACGTCGCCCGCCCAGCGATCGGAATTGTGACCGGTGAGAAGGGTAGCCGCGCTCTCGTCGTCATCAGCAGTGATAGACAATGTCTGGCTCCTTGCACTTGTGGTCGAATGTTCCGTCGAGCCAGATTGCCCAGACTGTATGGAAGTGGCGGATGCAACAGAGCTTCTACGCGATGTGTTGTAGTTCACCCGCTCAATCATAGGCGCAGCCACAATGGTACCATTGTTACCAGTACAATTCATGTCGCCATTGACTGAAGCGAAGTATCCGACCTGGAAGAGACTGCGAAGCCCATTAGGAATTTCCGTTCCAGGTCTCAGGATCTCCTGAGTGTCGTCAGGTGCGTCGGCAGGTGGACTAGAACCATCCCTCATGGAGACATTGACGTACTCATCCTCTGAAGGCACGGACCGATCGCTGAGCTTACCGTCAACCGGCTCTGGGCTTTCCGTATTGCTGGTCAGACCACTGTCGGAGCTCTTGCGCGAGATTGTCTGTTGTGTTGGCAAAGCTGCATCCTCAGATAAGATATTGCGAGAAGTATACTTGGCAACCTGGGCCAAGATCTTCTTGAGTATCAGATCATAATCCTTGGCTTCCTCGCGCGAGATCATGACAATCAATGGCTCGTATGTCGGATTCCAAAACGTACTTTTCCTCGTCCTGTTGACCACCGTGACAGCCATGTAGTCAGCAAGCGGTGAGTCCATATCCGGAATGTCCTCGCTTCTCGGGCTCGAAAATGATCTATATTGCGAGGACTTGGTCTTGCTGATGTTGGTCGGTGCATGGTCAAGTTCGAAGACGGCAATTTTGTCATTCTCAGCAATCTCGCTGACCTGCTCGGTGTCTTTCCACACTTTGTAGAGTCTGTTCGAGAAGAATTCTGCCACGAAAAGATTCTCTGCTTTCGCTCCAACCTTGTCGGCGAATCTTTGCTTGAAGTTGCGGATCGAGGCGCTTTTGTCTACGTCGACCATTCGCAGACTTGCCTCGCCCTTGTTCGGAATATAAATGACCTTGTGCTGCCATGTTGTCTCGATCGGGAGTTGCAAGGTCAGAAGAGAATAAGGATCGAAAGTGATGCTGACTTTCTTGCACTCTGGGCAGTCCATACGATTCTTGTAGAAACCACTGAAGAGATCCATGGCTATCGAATTGTTCCTTGCTCGGTGATTCTCGCGATACTTCTCACCAAGTTCAGTGATGTAATTTGGATCGTGTACCTTGCTGTCATCTGAGTCTGGATTCTCGAGGTACGGCTTCTTGTGAATGCGATTGAGATCCTCATGCAGCGCATCGACCAGAAAGCTCAAGAATTCCTGGGAGTCCTGCTGTCCATATCCAGAAAACATCGGCTGGGCATTGGCGAGGGCGTTCTTGAACTGCCTAGGTGTGAACGTGCCTTGCCCTTCCTTGTGAAGCCCAGATAGAAAGTCAGCATAAGCCCGGGCCATGTTCCCGTGATATCCGAGAGGGTTGTCGCCATTGATTTCCTGCTTCCACTTGTTGCTCAAGAAGTACCAGGCCAGCTCTTCGATGCGGCTGATACACTGCAACGCAGAGTTCATATAGCAAGTGTTGCCCAGATTCTGCAGCCCGACGGTGCCTCGAGATTTACCGCTCTTTCGAGCTCGACCTCGCGTGACCGGTCCCGAAGTCGAAGTATCCGAGTCCTGAGCAGTCGCTGCTTTAGCTTCTTCATTTTTCTTTTTCGTGCGTTTGGTATCCGAGACGAATTCGCCACCAGCGGGACCTCGTACTTGCTCTTCAAGAATCAACGTCAGATCCTCGATAAGCCCAACAACGTCGAGAGTGATGCTGCCGCCGCCATTGTACTTCGGATTTCCAGTCTCGTCCTTGAGATCGACGATCTCGATGCTGGTACCTTCCTCGAAGGTGTCAAACTCAGAACGATCCACGACAAGGCTTGGAGGTGATGAAGATATCAACTGTGTGGAGTCCTCGGCACCAGGAGAATTCGTTCTTGACGCAGCGGGCGTGAGGATTCCAGGACGGCTCGCAGTCGTTGGATTGACCACTACCTGTTGCGTATTGATCTGCTTCCATGGCCTGACTTTGTGCTCAAGTGGCACGCCTGCAGCACGCTTGCACCGGGCGAGGAAAGTCTGGTATCTGTCCTGACGACTAGCGACAAGCTTCACGGCCTGCGCTTCCCGTTCTGGTGTTGTCTGGACAGTATTTGCCTGGCTGGGGTTATTAGTCCCAGGCGGAGAAGGTGGACGGGTAGACTTGTCGGCGGCACTGAGCATCTTCCGTACCGTGAAAACAGGCGGATAGATCTCGTACTGAATGTTCGTCACCGCTGATCCTGGAGGTGCAGTATTCTTTGCAAATCTGATGATGGGTAGTTGGTGATCCGCAATGCCGTACCATTCCACGATGAGGTCCCAAGCGGCCTTTGGCAACACTTCGTAGTCCTCTGTTCGCTCCAGCTGTGGCTTGATGGGGATGAATGTGACATCACCCTTCTCGAACTTCAGATGTGGGCCTTGGAAAGCTCCTTCGGGGACAATCGCAGAGTTGTCGACTGGTCCGATCGGTCCTGCCGTCTCTTGCTGTCCACCTTTCCCCTTGCCCTCTGATGACCTCGCCTGCACCCTCTTCAACCAATCAGCTGCCAAGACATATCCTTCCTCTCCCTCTTCGATTGAAGTATTCGAAATCTCCCTGACCCTGCTAATCCTCTCATCCACAATCGCCGCATCTTCTCCTTGAGTGTTCACCATCTCGACCTCGCTCTCCTCTCCCTCCATGGCAGCGGCACTTCTCTTCGCCGGACTCGCCGACCTCCTTCCCTCCTCTCTCATGTCCTCAATCCCAAACCCAGTCCCAGAACCACCCAGCGTCAACGCAGCATACGCCTCGCTGGGACTATCCGCCGCGGCGTCGATGCCGTCCAGGAAACCCCTGTGCCCACCTACCGGTCCTGCGGTCTCGGCGTGGGGCGGAGAGGAAGGCGCGCTTGTACTCCCTAAGCCGTTCGTGAGCTGAGCAGGCGACGAACTTCCCAGCGACGGCGACGGTTGGCGGTCTGGATGGAGCACTTCGGGAGCGAAGAGGGATACGCCCGTGGGTGTGGCTGTGGTGGAAGGCGTGGTCTTGCGCTTCTTCGGGTGGGAAGCCGTTGTTGCGGCCAGGGCGAGAGCTGCCCTAGGTTTGGGCAGCTCCGGGGAAGGATGCGGATGAGTAGTGTTTCTTCTGTGGATCGCGGATGAGGGAAGGACGCGATCGGTACAGCAGGTAGATTGATGTGACAGCAGAGGATGCTGCTTGCGAGAGAAGGTAGTCCGGAGGGGTTTGACGGATGCTTGAACGTCTGACGTAAAGAATGGTGCGTAATTCCCAAGTGCCTGGATTCTTGTGCAGGGCTGGGCGGCGAGCGGGTCCTGCGGGCTGAAATTTTTGGCCGAACTTTGGGGATCTCTGGTGGGATGGCGAGGTTGGTCTGGCGATTGACTGGCCGATGATGAACTGGCGGGAGCACGCTTGTCTGATGGTAATTATGAATTGATAGATATATGGATGAAGCTGCAGCGTTTTGGCAGAGACAAAAAGCAGTCTCTCCTGAGCGCCTTCTATCCGCCCCCTGCTTTCCACATTCAGCCATTGTCACTTCTGCTCAGTCATAATCATTCACATTTCACAATGGTTTGTATTATTATTCTCGCTGTTCTTACGAGGTATTATGCCTAGGATTGTTTCATCCTTCATCATCATGTCGCACCGGTCATACAGTCGTCTCAACCTCTATCCAGTGTGCGATGTAGTAGGTCCCTCACTTGGAGCCTCCTTTGCTCAACCATGAGAAGGCAGATGCTCCACCTGCAGGATTCACCCGTGCCTGACCACCAGTGGAAGAGCCACCCTGTCCTTGTATGCCCTTGTCGCCACCGTCGACTGAAGATGAACCCTCACGTTGCTGATCGCCAGGTACCGACTCCATTGTTGCTCTCCGTTTACCGTCATCGAAGAATCGTGATTTGCCGTCGTTCGAGGCTGACGAAGTCGACGTTGCCGAGAATGTCCTTGAAGCCGACTTCATTGGTCGCAAGACCTTGATGCCCGATTCTTTCCTCGGCGCTGGCTCCTTCGCCTTGCTGGCATTTGCATAATCCATCGCACTGGTCTGTAATGATTCCGGTCCACGTTGTCTCCAATTGCTCCAGATGGCTGGCGATGTTGGTGCCCGGGCTGGAGTAGTCCGATTAGTCTCGCCGTCCTTGGATACTGAAGGAGTTTCTGTCGCGGTTGAGGAGGATGATTGTGAGGGTAGTTGGGCGAATCGTATCGATCTTCCCGTCGAAGGTGGCTCATCATCTTCGCTAGAGTCGTTCGCGCCTAGTCCAGCCGCAAATCCTGGGGGTGGTGCTATCGCCGCAGTTCTTTGTGTGCCTATGGGAACCCCAGCAGCCAGTGATGGAACACTCTCCGCAGATGACTGACTGCTCTGCCCCAGACCATTGATCATAGCCTTTGGGGGACTGCTGCTCTCCGGCTTGACTTGTCGACTTTGTGCTTGAGGCTCAGAAGCAGTCGTCCGGAGGACATTGAAAGTCCGCTCGTCCTCGGGTCGCACTAGAGGTATCGAGATCTTGTTCCGGTCATCATCAAAGAGTGAGAGATTATTTGAAGAGAAGAGGACGTCAGCATTGTGGACTCGCAAGGTATCGCTACCTAGAATGATCTGAATGCCTTTATCGTCGCTGCTATCGAGCAGAGGAGCTGGCAAGATGGAGAAAGTGACTGTGAGAGTGGGTAATTGAGGTGCCGGGCTTCCAGATCTGGTTGAAGTCGGGTGAGGAACGGCCTCGGGAAAGTACATTGGCAGCACGATCGTCTGCAACCCAGAGGTCGTGATGTTGATGCGACTTGCGAAGCCCAGCCTGTCCACCAATCTTCGATCAAGGAAAGACTTATGAGACCCGGTACAAACGGCAGCGTATAAGAGGGCATCATGGCGGAAGCTGTTGTTCATCCAACATCTGATGATGGCCGGCACAGACCCGAGCAGGAAGAGACCAGGGGCGAGACCAGGAGTGTCGACGGGTGATCGGTTGGAGTCCCCGAAGCTAAAGCCAGTATCCAGGTTCAAGCTATTCGCTCGACCGGATGCCGCGGAGCGTATGGAGTGAACAGAGCTGGCCCGGCCTTCGGACTTGTGTGATGATGTGCGTTCGCTCATTGGCAGGCCTCCGCCTGACCGCATGAGGTCCATTGACGACCGTGATGTGTGAGCCCATCCTTGGTTCGCCGACTCGTCGAACCGCACACTGTTTGCACGCGAAGTCGCTCCTATCCTCCTCGGCTCTTCTTCTGGGTCGAGGTGAAGACTACCGATCAGATTCGCAGATTCGTCGTCGAACTCTTTGAAGGCATCTGTCGTCGGTTGATGGAGCGGAGCTAGAGATCATCAGTGTCCCTCACCTCACATCTTGTCGAAGCTCTTACTCTGCTGTGGAGTGCCGCCGCTTAGCACGTTGGGAAAAGGTGAAGCACCTCCCCAGACCGACTTCATCCTCGCGTCCTCGTCGTGCTTCCTCTCTATCCTCAGTATCCGATCCGAGTGTTCTGCTTGCACAGCCTGTATCCTCTGCAGCTCGTTCTGCAGGCGCCAAAGATTATCCTGGGGTTGAAAGACGACACTTTGTGGATCCATGCTTCTTCACTAGGCGACTGTGAGGGAATGGAAGTCCTGTGCCAGGATCCTTGCCTAGGTCGCTCGTCCAAGTCCTGATCCGAGCCTCACAAATACAGCTCTGTGAGAAGCAGCATCAATATCTTCCCAAGCCCGCTTCCCCTCCCAGCCAGCAGATTCCCTGCCGCTGAGCGGCGAGTGTTAATCTGTGCTATTCAAGCGTTGGTGTGATCATCGGAGAACAGAAGCGGAGAGCTTAGGTGCGACCAGTGTCTCTCAAGCAGCAGTACAACGATCTCGCTGAGCGGTGGTCGTGAACCTGTGTAGAGTTCTTCTGGAAATTGCGGTGTCTAACTTTCTGTCACTCGAAGGTCTGATAGCTGGCAAGTTGTGTGTGTATAAAGTCGTAGCAAGCCTCGTGGACTGTCTACTATTTTAGAAGGTCACTGTACGATGTGGTCAAGCGATTCGAAGTGGAATTGTTTTGTGCAGGATTGAATGATCGCAATGTGAAGTGCAGGACGAACCTTGGAAGTGATGACCGTCAATGATCAATCACCATCGGAATGCTCGCCAAAAGTTGCAGTTTTTGGCGATAAGTGAAGAGCATGGACTTGAGCTTGAGCATTTATATTCACATGTGCTTTCTTATTTTTCTTGGATCTATAGACGATCAGGGCATCACCGTAGTTGATCGTGTCTATCAGCAACCAATAGCGCTCTAGAAGTCCCTCGTGTAGACGCCGGCCATCCAAGCCAAGCGTAGTATAGCAAGACCCCATGCCATACCCAGAGAATCCCATATCACATTCAGCTTGCTCCCCTTCACCTCGTGCCAGCCTATCGAGACCTCAACCATTGGTATCTTGGCATATTCGGCAAGCATCAGCATCTCGACGTCGAAGATCCACCCCTCGTTATGCATGTATGGTACGATGTAAGGCAAAGCAGGCCGCGAAAAGAGCTTGAAGCCGCACTGGGTATCTTTGATCGAAGCTGTTTTGGGTGGAGTCATTATGCGCAAAAGAACGTGGAAAGAGTGCATGAGAGCATTGCGGAGAAATGAACGCTGGTAGGGTCAGCTCGTGATCACGTATAGGCAGACATGCTTACACATACCTTCACCACCGCTTCGCTACCAACGAGATGCGCTCGACTGCCGATACCAACGGCACGGCCCTTGGTGTCTTTAACTCTCTCGCAGCCATCGACAAGACCTGCGAGATCTGAAAAGCGTGAAGCTCCATCTGCGTCAGCGAACAAAACGTAAGCTCCCCGTGCGTGCCGCATTCCATGTACAGTGGCGCCGCCTTTGCCTCTGTTCTGCTCGAGCGAAATGACTCGGAGTGTACCAGCAGGTGACCCGACTGGTGCGGCCGCAGATGACTTTGAATATTTCGAGACGGGCGCTGTTGTCCCGTTCGTTGTAGATGAGTCAAAGAGTTTGTGCTTGCGCGCGAATTCTAGCGCCACATCTTTGGTCTTGTCTGTGGACCCGTCCGAGACTACCAAGATTTCCCATCCTCCTCGAATGCTGTCGCCTTTGAGTGTTTCAGACAAGGTGCCATTGTCAACCCCTTTGCTAAGATCGGTGGGATATGCCTTGTCCAAATACTCGACCGCCTCGTCGAGCATGCCTGTCAATCGCTCCTCCTCGTTGAAGGCTGGAACGACTAGCGACATGAACACCTCTGGCTCAGTGGTTGTGTGCACAGCAGCGGTCGATTTGCCCTCTCTCCTCGCCGCAAGTTTCCGTGTTCTATAGTCTTCATGCCAATCCGGTAGTGGTGTTGGGGGACTGACTGAACCATCCGGTAGTATTGCTTCATATTGCTTCTCAGGTTTCTTTGGTGGTCGTGGGATCGGTGCGACAACTAAGAGTGTGAGGTAAGACTAGAGCAATTCTTGTTAGCCTTCGCTCGCCCGTTGGAGGCATGATATGGGACGCACGATTCCTCCGATCATAGCCCATAGTGGTATTAGGATAATGAAGTAGAGTGGCCATTTGAATATGCCTGCTTGCGCAACAATCTCTTGCAACTCGGCTACAGCTTGTGGATCCATGATAATCGAGGAACGTGGCCTCTAAGCCACAGGAAATTATCGTTTAATGACAGGCCATTGGTATGTGAAACATGCTCAGGGATTGATTGCCATAACCACAAAGGATAAGGAAGAGCGTGTAGAAGATCTTGAAGTTGTATGTCGTTGTCGATGTCGAGGGCATTGGCCAAGATGCGGTGGTGAGCTTCCCCGGGTTGGCATCGGAGGTCAACCCCCCCGTTTATAGTTGAAGGGGTGGTCCGCCCTGATCGTAGGTTTCACTCACAAACATCAGGCATAGGAAGCCAGTGAGATAAGGGAATGCGCTAAAAATACAATTGACCAAGGGTATAATAGTGCGACAACTAAGATGGCTTTCACAACGTGGTCAAATATAGGAGACTTTCACGCCCATACCAAGCGTTTGTCTCAGCTTCAAAAAGCCATCATCAAAGGCTCGTCTGATCCGTTGCCGCACGTCCCTTCTCGCCACAGCCACCAAGAACGCAAACAAGAAAAGCAGATATCGTAGTGCTGCCATCGGATTCTTCTGCATCGAGTGAGTCGCGTTGACCAAAGACATCTGCAGCGATGACAGGACCAACGAAGCGCGTTGAAGGATAGTCGCTGGAGGTGGTTGACTCTTCCTTGCCGGTCGATTCGGTCGTGGAGCTGGAGTCCGTTGAGAAGATCCAACCTGTCTGGATTGATTTGATTGCTCTCGAGCTGCATTAGATTCTGGAGGTCCTTTTCGTGGCGGTGGCTTTTGCTTCTCTTCCCGTTTTGCCCTTTCTTCTGCCTCTGCCTCGTCTCGCCTTCGCCGACTCTCCTCGTCCCGACGTTTCCGAAGCTCTTCATCCTGCCGTTTCTTGAGCTCTGCTTCGCGGATTGCATCGAGACTTTTCTCTTCCCTCAGCGATTGCAACGCGGCAAGGAACGCATCCCTTCGTTCCTCGTCCAGCACCTCACTCATGCTGATGAAGTCACGAGCGTAGTCCCATTCCTCGTTCCGAGGGAGCACGTGGAGGGTGTACAGTTCCAAGAGTTTGAGTCGGGTGTTGAGGTCCCTCGGAGTGCTTGCGCCTGTGCTGTCTGTCCGTCGCGGGACCGGGCGACCATTCTGAGAAGCTTCCAGGTGCGCAGCCACATCAAACGCAGGATTCATGCAAGCGGACAGGTACGTCTCGAGGCGTTGCTGATTCAGTCGTTGATCGGTCATGTGTGTGAGTAGCAAGGTCGCGCTTGTATGCGTCAGCTTTTCGCATAGCTACTCTTGCAAAGGATACTAACAGATTTGCGACTACCTCACCATCCACTTGCCCTTCTGATCCGCCATATCCATGTCTGATAACCTCATCCCATATATTGCCAGTCCTCGCTTTGCTTGAAATGGTCTTCCATTTCGTGCTCCCAAACGCCAATTTTCCTTCTTCCGGACCCAGTTCGATGATTGCGTTGAGGAGAGTCAGGTAGAAGCTCCAAATCTTCACCCTTGTGCCTCTTGACGACTGAGCAACAGGTGCTGTTGTTCGCGCACCGTCTTCATCCGAGCTGCCATTGGTGTGCCCTTGTAGAAACGCGTCTGGAAATACAGCTGGCTCGATCGCGTCTAGTGCTTCTGCGAGTCGTCGTGTGAGGTAGAGCTGCGCCGCTTGGCGATATGTTTTTGCTAGCCATGAGGATTGCGCGCGTTGTGATGACAAGGATGAGATCGAGGAAGAAAGGTAATGCGACGGATCATCATGTGTAGTCGTAGCGGACGTTACCGAGCTTGGTGCCATTGCAGTCGCATAGTACGCATCTGCAGTTTATGACAGATGTGGAGAGGGAGAAAAGACCAATGTCAATGATGTCGCTGTACAGCATGGCGCGGAGCGATTGATTGGCTTTGGCTGGGCGTTCATGATTGCCTCGGCTTGTTGGGTCTTGATTGAGAATCGCCGACCTTCGCTTGACACGCTTGGAGCTGCTACACATGCTCAAAATTCCATCGCGTCACCTCCATAGCAATTCTTTTTGCTGCACGACCAGCATATATCTGTACCGCTCTCTATTAAGTCACTTTGCTTACTGCCCGGAATCGTGCAACTCACACCGTGCAATCGCGACTTTCAGATGAGACAATATTTTGGAAGTGGATGCCAACAGGTTTGTATACATCCAAAAGGGCTAGTCTTCAAGTCGCCCTTCCTGGTCCATCCGTAACGTCCCAATGTTGGGTTTTCCGGATGATGCCTTGCTCACTATCATCACTGGCAACGCTGGAGCCATCAACTGCCTCTATCTGGCCACTTGTTTCGATCTCTGTCACGGTATACCCGACATTGTCTGGTCGTAGCCGCATATCTTGTCGACTGATCGCCCTCTCTTGCCCCGGCACGCTCTTGTTGGACACTTGAGACATTTCGTACGACTTGTCTTGTGTGTCCATCAATTTGCCGATGGTCCCAGTTCCAAATGCCCCAGTGTCGAAAGCTCCTAGGAATTGCTTGACGCATGAGAAAGTCGCGACCATGATACTGACGTGCGCAGCAACAAATGATGTGACGGTCAGGGCAGTATTGGATCCAAGACCATATCTGCTGCAGCTTGATTTATCGAGATACACCAGGCGGAGCGTATACGGTCCAATGGTTCTGTGACAATCAGCATGACTACCATGAGCTGGGCATGACGTGGCCTACACTAGCCTCAACGCGAACGATAGAGTGACTACACTCTTCTGCTTGTACGGCATTTTCAAATCCCAGACGAGCACTACCACATTGATGAGGACGGCAAGCTCGAGCAAGATGCTGGTAGCCTCTAGCGTAGACCAGGCAGGGAACTAAGGCTCGTCAGGTCAAGTCGGTTTCTAACAGAACGACTCAGCTTACCGAAGTTGCGCATCCTTTTCGCTCCAAAGCGCCCAAGGCGATCGACCCTCCAGCAAGCCACACCAAGGATGTCGAGTTTGCGACCCGAATAGCAAGCACATTCGCTCGCTTGCGTTCCAGACGTTCGAGCAAGAGACCTGTTGAGATCCTCGATGAGGCAACTGTGAAAAGGTACAGGATGTTGATGGCGAGTTCGGTCCCAAGGGCTCGGGTCACTTCCGTCACAGACCATTCGTTCAGTCGATGAAGTGCTAGGATGGTATGTATAACGACACTGATCTGCGGCAATCAGCAAACTTCGCCTAGTAGTGTTCCAGGAATCCTCGCAGCATACAGTCCCAAGTACAGCAACCCAGTCATCAAAGCCCCAGGGTCCATTAACCTTCATCCGCATATAGACCCGGATGAGCAGTGTAAAGATCGTCCATGCCAGCAAGCATATGGACACCACGAGCAAAGTGCTCAGCATTGTGGGACATGGAGTGTGTCAGAAGGTCTCCCAAAAGCATCCACCATCATGATGGAGGCAGCGACAAGTATCTATGGTCGGCACCTGAGTTCGTTACACGAGCAAATGTTTCTCGGCCGTCCGCGCCGCTGTCTTGCATGGTGAAAACATGTCGAGCTGGAACCTACCGGAAGATTACTTGCGTGGCACATGTGAAAGCCGAATCATGTTCGACCGATCCACGGCGCGACCGTAATTCACCAACATGTCGCGCCACTATGCTGGTCGAAGCCTGACTGTGCCGCAGACGAATGTTCTGCAACTCGGGCTGCAGCTTGCTGGCCTGTAGCCGATACGCGGGCGTTCAAGATCCGGGCAGGCCTTGCATCACCACCTGGGGCCCAGAGGAGACTAATCCTGAGATTACCAGGGATTATGCATACTTTACCAAAGGTCTTAAAGCTCCCTGTTAAATGAAGTGGGCGGGGCGGCATAGCTTCCTCACTCCGTTTCTTCGTCTTCGTCGAGATCAAATCGCTGTGGTAACTACTGTAGTATCAATCCTCACGAATATGAATTCGAGGGTAATGACAGTGGGCCGGAAAATAGTGGACGAACCACACAGACCTTTGGTTTCGAAGCGGGAGCTGGCCTTTCCCCGAGGCACCCGTGCCACCTCACATCTCAACTTCGACCCACTTCTCGCCGCAAGGGCTCAATCAAATTACTCCGTCGTTTGTCAGAGTCCCTGCGGCGTAGCAAGGGACAATCCATTCACAAGCCAGGAACGCCTTCGTGCATGCAGCCCCGGCTTGGACCATCAGTGCCGAGTGCCGGCTATCACCTTTTTGAGGAAGCTCAATGACTTCTCATGCATGTCTACGGCGCAGCACCATGCTCATTCGTCCCGACTCGACTCGACGCCGTCGTGCATGCAATTTGCTTGACCGGTCGTCTGTCGAAGCTAGCTAGCGAGCCAAGTTTCACGTCCTTTTCGACGGGTTATTTGACTGATCGGGTGCACTTGGCTATCAATGGCAATGTGTACGCCATCTTGTAACGACCATCTTAGTGGTAGATCTCTAAGGCCAGATTTGCCAGATCACATACCTCTTCCTCCCTTCCCTTCGTAGCACTCTTTCCCTTTAGCCACTCTTCTTACGCTTGATCATTGCCAGCATGAGCTCTTTAGACAAATCTCACGGCGCCGGTGCCTTCGTGAACGAAGCCCGCAGTCCTACTGACGATGGCACCTTCGATGGCATCCACACAGCGGTCTCAGCGTACGACAAACGAGACATGCACCGAATGGGCAAAAAGCAGGAATTTCGGAGAAACTTCAAGATTATCTCTACCGTCGGGTTCACCACGTGTGTCATGGGGACATGGGAAGTAAGAGCTCTCGCAACATGGACTCTTCGAATCGCAGCTGACTTCTGTAGATTCTCCTGACGTATCAAAGCATGCACGATATCACGACTACTGTAGCTAACGTGCATATAGTTCCAATACCCAGGGATTGACTGCAGGAGGTCTTCCTGGCCTCTTCTGGTCACTGGTCTGGTGCTATGTGGGACAAACCTTTGTTGTTCTGTCCCTTGCTGAGATGGCATCCATGGCTCCGGCAAGATCCACTCTTGTACCACCACAGGCTTCGCTGACGGGAACAGACTGCAGGCGGCCAGTACCATTGGGTTTCCGAATTTGCTCCAGCCCGCTTTCAGCGTAGCTTGAGCTATCTGTCCGGTGAGTTACACAGAGGCCCGCAGGAAGCAAGGTACCCCTGACACGAACCAGGCTGGCTCTCTACGATATCCTGGCAAAGCATCGTCACAATCGACTGTTTCCTGGTTGGCGGTATCGTCCAAGCTCTGATCGTCCTCAACAATGAAACCTTCGTCGCCGAGAGATGGCAGGTTACCTTGCTTACCATGGCATCGGTCATCATTCTGTCGCTCTTCAACATCTTCGGAGCGAAACATCTCCCGCTTGCCGAAGGCATCTTTGCGCTCCTGCACGTCTTTGCTTTCGTCCCAGTCATCGCGGTCTTGTGGGTCTTGTGTCCGACGAAGCAGACTGCTGCAGCCGTGTTCACTGAATTCACGGACAATGGCGCGGGATGGCCGAATATGGGAGCAACAGTACTGGTCGGACAGGTCTCGTCCATGTTTGTAGTCCTCGGCTCCGACTCGGTCGCTCACATGTCTGAGGAGGTCTTGGATGCTGGTGTGATTGTGCCGAAGAGCATGGTCTGGGCATTCTTCTTGAACATTCCCTTCACGTTTCTCTTGCTCGTCACGTAAGTTGCCTTGTCACCCCGCCGATGTAACCACTGACATAACGGTAGATACTTATTCTGCATTGGCAACATCGAAGAAGCACTCACCTCTACCACCGGCTATCCGTTCGTCTACGTCTTCCAAAATGCTATCGGATCGGTCTCTGGTACCACCGGTATGGTCATCGTGGTCGAGATCCTCCTGCTCATGATCACTGCCTCTGTCATAGCATCAGCATCCCGCCAAACCTTCGCCTTCGCCCGCGACAATGGCATGCCTGGCTCTACCTGGCTTGCCAAGGTCCACCCCGGTCTCAAGATCCCAGTCAACTCCATCATCTTCACCATCGTCTTCACGGTCTTGCTTTCACTCATCAACATCGGTAGCACCACCGCTTTCAATGCACTCCTGTCTCTGGCAGTCAGTGCGCTCATGGCTACCTACGTCCTGTCCATCGGCTGCGTTACCCTGCGCCGATTGCGAGGCGAGCCACTTCCAGCAGCTCGTTGGTCTCTGGGCAGGTAAGGTCTGGCAGTGAATGTCACGTCTCTGCTCTACGCTTTCTGGTGCTTCTTCTGGAGCTTCTGGCCCAATGCTTACCAAGTCACGCAAGTCAACTTCAATTGGGCATCTGTCATATTTGTCGGCTTCATGATCATATGCTTTGCTGCTTATTGGCTCGGCGCCAGAAGGAAGTATGAAGGTCCTGTGGCAAAAGTGGTGGACGTCGACAGCTTGCACGAGGAGAGGGAGATGAAGTGATCTGGTAGTTGTCGAATGAAGTACACAAGTGATGGGAACAGTGCATGATCGTGAGGAGACAGCATGTAAATATCATAGAAATCGTGCATGGAAAGTTTGAAATGGTGACGCCGATACATGTGAAATCTAAAGTCCAGCATCAGTGAATCCGGTTGTGGGCGTCACAGGCTTGTTTGCCACTCCGCAAGTGTTTCCACGCTCCCAATCACTGACTACATTCCACATCCAACACTAATTTTTACTGCGAATCAGTGCTCGTTGTCGGGTTTTGTAGAGCTCTAAGTACTACTGTACGACGTACTCCCATTGTCCGGACAACTTCATCTTGCACAGGTTACACAAGAAGACTGTGTACACTATCAGAGCGCGACAATCCAGAGACACCATCATCAGGAGCTCCTCCCAAAAAATATGGATGTCAACAGATTCCAATTCCCAGCGAGGCTTTTGGAAATTCTCACCGCAGTGTCAGAGTCACACTTCGTCGCACTCGATCTAGAACTATCCGGAGTACCAGTGAGGCCGTACGGAGCTAGTCATGCAGGCAAGCAGACGCTACAACAACGGTATGCCGAAATCAGACTCGCGGCGCAGAAGTACACGATTCTGCAAGTCGGCCTCACTTGCGTCAAGGAGGACACTATCGATGGCAGATATGAACTCAAACCCTTCAACGTCAACCTCAATCCGACCTTGAGTGAGCGTCTAGATGTAGACAGAGATTTCTCTTTTCATAGCGGCGCTGTCGAGTTCTTGAACAGTGTGGGCTTCAATTTTCAGGCGCCGCTTGCAATAGGCGTGCCTTACCTTT
Source organism: Elsinoe ampelina (assembly GCA_005959805.1). NCBI lineage: Eukaryota > Fungi > Ascomycota > Dothideomycetes > Myriangiales > Elsinoaceae > Elsinoe > Elsinoe ampelina. The sequence goes on from SMYM01000010.1 coordinate 979,594, forward strand.
CGCGGGATGAGGCAAAGCTGGCAGAGCAGAGAGCAGAGGAGCGATTATCGAGGACAAACGACTTCTACGAGCCCATGGTAATCAAGCCAGAGGAGACTGAAGCACTAGCACTTCAGAAGAAGATCAATCTGCTCGTCAAGAACTGGCTGAAGACTCCGAGTGGGGAGGCAGAGCCTTTGACCATTGGACCGAGGGAGATCACCTCGCTACCTGTTCCGCCAGAGGAGCTGTCACGTTACGAGAAGCGGCTCATACATCAAATCGTGAGATCAGACTTTGAAAAGCTTGTCACTTTCCCTCGACGAGGTACAATCCAAGTACAACATCTAGACCAGGATAGAGAAGACGCCATCAAAAGACAGAAGATGAAGGAGACCAAGGAGCGAATCTACCGGCAGACAGGATTTCGATGGGTCATCGAAGCCATCGCAGGTCGCAGCTTCGCTAACATCGACTGGCAGACATTCGTGGAATATAACGAAGAGGGACAGATCATCCCGGCCAATTTTGACATCAAAGCACGTTTCCAGCGATGTCAGCACTTGCTACAGAACAAGCCTCGACCTGTGATCGGGCACAACATGTTCCTCGACCTGATCTATTTGTATCAGACCTTCATTGGACAGCTACCTGAGACAGTAGAGGGGTTTGCGAGTAAGATCAACGAGCTCTTCCCCGTCATAGTGGATACAAAGTACGTCGCTACCCACGAGTGTGGTGATATCAATCCCATGTCTTCGTTGCAGCAGATTGCGGAACAGATGGATCAGCATGACAAGCCGACTACCAATACACACGGGAACTTTGTCAAGTACGACGACTACGCGGCTCATCACGAAGCAGGATACGACAGCATGCTCACGGCGAAGGTAGCGATCAAGCTGTCGTCAAAGCTGGAGGCTGATAGGACGCCGGTCGAAGGACCCAATGGGCTTGATGCTGGATCAAGCGAGGACGACGGGCCTGGTGGCGTTGCAGTGGATGCCGATCAAGAGTCAAAGAGCACTTTGGGCTCTGTCTTGCAGACCGTGAAGACTAAGATTGTGGTTCCTATCAAGGAGACCATGACAGCTTCCAAATCGTCCAAGAAGACGCCGACCACCAACCAACCTAGCCGCTTTGCACATGCTACCGCCTTTGACGGCTTGCAGGAGGACGATGCCAAAGATACCCCTGCCGAGGAAGACCCCGTCGTGCAATTCGACGATCTACCGACTGCTACAGATCAGGACGATGCTCTCGAGACCTGGGACCAGGGACCGGTAGACCCCGATCTCCAGGACCAGAACTGGACCGACGAAATAATGAAATGGGTACCTCGTCGGCTGATGCCGAGATGGACAGCGGAGTTTTGGCAAGAATACGGGAACAGGTTGAGGGTCTTCGGCACACAGGAGAGCCTTTGCGTGCTCGCTCCAGGACCCAACTCCGTCATCAAGGATCGAGATGCAAAAGCGGTACAGTGGTAGGGAGGAGTGACGGGCAGACGCGTCAGCTGCATCATGTGCTCGAAACAAAGTTGGCAGTGAGATGGTACGAGGCGTTCCATCTCGAGGCTAAACAGGACTCTTTTGGCTGTTTTGGATACGGATCGTCATTAGCAGTGGTTGTGGAAATTCCGGTCAGATGAAAAGAAGAAACAGGATTAGAGTTCATGGTGCGTGCCACAGAAGTGGATACAAGTGGCGCAGGCATCCACGAGCCACAGAGCGGGGAAAGGCAGCAAGCTGAGGAAAAGCTAGCAAACGCCACAGATCGTCATTATTTTTCTCGATGCCATCATGCCATCGCGATCCGGACTGCCCTCCTCGCTGCCACGATAGACACAATGATCAGCACGCAAGCGCCTTCACTAGCCACAAGGCATGCGCATTTTCCTGTTTGTGATTCGTTTCGTCCGGCCCTGATCGCTTACTAGTCCCTGCCAACCACGACAAACATCACGAGCTCCACGGGTCTGGAATTGACCTTTTGAGCAAGCTGGTGTGGGGTTTCTCGTCTCTTCCTTCTTCTATTGCAGCCAGTGACGACTCCCACGGCATGCTTCAGCCGTCCGAACCGCCGTAGTCATTCGCGGATGGCCAACGGAAACTCTGCCCTCATCGCTAGGTCATCGTTGGCGCCCCCGGACACGCCATTGGCATGCGGGATTAGCGAAACCTGCATTTGCCAAAGATGGTGTCACGATGGAGTAGCTTGAGCTGCGGACTGAGCTGGCAATTGCCGTGCGTTGTCTAGCCACGGGTGCCACAGGCGTACCTGACGGTAAAGAGCTATAAAGAGCTCGAGGTAGGTCCAAGATGCATCCTTTTCATTTTCAAGCCACATCTATTTTCTCAAACACCAGAAGGAAAACAATCAGAACTTCACATTTACATACTTCGTACACTAGCAATCATGTCTGGGTACGGTGACAACAACTACGACTCTGTGAGTATCACCTGTCTTGCATCTACCCTCGAGAACCATTACTGACTTGAACGTCCAGGGCCGCACTGGCGCCTACGACAACACCGACAACACCCGCTCCAGCGGTGGCATCGGCGAGAAGATTAAGAATGTCCTCCCAGGCAGCCACGGGTCGTCCAACACCCACGGCACCACCGGCACTACCGGCAGTGACAACTACGGAAGCTCTGGGTTGACCGGCAGCGGCCGCGACAACGATACCTACGGCAGCTCCAACACCTACGGAAGCAATGACAACTACGGCAGCACCACTGGTGATAAGATCAAGTCTGCCATCCCCGGCGCCCACCCATCTGGAACACACAACACCCACGGCACCACTACCGGTAGCGACAACTACGGTAGCTCCGGCTTGACCGGTTACAGCCGCGACAACGATACCTACAACTCCTCCACCTCCGACAAGGTCAAGTCCGCCATTCCCGGTGCCCACCCATCAGGCACCCACAACACTCACAACACCCCGGGCACCGACTCATACGGCAGCTCAGGCATCGGCAGCACCGGCCGCGACGAGTATGGTAGCTCCGGCTTGGGCTCCGGCCGTGACACCACCTCTGGCATCGGCAGCACTGGTCGTGATGAGTACGGCAGTTCCGGTCTCTCCTCTGGCCGCAACGATGATACCTACGGTTCCGGCCGTGACACCACTTCTGGCCTGAGCAGCACCGGCCGTGACAACGATACATATGGCTCCTCCGGTCGCGACACCACCTCCGGCTTGAGCAGCACTGGCCGCGACAACGATACCTATGGCTCTGGCCGCGACACCACCTCCGGCTTGAGCAGCACTGGCCGCAACAATGATACATATGGCTCCTCCGGTCGCGACACCACCTCCGGCCTCGGCGGCAGCGGCCGTGATGAGTACGGCAGCTCCGGCATCTCGTCCAGCCGCAACGACGACACCACCAAACATGGTGGCAAGGGCAATGGTATGTCTATTCATCGTTTACTCCCTCTGCTCATGTGTTCGTGAGCCTTTGTCTTTTAGACAGCTTGCTTGGAAAAAAATGTGATACCCCTTTTGCGACCATCTCCATGCCTACCCTAACCTTCCACCCTTCGTGACCTCCTCTCTATGCAATTGCTAATCCATCTCAGACTCCACCGTTGGCAAGCTCATGGAGAAGGCTGGCGGTCTCCTCAAGAACGAGAACCTTGCCAGCAAGGGCCACGCCAAGCGCGAAGCCGCTGGCGCCGATACTTTTTCCTCCACCTCCAACACAGGTACCACCGGTCTGGGCGATAGCACCACCGCCGGCATCAGCAACAACAACCAGTACTAGCTGCTTGCATGATGCGAGTGACAGATACCCCCAGCGTGATCTTTCCAAATTACGAGCCTTTGATAGTTTGAGCAGGAATTGCATCATTCTACTGCCCTTTGACTTCTCCATCTGTGTTGGTGACCTTGCCCCACATCGTCTGAACCATGACTGATGACAGAATGCCCATTCCTTCATAATACCATCCTCAACATCCCCACCAAATCACCTCACATACCTCCCCATAAACCTCTTGTGGAAATCACTCCTCAACAAATCATTCACAAACTCCTTACCCTTCTTCTCCCTCTCCCCCTGCCCCCTCGCCTGATTCTTAAACACCACATCATCATCCCACCTCCTCTTGACACCATACTCCTCGCTCTTGGGATTAAGCAACGGGTTCCCATACGCAATCTCCTTCTCCCTCTCCTCCTCGTCCAGCTTCGCCTTCTCCGCGGCTTCTTTCGCGGCGGCGTCGGCGCGCTCCTTCTTGATCCGCGCCAGCTCGGCCATGAGCGCTGCTTCCGAGTCGTCGTCGTCGTCGTCGTCGTCCGAGTCGGATGAGGAGTCGTCCGAGCCGGAGCCCGAGGAGGAAGCGTCTAGGTCTTTGGTCTCGGCCAGGACGCGGGCGCGTTTCGCTTCGTAGCTCTCCTCCTCCTCGTCCACCACCTCCCTGCCAGCGTCGGACCCGTTCGCGGTGTCGTGGTTGCGTTTCGCCCCTTGCTGGCTGTGCCCTTCGCCTTTCTCGGTGATGGCGTGGGGACGGGGGACATCCTCGTCGTCGTCGGAGGAGGTGTACTCTATCCCGGACTTGGAGGCGTAGTGCCGCTTTTCTTTGCGGAGGAGCTCGGCGCGGAGGTCGCGGCGGGCGGTCTCCGAGGTCGTGCCTTGGTTTGCTTGTCGGTATTTGAGAGTTTTGTGCGCGGGGAGGAGGCGTTGGTGGTAGGCGGGGCCGCGGGCGGCGTCTTTGCCTCGGGCTGGGTCGAAGGTGGGGCGGTGGGCGGTTGTCATTGCTGTGGTAGAGGGATTGGGGGAGGACTGGAGGGTGAAGGGTGGGTGAGAGGATGTATGTGAGGTGCGAATGGGGGAGTTGGTTGTGGACGGAGGTGAGTGATGGAGATGGATGCTGGAAACCTTCGCCGGCTGAACTTCGGGGTTTTGCTCCAAAAAAGTTTCCCGCTCGGAGGTGAGGGACAAGCTCTCCTCCACCTTCATTCATACCGGGGTCTTCACCCCTTCCGCTCTTTCTCACATCATGCCTCGCGAGCCTGAACCCTCCTTGAATGCGGCGACTTTTCTCCGCTCCGCTCTACGCTCAGGCCAACGTCTCACACCCCGCCCGCTCCTCTCCCATCGTGCTCTAGACCTCTCCTTCGATCCCACACCCGGCACTGTGACGCTCTCGCTTGGTCGGACGCGTATCCTCGTCAAGATCTCAAGTTCTATCACCACGCCCTTCCCGGACCGAAAGTTCGACGGCGTCTTCACAATCTCGACTGAGCTTTCCCCACTAGCGAGTCCTGCTTTTGAAGTCGGGAGACAGCAAGATGCGGAGACACTGCTGAGTCGGTTGCTGGAGAAGACGATCAGAAGGTCAGGAGCGCTGGACACGGAAAGCCTGTGTATCGTGGCAGGAGAGAAGGTGTTCGCTGTGAGAGCGGATGTGCACGTCTTGGACTTTGATGGAGGATTGGTTGATGCGGCGTGTGCGGCTGTTGTCGCAGGGTTGCTGCACTATCGCAGACCGGAGGTAGAGGTCAGAGGTGAAGAGGTGAAGATCTTTGACCCGCGGGAGAGGGAACCGGTGAGATTGAGCCTGAACCATGTCCCTTTCTGTGTGACTTTCAGTTTCTTCAGGAATGTGCCGGAGGAGGTGGTAGGGAAGGGAGGAACTGGTTATGTCGGTGACGGAGAGGAAGTCGTTGTAGTCGATGCGGATCTGCTTGAAGAGCAGGTCAGAGATGCAGAGTTAGTGGTGGGCATGAACCGGTTTGGAGAGGTTGTGCAGTTGGCCAAGTATGGCGGGTATCCGATAAAGCCCTTGAAGATAATCGAGTGTACCAAGGTTGCGGAAGAGAAGGCAAAGTGGCTGCATAAGGTGGTGATGGAGAAGCTGGACGAGGATGAAAAGACGAGGAACAAGGATGGATTGATGGCTGAGCTGAGAGCGGACAACGAGAGAGATATCCCAGGTTGAAGGTACATGGTAGAAGAGGGACCATATTCGAAAAGGCATGCTCCATGTACAACGGCGGCTCCGAAGAGCTCGACAGAGGCAGGACTAGCCACTCGCCGGAAATGGTGCCGGTCATTTGATGCTCTGCCCAGGCAGGCACATTGAGGCAGCAGAGGCAAGACCATCAGCGAGGGCTGGGCTCATCATGGTCGATGAGAAGATATTACAGAGGGGAAAATACAGAGGTGAAAATACAGAGGACGCCCTGATCCTGGGTATCTGCCTACAAACATGCATAGCCTACAATCCACCATCGTGTCAATCATATCATATTTTTGCAACTTCCCCTCGCGCAGGTAGAGCTCCTGCCATGGCATACTGTGGCTCACCGCCTTGACCGCCATATAACGTCGACTCCATACCCCCTCCTGTAGTCCACCACCCAACACAGACTTGACTTCTCTCCGAATCCATGTTGCCACCCATCATAGTCTCCCATAGATGTTTGATGCAATGCTCTCTCATTATTTCATCCGCTACCATATGGAGCAGACCTGGCATCATTGGGAGCCACTCTTGTAGGAGGCCATTTTCGATGAATGGCAAGGCGTCGACCAGAGTAAGTACCAGTACTGCTTGTTCCGAGAGGGGCGGGAATTGATCATGGACTTGTGGCTGCGTACCGGATGGAGGTAAAGGCATAGTCGGAGCATGTAATGCCCGCTCGTGTATGAGGTCGAGTAATATTGCGGCAAGCATTGGCTCTTGATGTGCTACTGCGTTCGGCGGGCTTACTACTTTCACTAGATTCTTGAATGCCAGCCGGAACTGTCGAGCAGAAAGGTTTTGTGGAAAGACCTTGAACAGTGCATCGACATAGAAGGGCAAATGTCGCGATGCTACTTCGGCATTCTGCGGCGCCGAGAAGACTGCCAACATGACAGAGTGCGCAGCTTCGAAGATGGGGATGAGTTCGGGTGTCGATGTCGATGTCAGATAAGGTAATGCCGCCTGTATTAAAAGACTCTCAGCTTCCGTTGGCGGTATGCAAAGCGTAAAGTGCTCTGCCGTATTGAGGAAGAACAGATCAGATGTTCGCTCCAGGGGATGCTGAGGAATCTTGCCAGCTTCTGTAGGAGCTATAGATCTGAGAAACTCAAGAGCAGCTGAGGGATAAGAGTTGAGGACATCGATACATGTGAGATGGGTGAAGGTGTACTGGCTGAAGGCGGCATTTGACAGCCGAGCAAAGATGAAGTTGAGGTCATGCAGTGCGCGTAATGATTGAGCTGCGATTTGTGGAGCGACTGTCGTGATTAGTATGCGGGATTAAAGCGTTGGTGTACCCACTTGTATCACTACCGAGAGTCCTGTCACCAAGCAGTCGGCCTGTACCACTACGAAGGACAATGACCATTGCGAACAACGTGCTCCGAAGCAATCGCCACAGCTCCGGAAGGGTCATTTGTCTGGCTTCCTGGGCAAGGAATTGCTCCTCATCTGCAACGTCGATTTCCGACAGCTTATTGTGTCGCCACGACTTGTGAAGGTTGCTGGAGAATTCTGCAACGTCGTCTACCATGGAGGAGACCAGCCACGAGTCACTTACGTTCTCGGCAGCGTGAGCAATTAGACGAGAGAGCGCGCCCATGGACTGGATCAGAGGCCCCGCTAGCATCCGTTGTACCTGATGGTACGTGGAGGATGATGCTGACCAGCTGAATTGAGTGCCTGATACTTGATGTACTTCGGTGTCGATTGCTTGGAGGAAGTATCCTGATCGTAGCCCTTCCTGTGAATGAAGTAATGATTGCATGAGAACTGGCAACAGCTCGTCATAGTCGATGCGTGACCTCTCAAAGTCTGAGAGGTACGGGAATGCGTGATTCAATGCGAGAGCGATGATGTGTCGACTCAGCTCACTGTCATTTCGATCATGTAGAGAGAGATTCGTAGCTTTTACAAAGGCCTCTTGTAAGATAGCCTTGGTAGTCGGAGACACAAAGTCGTCTTCTTCGTGACCGAGGCCAACCAGAATACCTCCAAGAACCAACAGGTGGCGAGACCGTGGTGACTTTTCGTCAGTTCCTTCCACAACAGCTTGTACCCATTCAGCCAATGGGATTCGAGGTTCAGAAGGTAGCTCGTAGCGTTGCCGATTCTTCGCTTTGTTTTCAGCTTCTTCAAGGTCTGCTTGGGCGACCCGTTTGACAGCCGAATGGAAGACGCCCATGAAGCTGAGACAGAAGCGTAGCCCATCGGCACGAGTCCATAGTGCGGGTGCACTCAGAACTTGGCTGACTAGCAGTGTGACATTTAAAGGGTTGTTCAAGCTCGTCAGCAGCGATGCGGCAGTCCCGAGTATCCTGAACGCGTTGTTAGTGGTTGCGGTACAGGCCGACTGTGGTGTTGCGCACCGAGGTGTATCTTGTTGATCCGCGTGCGTCTGCAGAGCTCTGAGCAGCGTGCTCAGCAGCCTGTCAGCAGGCATAGCTCTTACATGTAATTCTTCATCCAACTTCCAACATGTATACCTAGCAAGAGATGGAGATGGTGCTTGGTCAAGATGACCCGTGATGCTGAGTGGGCCAATCACAGCTGCCGAAATTTGCCGAGGTTGTGACATGTGCCTGCTCCATATCGCTGGTAGACACACCCTTTGACATTCACACATCACGAGACTGAAGGCCAAAAGGATTCGCTGTTGCTGTTGCTGTTGTTTGGTCCAAGTGCCCGGCATGCGCGTGGCTGACAGTTTCTGTCATCCTGCTGGACAATCGAGTCAACAGAAAGGATGAGGTGGGCCCTTTCATAGAGATGTAGAGCTACAACAATTATTGACAATGCCAGCACCGATGACTTTCTCAAGATCGTCGTGAATGACAGACCGCTATCTTACACGGCGCCACCATTCCCATCGCTCTACTGGCCATTCCCTGTGGACGGCACACAAACTTACTACCTGTACGATGCTGGCTCAATATGGCGTTTCACTCTTCTCTGGACAATCATTGCTGTGACAGGTGTACATATCGTCGCAGCGCTGTATGCTTGTCTGGTACAATGGAGGAATTGGAAGATCATATGGGTGGTTCCAATTATCTACACTGTTGTAGGCGGCATTGAAGCTATTATCGCTGGCAATGTTGTTGGCGCCCTGTATGTGCAGAATGTAGAAGGTGAGGGCAACTACTAATTTGTTCACAGACTGGGTGGCGTGTACACGGCAGGTTTCTTTAGGATGTCGACATGGATACCATTCTCCTGGGGCGTCATCAATGCTCTAACGTTGATCCTCTCGTCTTTCGCAATTCAAGGAGGAATGTGAGTGTCTGAGGCGGAGGATAAGGGGCGATATGCGCATCTTCTTCCTGGGTAAGTGCAGGGTGTCTTTCGCAAAAGAGCCCGCTTGACTGCATCGAGAAAGGCCAGGTTCGCACGTAGTAGAAGGAAGCACATGGTCATGCCCAGCCAAGCAGACTTCGCAAAGTACACCGGACCTCAAACACTACAGAAATGGGACCGTTGGACATGGCCCGACTTGTGGATGCTGCTGCTTGCAGCGGGACGCAACCTGGTTGGATGTCCAGAACAGCAAGGCTCCAACCTGGCTACGTGACAGCGGTGCTTGAATTTTCAGGGCGATGTAGTTACACATGATGATCATTGAAAAGGGAGTGAATAGACAATGATCACCCTTGAGGACGGTTGTAGTACGTGCAACATCAGTTTGTGGCAAGACGCGGACGCGCCAAGACATGGCTGCCGTCCTCAATCTTTGTGCACCAGCCGCCGTCCTTCTTATCAACATTTCATAACCATGCCATAATTTTCAATCGACCCCGCAACATTCCCCAAGCTGAGGTGCCAATGCAAGCGACCTCAATCGGCAGGGAAGAAGCATCTTCACTGCTCCCCCTCCGTTCGCTTGCCCCGCGTAACTCCGAAGATGAGGACAGCGACTTGGACCTGTTTGCTGAAGAGGATTACGCCCATGGATTTGATGCAATAGACTATTCTCAGACGTCCCGAGGGAAGAGCCATTGGTCCCGTCTGCTGTCTTCTTTACCTATTCCCCGACTTCCGGTCCCAGGATTCCTTCAATACCAGAAGCTACCAAGCCCGCCACCCGTTGCCTCTCGTGATGGGCCGTGGAAGGCCAAGGTAGTCCTATGGCTATTCTTGTTGTTCCTCTTCTGGGTCATCTTTATCGCGGCTTTCATACCTTCTTACAGTCGACCGCCGCAGCATTATCTGGATCTTCGGAAGCGAGCGCTGGTGTCGTCAGAGCTAGGGCGAGCTAATCCAAATAACGAGCAGGTCTTTATCGCGGCCAGCATATATGACAAGGATGGCTCACTCATCTCGGGAGCATATGGAGACAACCTCAAGGCACTCGTGAATCTTCTTGGTCCGAAGAACGTCTTTCTCAGTATTTACGAGAATGACGCTGAGGTGAAGGCGTCCGAAGCGCTCTATGCGTTTAGGAGGGGGCTAGAGTGTAAGTCGAGCCTGCCGATATCACATTTGATAGGACTGACATCATTGCAAGGCGAGAACATTGTGCTCAACGAACATCTTGACACGTCCGATCTCCAGCATGTGATCATGCCCGATGGCCGCAAGCTTCTCAAACGCATCTCGTTCCTGGCCAAAGTACGCAATCGTGCTCTCATGCCACTTGACGATCACAATTCGCCTGTTCGTAACACAAAATTCGACAAGCTGCTCTACGTTAATGATATCGTCTTTGATCCAATAGACGCAGCCAACCTCCTTCTCTCCACGAATGTGGGCGAAGATGGTCGGACCCAATACCGCGCTGCTTGTGCCACAGACTTTATCAACCCCTTCAAATTCTACGATACGTTTGCCACGAGAGATCTCGAAGGGTACGACATGGGTGTTCCATTCTATCCATGGTTTGCGCATGTCGGTGCGGCTGCCAGCAGGAATGACGTTCTTGCGCAGAAGGACGCAGTCAGGGTGAGGAGCTGCTGGGGAGGCATGGTAGCATTCAAAGCATCGTACTTCTTGAACGACCCTGTGGACCGTCCGACTTTGACGCCACCTCGTCGAAGACTACTACAGCCGAGAGAAGACGACGAACGTGATCCGGATGCGAAGAATGACTTCCTGCCAGCTCGGTTCAGGGCCGAAGAGGATCCGTTCTGGGATGCCTCTGAGTGCTGTTTAATCCATGCAGACATACAGCATGCACAACCGAAGAACCTCACCGAGGACACAGAAATCTACATGAACCCGTATATCCGGGTAGCATACGACACCCGTACCTTGTCATGGCTGGGGATTACACGTCGTTTCGAACGAATGTCAGCACCAGCTCAGCACATTATGAATCTGATTGGCAAGAGACCAAGCTTCAACCCGAGGCAGAACGAAGAGCCAGGTCAGAAAGTTCAAGATAGAGTCTGGATATCAGATGAGAAGTCGGGGACGGGTTCATATCAGGACGTCGAACGTATAGCCAAACCAGGTGGCTTTTGTGGTGGTAGGAAGCTTTTAGCACTTCCTGATGATGGCCATGGCGGGCACTGGTGGAACCAACCCCCACCACCTGATGTCTAGATACATTACCCTTCCAAGATACCCACAGCTTGTAATATACTGATAATTGCCAAGTACTTGAGAGATCCCATACATGTGCTAGGACAATTCCCTAGGGAATACGCTCAAGAGGTTTATCGATGGTGACAAAACCATCCTTAGCGCGACGTCTGACTGGATGCTCTTCCGTCGAGTTAGGTTCCTGCACCATAGCTCTTACCACAACCACGCACAATGTCCCTTTCTGCACACCGCCACGTATACGTATCGTAACAACATGGCTTCGCGGCCTCGCTGGCGTCTTTTCAGTGCTCTCGGCGCTCGTCAGCTGCCACAGCCGGCGAGCAGATTACAACCGCTTCGTTCTCGCATTCTTCCACAGCTTCAATCGCGCACGTTCTCGCGAACCACACCTCAGCGAGCGCGCTACAATTACAACCGATTCAAGACCACCACTAATCTCCTCCACCGATGGGCTCAGTCTCCCACCTTCTACTATCAAATAGGCTTCATCAGCGCCGGAGTAGGCGGCTTCTACATCTCCAACCTTGAAGAAGTACCAGTCCGTACCTCCTTCTTCGGTCACGGCTCAACTCATACTAACATGCCCAGGTCTCCGGTCGCCGCCGCTTCAACTTCATCTCCGACGACTTCGTCCGTCGAACCTCCGAGACGGCCTTCCAACAAACCCTCGACGAGTTCGACGAGAAGATCCTCCCCGAAACCCACCCTCTACACCGCATGACCGAGCGCGTCCTCCAACGCCTCCTACCACACTCCGGCTTTGCAAATGAGTCAAGCAGATGGACAGTACACGTAATAGATGACAAGACCAAGAACGCCTTTGTGCTACCAGGCGGTCACGTCTTTGTCTTCCGCGGCATCCTGGACGTAGCTCAGGGTGAAGACGGCCTCGCCGCTGTGCTAGGACACGAGATCGCCCACAACGTAGCCAACCACGTGGGAGAAAGGCTGAGTCAGTCATGGGTGCTCATGCCCGTGGCATTCCTGGTCAGCTTCTTCCTCGGGCTCGACGACCTCAGTCTGACACGGTTGGCGGTGGAGTATGCCTTTGACAACCCGCATTCGAGGAAGCAGGAGAGTGAGGCAGACTATATCGGATTGATCATGATGAGCGAGGCGTGCTACGACCCCTCTGCGGCGGCGGACATGTGGGAGCGAATGGATCAATTGGAGAAGAGGGATGGGGGAGGTCCGCCGCAGTTTCTGAGCACGCATCCGGCGAGTCGGAATCGGATGGAGAGTATAAAGGGGTGGTTGCCCAAGGCGGAGGCGAAGAGGGAGCAGAGTGGGTGTTTTGTTACTGGGTTTTATGGTGAGCATGATCAGTGTGATTGGGTGGATGAATGCTAACAGTGTCACAGCGGATGATTTTGGGCGAGCATTTTCGAGGTGGACATAGGGAGTAGTGGTATTGTATACGACGTGATGAGTAGCATGGCACTTCACTCTCGGTTTGTAGGATAGGATAGATGATTGTCAGGTGTAATGAAGCTACACAATTCCTGTAGAGCAGCTCTTGAGCGGGAAGCTTGACATGCTGAATCACAAGACTATCACGTGTGTAATCAAGCAAGCGACCAAATCAATGTTCCTCGTCTTGTCATCAGCATTTTAAGTAGTACGCATGGTCTCTTGCACCCGAACCATTTCACATGGTATACCCGCTGACTAAGCCTTCTCCAGCTTCAAGCTTCCATGCGCTACAATCGCGGCTTCCTTCCTTCACCAGCTGCGTCCCCGCCGTCTCACCACCCCAATCAAACAGCCTAACCGTACAGTCAACCACGAGCCACACTACCCGACTCCACCTCCAGCCACCAACCATCAATCGACTCTCACACCCCCCGACAACGCAGAAATGACCACCCCCCCAACAACCCTCACCCCCCTCCCCCCTTCGGTGGAAAAAGCCTACTACAGAAAATGCATCGAGCTCAAACGCCGCCTCAACGAAGTCGAAGAAGCCAACGACGCCGCGCGCGTGCGCCGCCTGCGTCTGGACCGAGCGATACTGAAGATGCGCCTCGAGAGGGCGTTTCTCCTTGAGCAGCTGGGCAGGAGGATGGAGGTCGTCGAGGCTGATGGGGAGGGGCGGGAGGAGAGGGGGGCAGGGGATAGGAGGAGGGATGGGAGGGGGGATGTCGAGGGGGGGATGAGAGGGGAGTTGGGGGATGGGGTACAAGGGAGGGAAGGGGGGAGGAATGGGAGTTTAGATCGGAGGGAGGTGGTGGGGGAGGACGGGGAAGGGGTGGGGCAGGGACGGTAGGAACGCTATGATAAGCGGGATGGGGGAGGAGGGATGTGGGTGGAGGGGGTGGATTATGCGGTTGTGGAGGGGAGGGTGGTGTCGAGAGCGTATGCTGGTGCACGGTGGAGGTTGGAGAGGGTGGGGAGGCGGAAGCAGGGGGTCCGCCGGATGCGGGAGGAGCTTGCTCGGCGGATGAAGAGGATGGGAGGTGGTGGACGGGTTGATGAATTGTTCGAGAGCGGATAAGAACCTGCGTTCGGGAATGGTGGGCATGGGATTATGACAGGTCAAGCGAGGCGTTGGGAGGGACGATTATTATTGTTAGACCCTATCAGGGCAATGGTAGAGGGTATAATGCTATTGCGGATGCTTCGCTATACTAAAGGTCTCGTCTCATCTGCTGGCTTCGAGTTCGCAGCCTGGCCGCTTCATCTCTCAAATGGAGTACCTTGTTATCCACTTCGGCGATACCCTCACCTCTGACCCCTTGATGGCGGTACATCATGCCTCGATCTTCGCCTGTCAATCTGAAATCGACCAAGTCCACGCCGAGTATGTCCGCGTAACGCCTGGCTTCAGCCCACGAGTCCTCAATGATCTCCTCGTTGTACCGCGCTACATCCGGAAAGCGATACCAATCTGGTTGCAAGTCTTGTTTGTCTGCCCATGATTTGGCGTCGCTCCTCTTTACGCTCTCGATGGCCAACTTGCAAAAAGCGACGGCGTTGAGGTAATCCCGTACTTTGCTCGGGCTGTAGAAAGGATTCTCAATGCCTTTGCGGACAATCCTAAAACCGTGGGCGTCCTTCATTGGTGGCGGCTCGTCCTTGTCGTAGTCCCATGGGTCTTCGAGCTTAGGAGTCGTGCCATATTGTTCGGGATAGTCTTTAACGATCTCGAGGATGTCTTTATCGGTCTGCGCGTCTGGATGTCTAATGTCGATGTACATGTTGAATTCTTGGAACAGGTATAGGCGGGAATGAAGATAGGCGAGGTCGAGGGCGGCTGCGACGTTGGAATACCCATAGGCCAAATCAAGCCATTGCGTAGCCATTTGCACCCGATCTAGGGGCGACCTACAGGAGGCGTCGAATTCCGCTACTGCAGCGTGGTAGTCTGTCAAGACATTCTCCTCCCGCTTTAGTCTTGCTTGATAGTTGCGTGCTACCCGGTCGATCTCCGCCTCCTTCATCGCCTCCTGTTTTTCTGCAAACTTTTTAAGCTGTCCAGTCAGAAAAAGCCTGCCGAGGTCGAGATTGGCCTTGATCCGACGAAGTATAGGGGGGGCAGGCGTTTCTGCATCGAGCATCTCCTTCAAATCCGGCGCAGAGGTATTTGCATAGTGACGGGCTAGCGCCACGGAAGAGCGAATAGATCCAGAAGCCGCAGCTTTGGTGGCTGCGTTGAGCCATTCCAAAAAGGCAATGTCGTCCCCACTTGTGTCGTCTTCGTGTTGTAGTGCATACATGGCGTAAGCATCCGCGTCGTCCAACTGCATACCTACGCGCAGATATTGTGTTGACATTGCAGGATCTATCTTGCGGAGCAGCTCAGCCGCTTGAATCCACGGCTTACGCAGATGCTCAAATCTGGCGGCTATGGTAGTCTGCATGAGCGTATCGTGCTGCTCTGTAGCGAGCTTGACTGCTCTGTCCCAGAAGTTGACCAAGTGTCGAAGACTATGTTGTTGTCGACTGGCGAGCTCGGCCAGGAGAGTGGCGGCGAGAACGTTTCCTCGCTCAGCAAATTTCTCGAGATGTACCATGGCAAGACCGGCGACTTCGTTGTCGGCTAGCATGGCGCGAGGACGATTCTTGGGGGCATCCCTCTGTGATGAAACTCCCAAGTCGAGACTCGCGTCCAGATATCCCTCCTGCGAACAGCATTGCATGAACAAAAGGCCCACTCTTGATATTGTTTGACTCGACGATCTGAAGAGCCTCCTGCCGACTTCATGAAGATGCTCTATCTTTGTTTGCATTGCTGCGATCATGTCAGTCAAGTCATCCTCCTGGAACTGGTTCAGTAGATACCATTACGCCTTTTCGTGAACTTTGCCTGTACGACATTGGTCCACTTGTAATCATTATAAAAGTCCGGCATACTTTCTAGACAGAAAAGAACGTTTCTGTCGACATCGCTACTAGGCACAGAGACATCGACAGCATGCTTGAAACTTCTGACGAATGATGGGTACTCAGTGTGCCATGCTGCAAGTCTGGCTCGAATCATCTCGTCATCGAATGGTCCTTCGTGCCCTCCACGAGGGCTTTGAAGAGCTTCAAGCTCCTTTTTCTCATCCCGTTTCTTGATCTTCAACCTGTTGAATATAGGAGCTGGCTGTGGACGCGAACGAGTTGCCGTCCGCTGCCAGCTCTTGGAGCCATTCACTATGCTCCAATGCGCCGGAGATGTGCTGAAGTCGCCGCATCTTGACACCACCTCTTGACAAGATCTGAGTGATAGAGGCAGCCCTGACGCATAACGGCAGCGTCGAAACATTCAGCAGACTATGTCGACAGCTTCACGGGCAGAACAAGGCTTGCTTGCTTGTTCTGCCTCACGAAAATGTCTGAGGCCCAAGCTCCTCTTGGTCGTGACACGCGTAGAGTGGTGCACTGTGGTGGCAATCGACGTGGCTGGACAGAGTTTGACTGGCGGGGTGGATTGAGAAGGTGTGAGGACTCTGAGGACTGTGAGAGGTCGGACCCTTGCAGTGTTCTCGGGGAACGAGCTGCTGCTGCAGATCCGCCTCCCCGTCAAATTTCCTGTCCTGCACATCCCACTTGGCCTTGACTCTTCGTCACCTCAACAACGCAATTGCTTTTTCGTCGCTGCAGTCAGCACAGCTGCAGTCTGGACGCATTCAACGAGACCCGCAGAGATGGAGATTACAAGACAGTCGATGGCTTTGATGGACAGGTCTCCTCACACTCGACTCCCCTTGCGTGACTCGCATCTGTCTAGATGATACAGCAAAAGACCCTTTCAAAATTGAAGACCCACTGCCCAAGAGGCCCGGTCTCTGCGGATCTCTGTTAACCCAATGCTCGTGCTTCAGGTAGGGCACAGATGCACCCGCATGCTTCCCGGCCTCAACTTTCCTACGCTCGATTGCAATCGATCATTTCTTCACACTCATGTCAACGTTATGAAGTTTCGCACGCTACGGAACCGCTGACAAAAGACCACCTCTGGCACAGAAATACACGGTCGACCTCGACATGGCGCGAGTCAAGTACACCGAGCCCAGGAAACGACGCAGTGGTGTCTTTGGAAGTGGCTCGAAATCAGCAACTCAGCTACCGACCCCGTCATCTCCAAATCCAGGGCATACAGCAATGAATATCCTACCGCCTACTCCCCTACGACACGATGCTGTCAACCTCTTTGCACCAATGTCGATTCCAGCAAAGGACGTGGTCGCAGAGGCCGACCACCTGAGGACCACTAGCAGAGATTCTTCTCCAGAACAACCTCTTTGCCAAAGACACAAGCGTCAAAGGTCAGCATCGTCAGCACTTTCCACTTTCTCTGCTAGCCGCAATCGATTGAGGAGGAATCGCCAACTGAGCGACAGCATCTATGCCCCGTCAACCAATCACGATAGTGATGACGATGGAACGGTCGATAATGAGGTCGCGGGACCGCCCACCCTGTCCAAGATACTTCGCTTGTCATACCGGCCACAAGCATTGAGGAGCGATTCTGGCTATGGCTCTCCCTCTCATCCAGAACAACGACGATTGCGGCTTGACACCACAATTGCTAGTCACAGATCGCGGACAAGCTCTCTCAACAACGAGTCGCACGCCCGCCATCCAGATGATCCGGTAACTCCTGAGATGTTACCAAATGTCGCCATCACTTTGGCGCCTGGCACGGACGGTGAGGACGGTCGCCTTCAAAATTTGGAGCGCGATGTGCAAGCTGTCAAGACTACGGTCAGCAAGATTGAACAGTCTCTTGGCTCTTACATTACACAGCTGCAGGAGCTTGGTCAGAAAATGTTACAAAGCATTGAAGATCGAGCCGGCAAGACTAATGACATACTACATGTTGGAGTTTCAACAACGACAGGCAATGAGGGGATGCATCCGCCATCCCATCGATCATGCCCCGAGCCAGCCGACATCACAAGCTCATTCCCAAGATTCAGGTCGCTCCAAGGTGCTCGTATTGGGCCAATTGCGGGAACAGACCCGACGAGAATGCTTCCGCCCATCAGCACACTGTACACGGAGGCGACATCAAGTCCACAGAGCCTCGCCACAGTCACATCGATGTTGCAAGATCTGACACATCGATTCGAAGGTTTGGAAGCAGCCTGCCGCCGCGAGCACGATCTACAGGAAAGACTGCGTTCCGCACCACATGCCCGGGTGCCACTCAGCGTCGAACAAGCGGACATGCTGTTCGAGCGCTATGTGAATCCGCTCAACGCAAAGTGGGACAGGATGTCAAGTCAGCTAAAGGAGGCTTTCTCATCAAAATCTGTCAGATCAAGGCCTTCCGAAAATTCCGCACGGGGACAACCAGAACAGCACGCACAGCTGTTGTCCCAACTCGCCGACATGAACAGTGTACACCTCTTGCTGGATGGCCGACTCAATGGGATAGCTGCTTCATTGGCTAACCTCGAAGCGTCGCAGATCAGATCGGAGGCAAGTCGTGACAGCGAGAGACAGCATGTCCAGCAAACACTGAATGGCTTGCAACAACAGACAAAACTGGCCGCAGCAATTCCATCTGCTATTGATTCGATACGGAAGCAACAGGAGAAGACAATACTAGAGAATACGCAATGCCACTTGTCCATGACCAGCCTGCTCAAGAAACAGGACGACTTGGAAGTGAGCATCAAAGGTCTAAGAGTACAATCTGCCAACTATCATGCTCAACGCAGCCATCGGGAGGCGCAGATTATGGATCTCCTGCGACTAGATTCTTCCGATTCCAAAGCAAGACAAGAGCAACTTGAAAGTTACTTGAGGGAGTGGCACTCGGACTCGTCCAAAGAACGAGCAGAATCCGCACAGCAGGCATCACAACAATCGATCATACTGGATAACGTGCAGCGCTTGCTCCAAGATCAGAACCAGCAGATGACTGAGTCCAAACAAATCCCGCTGATCCCCTGGGAGACTCACGAAGCGGCATTCGAGAAGATAGGGACAGACCTCAGGGAGTTGAGGTCGGTTCAAGTAGGATCCATGCGCTGTCATAAAGAATCGGTTGAACATCTCTTACAGCAACAAGAGCAGCAAATCCGTTTGATAATGACCGCTCTCCACGCTTCTGATGAGAGGGCGATGAAATCTTTCGATGACACCCGGACCTCCTTCAACAATACTGCCAGCCAACTGTCTGCTCTCTCCCGATGTAGTGAAGAAGCTAGGACTACCACATACCGAGTACTCAACGGCAACAATGGGCACAATGTCGCGGTATTGGAGAAGCTCGCCAGCATTGAAGCCACCGAACCCGATCTGAGGAATCTGATGACCGACGTTGCGGTAAATGTCAGCTATTTGCAGACTGATTCTAACGCCAACCACGGTCTGCTACAAGACGCTGTCGTCAAGATCGAAGGCAGCAGAGACGAACAAAGAGATCGTTTCGATGATGTGTCACGGCATCTGGTCAAGATTGAGGAGTCCCAGATCAAGGTCGAAGACATTGATGATCGATTGGCGTGCGTGCCACAATTGGACGACTCATTGCAAACCATGGCGGGCAACTTGGATAGCCTGTCAAAGCGCATGGTCAGCAGCGAGCAAAGCATGGCAGATCAGGCGGCTTCCATCTCGGCAGTATCGGAGCAAGTTGCCCACATACAGGCGAGCCACGACCAACAGCAATACGCTCTTGACGCTATCAACGATCGATTAAGTATCCTTGAGCCTGTCGCGCTGGCAGAAGACAAGATCTTGATCAAACTCGAAGACGTCACTGCCCAAATCGCGAAGGACAACAAGCTGGATTCCGAAAAGCTTGCTGACAAGGTATTGGCATCGTTGTCGAATGTCTCGACCAAGCTCGAAGGAATCTGCCAACCGAGTGACGCCATGGATCGAGCTACTACCACCCTCAAGGACGATTTTGGTATCAAGACATCAAAGATCTTGAGCTCTTTGCAAGATGTCTCCAAGCAGTGCAAGAGCATCGAAGAGTCACAAGCACCTAGCGAGCTGGCCGTGCTCAAGCTTGACAAGCTCTCGAAGCAGATTGCTGATGCTCTACGAGGACAAGTCTCCAGCGCAGAGCTTCTTAAGCGCTTCGACGCTGTGGTGGAGGGGATCGAGGAGGAACACGGTACGAGTGCGAAGGTCTTGCAGGCGTTGTGTCAGCTTTTGAGCCTTTCGAAGCAGTCAGCTACCTACCCGACGCTCAACGAGATTCGGAAAGAACTGGACGAACGAGTCTGCAAGCATAAGACAGTCATGGAGGATCCGCACACTGTGAACCGGTTGTCCGCTGTGAGCAAGATCTTCGACGAAATGCCACGCTGCCTCCCCAATGAGCATGAGACCTTTGATCGAAATTTGCAGACGGAGAGGGTTGTCTCCGTCGTGAGGAAGAGCTTTGACGAAACTCCAACTAGTGTAGCGGGAGAGCTACCTAGCCACGAGGTGGTAATGGAAGAGCTTCAAGAGGACAGAAAGCTCACTGCGCTGACAACCACGTCTGAAAAGGTGGCAGAGGGGTCTCCATCCTTGCCGCCGGCGGACACGTCAACCCAAATATATACAGCAGATGGGTTGCTTGACCTTCAGGTAGATTCTACCATCGAGGAGCCCGTCACGGAAAGCACAGGAAGTCTCGCTTGCAAAGACAATCAACGTGCCGAAAAGCGACACAGAATCCGTAAGAGGCATCTGAAGAGGCAGCGAAAGATGAAACGCCTAGAGGAGCTTGAGAAGCAAGACATGCACATGACGGCTGGAGAGGTTACTGAAGTTCCCCACTCCGCTCACTTCAAAGCAGACGAGCTGTCTGCGAGTCGAAAGCGAAAGTGTGCAGAAGAGGCTGACGAGGCGCCGATTGATCCAAGGTTCCTGTTCGCCTCAAATGTCCAAAATCACGACGCCAACAAGCACAAGAAAAGGCAGAAAGGCCGAAGCCGCCGAGATGGTGTGAAGGACGTTGAGGTTGAGGAGATTGGTTCAGGACTGAAGAAGAAGTCAAAAGCGAAGGAGGAGCATCCGAGTTTCGGATGGGACTGTGCTGTGTCAGTTGTGGCTTCAGGAAACTGGGACGACTGCCTGGAGCAACACACGAACCACAAGAAACGTTCAAAGTCGAACAAGCATTCTTCACGTGGTGGGAAGTATGGTATAGAACAGATCTAGCGGAAGTCAAGACAAATAGTCGTGTCATTCATCCAGTCTCCTTCTCAATCTGGCCCGCTCGCCGATGGATCTATAGAGAGTCAAATGATCGTCACTTTTGTGTTGAAGCGATTTCATCTTCGTATAGATCGTAATTGGGAGCTGGGAAATTTGAAGTCGGATATTCAGCAACGGTCATCTCCATGTCGACGGACAGACCGTTGTACCAAACTCCAAGGCCAGAACTCTTCAACCCGACTGATGTGCAGATGGGGAAACTGAAGGCTCTCCCGTTGGCGGCCCGCGGCGGAAGACATTCCTAGTGGGTGGAAAAAGGGCCCCGAGTCGCTTGTCGCCGGCTAAACTCGACCGAAACTCGTTTGTTTCAACGTCTGCGACAGCTCTTTTTTTCCAATTCCTCAACCTCCACGCATTGCAATTGGCACATCCCGTCTAGGATATTCTGAAATTGCGGAGATAGCGCTGTATCGTATGCGTACCACTCCAGACCAGTGCTTCCATGGACGACGACAACGAACGGTCCGCGGGCGACCAGGTAGGTGCTTTGTGGTATAACTGGGAGGAGCTCCCCAACCACGCGCGTGCTTCCCGCATTTGACGCAATTGCTTCCCACCAGAAAGACGAACAGTCCCGCCATTATCGTGGTACACGCAGAATTTCAGTCACGAGAGATACAGCTTTACATTCCTTAGTACCCACAGCTACTAAATTGCCCATTGACGACACAATTGCCAATTGCAAAAGACACCAGATTCGAGAATTGTTCACCTCATACCTCATAGCTCAAGCTCCAAGCTTCCCCAGAATCTAAAGGTACGTCCATTCACATGTTTTTTCGTACCTCCTGCAGACACTCTACCACATCGCACCTTCCTCATCAAGTGCAACACAGCTTGCTATCATGACAAGCTCCACTTCCATGGCTGGAGCTCACCCAGCATCCTACGCTATTCCTTTGCACCTAGCTAACGCGCCATGTCTACAGACACCGCTGCCACACCAGCAGTCGACAACTTCCTCCCGCTCGTTGCAGCACCAGCAAAGGCCGTCGTCAAGACTCTATCTTCTAAACCATCTTGGATTGGCAAGCCGCCTGTCTCACGTGCACCAACTCCTGGACTGCCAGTCATGAAACGAAACGTCCGGATATCGTACCATTCAAAGGGTCTCCGCCCTCCTGTCTTCATCGCCACCTCTCTCACCGACCCTCAATGGACGCCTAAGGAGCTGCATTCCGAGGTCCAAGAAGATGGCGAGCTTGAGTTTTGGAGACAGTTCGAGGCCGAAGAGGGAGAGTACCAGTACAAGTTCAGACTTGGTCCTGGTGACTGGTGGGCGCTTGACGAGAGCAAGCCTATCGGTCAGTCAAACCACACATATACAGTACACGGTAGCTAACACATTCAAGTCGAAGACGAACACGGAAACAGGAACAATACTCTCATCGTTGGGGCACCGAAGCCAAATGTCCTTCCCAGGTCAGATTCACGACAGAGTATCGACCAACCCCAGAGCAAGCCTACCGCTGAAGCCAGCCCGCGTCCTTCGCTCGAAGCACGTCGCCCATCTACCGAATCTGTCCGCTCTACCATCTCAGCTACCGGCCTCAAGATCTCCAACGCGGAACCACGTCGACCGGAAGAGGCACGTATCGAGGACAAGCAAAAGCTGCAGCAGCAGACTCGTCTCGGTCCTGCAGAGCCCTTGACGCCTCCTCTCACTCCTGATATGTGGGACAAGGTCGCCGTCGACACAAGCAAGTTCCAACCTTTCCCTGCCGCCACAGAAATCAAGCGCCCTGCCTCTGTAGCATCGCATTATAGCGACAAGTCGATAGAAGAGGCCATTCCCACTGAGGAAGAGAAGAAAGAAGACAAGGTCACCGTGATTCAAGATGAGCCAAAGCAGTCCACCGGTCTCATCGCCCAGATGAAGATGTTCCTCATCACACTCGGCACGTGGATGTTGACGATTGCTGGCGGTGGTCTCCGCATGACGTGAGTCCCTTCTGCGTACAATTACACGAAGCCATGCTGACATGTTTTAGTGGGCTTCTTGCCATTGCTGTTGGCATTGCTGCCATCGTCTACAAGATTCGTGACCTCCGCGACTCTATCATGTAAGCATCTGCCATCGCCATTCTCTTTGGTCTGAGCTGACCGATACTAGCCCCGCGATTCTCTCCTTCTTCTACCCGTCCACCTACGGCCAGAGAAGAAATGATACAGACGACACTAGTATGGTGTGATCAGACCGCGGCCCTACTGTTCAACACAACGACACGGTTCCGAGTATGCCTTGACGATCCGACGACAGCTAACGTATCCTGACGCCGGCGCTTGGTCACAACAATTCTCTGTCTCTTACATTTTACCTACCATCCTCGAGGGGGCGGCGTCGACGATTGCGATTGTATGGTTGCTTTAGCCATGATGTATCAGTGTACTATATACCAGCTGACGTATTGATTTTTGAATGCTTTTGACATGATCACTGTGCTGCCTGACAACTGCGTCGGAAGCTGAAGCATCTCCAATCATGTCATCAAGTCTATGTGTGCAATGCTGTCTCATCATATTGGTCGACCATCTCTCTCCTTTCAGCCTCCTTTTCCTCTGATCCTCTTCTCAGTCCAAACCTAGTATATGCCCTGCGTCCTATACTGAAACGTATCATACCTGCGACATCATTAGCCTCCGTCCCCTCTCACCACCACCAGTGGGGAAACACTCACAACCTCGTATAATAACTCCCCGCGCTCTTCCCCACCAACTCCTCCACCCAAGCCTCGGCCTCCCTCTCACTCTTCTCCAGCACAAACCTACCCCTCAACGCCGCCACCACAGCCCCGACACCCCCAGCATAACACGGCATCCTACTCTCCCTCCCCATCAACTCGACCAACATGACCACCCTCTCGGCCTCCCTGCGCAAAGCCTGGAACGCATCCTTCATCTTGCGGACGAACAAAGCGTAGGCCTCCCCCTCCAACCCGCCGAGGACATCGACGTACTCGGCCGTGAGTTTAAAGGGGGCGGCCTCGAAGCCCATGCTCCCCGGGGAATTGGACAGCATGAAGCCAAAGTCAATGTGGATGATGTGGCCGCGGTCGGAGAGGAGGATGTTGCCGTTGTGCCTGTCCTTGAGCTGGAGGACGTACGAGATGACGCTGTAGCCCGCGAGGGAGAGGGCGAAGTTGGTCACGGCCGAGGAGTGGGCGGGGGAGGACTCCGGGCCGAACGCTTGCAGGAAGTGGTCCTTGAGCGTGGCGATGCGTTTGCGTGGGTTTTTCCCCGAGGCGATGGACGAGAGGGTGAGGGACCGTTTGAGAGAGTGCAGGGAGACGCCGTTGGTGATGGTTTCGATGAGCCCGGACGATTCCCCCGTCACCAGGATGCGGAGGGGTTTCACCCACACGTCGACCGAGGCTTCGTGCCAGATTTTGCCGCAGATGTCGATCAGTTGGCACGCGAAGGCTTCTTGCCGGAGGTCCGCGCCGGTTTTGACGATCACGGAGACGAGGTCCCAGTTTTTCATCCAGCCGTAGGGGGAGGAGCGCCGGATGCGTTCCCGTTTGGCGCTCCAGGCTTCGCCGAAGGTGGCGGCCGAGGGGTCGTCGCGGTCGCCGGGGCGGGAGACGCCGCCGGTTTTGATGTCGTTTTCCATGCGGGCGGCGCCGGCGTTGGTGGAGAGGTTGGGGTCGACCGAGGTGGTGGAGGCGTCGTCGGAGATGTCGTCGGGGGAGGCGGTGGCTCCGGCTGCGTTGGCCGAGTCGATCATGGCGGCGAGGCTGGCGGGGGTGGCGGTGATGACTTCGTCCGTGTAGAAGGATTGTTCTTCGAGGGTTTGCATCGAGGCGATGATTTTGGCTTTGATGGCGGCGACTTCAGCTTTTGGTCGCTTGGAGGAGGAGAGCTCGAGTTGGGCAAGCATTTGGCTCGCTGTTCTCATGTGGGTTGCAAGAGCATTAAAGTCGGTCTGATCACTTCCTCCTGTGCGTGAGATGTTAGAGTTGGAGAGGCGGGCACCTGGTGAAGAGGATCGAGAGATTGGTTGTTCAGAATTTCTAGGTGTGATGAGGGACGAGGTCGAGACTGTCGATACACCAGACGATAATCGAGGTGGCTCTTTCAGAGGCTGTCCAGCGCCTGGTGGAGGCGTCCTTGTCGATTGACCGAGCTGCTTCTCATCACCATCTGGATCTTGTAGAAGTGCCGGGCTGGCTAGATCGCCCATTGCCGGCTCAAACACACTGTCATGCTGACCATCCTCTTCAGGCGATTTGATCGTTGCACGGTTGCCGTCTGTGATGTCAAACAGTCGGCGCTTACTCTTATTCTTGTCCGCCAGAAGTCTCGCAATCAGCTCACTATTCTGGTGGCTGTCAGGATCGAAGTCAAAGTCTTCCCGCAGGACTTCCACCATGAGCAAGTACGGCACACGCTCTGCACTATTCAAGCTGGTCGCCTCGGCTGGGTTCAGACGCACGATCCGATGGTGTTTGCTTCGGCCAGGCTTCCCGTCTTCTAGAGTAGCTGGGCACAGTATCGGAATGTCGACTTCAGCGGGTAGGTCCTGTGCGATAAGTGCAAGCTCGGCTCTCAAAGCACTGAGGCGAGCTGGTTTTGGTACAACCACAAGCCTGTTCGAGATATCCTCCAGAGCTGTCAAAAACTGTGTCTCGAGCTTGAAGTAATTCGATCTGAGTATTCTCGTCTTCTGCCTCGGAGACAACGAAGTAGGCGTGAGTGCTTTTGCAGCATGGGAATGTCGTCGCTGCATATCAACCGGTCTTCTCGTCTCGCGTGTCGTCTTGTTCGGGTCGGGCGACTGCATCGGCGAAGATTGAGGCAGTTTGGGATCAGGCAAAGATGAAGAGCTTATATAGCCTTGGTGATTCTTCGTGTCCAGCAAAGCATGCCTCTTCGGAGCTGGCCCATCCGCAGCAGAAGGGCTCCCTTGTGAGCTTGCCACATCTACTGACAGATTTGGTTTGTGAGCCGGTCTCCTCGGTCTCGGAGCACCCTCTCCATCTCGTGGCACTGCCCTTGGTCGTCTCGGTCTTGCAGGATCTCCAGACACTGTATGACTCCTTGCTGGTCTCTTGATCTGCACCGGCTCGGACACCATCTGCTCCAGCTGTCTAGGCTTCCTCGCCTGAGCAATCGCGAGCGGTCCGCCATGAGCCGGGAAAAAAGGAGCCGCGACACTTGTCAATACCAAACTCGCCAGGACCGTAGTCGGGAGAATATTGTCCTTGATCCGGCCTCTTACTACCGGCTCGGAAGCACCAAACACGATCCTCTGCACACGATTGTAGATTCTCCGACACTTTTTGAAGCCAGACGAGTTGGGATTGGTAGAAAGGTCGCGGAGATATGTTTGAAACAGCCAGAAGGTCTATACAAATCAGTAGAGTGTCTGCACCATCTCGACACATATCTGACCAGTAGTGCAGCATTCACAGAATCTTCGCACAAGTCTATAATGAACTCCTCGAGTGCCATGGACTCATTGTCGATCGAGATGAGCAAATGACACAGTTGCGGCAAGAAGAACTCGATCTCCTCGTGGGGGAACTTGCGCAACTTGCTGCACAGGACATACTGGATGCCCACATGGTCCGCATACCGTCTGTATAGAGCCAAGGTCAGTCAAGCTCTTATCTATCTGTCTTTGAGATTGCCCTCACGCTAGGTATGCGACGGTCAGAGACGGGTCCTTGTTGAAATGTTCCGACTCGAGGAAGCGTTCGAGCAGATTCCAGCTCATGGAGAAGGCAGCATTGGGATCGGGTCGCTCGGCAAAGACGCTGTCATTGCCCAAGCTCGACGGCTGTCAGGATTGTCAAGGAGCAATATGGTTGTTTTGTCATTGTCTGGCCCTTTCGGTGAAGAACACTTGGTCCAAGTTCTGGATCCACTCCGCTGTCTACACCGACTGAAGTCCGAAGCGCGGGTTTGCCAAGAATTATCTTCATTATCAACTATTGCAGAGGGGCATGAGATGGTTCGAAAATTGGATATGATTCTACAGAATGCTATGCCGTGAGTAGCAAAGCCAATAAACGCTCAAAGCACACACTTCATTCGTCCCCGTCCCTTTACGAGTCAAGTGTGGTCTGCGCAGGGCTCTTGGGTACCTGAAGATCCCTCTTTGGGTAGTAGAAGTTCTCATCCGGTGTCCGGCCTCTGAGGAATTGTGGCTCGCTTCCACGGACGTAGATGTCCTCGAAAAGGACTTCCGGTGTGGCGTCAGGAACTGGCATCTTCTCGGCGGCGGCAACCTCCTCATCGACGTGCTCACGTGCCTTCTTGTCGATACCCTTGAGCTCCTCCTCGGTGGTGACCTCCCAGTCGATGAGCTTTTGCTTGAGGCCGGCAATCGGGTCATTGGTCGATCGCATGCGCTGAATCTCCTCACGAGTCTGTTCTAGGTCAGCATCCTGCGACGGTAATCACATCAACCTATACTCACTCGGTAAGTGGTACCGGGATCGGACATGGAGTGACCACCGTATCTGTATGTCACGTATTCGTAGACGAGAGGACCCTTGCCAGCACTGCACCACTGCTTGCCGTATTGTACAGCAGCCTTGACAGCCAAGACATCCATACCATTGATCTTGAGACCGGGAATGTACTGTCCACGCTTGTAGTACTCCGTGAGTGCCGCAGCACGGTTGGCAGCTGTACCCATACCATATTTGTTGTCTGTCCCATATCAGCACTTGCTCCCTGGTATTAGCTCCGACGATACGCACTCTCGCAGCCGAAAATGACGGGAATGTTCCAGAGCTTAGCCATGTTGAATGCCTCAAAGACCTGACCCTGGTTGCTAGCACCGTCACCATACAGTGAAAGTGTCACATTGTCCTGGCCCATGTACTGATTGGCGAAAGCAATGCCAGCGCCAACAGGTACTTGAGCACCGACGATACCGTTTCCTCCGTAGAAGCCGGTTGAGAACATGTGCATAGATCCACCCTTGCCGTATGCGATACCGTCTCTTCTTCCGAGCAATTCACCGATGATTGACCTGACTGTTCCTCCGCGCATCATGGCGAAACCGTGGCAGCGGTAGGCGGTAATGACGTGGTCCTTCTTTGTGATAGCGTGCTCGATTCCGACGGCTACAGCTTCTTGTCCTGTTGAGAGATGGCAGAAACCTCGAATCTTCTTCTCCTTGTAGAGTCTGTCGGCGGCCATTTCCATTCGTCTATACTTGTGATTAGATGCGGGCCGGAAAATCCAGAGGTTCGCTTCCTACCTTACGGCGACCATGTCGTAATACATCTGCTTAAGTTCTGCCTTTGTGGTTTGAAGGGTGTATGGGGGAGGGTCGAGTTCGTATGTTTCGAAGCTCTCATCGGAGAGCTTGACCTCGAAAGGCTTGTCATCCTCCTGCGGATATTATTAATGATAGTCACCAGCTCCTTGCAAATGATCATACTGAAGGGATCGCGTCCTTGTCGGCGTGTGAAGCAGCCGCATCTGTGGTGACGCTCCGGCGAACAACTGGCGATTGGACGCTGCATCGCAGAGGTTGAAAGGCCGACCGCCTCAATGGCGATGACGCCGCTCGTGGAGCAAATCTCGACAGCATCTCTCCGTTGTGTAGAGTGGTGAGTGAAGAGAGGTCGTCGTCCGGGACTTTGCGAAATTTGGTAGCTCGCCTTCTGACCTCGCGGAAGATGTTGGGAAGTTTTGAGAGCCCAAGCTTTCTCCGTCCGATGGGGTTCACCAGATCAGCTCATTTGTGCTGCAATACTGCTTCACCACATCCTTAAATACTTTCTATTCCTCTTGACAACTGGAATATTCCACTTGGCTATTTAAGGCTGCATATCATGCTCCGCTGGATCTCATTTCAATCGAGTGCCTCTCGTGCCGGCCATGCTATAAACTCCTTCGGACATTGCGGTCACGAGGCTTGGTGCTTTCGGATCATCTTTGGCCGGGATCTGATATCTGTGTGCCAGAACCCCTTGGACCTATCTCGACGACATGGGCTCTTTTGGTCTTCGAGATGTCCGAGCCCGTCCGCCAGACCATTGTACTGTTCGATCCCGGAACGAATGGCGGCTACTTCTTTGAAGACTCCAACCAGAACCCTGACATTTGCCTCCAGTAGCAATGATGGTTGCAGTATGTTATCATGATTCGGGTGATCCTGGCTCAGCCGATCCTGAGAGCACAAGCGGTGACTTCCTCCTGCACCTTCCTGTCCAGAGGCAAGTACACTTGAGCGACCTTGAGCAGCTTCCGAGCTTCGTCCTTTTGGTCAAGTGCTTTGTATGCCATAGCAGTCCGGAAGTAGACCTTGCCCATATCGACGGCAGCCACAAAGTTTGTGATAGCTTCGTCCTCCGGCCGGGCCGCTTCCTCGTTCTCCGGCAGACCAATAGCTTCTCGGATCATGTTGATCGTCCTGTTGCCCCAATGTATGGCATCCTGCAGTATTCGTCAGCCGATCATACTTCCCTCTTCACAGCTGCAAAGCCAACTCACATCATATTTCTCCATCTTGAGATACAGCATAACCGTGTTCGCCACCAGCTTAACCCTCAAAGCCAACCTCACCGTGTGTCCTTGCATCCCCTTGAACGGTTCCTCCCTCAACTCCCTATTGTAATACAAATCCGCATGAACATGCCTTGTCCTCCCATTCACCACAATATGCATAGCCAACCAAGCCTGCCTATACAACTCCAACGCCTCCTCATACCTCCCCACCTTCAACGCCTTATTTCCCTCATCCTTGAACCCCGTCGCCCTCCGCAAACAACTCTCCGGACTCTCATGCGGCTCCTCCATCTCCTTCCGCAACCGCTCCTGCACACTCGCCAACGGCATCGGCCTCCCCTTGACCTCCAACCCAGCCAACCTCTTCACCACCCCAAACGGCAACAACAACCTCTCCTGCACCCGCTTGGTGATCACCGGCTCTTCCCACTCCTTCCTCGCCTTGGGATCACGCAGCCGCAGTTCCAGACTCAAGTTCGGATTGAGCTGCGGATGCGTGAGGTCGCTGTACTTCCACGTCGTCGCGAACGACGGCAGATCGTCGATGTGGATGACGAACTTGCGCATCTCTTCCTCCGGAAACTTGTACGTCGGGCTATTGATCCCTATCACCATCGTCCACAGGTCGAATTTGTCGGCCGCGGCCCCGCCGGCGATGACCGGTACGTGGCCCTCGATGGCGACGTGGGTTTGGGCTTCGTTCCATGGGGTGGAGATTATGATGAAGGTGTTGAGGTTGTAGAAGACGGCGCGGGCTTCGGAGGCGATTTGGCGTGACACGAGGAAGAGGTCGAGGGAGCGGCGGAAGGAGTAGTGTGTGTAGGCTTGTGAGTCGATTGTGCGGTTGGCTGAGGGGGAGAGGATGAAGCTGAAGATGTTGGAGCGGATTTCGGCGGGGAGGCTGAGGAAGTGCATGGTGGTGACCTGGGCTGGGCAGGAGAGGAAATGGGATTGAGGCGTCGGTTGATATGCAGGGAATATTAAGGTATGTGGTGGAGAGAGCTTGCGGGTGATGGGCGGGGCGGGGTTCAGGTTCGGCTTGCCCTCGGTTGACCGTTTGTCGATCCGACTTGTATGGTAATCCCCAAATGCTTCCCTCGGATCAGGTAGGTGTGCTTTTTAGTTTTGGTCTGGATCTGATTCTGTGTCTTGTGTATGTCATCAGGTATTGATACTAAAGATATCTCTTATGAAACAATCGTCAATTGTGGAGAAGAGCAATATAGAATCCTTGGTGAAACCAGGCGGCTTAGCACGAGATGGGTATCTTGCATAATCTGGAAAGGTTGATATAGATTGAGCTGCATGATCCTGACCGTTATTCGGCTCCACATGCGATCATTCATGAGCTGGACGTACGGCACGACGACGGGTCTGTCTACTGCGACCCAGAATATTGCCAATCTTCATCCCTGCTCTTCTGTAAGCGAGCTGCTTCTTCTCATCTTCCTGGAGACCGATCGAAGCTGGATGTTTGGTCGGCAGACCCCGCACCGAGCGATCGACATCAGTGTGTGAGCTCCTACTCAAGAGGAATGATGTGCGGAATCGAGCCTCGCCTTCCCATCAACCAGTCTCGTATGGTCATGCACGTCTTGTTGCGAGACGGACTGGTTCATCCGAGAAATCGTCGAATCTCTCCGCCTACCCCCTCGAGGTCCAGCAGGAAAGTATCGTGTCCAAACAAGCTTCTGTCCTCTCCTAGTTCGACATGGGTAACACTCCTGTTCCCTGCCCGTCTCAGTGTCTCAGCGACCTCTCGCTGCTGCCATGCGGGAAACAGGATGTCGCTTGCAACACCCATGACCAAGGTCGGAATGTCCTTCATCGGTCCCAAGCCCTTGATGAGATCCTCGGGTGGCGTGTTCTGCAGTCTCGCTCGACTGGTCTCCTGCTTTGAGTCTGCAGGCTTTGCCATGATATCGGAGCTGCTTTCTTGCTCTTCATAGGGTTGATCTGGTAGTACCAGGTTGCACAGATCTTTCAGCTCCTCTCCCTTGACATTCTCAAAGTGGTCCAATTTCCAGACATTGTCGCGACGACTTTGTTCTAGGATGCCCATATGCTCTGCGCCTAGATCGAAGAGGTCCATGGCTTTACTGACGTAGAGAAGGCTGTTGGCATCGTACTCCAGACACCATTTCTCGCCAGCATGATCCAGGTAGGTCTCGATAAGAAAGTCAGGGCAAAGCGCGGGAGGTTTTGATGCATCCGCTCTTCGTCGCCCAAATCGCTGCTCCCACTCGGGTCCGGAGCGATATGTGACAGTGGCAATCTCCCGAGCCAGCTTCATGCCAGAATGAGGCGGTATTGTGTCGTAGTAATTGCCACGGGTAGACGCCCATGCAGGATCGTTCATGAGGACTTTGCAATGTTAGCATTTGCCATACTTGTTGCCCTGCTTACGAACCTTGTCGTTGGGTGTGCCGCAAAGCGATACTATAAGGATGGCTCCTAGCGCACCCACTTATGCTCACCACTCTACCAACCCTATCCTTCTCCAGAACAGCCGCTGCGAGACTCTGCATTCCACCCATACTGCTCCCTACACTAGCGTATAACTTTTGTATGCCGAGAAAGTCGAGCAATCGGAATTGAGCCCTTACCATGTCTTGCATGGTCAGAATCGGGAATCGTGTCGCATATCTTCTGCCCTCTTCCGATGTTCCAGCTGCAGTGGGATCTGCGCTGCTAGGTCCTGTACTCCCATAACAGCCCCCAATCACATTTGTGCAGATGACAAAGTACTTGTCGGTATCCAATGGTGCTCCTGGTCCTATGAACTTCTCCCACCATCCCGGCTTCGGGTTCTTCTCAGTGCTGTGGGCGTGACTTGAGGCGCTCAACCCAGTGTGTAGAAGGATTGCGTTTGACTTGTCGGAGTCCAATGTTCCCCATGTCTCATAAGCAACATTGAATGAAGGCAACACTCCCCCCCAGTCGAGCAAGAGAGGTTGTTCACTCGTGAACACCTCGGTGTGGCCAGAGGTGTAGCTTGGTTCTGGTCCAGAGAAAGACGATCCTTGAGACTTGCGTGAAGCTAGTCGCTGTGTCCGCTGTTCTGAAGCATCCAGGCAGGGGAATGAGAGAGGCTCGCTACTCGGTGGTGTCCGCTGCTGTTGTCTGGTAAAGTTGTTTTCCTGCTCTTTTGACTGTACTGCTTCCGCCTGAGCGAATGCGTTTGTGCTACGTTGAAAAGATCGTACATGCTGGGTGCGATGTGATACAGATGAAGTGCGACGCTGGATTTCCAGTCGCATTGCACGGCCAGAAGCCGCAAGGGACCTTGGGACTGCCATGCTGGACGAACGAATACTGTTGCTCGAGTTCAATGCAACAATTGAAGAATTTCCAACCCCACTGACGTCCTCACTACAGAGCTTGCGGCGGGATCGGCAGTCCGCAGGGTGTTTTGCTTAAAAATCGACCGGCTTCGGGATCACGTCATTTGGATTGCAGGGGATTGGATGCCCCGGTCTGGGCAAAGTTTAACAAGGTCTCGTTGAAAGTCATGGTTGAACCTCCCATCATGCCTTTCTGGGCCCATCAAATGTCTGCCATGCCGCCTCGTCTTTCCACTCTGGAAAGACCATTCGTAGCCTCTCCGGACTCAGCTCTGGTAGCTGCTCATTGATTGTCTTCATGACTTCCCGGAACATGACTTTATATGCTTGGCCGGTGAAATGAAGTCCATCACTGAGAAGCTCACGCAGCTTGTCATTGACCGGCAGAGTACTCGATCCTGGGAGGTCTGATTTACCATCCCACGTTGCACTGTAGCCAGCCTCCTTCAGGAAAGAGGTCCACAGGTCTACAACAGGGATCGATTTCTCCTTACCGATATCCCTAATGGCCTGGGCATAAGTGGCGGTCTGAGCCGCACTTCTCCTCGACTCCGAGTAACCTTTCTCCTGATCTGTGATCTTACAAAGTCGCTCGTCTATCGGTGGCGGGGTGATGAGGATAAATTGTGGCTGATGAGCAGAGAGGGCCTTGTGGCTCAGAATCGACTTGATATTCTCGATGTATTCTGACAAGGAGACGCATTGGTCGATTGGGGGTGTCCCAGGCAGACGAGCATCATTCGCGCCGAGAAACAGGATGAATAGTCGTATCCTGCCCGCTGATGGTGGTAGAATGAGATGTGGTAGGACGCGTAAAGCAAGATTTGTATTGTAGCCGCTGCGATTCAAGTTAGTCGTTATGTACCCCTGTAGGCGGTGAGGGTGTGCTGGCGGGTGACAGGATTGGGGAGCGTTGTTGGAGAACAGTGGTAGTCACGTACCCGAAGCCTCTGTTCAGGACGTCCAGTTTGCGAACATATGCTGAATACGTGTAAGTATGCAAAGGACAAAGTCTGGCGAGACTGTGTTCATACCGTCTTCCAATGCTGCTTTGAAGGCAAAGCCGCTAGATTGATCACCGGAGAACTGGGTCAGGGAGTCTCCGAAAAGTACTATTTGATCCATGGCTGCCATTGGGGACGATGCTGACAATATGTGTTGAAGCGAAGAGGAGAGATGAGGGCACCTACAAAACAGCACCTGCGTGGAGAGATAACTATGAGAGACACGGAAAAATTATGACCAACCTTTGAAGCCGTATGAGCCGGCAGTGACTCTCTCGGGCCAATTGTAGATATCAACATACATTCTTACAGCTACTTCCAAAGTCAAAAGCTGTATACAGCCAACCTTCTGCAAGTCGTACCTGTACACCGATGACGAACGAGAAGGAAAAGCGCATGGGTGTCGCGTGCCATCATCCATCATGCCACGCTCGCCAATTTCGCCGGAATCTCCGCTACTGGCTAGTAGGTAGCCCCGACTCTCCCGACCATTGTTTTCAAGCCCTGTGATTGTGGGGGGCTGTTGATGGAGTGTTCGTTATTTCAGCCCCGCTGGCTTTTGTTTGCCTTGGCCTGTGCTTGGTCCTTTTGGCATGTGCTGCGGGAAACTTTCGACGAGTGAGGGTCAGATGTTCAGCGACCAAGCAAAAGCATCCACTCCTCGTGACAGATCCCGAGAAATGACCTACAAAGACCCAACAACGTCGCTGATCCGTCGTTGCTTATCATGACTCTATATCTCGACCCTCGTAGCCTTTGCTTTCCGATTCTCAGCCCTGTATCAGCCCAATAACACGACCTGAAGCAAATGGTAGCCGGCTGGGTGATCACGAGCCGTGGTTCACTACTTGGAGCCTGATGACATGGTATGCAAGGCCCACGATTTGTTTCACATCTAAACTCCAGTCGCCGCGTCTTCTGTCCTCTTTGCATTCTTTCCTTTTACAGACACGCGACATTCTCGATATCTCTTCAAACTTCTCAAGCACATTCTTGTCACCGCTGGCCCGGCTAGACTCGGACATTGCTGACTCCATGGCTAGATAGCGAAACCGTGCCGCAATCATGCCCAAATCAGTCGCTTCGTATGTGAGCTTTGCCGACCGCGGTTATGATGAAGAGGAGGAATATCAGGGGAGTAGAGCTACCTCTCCACGCATAAGTCGAAGGCATACCGGGGAACGACCTAGCGATCTTGATGTCCACTTCCGTCCAAGATCAGGGGTAGATGAGTCGACTGGACTTCTTTCGGCTGCCGACAATCATAATTCATATACAGAGGCTTTCACAGCCTCCGCACCTACCACGCCGAGACACCGGATGAGGAGGACTAGAAGCTATCACTCGAATTGGCTGAACCATAGCCGACATGGCTCGCTCGGTGCTCGTGTATCACGCATGTTTCATGGAGGAGAAGGAGAGGAGGAATACTTCTTGCAAGAAGACCTCTCGAAGTCGACCCTGGTGGATGACAGAGCGTGGTATGATCAGTTTACGTCAACGGATTGGGTCCATGACAGTATTGCCGATGCTTTCCGTGTCAAGGAATTGCGGTCGAGGAGGGACTTTGTAGGCCGTCTTCTGGCATTATACGATGCTGCACAAGGTTGGCTCTTGGTTGCCATCATCGGTGTCTTCACGGCCTCCGTGGCATATCTCATCGACGTTACTGAGGCTTTCGTATTCGATATCAAGACCGGCTATTGCACAAAAGGGTGGTATTTGAGCAAGAGAAGGTGCTGCAATGGTGTGAGCAAGTGCGATGACTGGAGCCGCTGGTCGTCTCTGGTACGAGTCAATGGCCAGGATGATCAAGGTACCGACTTCATCTTCTTTGCCTTGTGGGTCATTGGTCTGTCTGCTCTCTCATGTCTGGTCACATTACAGACCAAGACCACCATATCAAGCGCCCTCTCTCTTGCGACCTTGGATGAGAATCTAGGAGCCGATCATCACAAGGCTGGCATGTCGAAAGATGATGAAGGTGAAGCACAGAGCGATCAGAGAGGAGCGTTCGACGCGACCGTCAAGAAACCAATGACATACTACCCTGCTGCCGCCAGTGGAGTCGCCGAAGTCAAGGTCATCCTCTCCGGCTTCGTTCTCCACGGATACTTGGGTGTCAAGACCTTGGTCGCCAAATCGATTGGATTGATCCTCAGTGTCGGCAGTGGTCTCAGCGTTGGCAAGGAAGGGCCTTACGTCCATATCGCGACTTGTATTGGTAACATTTCGTGTCGTCTGTTCCCAAAGTATCATCAGAACGATGGCAAGCGACGAGAGGCTCTGTCTGCTGCGGCGGCCTCTGGTGTGGCCGTGGCTTTCGGCGCCCCTATCAGCGGCGTCTTGTTCAGCTTGGAAGAAGTCAGCTACTACTTCCCACCAAAGACACTGTTCAGGACCTTCTTCTGCTGCATCGTAAGTCTATCACAATCTACTCAAGGTCTCAGCTGATGATCTCCAGGTTGCTGCTCTGTCGTTGAAGTTTCTCAACCCATATGGCACTGCGAAAATCGTCCTGTTCGAGGTCCGTTACCTTACCGACTGGCGCTTCTTCGAGATAGTCATCTTTGCATTCCTCGGGATTCTAGGTGGTGTCATGGGAGCAATGTTCATCAAAATGACTGGAGTCTGGGCTCGCACTTTCAGGCGCATACCTGCTATCAAGAAGTACCCACTGTTTGAGGTCTTGCTGGTAGCTGTCATCACGGCATTCACAAGCTTCTGGAATCGCTACTCCAGGCTTCCAGTCGCTGAACTGCTCTACGAACTAGCAGCCCCTTGCGACGCATTCACGAAAGATGGGACCAGTCTATGCCCAACACAAGATCGAATCCCCGACGTCATCCGCTACCTGTCCATTGCTTTTGTCATCAAAGCTTTCCTCACAACTATCACATTTGGTGTCAAAGTACCCGCTGGTATTTACGTACCTTCCATGGTGGTTGGCGGTCTCGCTGGACGAATTGTCGGACACTCTGTACAACTTCTTACCCTCACTTATCCGGACTCACCAATCTGGGGAGGATCGCCTACTGTTGGCAATCCAGAGAGCTTTGTCACGCCCGGTATTTATGCTCTCACCGCCGCCGGTGCCACCATGTGTGGTGTCACTCGCTTGTCGGTGACCCTCGCCGTTATCTTATTCGAACTTACTGGATCTCTTGAACATGTTCTACCGTTTTCGATCGGCGTGCTTGTCTCGAAATGGACGGCTGACGCTCTCGAACCCCTCAGCATTTACGACTTGCTTACTGACATGAATGCATATCCTTACTTGGACTCAAAAGCTCGACCTGTTTTCACGAATGATCTTGGAGATATTACCGCACCTCCTAAGCAGTCCCGCATGATCGACATTTCTCACTCTCCTCTAGTCCCAGCCTCGGATCTCCGCAAGAAGCTCCAGCGCTTGCACATGTCTGGAGAACTCGATGGCGGTCTTCCTATCCTTCGAGAAGGGATCCTGGTTGGGCTCATCCCTGCACCAGATCTCGAATTTGCTCTGGACAATCTTGGCAATGAGGAGAATGCGCTATGTCTTATGAACCCTCAGGCAAGATGGCTCACACCCTCTGGTCCAAGGACGAATGATCTGTCGGCCTCACATACGACAGGCACCCACCGTTCACGTCCAGATCTTCCTCTTCTACTCCGGCAATCGAACGATTCTCTTCGACCTGTATCTCGTGACACAGTGACAGAGACTGGGACAGAGGATGATGACATCGAGGCGCCGGCCCGTCTGGTGGCCACGAGATCACCTCAGCGGTTCCAGCCGCAAAGCGACCCGACCGACTTTACGCCATACATCGACCCTGCTCCGGTGGCTTTGGACATCTGCTCACCCATGGATTTGGTGTTCGAGCTTTTCGTCAAGCTCGGACTGCGATACATTTGCGTCGTGCGAGAAGGGAAGTACGCCGGTCTGGTTCACAAGAAGGCATTCGTCAAGTATGTCAAAGAAGTGGAAGAAGCGGAACGTAAAGGACATCATGTGAATTGATTTTTGTGATTTCGACACTCGCGACATAGCGTTTGCATTTGCTTGGATTCGGGTCGATACCATTGGAAATATTGAAGGCGCAAGCAATGATGATCATAGCATAGATGATAGCGAGCGTTCATGTATACGAATGGACTGAGGAGATTTTGAATATCTGAGCGTTGCAACTCTATGCATTCGCTGTTGGTCTGCACTACACCCAGCCTCAATCATCTGGTAATGCCTCCACTGCATCAGTAGACACCCTCCCTCTCCTCCCACTTGTCCTCCCACACGAGTTTTGGCTTCCTGTACCCAGACTGGACCACTGCATCCACTTCTAATTTCAACCCCTCCAGCTTCGCCCCACCCTCTTCCTGCGACCACAGCGTGATGGCCACGTAATTGGCCCCGTCGTAATTCAGAATCCCCTCAGGAACAGGGAACTTTGTCTGCGGACCCAAGTGATTGACTGCACATCAAGTCAGCAACTTCCCCAAGCACCCAGCCCAGATCCCCGTAGCCCGTCCCCGCAAGACAAATAAGAGAAAAAAAGGGGATGAACTCACTATACTTCCCAAACTGCCACCCATTCACGTACAACTGCGCCCTATACCTCGCCCCCTCCTCCCCGCCAACCACTCCCTCATTAAACACAAAACTCATCGGCACATCCCACCCCACGGGCACATCCAACTCAAACCCGGCGACAAAAAACCCCACGCCCACGCCCCGCACACCCTCCAGCGGCGACCGCCCCTCCAACGCCCCCGTCGGCGCAGAAGGCAAATGCCACCCCTTCCTCTCCGGGGCGAGGGCGCCTTCGTTCAACGGGCCCCTCGTACGGTCGGGGTACCGCTCCCCTCCGAAGTTGCCGGTGAGTTTCCAGGCGATGGCGTCCTGGGGGCGGCCGGTGAGGGTGTAGTCCAGGATGCCGCGGGGGGATTGCTGGAAGTTGTAGCCCGGCCACCAGTTGGTTTCCATGCCCATGTGGTCGATGAGGAGGGTGATGATGTGTGCTTTCCCTCGGACGAGGGTGGAGTTGAGGGAAAGGGGGAAGGTTTGGTTCCAGTTCCTGTCCCCTGCGGTGCCGGCGAAGGAACCGATGTGCGTCCCGTCGAGCCAGACGGAGTGGGAGAAGGCGACGCCCCCTTGGATGGAGAGGGTGAGGGTGGTTTCGTTGCCAGTGGAGGTGAAGTGTCCCCGGTAGAGGAGGGAGCCGGTGTGGTAGCCGTAGTCGGAGGCGATGAGGGAGGTGGGGGTGCGGAGCTCGAAGGGGAGCCCGGTGGAGAAGACTGGGTCGCGGAGGGAGTTGTTGGTTGTGGGGTTGGAGGCGGAGGTCCAGGGGGTGTCGTCGTAGGTGGGTGAGAGTTCGGGGAGGGCGTCGGTGTAGCGCCAGTCGAGGGTGGTGAGGTCGGGGATGGTGATTGTGGGAGGGGAGTATGAGAGAGGTGCGGACAGGCGGCCTTGAGTCTCTTCGATATCTGCGACTTGCTGGCCATTGAAGTAGATCTCACCGGACGCAGGTGCTCCAGCTACAACTTCGAGAGTGGCAGTGGCGTTGAGGTCGCCGGTCAAGTAGAGTTTGTCGTCGGACAGGCTTGCTGTTCGCAAGAGATAGCCAGCTTTGGCAATGATGATGTCCTTGGTCTGGCTGGTGTAGTTGCCGATTGGTGCGGGCGACTCGAGGTCAAGGATCCAGTAGTTCAACGCATCGTTTCGCCATAGCAGGTAGACATCGAGGTCATCGCCGTAGTGCAAGACTTTGCGCTCAGCGGTAACGTTCCATTGCACCACATTCAAGGAGTCTCTTTGCTCAACAATGACCTCACCCTCGACTGAAGGCTCGCCAAGCTCAGAGGCAAATGCCAGCTCATGTGTCTCACCAGCGAGACCGTACAGGAGAAGCACCTTCTTGTTGCCAGTCTGAGTATGTGCGTAGATGTCAGCAGAAGAGTAGACTAGGTTGACACCGTTGACATCGTAGTCC
Source organism: Elsinoe ampelina (assembly GCA_005959805.1). Lineage (NCBI taxonomy): Eukaryota > Fungi > Ascomycota > Dothideomycetes > Myriangiales > Elsinoaceae > Elsinoe > Elsinoe ampelina. Next base: position 1,019,551 of record SMYM01000010.1, read on the forward strand.
GTGACCTGAACTTTGGAGTCTCTGCCATTGATGGCAAGTGTACCGCCTAGTTGAGGTATGGTCAAGTTACCTGCGCTTGTCGACACGGTCAAGGTATAGCTCGTCGATCCAAGTGACCTGTAATCAGTCTGTCGGACAACGTAAAAGTTGGTCTTCTTGCCTGCGACCTGGGTGACAGTAATGGCTGGATTGTTAGTGAAGGACGCATTTGTTGCCTGCCCAGGAACGGCCTCGAGGTATGCTGGAGCGCGAGTGATGGATTGGGCAATGAGCTTTGCTTCCGAGTACTTCTCGCGAGTGATCTGTCGGTCCTCCTCGATGACCGCACCGTAGTCGTAAGAAGTAAGACCTCCTGATTGACCGAGGTTGCCCCAGTTGGTTCCACCATAGGTCATGTAGATATTGAAGATGCTGATACCTGCCGCAAAATTGTTCTTGTAGAAAACCCGCTCGGCTTCGTGGTTGATCAGTGCAGCACATTCATCTTGGCTAGGTAGAGCCCATCCACCGAAAGCACCGCCCTGGAACTCTATGATAGATAGAGGACCGTTGGGACTCTGCTGAAGATGGGTCTGCCAGTAGTTGCTTGACAGAGAAGCGGTGTCCCAGCTCGTCGGCTTGCTGCAATCGAAACCAATAGGATAATTGTCAAAGCCGTAAATGTCAGGACCGCCGGGCTCGCCAGGTACGACCTGTCCGCCTTGCCAGGCTTCGTTGTTGATGAAGGGCACAACGATTCCAGCTTCGCGGAACTGTTGCTCGAGGCCCTCTAAGTATTCGGCATCTGGGAAGGTAGTCCATGGAGCACCAGCACTGTACTCATTCTCAGCCTGGAAGGCAATGACTGGACCTCCGTTTGTGATTTGGCCTGCCGCAATGATCTTGCCAATGTTCGCAATATAGTTTCTGCTCGCCTCAACGAATGCAGTCTCGTTCGTCCTCAGGTACGCAGGGACACGAGACAGCCATCCTGGAAAGCCACCTCCAGACACTTCAGCTGGTGGGATGTCAGCTGATACGATCAACGTGGATTAGCGTGACTTGCCGTTGATGTACGGGCCAGGGCGTGCTAGAAGGTAGATGCCACTTTCGGCCGCAGCTTCGAAGAATGGTTCCCATGCAAAGACACCCTCGGCGCTAAAGTCTCCTGGAGCACCTTCTATGAGAGCCCAATCGACCTGCGTCGTCTCAGTGCTTGCCCAAATCCACAGCTGTCTGAGTGCTTACATAGAATGAGACGCCATTGTACCCAAGTGCTTTGATCTTCTGGAAGACGTCGAACCACAAGTCCGGGACTGGCAGTCGGAAAGGGTGGAATTCGCCGGAGTAGAAGAGGATTCGTTCTCCACGGACGAAAAGCGTCCTGTCGTCAAAAGTGACCTTGCTCGGTTAGCCGTGGGTGCAGCAAATGCCTCCTCCATGGCCTACCAGATCCTGAGTCGCCTGACGTTTTTCGACGGCCGGCTGAGCGAGGGTCTTCGTGGTCAATCCGGCGACGAGTTGGCAGCATAACAAGAATACCACCAGGAAGCGGCGTGCTAAGGTGGCCATGGTGTTACAGCTCCAACGAGCAGAGAAGGAGATGCGAGGGCTGAGAATCCCATTTTGAACATCATCACCTACATATACTTCAGAGAGAAATACTCTGCATCAGACACGAGTCTCGATCAGGAAAGTAACGTGAAAAGCGGGATGTTGTTGAAGGACAGGACGGAGAAATTTGAGGGGAACAAGTTAATATGTGGGGATGGCGGAGGTCTCCCTCCGCTCACGGGATGGTATGATCCGCGACCATGAATGAGGTCTGTTGCGTGTTTGACCATCTTTGCAAGTCTTGACAAAGCTTGTAAGAGGCCTGATGGACGTGAAAGGTACAGTACAAGAGTGGCAATGTGGTCTCTCCGTGATAATTCTGCAGGGTCTGGATAGCCAGATGTCGAGTACTGTGAACCCTCTCGAGACCCTGGAGGTGTCGTGTTCGCTATAAGCCGGCCGGTGGGGTTGTTGGACCCCCACAAAGATACCGAGGACAGTCGTAAGTTGCTCGCGTGGAGCCTTGAGCTCAGTCAGATAGTTGCATATATGCCTGCCTTACCAAGAGCGAAGGCTGCGATACTCTAGTCGAATCAGTGTTCCGCTGAGAACCATAATGTCAATCCCTCTAGTAAATGATCATTCTGCAGCAGAGTCCATCCACGGTTCTCCAATCCTACCAGAGACAAATGTCTTCAGCATCTTGCTCAGGGACAGTGTAAATTAAGATGGCAGCTTTCCAAGACAGTATGACTGCAGCTATGAGCCCCATTGTGGACGTCAGCAGCCAAGTGAAGATGGTTCTTGCGAACGTGATGAGGGTTCAAATGTTTCTTGACAGGGGGAGGAGCTCGAAGCTGGTCATGTCGGGGATCGGCGTTGGACGAGGCCGCTCACCGAGCATGCAGGGGTCCAATCCTAATTTGGCAACTCTCACGATGCAAGTTCCCGCCTTGCATGAAGGAGCCGCTTCGCATCTGTGTCGTCACGACGTTTGGTTGTGCTTTTCAAAGATAAAGGAAGGAGAGTCTTTAACAGCACGATGCCTGCAAAAAACAAAGCTGAGCAGTACGAAGGGAGAAGGATGAAAGGGATCGTCAAGTACGCACCTCTCTATGAGATGGAAAGCAAAACCAAAACTGTCGGTCAAGATGTTGTCCTGTTCATAAAGTTGCTTGATTTCCAAGCAAGATAGACTCCCGCTCCCGAGGCTTGCAAAACGCTGTCAACCCAAATGGCCCGCATGCAGATTTGTTTCTTGTTTGGTCATAGCATGCCAGTCTTGTTTCCTTTCATGTCTTTAGCCTCGTAGCAAACACGTTAACACTCCCAAGTCGCCGGAACCACGAGCGCCATCCCCGAATCCCCGGCCCTTCTTGCATCTGTCGTGAGGCTCTCATTACGTTTCGGGCGTCTGCCAGATCTCGATCTGTAAAAGGAATGCATGGAAACATTTCCTCCACATGTTTATCAGACGACTTTTGGGAGATTCCCCTACACCTACCTTCTTATCTTTCTCTGGACCGCCAGCGCAGCTACGACGTCATGCTCGTGACGATTGGATGATTTGACATCAGGAGTTCCCGACCAGTCCGATAGATTTCAAGATACCGACCAGCTTGTACTACGATTACCTCACACTGCAGGGTTACTTGACCCATAATATATCCTTGCCATGGACAATACAGACCCGGCCTTTGTCGCAGACGCCGCGATAGATAGGAAAGCCATGAGGGCTCAAGTTGCAAGAGCTAGCAGTAGTAACAGTCGGGCCGGGCAATACAATACTGTAGCAGCGCGGGGAGGAATTGATGCCGACTTACTGCACGAAGCAGACGAAGACCAACCTCTTCTGAACAACAAAAAGGACGGTTCCGGTGGTGATGATGAGGACGAACCACCAGTAGATGAGTTTGCCGGTTTACCATGGTACAAGAGGCCGTCGGTATGTGGTTATCAAGAACCCCTCGAGAGATGATCCTGACTGGTTATGTATAGATCTACTGGGTATTAGTACCCTTCTCTATCCTGGCGATTTCCTATGGAGGCATCATCACACCTAGAGTCAACCTGATCATAAATCTGCTGTGCCGAGAATATCTGGACGAACAGAAGACAGCCATCCCTGGCTTTATCGCTGCTCCGGTGGTATTCGATGGTGCCAATCCACAATGTCAGGTTGCCGAAGTAGAAAAGCGTTCAGCGCAATTCACTCTGTATGGCAACCTGATAGCAGGTCTCCTTTCTGCCATAACCGCCCCGAAGCTCGGAGCTCTCTCAGATCGTTATGGTCGCTGCAAGATGATCGCCATTACCAGTCTCGGTTCCTTGAGCGGCGATGTTATCACGATCATGGCCGCGAGCAATCCAGAGACCTTCTCTGTCAATTGGATCTTGCTCGGGTTTGCCCTTGATGGTATCTGTGGCTCATTCACCACAGCTTTTGCCATCGTTCATGCATATGCCACCGACTGCACTACTCCGGCTTTCCGAAGTGTCGCCTTTGCCATGTTTCATGGATGCCTCTTCACAGGAATCGCTGCTGGTCCCATTCTGGCCGGTCTCATCACTAGATCCACTGGTACCCCATTGACTGTCTTCTACATCATGCTCGGCGTCCACATCTTCTTCCTCCTCTTCATGGGCTTCATCGCACCGGAATCATTATCCAAAGGACGACAACAAATCGCCCGCGACAAGCACGAATCCCTCAATTCCGCCCGCCAAACCTCAAACGACTGGATCGACCAACTCCGAAGCATCAACCTCGTCGCCCCTCTCAAAGTCATGTGGCCCACCGGTCCTGGCTCGACCCCCGAACTCCGCCGTAACCTCATCCTCCTCGCCGCCGTCGACACGCTCATGTTCGGCGTCGCGATGGGCAGCATGACCGTCATCCTCATCTACGTCCGCTTCCAGTTCAACTGGCAAACTTACGAATCCGGCGTCTTCATGAGCATCGTCAACACCGCACGAGTCCTCTCCCTCTTCGTCATCCTCCCCACCATCACCCGTCTCGTCCGCGGCAAACCGAACCCCCACGCCATGAGCCGCAAACACCACGGCTCAGACTACTTCGACCTCATGGTCATCCGCACCGCCGTCTTCTTCGACACCGTCGGCTACCTAGGCTACACCCTCGCCCGTCAAGGGTCGGTCATGATCTTCTCCGGCGTCGTCGCCTCTCTCGGCGGCATGGGGAGTCCGACGCTGCAGAGCGCGTTGACGAAACACGTCCCGCCCGAGAAGACGGGGCAGCTGCTCGGTGCGCTGGGGCTACTGCACGCGCTGGCTCGCGTGGTGGCGCCGACGATCTTCCAGACCATTTTCATTGCCACGGTGGAGTCGTTCAGGCAGACGGTGTTTGTTTGTTTGACGGCGACGTTTGGGTTGGCGTTTATTTTCGCGTGGTTCGTCAAGCCGAATGGTGAGTTGGGGGATGCGAAGATTGATTGAGACTTTGCTGATTTTTGAGCAGTGCAGGTCGAGGAGGAGAGTAAGGTGTCGTCCGGGAGTGGGGAGGAGAGGGGGGAGTTGGTTAGTGTTGGTTGAGATGGGAAGGTGAGAGGGGGAATGGTCAGTGGTAGATGGTAGGAAGAGGCAGAGAGGTGTACGATTTATTAGATGCAAGGCGGAAACATTATGGTAAAGCCCGCAGTGTGGAGGAGATGTCCGAATTTGGCGTTTGGTAGCCAACTGAGTTGGGGTACTTGACGCACGACTTCACGAGATTGTCCAATCGATGTTGATACCTAGGCGTGCATGGCGAATGGTTTCGTGGGCATAGCGGATTGGTACAGTTGTGTACATGACGAATACATTCTTAACCATTCCGAACTTTTCGCCATGCTGTGATACATGAATATTTACAACCCAGTCGTTCGTCTCACCCTTCCAGCATGCGTCTAAATCAATGCTTGATCACCCGTAAAGAACTTCTTCGTCTCCAAACACCTCTCGCTCGTGCAGCCAGGGCATCTTAGTCCCATCTGCTTGCTGCACACTTGGCCCTGGTCCAACCCATCTAGATGTGTCCCAGCGAGATCTGCTAGTGCCTTGATGAACGTCGGGCTTCCATTCAAACTCTCAGCTCTCGTCACACCGTCCGAACCAAGCTGTTTCGCTTCGTGTATTACCTCCTGATCAATTTCGTAGAGCGTCTCAATGTGATCTGATGTGAACGCAATGGGAACCAGTAACAAGTCCTTCTGCCCTCTCTTGACAAAGTTCTCTACTGTATCGGATGTTTGAGCGCCCAGCCAGGCCGAAGGTCCGACTTGAGATTGCCAAACAAGACGGTGGGGGTTGGAGAAGCCTAGTCGGGTTTGTACAGCATGCACTGTGGCGGCGACTTCAGCTGGGTACGGGTCGCCGCGGTTGACGACCGACATGGGGAGGGAGTGGGCGGAGTAGAGGATGACGACCTTGTCGCGGCGTTCGGGCGGGTAGCTTTCGAGCTTGGCTTTGATGTTCTGTGCAAAGGCTTCGACTAGACCTGGATGCGTGGGCCAGCGGTCGATGACGCTCCATGAGATGCTACCGTGGGTAGGTACCTCAGGGCCAGCTCGGGGTGTCTCGAGTCGTTGACGCCACTTCCAAAGCTCGTTGAGTGAGGAGCCGGTTGTGCTGCATGAGTATTGGGGATATTGTGTAAAGGCTACCGCACGACCGCCTTTCCCTCTGCCGAATCCATCGTCGAATAGTTGCTGATACATCTCCTCTGTAAGGGGAGCGGCGTAGCGAAATGCTACATAAGGTTTGTGTGGTGCGCTCTCTGGATGTGTTTGATCGAGGATCTTGCACATCTCACTGACTTGATATTCCGACCATTTACGGATAGGAGAACCACCACCAATGTCCGCATATTGCTTCTTGATCTTAGGTGTTCTTCTCTTCGAGATCAGGGGTCCAAGGTATCCTTGAAGGCGACCGAGAGGGATGAGGTCACCATCTGCGAAAAGTCGAGAGAGAAAGTCGCCTACTTCGTCTGTTGTTGCTGGTCCACCCATATTCATGAACACCATAGCTGTTGGACCCTTTGAGCCTGCTGACGACTGGGTGACTGGCGGTACCACAGTGGCCATCGATCTTGGGAGGAGAAGGCGAGAAGAGGATGGCGGGCTCGTGAGGCAAGCCGCCCGCCGCGACAGCGACGTTAGAGGTGTACGCACGCTCATGGTTGAAATGCGAATGGCGAGTTGGGAAATGCGAAGATGAGAGAGATGCAAACCTGACCTCAAATCAAAAGATGTCAGACTGGTCAGATCTTAGAAAGTAAAAAGAGCTGCATTTCCGCATTCGATGACGTTGCTCATTGGTCGACCCGCGGATCTCAAAAGGATGCTCGGAAGCTGCCGCGAAGCTCCGACCAATGCCGGTCTGTCAATTATCCTTGCGGCTCTTCTTTCACCTGACTTCGCGTGTTAGTCCGCGTTTGCTGCCTGGACCACTTTACACGTCCTGTGAACGAAGTCGCATAACCTTCAACTTTGCTCGCAACAAAGCCGTGATAGTTGCAGGCCGATATCAACCTCCACATGAAAGTCTAGGACCAGCTCGGCTCGATCATGGGCGAGCCTTCACGCTACTCCGGTCGTGATGGCGGTGACGATGACGAAGAAGAGGAGGTGGACGAGAGTGTATGATCTCGCACATTCGCGAAATGTAGCATTACAACATCTGACATCTTCCAGGGCTACAAGACCATCAAAGATGCCGTTCTATTTGCGATTGACGTCAGCAGCACAATGCTCAAATCGCCATCTGATTCGACCGGCAATAGCAGCGACAAAGACAGACCAACTGTCGCAGCACTCAAATGTGCCTATTCACTCATGCAGCAAAGGATCATCTCAAATCCGAACGATATGATGGGCGTATTGCTGTTCGGCACAGAGAAGTCACGTTTCCAGGACGAGGATGAGACCACCAAAGGACTGTCGTACCCTTACTGCTATCTCCTGACCGACCTTGATGTACCTGCAGCTGCCGACGTGAAGCTCTTGAAGAGTATCGTTGAAGATGAGGAGGAATCTGAGAAGCTGCTCAAGGCTTCCTCGGAGGATGTCTCCATGGCCAACGTCCTCTTTTGCGCCAATCAGATCTTTACTACCAAGGCGCCGAACTTCTCTTCGCGTCGACTCTTCATTGTTACCGATAACGATAATCCACATGCTTCCAATAAGAATCTGAGATCTGCAGCAGCAGTACGGGCAAAGGACTTGTATGATCTAGGGGTTGCCATTGAGCTATTTCCAATCTCTAGGGCTGATCACGTCTTCGACCGCTCCAAGTTCTACGACGTAGGTCGATTGCCCCATGTATGAAGACAGGACTGACATGTCTCAGGACATCATATACAGCTCGTTACCTACGGATCCAGACGCGCCAGCCCCACTTACCCAAGCTGCCAAAGCATCAGCAAGCGGCGACGGCATTTCGCTGCTCCAGTCCCTACTTTCCGAAGTGCATTCCAAAGCGGCGCCAAGACGCTCGCAATTTTCCAACCTGCCGTTTGAGATTGGACCAGGTCTCAAGATCTCAATCAGGGGCTACATTCTCTTCAAGCGTCAAGAGCCCATCCGCAACTCGTACGTCTATATCGGCGGCGAAAAAGCTCAAATTGCCACAGGTGTGTCAGCATTCATGGCGGAGGATACCGCAAGGTCTGTCGAGAAGGTTGAGATTCGCAAGGCTTACAAGTTTGGAGGTGAGACGATCACTTTTACAGAAGAGGAGATCAGGGCAGTCAGGAACTTTGGCGAGCCAGTCCTCCGCATCATTGGCTTCAAGCCTCTGAAGCTACTGCCTTCTTGGGCGAACTATCGACCATCCACATTCATCTATCCCTCCGAAGACGGCTTCGTTGGCAGCTGTCGTGTCTTCTCTGCCTTGCAGCAGAAGCTGGTCAAGTCCAATGTGATGGGCGTGGCCTGGTACATTCCTCGCCGCAACTCAGTGCCGACTCTGACCGCCATCATCGCCAGCGAGGAAGAGCTTGATGACAGCGGGGTGCAGAGGATGCCAGCTGGACTCTGGATTCATCCGCTCCCATTTGCCGACGATGTTCGTTCACCACCTGAGGGAGGAGTGATTCGTGCCCCAGATCACCTCATCGACGGTATGCGTACTGTCCTGCAGAATTTGCAGCTTCCTGGCGGCCGGTACGACCCGAGCAAATATCCAAATCCTGCACTGCAATGGTTCTACAGGATCCTACAAGCACTGGCTCTTGACGAGGATCTACCTGAGCAGCCGGTGGACAAGACGATCCCTCGTTACAAACAGATCGACAAGCGTGTGGGAGAGTACGTCATGGAGTGGGGCAATGCTTTGGAGCAACAGCACAAGTCTTCAGCAAAGGACTTTGGCCAGATCTCTGATAGTGGCGCGACGAAGCGTGGATCAGGCTCAAATGGCACCGCGTCAAAGAAGAGCAAGACTGCCGACGGTGGTGCAAAAGCCAGCTCGAGCGATGGTGCTCCGACCGATGCCGAGATGAGGGTTTACTTCCAAAAGAACACGATCAGCAAGTTGACTGTAGCTGTACTCAAGGCGTGGGCGCAGACAAAGGGCATCAAAGTATCAGGCAAGAAGGCTGATATCGTTGATGAGATCAATGGATGGTTCGAGACGAAGATGGAGACTGATTGATCGGTCACTGAAGAAAAGGCAGGAATGGCGTTTGTGGATGATTTGCTGGACTGTATGATACCAACATAGCGTGTTAATTACTTTCTGCCCGACTTTCAACATCCCTTTTCATACTTTACACATGTGCGCATACGTGCCCTTTAAGATGGTTTGAAGGTAATTGAGACATTCCCTCCTTACCAGCCTTCAGGTCTGACATGTGACACCGTCGCTGGAGTAAGGTATATATGAAATCATGATCTACTGTTCTCCCAGGCGTATAGCTCAACGGTTAGAGCAATTCAGAGTGAGAAGTACTAGATGGCTACCTGTCTCGGCAGGGATGCGTCCTAGAAGCCCTGTGGAGACGCGAGGTTCGACTCCACGCTGCGCCTATTGTCCATTTTGCTTTCTGTGGCATCAAAAAGTGAGGGTAGGAATGTGACATGTGAATGTGAAGTGAAGATGGTCAGGGGTCAGATTATATGTGAGGCTCGGCTGACATCGGCTATTGACTTTCCACACGCCAGAAGACAACTCCTGAACAGAGAATAGTTAGGTAAGCCGCAAACCTTCAAGCTCGTCATGGCGGAGGGAATGACGAGTATTTGCGATATTTTTCTTGCTCGGAACCAGACATTCCGTAGGCAACGCGAACGCTGTGGATTTCAGCATACGAATTTTCGTCACAGTACGCTATATCGGGCAATTGGACCACAATTCTCGAAGACACGAATCAGTTTTGCGTGGGGTTTTTGCAGGAACAGGTCCCACAGTCGTGGCTGAGTGCCAAGTCACTCGTTCGTCGTGGAAAATCACGCTGATCAGTGCACTCCCGATTTGGATCTTCGTCAAGCAAGGGACTGGGGAACTGTTTGCATCCCTGTCGATTTGATGTTTTGTTATCGACAACGGAGCATCCGGCGATTGACACGCCCGAGGTAGTACAGGGGCACTGCGGACGCCCAAGACTCCTTCGGCCGTCCCGCGCACGCCAAATGATGTATACAAACGAATAACGCTCGCTTGAACAAAAGCGTGCAAAACCACCTCAGATCGAGCGGCCCAAACCAGGAAGGAGGGGCCGTACTGGGGCTCTTTTCAGTCATCCTTGCACGACCAGCATTCCACGACGTCGATTCGTTGGGCTTGGAACGTTGGACAGGAACCATGACTGGCTCGCATTGAAACACTCGGTCTGAGAGAATATCTCTTTCGCATGGTCAGGTAAGAAATGCCTCATTGGTCGGCGATCGCGACGTGAGTCTAGAGTCTTTCTGCGCCCACTATACATGCGGGACAAACGCCAGTCACGCATCGGATATGCAGGTCCTAAGGTTGGTCAACGGTCAAGAAGTGACAGGCCACCGACCTGTGCAATCACGGCCTCGGCAGCACGCAAGATTCCGCGACCGAGAAATGCTAAATGGCACCGTCGCCCATCCTTCGCGTCTTGAGTAATAACAGGTACCTCGACATGGCAAGCAAGCACCGCACGAAACAAACGGTTCTGATGGACCACATTCGTAACCACCGACATAAGGATCCACAGCTGTTGACGCCTGGCGGTGTGCCTTTCCAAAGTCTGTCTGATCATCGTATATCTTGTCCATCTCCCGCATCCTTTTGCATTCCTTTCTGTGTTCAAACATACTTACTACTCAGCCATATCTGACCGCCTCAGCAGCCACACGATCGTCTTATCTGCAACGAGGCTCGTGCACCCCGCCCTTTATCACAGTTACCGCCCTCACCCGCTGATACCCGGCTGGCCATCCACGGTACGCACCACCCTGACGCTCAATTGCACCATGAGATGTACACAGTGTCTTTCTCTTTTGCAATTCTTCTCTCCACAATCGGTGAAAGACAGTATGTCTTGACCGTTGTGTTTTGCTACCAATTGTTTATACGACGTCCCTATCATACGTTTCACTACTGACCCTTGCTCGGGACTTGCAGATAAGCACTGCTATCTTTACACAGTCACACACAATACACCGCCAGCTGGTCCGAGCCGTCTCCCAAGCACCTCGTGTCTTGGTCGATCGTTGTTGACCACGACTCGATTCACTCGTTATCTTTCAACAAATCCCACTTCCAACATTCTTGAAATGACCAGACTGGGCACCGTTCGTTCAAACTCATATGGTCGAGGACACCTGAAGAATACAAAGCCGTCAACCTTAAAGTTCAGCAAGGGTACGCACAAGAGTTCGCCCGGAAGTGGTAAGAGCACGAAGAGGGATTCAAAAGCCGATATTGAGGAGGACGATTGGAGAGAAATGGCAGGGCTTCCAAACTACTGGTAGGTTGTGTTGTTGCGGAGTAATTGCAGCAAGAGGTCTGACATGATTGTAGCACGACGTGCGAGAAGCAGATCATCACACCCAATGCCTCATTACTATACTGCTCGGAAGCGTAAGTCCATCTATTCAAGGTTATGGAATCCAATTGACATGAATTAGGTGCCGCAAGAAGGACGGCACGCGACCACTCTCGGCCTGCTTGGACGCTGGCTTCCCCTCCCCTTCCCCGACGACTACCTTCGACCCCTCTTCCACATATGCGGACATTGTCCCGCAGCGATCACCGACAGTCCTCCGACCAACGAGTATAGCCTCGGACGACGGCTCGATATTCAACCGCCCGGGTATGAGCAGGGCAGACTCGGAGGCTTCGAAATACCTCTCTCAGTTCCTGTCAACTAGCAGCGGCAGTCCAGCTCGCCGCACTCCAAGGCCAGGCTACTATCGTGGACAGAACACCTCTTCGCACTCTACACTGCCGTCCCTCAGCCACACTCCCAATTCCATGGCTTCTCCTTCGAGTAGCTACAACTCTGTTTCTCGGACAGCTCCCAACCGACCTGTATACTGGAACAGTCAGCGTCACCATAGCACCCGGTCAATAGACCTCGTCATGCCCGTCACTGCTCCAGCAAGTGTTCACAAAGCGGAAGGGCAAGCCTCGTTGAGAAGTCACGCTAGCACAGCCACAGCTTTCCGTGTGGTCGAAGGGGAGCTCACGTACGAGAAGAAGCCTATGGGTGAGACGTCTCGTCAGGGTAGTGGCAGCCTCGAGCAACTCTTCGCCCACGAGGCCATGCGTCGGGCACCAGATTTAAGGTACAACTACTCCAACTCGAGTCTATCAAAACACCAGAACCCAGGAGACGACTAGATTGAAGATTCACGATGGATGGATGTTCACGGTATTTCACACATTCACGAATTTCATTACACTTGTGAGGCATCGGGGTCGAGTATCTCCCCCAAGCATAATGGAGTTGGTCAGGTCACCAGTAAGGATCTCATAATAGTTTCACGAACGAGTCACGACCAAGAATCGCAAGAAGCGTAGTCAGGAGCAACCAGGGCCAGGATGATGATTCCAATAGTCCCAAAGAAATAAAAGTATATCACACAAGAATCGAAGCCGACTACAACGTGCCTCCACCCATCCTGCCGTCCGCTCATGCATGCAACATCTCAACTCCCTATTCACCATAAACCCCTCCTCTCCCTCCTCCTCCTCGTCCCCTCCACCCTTGCCCCCACACCTAAGCCGTAGCCCCCGTCAACGTCACACTCCAATCCAACCCCCACAAAGCCTGACTCCCCGGCAACTGAAACCCATTATACACGATCACCTCGGGCGTATTCGCCACAACCAACATGGCCTCCTCCCCCTGCCCCACCTCAAACTCGGCCCTCGCATCGCCCACCTCGCCGACCAGATCCACGTACCGCGTCCCCTGCGGCCCCTTGACCGCCACCGTCGCCGTCATCTTACCCGGCGACACGGTCTGGACCCGCGCCGTCACGGCCGCGCCTCCCGTGGTCTTGAGCGGCACAATGTTGGCGCCCATGTAGAACGGTCTCCTGTCGGATTTGACGCGGTACGTCCCCTCGACGCCCGCGGGGTCGACGTTGGCGTAGTTGAGGCGCGCGCGGGAGCGCGTGAAGGCCGCTTGCGCCAAGGGGTGGCCGATGTCGACGAAGGCCATGCGGGCCCAGTAGCGGCCTACGATGCGCTGGAGGGAGGTCTCGGGGGCGGCGACGCGCTCGAGGGTGTGCAGGGGGGTTTCGTTGGAGCGGGGGGCGTATTGGCGGAAGAGTTGGCGGAGGGTGTCGTTGCCTAGCTTTGGGAAGGCGTCGGGGTTGTTGGTCAGGTAGGTGAGGAAGGGCCAGGCTTCGTAGTAGTTGCCTGTGCCTTGGGAGCCGTCGACGAGGACGCGGAAGGAGTTGGAGATGAGTTTGTCGAGGTTGATGTTGGTGGTGGTTGCGGTGGGTTGGGAGTTGGCTTGCCGGGCGGAGGCGCAGAGGGGGGAGGTTTGGTATGTGTCGGCGACGAAGTTGGCGACGGTTTCCCACCAGGCGCCTGTGTTGCCTTGGTTGACCCAGGTTTGTTCGTGGTAGGTCATGACGTGGCCGAATTCCTGCGGGGGAAATGGTTAGTGGGGATGGTTAGGGGAGGTGGAGGAGGGGACGGACGTGGACCATGACGCCGGCGTTGTCGACGTAGGCGGGGAGAGCGTTGAGGTAGCCTAGACCTGTCTTGCCGTCTGCGGACATGGCGCCGGCTGCACCGCCTAGGTCGGCTACCTGATAGACACCAGTCTTGTACCATGGCCCGTCGTTCTGTGCATCGTTGAAGGAGAGACCGGTGGAGCGCCAGCCCAGGGTCTCGATGAAGCAGTCGTAGGCCGCTTCGAGCTGACCGATGGCATTGGTGGCCTTGGCATCAGGAGCACCGTAGACACGGAAGTGAGGAGAGTCCTTGAATTGCGTCCCGCCGCGTCCGACTGGGGACGGTGCGACTTGGAACTCGGCAGGGGGTGCAGCTTGAGCGGAGACGAGGCCAGCCGAAATAAGAGCGACGGCCAGCGTCGAGAGGTACTGAAGAGAAGGCATGCTAGATGCTTGGATGAAATGAATGACTTGGGTAGGAAACAGAAAAGACAGTGCAGGAGTCGTGTAGGAAATGACGGGAAGCAAAAGAGACTATATCAGACGCCTACCTTGTGCAACGTTGCTGCAGATTCAGGATCATAAACTCTGCATCACGCCCTCAGAGGGGCTGTTTCGCATTGAACGGTCCAGCGCTTGTGGCCATGTCGGGAGGGAGCGGCGAAGGGTGAAGCAACGCTGAGGGGCGGTCGGGGCGTACTTGGCAGTGCTTCCATGGCTAGTCGATCCGTGGCCAAGAGACGCCGGCGAGGTGAGTGAGGCGAGATCTTCAGGTTGCGATGAAGCAGAGTGGAGAGGGAAGATTCTCCGTGCTGCAGACAAGAGATTTGAGGACGCGAGGGGATCACCAGCTTGAAACAAAGCCATGACCCCGTTCGTAACCCAAACGCGGGTGATCACATAATGGAAAAGGACACCATCCGTATTTGTCCAAGTCTTACAGTTGGTAATGCGGAGAAATATAGAAGTAGTATTGCAGGGCTGACCTTGACTAGTTGTCATTGATCGGACCGGTGAAGTTCTCCCCTAGCTAACTTTACCCAAGGGATCGGGTCGAGTCAGCAGCAGTGAGATCTATATCGCATTATCTCGGCACTCGGTCGGCCTCGATCTTCTCCGACACTGTCGATGTTGCAACAAGATTGCAGGATATTCATACGGGACATTGACTGGATGTGAATCTTGGTATGACTTGGTGCATCCCGTATCACGTGACCGTGCTTGATTGACATGGTCCGATCCCAAAACTACTGACTTCTCTGGATTGCATTGATCCTCCTTTGGAAGCTCCGTTGAGACCTCGGACATCTCAAGCACGTTCCTCCTCTCTGCCCTGTCTGTCGTCAAGCACTTCCTCCTCGGAAGCCTTCGGGCCCTTTTTCGTCTGCCCTTCATTCTCTGTCTGCTCGGCTGCACCAGGACAGACGTGCTTTGATGACCCTGCTGTGACAATACCTTCCCCCCCATGCGGGACATCGTCGTCAGGAGACTCTACGATCAGTCTCTTCCTCTGCGCATCCACTCTTCTTCTCCAAGGTTTGTACAGTATGGCGGCTGCACCTCCAAACACCACGAATGCACCACAGATAGCACCTCCAATGATATCGTAGTGGTCCCCTACTACCTCAACTCCTTCCCAGAACCTCCCCTTTGGCTCTGCAACAGCGACGACCATGTTCAGAACCTGCAGAACACCGATGACAACGGCGACCAGGACCGTGATGCCGGTAAGGACGACCTGGTAGTAGCAGACAGCAACTCTGTCGCCTGCTAGTCTAGTCGACGTGTAAAGACTCATCATCAGTGCTCCGTCCAGTGTGTCCAGCAAGCACATGCCTGCGGTGAAGAGGACAGGGAAGATCAAGATCAGCCAGATGCTGAGACCACGAGTGCTGCTGATAGCAGCTATTCCCAGTAAGGCAATCTCGGACGAAGTGTCGAATCCAAGACCGAAGAGCACGCCGAGAGGATACATCTTCCACGGACGATCGATCAGTTTGAATAGCCTCGACAGCCACCGCAAGATTGGACCGTGGCCATGCACGTGGATTTCCTGTTGCTGCTGGTTTCCATCGGCATCGGTAGGTCCAGGAATGATCAACGGGTTTGACGAGAAGTGAGGGTAAGGTGTCTCTGGCGGTGTGGATAGGTAGAAGCGGAGTTCCTGGACAAGGCGTACGAGGATGTAAATGTTGATCGCACCCAAGACGATCAAGAAGACTGCAGATACGGTGGAGCCAATGATGCCACCGACTGTGCCAAACGAACCGAATCGATCAGAGATGGCTGCTGCGGTGGAAGCGACGACTAGACAGGTGATGATCACGATGCTGGGAGTAGTCAGATCGTGTTGAGACTAGCAGTAAAGTAGCTCTCATACGTCGAGTGTCCTAGCGAGAAAAACGTTCCTACTGTGACGGGACGTTGGCCAGCTGCCACAAGTCTCCTGGTCATGACATCGATTGCCTGTGCTAATCAGCTGGGTAGAGGCGGAAGACATACTCAGGCAACGAACCGAGATATGATCTGCGTCCAAGGCATGGCGGAGACCGAGAGTGTATGAGAGCACCGCCGTGGAAATCAAGGATCTGGTTATCATGAGCTGATAATGCATCTCGGCAGTTTCGATGTGCATACTTGTGGAAATGCTGCAGCTCTCATTAGTCACGGCATACAAGTGGTCTCAGGGAGGACGCATACCAAAATGATGCCTGCAGCGACCCATACTGCCAGGTTCACCACTACAAGAAGAGCAACAATGGCTATCGCAGGCAATGGCAACCGTCGAAGGTATGGAATTCGTTCATGGTGCGGCTTGCTCTTCGCCAGGAGCCTCTTGATAAGAGTCGGTTTACCCTCGATATCCTCGTCTCCCACCATCAAGGGCTCGCTCACAGTCGCCATAGTGGTTATTGAATCATCAATGGGAAGCTAAATATCATATTCAGACATTCATTTTTGATTTGTGCGGTTGCCCGCGAATGATACAGTCGAATTCGCTTCAAACGAGCCACCCCCGGGCTTGGCGATAGTTTATGCCGACTTTGCATTACCAAAATTTGGTAGCTAGAGGTCTAGATAGAGTACTGTCAAATTAAAGTATTACTATTATAGTTAACTATTAGATTACTCTAATTAAGCTAGTAGAGGTATAGTTCTTACTTACTAAGAGGTATACTAACTATAGTATATATTATACTACTAAAGTTACTAGAGCTACTATTTGTTAAATCCGTCTATCTCTTAAGTTCTTTAGTACTCCTTATCTACTAGTTAATACTTATACCTTATAGCCTTATACTCTCTTATAATAGAAAGAAGATATAAGCTCTATCTAGCTAAGCTCTTTCTCTACTAACCTTATTAAGGATATAATAGCCTACCTTAACAATATTTCTACTACCTATATTAACAAAATTTAAGACTTCTTACTAGAGATTTATAACTACTAGGTATTAATAAGTACTATCTAGAGAATAATTTACTACTAGTAGTAGAGTTAGAAGATAGCTAAGAAGGTAGTAGTAGAGAGAGATATAGTACTAAGAGAGAACTAGAGCTGTCGGTATAAGCTATAGCTAGTAGAGTATATCGTCTATATCGATAAGTTAGCTTATAATAAATAGATAGTATAGAGGAGATATAGCTAGTCGCTAGTAAGTAAAAAGTATATAGATATCTAGCTAAAGTAGTATAGTAAGAGATAGAGCGTTTTACTAGCTATATCTATTAATAGCTATCTTCCTAGTACCTTAATCTACTATAGATTAATTACTAGTAATATCTTTATTAGCTAGCTAAGAGATATAATATTACTAGAGTTACTAGCTAGTATAATTCTAATAATAGATAATGTATTAATCTACTAGTATAACAAGGTAAAAGAGCTAGTATAAGAGTATAGAAGTTACCTTAAATACCTACTACTATATTTACTAGATTTTAATCTAATTAAGTAGTTATTTATAGTATTAAAAGTATAAGTAAAGTAATACTATAATCTTATTAATAGCTATAATAATTATACTAATTTCTTAGAGCTAGTAGTAGTAGCGTATAGTAGATAGTATACTAAGATATACTTTAAGAGCTATAGATTGTTACGAACTAGTAGAATAGCTAGAATATAGAGACATTAGGACTAATTAAGCTACTAAGGTTATTACGTAACCTAGCCTAATATTTACCTAGCTCTCTATCTTCTCTAGTAGCTCTACTCTAGAAACTATAAAGTATATAGGTTACTAGTAGATATATACTCTATATTACTCCCGACTCTCGCTATAGAGTATATAGAGTATATAGAGTACATAAATTAGAATATATATATATAGGAATAGTCTTTACCTTATATAAGTACTATAGTTAACCTTGTCTAGATAGTAAACACTAGTATTACTAAGGCTAGCCTTTATAATACTATCTAATTGTACTTTATTATCTATAAGATATATCTTTTCTAACTCTTACCTTAGTGCTATACTACTATAGAAGTAGAACTACCTTATTCTTAGCTTAGCTTAAACTACTAGCGTAGGCTATATTTAGATAGTTCGTAATATTTTAACTACTCTTACTATAGTATAGTACACTACAAGGTTAATAAGTAACTCTTGCTCTAAGTTACTATTAGTATCTTTAATTACTAGTAAGCTAGAAAAGCTTACTATTAATAATATATCTACTACTAGTTTAACCTTAGGTAAATATAGAAGGTCTCTTAGTATAGAAGAAGAATAAGACAAGTCTAAGTTAGAAGTAGAACTCTTCTATAGGGACTATACCTACTTAAGGCACTTTCTTATTTAACTTAAAGCCTTCTTTACTCTAGAGAGAGATAAGTACACTAACGACGTAGTAAAGGTCCTCTATACTAGGATATACCTTAAAGGCGCTACTTTCGAGTAGTTTAAGCCTTATATAAGTAGCTACCTAGATAGATAACTAAGCCTAGATATAAAGGCTATCTTTAAGAGCTTTAATATCTTTTAGGCAAAGATTAAGTAAGTCTTTAACATATCTAATAAGGAGTATATTACTATAACGAAGATTTAATAACTATAATAATATAGGTCTATAGCCTAGTACTATTTCTAGTTCTAACAACTTATAATATACCTAGACTAGAATAATAGCGCTAAACACTTAGTGTTCTACTAAGGGCTAAGCGACTTAGTTAAAGACTAGATAATACCTAAGCTGCCTAATAGCCTTTAGGAATTAGTAAACACTATAATTGCTATTAATAATAAACTTTATAAATAACATATAGAATATTATAGAGAATATAAGATAAATACTAGATATATATATTTCTCTTAAAACTATAGAGACTCTATAGAACTTAATACTATATATAAAGGTTGCCTCTTATAGATATAAGGCTAAGACTATAGAGGAAAGTTCCTTAGTAGAAAAGAGAGAGAGAAGTATAAATAAGACAACTTATATTTTAAGTATAAAAGACTTAGGCATCGAGCTAGAGACTACTAATAAGAGACGCTAGCTAATAAATTATATATAATAGTTACTAGGCTAGTAGAAAAAAAGGCTAATACTACTATAGAAGACCTAATAACCTTTAGTATAGGTAAGAAAATATAGAAGAAGTCTATAACAACTTAAGAGGTAAAGGAATTCTCTCTAGATATTATACTTAATATCTCTATAACTAATAGTAAATAATAAAGCTAATACGTAACGCTATTATAGATAGTATATTATAATAACTCTTATTATATTTACTTATTAGATAAGTAGGAATCTAGTTAGTTTCTATATAAGCTATCTAAGTATAGGCAACTAATAAAATAGCTAGACTAGAAACCTAACCTAGAAGAGCTCTCTATAATTAGTAATAACATTAACTAACCTTAGAAGGTAGTTAGTAACAATTACTAATATATAATTATTAAGACGAAGTATTAGAATATAAGTGCTATATAATAATATAGTAGCCTTACCTTTAGCTCTTATAGTAAACTATAAGGAAAGGTATATTATATATCGCTCTAGAAATGTATAAATCTAAATTATAAATAGTACTATACTATCTACTTATACGATGTACTTAGAGAAGATACTATTAGTCTTAAATACACTATAGACTTCTTAGTAATTAAAATAGGTAGTACTATCCCCTATAGCTAAGTAAGAGAATATACTTAGTATAGCCTTACTAACTATAACTATACTAGAGGTAGTAGCGACAAGGAGAAATACAATAAAGAATATACTAAATAACTATACTATAATAATATAGATAAAGACTTATTTAATAATAATAACAATAATAATATACTACTACTAGGTAGACGACTTAAGGCATATCTTATAGAGATATAGAGAAACTATATAATAATATATATCTACTACTAGAATAGAATATAATAAGATAAATCTACTTAACTTACTTTTGTCTTTAACGCTAATACCTAGCTACACCTAGAAGAAATAGTTATACTAATATAGATATATAATACTACTTAGTATAACTAGTAGAGAATTATTAGACTTTATAGCTACTAAGAGACTTAGGCACTAGAAGTATACCTCGTTATATTAAATAATAATAAGACATAACTAGCCTAGTAAATATAGTACTAATAATAGATATATGCGGGAAGGGATTAACTACTTATCTAAGGAGCTATAATAATAAAAAAACTAGCTAGTTGTTACCTAATAAGGTAAGATAATAACGCTAGCTAAAGCCTTAATATAATAAAGATTTATATATTAAATTACTTTATACTAGAAGTCTAGATATAAGGAAATAAGGTAAGAGCAATAATAGACTTAGGAGCTAACTATAGCTACGTCTCTATAACAATTACTAATTAGCTTAAACCTTATTAATATTAGAAGGAGTTACCTTACCTACTTACTATAGTAGATAGAACTTCTATAGGGAAGAATAGAAAAGTTACTTAGGAACTATAAAACGTTATAATCTAAATCGAAATACATATAGAAAAATAATTAATTAATATAGTAGATATATAGTATAATATAGTACTTAGTATAGACTAGCTTTAGTAATATAATCTAGACGTAGACTAGATTAAAGAAACACTTAAATTCCCTAGGTATAATTATAGAACATAGGGAGTATAATTAGCTCTATAGATACTAACTATAAGAATAGTATAGGTATAACTAATAGTTAGAGCTATCGCTAGCGTAAGTAATTAAGCACTTCCGCTAGAATATAAAGACTTTAAGAACTTATTTAAAGAAAGAGAAGGTATTATAGCCTTACTCTAATATAAACTATAGAATTATAAAATACCTTTTAAAGAAGGTAAATCTCTAATACACTATTAAGGTCTTATACTACTATTAAAACAAGAGGAGAATGTCCTTAAGAACTATATTAATAAGTACTTACTTAAAGGATTTATATAACTATTAAAATTACCTATTATATATAGAGTGCTTTTTATACTAAAAAAGAATAAGATATTATAAATATATATTAATTACTAGAAACTTAATATACTTACTAGGAAGAATTACTATTCCCTACTAAGGATTAATAAACTTTAAGACTAACTACTTAAAGCTAAATAGTTTACTATAATTAACATTAGAGATGCTTATTATTAAGTATAAATAAAGAAGAGCAAGAAGTAGAAAATAGCTTTTAGAATATAATAGAGTTTATATAAGTACCTTATTATACTCTTTAGGTTAACTAATACTCCTATAACCTTCTAAGAGTTAATTAATAATACTCTATAAAAATACCTTAATAACTTTATCTTAGTATATTTAGACAATATTATTATTTTCTTAAAGATATATAATAAATATATAAGATATATTTAAAAAGTACTATAGAAACTAAAAGAGAAAGACCTACTAGTAAAACTCTCTAAGTATAAGTTTTATAAGTATAAGATATAATTTCTAAGCTATGTTATATCTACTAATAGTATTAGACCTAATCCGAAGAAGATTAAATTAGTAAATAACTAGCCGGAACTTACAATAGTTAAGAAAGTTTAAGCGCTACTAGGATTCTTTAACTACTATTATAAGTTTATTAAAAGATTCTCTAGAGTAGCTATACTAATATCTAACCTTATAAAAAAGAAAACTAGCTTTATCTTTAATAAAAGATTTAGGTAGGCCTTTAAGAAGCTAAAGCTTAGACTTATAATAGTACTTATCCTAGCACTTTTCGACCTAGAATAGTAAGCACTACTAGAAATAGATACCTTAGACTTTATAATAGAAGCATATCTAGTATAGAAGGACATAGAAGAATAACACTACTTAATTATATACTACTTACGAAAAATAACTAGATCTAAACTTAACTATAATATATATAATAAGGAATTACTTATAATTATAAAAGTATTCTATAAATAGTATATATATCTAGAAGAAATAACCTTACCTATATAAGTCTATACTAACTATAAGAATCTTCTATATTAGACAATAACTAAGGTTCTTAATAGATAATAGGTTTAATAGTTAAAAACTCTTACGAGTTATAACTTCTAGATCTACTATATTAAAGAATTAAAGAATAGTAGAGTAGACACTCTTAGCTAATAACTAGATTACTTAAAAAATATAACAATAATAGAGGCCTCTATACTAAAGTAGTAAGACGGCGCTCTAGTCTATAAGTACCTAAAGGTAGAGTAGTTATATAGCCTTACTTAGAAGCTTATATAAGAATAGAAATAAAAAGTTATTTAAATGTACTATAATAACCTAATAGTAAGATATAGTAGAATTAATAAGACTATAGAGCTTATTATATAAAACTACCTATAGAAAGAACTCTAAAACAATATTAAGATATATATTACTATATATAATACATGCTATAAGTCTAAGCACCTACGATATAAGCTATATAGCCTACTATAACTCTTACTACTACCTAATAAACTATAGTAATTAGTTACGATAGACTTTATAGAACTCTTACTACTATTAGAAGAGCCTCTTATAGGTGTAAAGTATAATAGTATTCTAGTCCTAGTAAATAGATTTACGAAGTATTATTACTTTATACTATATAAGATAATAGTAATAGCTAAGGATATAGCCTTTGCCTTTCTCTAAATAATTGTTTTATAACATAGAGTACTATAAGACCTAATAACTAATAGAGATAAGCTATTTATATTACAATTCTAGTAATTATTTATAGACCTACTAGGAGTTAAATATAAGCTATTAATCTCCTTTTATCTATAAATAGACGAATAAATAGAACAGGTAAATTAAGTACTAGAATAGTACCTATAGTACTACCTAAACTATAAGTAAGACTTATAAATAATACTACTACTACTTATAAAACTTACTATTAATAATAGAAAATCAGTAAATAGAATTTTACTATTCTATATAAATTATAGAATATACCTAGATCTATACTATAATATACTTAGAATTAAGCTAATATCTAAAGATACTAATATACTAGTAGCTAATATTAAGAAACTATATAACTAGCTATACTATAATATAGTATTTATATTATAAAGAATAGTAAGGTTTACTAACTAAAAGAGAATTATAAGACTAATTCTATAGGAGAGAGAGAAGGTTTACCTCCTTAGTAGAAACATTAAAACGAAATAACTAAGTAAGAAACTTAACTATACTAAACTAGGACCCTTTAAGATCCTAGAAAAGAAAAACAAAAACATATATAAACTAGAACTACTAAGATATATAAGAATCTATCTAGTCTTTTATATATTACTACTAGAGAAAGTACTATAGAATACTATACTATAACAAAGGTAGGATATTAGAGCTAGAAAGACAAGTATATAAGAGTAGAATAGGTATTATACTAGTATACCCTTAATTATTATAAGACTAATCTCTACTCTATCTATTCTATAGACAAGGAGTGTTTTATTCTCCTACGGAGAATAGTATCTCCGGGATAAGCTAGTATAGTATACTTACTATATTAGTCCTTATAATTATTTCTCTTCTTCGAGAGGTACGCTCTTATACTTATAAGCCTCGATAAAACCTAGAAAACCTAGTATAGGAGAAAACTAGAAAAGAGCGTCTCGCTAGCGCCTCTTAGGTATAGTATACTCTTCGTACGTATAGTGCGCCTATAGTAGCCTATACTATTCTTCGTATACTAGATATAGTAATAATAGTATAATTCTTTACATATAAAATATAGCGCTCTTACGTTATTATCTTTATATATAAGAATCTACCTATTGTTATATACTACTACCTATTATTCTCTAGATTAGGCTTAGCTTAGAGCTAGATATATACTTTTCTCTTCTCCTTCTCTTCTTCTTTTCTCCTTTATAATACTTCCTTTATATAAGTATTCTACTTAATACTAGCTCTATACTTACATAGGTTTAATACTATACTAGTAACCTATTTTAGGTGCTATATAGTATAGACTAGACCTTACTAGCCTAAGGGCTAGTAGGGGAGGCTTAGCGTATATACTAAGCCTACGCTACTATAGATCTAGCTATTAGGCTTATCTATTTAGTTGTTTATTTACTAACCTAGTATAGTACTTACGTAGTAATTTTTTTCCCTTTGTTATTCTAGCTCTATACTAGCTTACCTCCTATATACTTACGTACTTTAATAACTATAGCTCCTAAAGTTCCTAAGGAGTAAGTATTATATATAGTACTTACGCTACACTAGTGCTAACTTTTTATAGACCTTATAAGAGCAATTTTACTAACTAGAACTAGTACTCTATACTATACTTACGCTACGCTATTGCTATTAATAAGCACCTCTAGCTTAAAGATAGTACACTCTCTATTAAGGATTCTCTCTACTAGATTACTAAGGCTAAGGCTACCTACTATAATTGTTATAGTTATAGCAATAAACACTACTACTAGGTATACTCTATACCTACGCTACGCCTACTTTATACTAACCTTAGTAGCCTACTAAGCTTGACTCTAAGAATTAAGTTACTACTAAGAAGCTCTAGGATAAATACTTTACTACGTATATACTAACCTATAATAACGCTACTACTTCTAAGAAGAATATTATTCTTTTAAAGTGCTAGATTACTACCTATACTAACTATATACGTAAGAAGGCTAGTGCTAAGTATACGTAGAGTAAGTCTAACGCTAAGAGTAAGAGTAAGGTAGTTAATAAGAGTAATAGTAATAGTATAACTTCTTTACGCTATAATAGCGCTATTACTATACTCTTTACCTCTAAAGTCGATACTAAGCAGCTAGTAAAGGCGCTACGCCTAGGTATAATTAGTAATACTAGCTTTATACTTAAGGCTTTAGCTAGTTATATAAGTCTAGAAGTACGCCTCTATAATACCTAAGCTATACTAACTTTCTTATAGGTAGTTACTAAGAACAAGTAAGCTACTACTACGTAGGTAATTAATAACGCTATAAGAGCGCTAACTAGGCATATTAACGGTGTTAAGAAGAATAATAAGAATAAGACTAAGGTAAATAATATAGATAGTTAAGGTAGAGGAAGCTAGAGTGCTATACCTACGCTATGCCCCCTTTACTTTAGTATAATTCTATAGTTTTCGCTGCGCTAGTATTCTCCCTATATAAGCTAATAATACTCTAAGCTAACCTAGCGCTACGCCTAGGTGCTCTTTACTTTAAGATTTATGCCTTTAACTTATTAATCCTAAGTATGTCTAGAGTATTTAGCTAGCGCTATACTTGCGCTAAGCTACCTTATATTTATATAGTAATTCCTTAGCGTTTATAAGGTTTTTTACTAGCTCCTATATACTTTCTTCTATAGGGTAACTCTGCTACTTTACTAGGTAGTATAGCGCCTTTAGAGTACTAGTATAGCTCTTGCCGAGAATGTGTTTAATAATGTATTTTTCCTGCCCTTCTACCTCTAGGGGCAGTAGGCGCACGCCCTTACTATACCTATATAGCTCTAGTAGTATAATATTAAAGACGTTATAGATTAGCTTTATTTTGTCTAGTAAGTGTAGCTTATATACCTATATACTAATTCGTTATACAATTATAAATAGGCTAATATACTTAGCTAATAGCTTATAGCTAGGTCTAGCGCTACGAAGGTTCTTAGTACTAAGTATAACCTTGTTACTATTATAGAAGACTTTTGCTTATTAATCTCTATTATAGACTAGCGCTTAGTCTTTCTATGCTTTATACAAGTGTCGAGTAAGCTTTATATACGTTTTAGTAATAGATTATACTTAGTTATCGACTAATAGGTTATACGCTAGTGTATAGCTAGGTAGCGCTAGCGCCTTAATATTATTAGATAGGTACATCTCCTATATAAATAAGAACTATACTAGTATAGTATATAGTAACGCTTAATACGTGTTATTATACACGAATTACGCCTACTTAACCTAGTATAGCTAGTCTATCTAGTAATAGTCGATAAAGTAATATAGGTACTACTCTAGCGTCTAGTTTTGCCTTTTAGTTTAGCTATCTATCTATAGATAGAAACTAGTACTAAGCTTATATTACACCTTCTAGCGCTAGTATAGTACACTCTAGAACTTGCTTGTAAAGATAGACTCTCTATCTAAGACTAGTGTCTTTAGTATTCTAAATAACGTTACAATGTCTATTTTAAATAGATTAGTAAAGTTCTTAGTGTTAAGCTTAGTTAACGTCGGTATATAGATACTAAACTTAGACAAGTAATAGATATATACGACAATTACGTCTATAATAACGCTAGGCCGAAGCTCTACCGGGGGTAAGCTAGTAATAAAATTAAGTAACTAGTATTATAAGGCCTTAAGTATAGGTAGGATTAGTAAGAGTTATAGGAGGCTATAAGGCTTATACTACGTTGCCTTGTGCCTTTAGTAGCTGTTATAGCGCTCGATATACACTTTTATAGCGATAGATATACCTAGCTACTAGTACTTCCTTCTTATATTAAGGTAGGTCTTTATATAGCTAAAGTAACTCCCTAAGGAGTTATTATAATTACGCTATATAAGCTCTACTCTTAAGGTAGTTTCTTCTAGGATATATACTCTATCTCTGTTCCGGAGTAAGCTATTACTAGATAGGCTCTACTTAGGGGTAGTACTATTACTAGTTAAGGTTCTCTCCTTTAGAAGTTTCTATTTCTTACTATAAGTAAAGGCATCTCTTTACTATACTACGTAGATAAGGTCCTAGAGTAACATAGAAGTAGAAGAGGTATATATAGTCTTATCTACTAGTACTTATATAGTATAGAGGCGTATAATCTACTAACTCTAGTTTAAAATTATAGTAGGCTTCCTACTAGAGGTGTCCTAGTGTTATATAGGCGTTATACTATCTTTATACTCTTAGCTCTCTATTATTTCCTAGGCGAGTAGCGGTATATCCTAGAATACTAAGGTAAGTATACATTGTTCTAATTTAACATTACTAGTTAGGCTTAGAGAAAGAGTTATATAAGCGCTCTCTAGGCGCTACTCTTCTTACTCTAGAGGCTCTAACTCTTCTTAGTATAGCTATAGCGCTCCTAAGGTAATAGGTAGACTTATAGGTACTATTCTAGAGATATACTAGAATTATATAAGCGCGTTACGTTAGAGAGTAGTTTAAGGCATATAAGCTATACTAGCTTTATTACTGTCTTTCTAGGCCCTACTAGCCTTAGGTTTCTTATCTATAATAGATATAGGTATAACTCCTTCGCTTTGCATTTATAATACTTACTCTAAGAGAGGGACTAATATATAGCGCTCTTCCTATATATCTTCTTTATACTTATAGTAGTTAGGCCTATATAATAAGCTATTAGCTAGGTTAGTCTTTCTACTATAGTACTAGATAACAATATTAAACTACGCTAGTACCTCGGCATAGCGGGCCTAGCGCTATAAAAGCTTCTTAGTAGTTAGGAAATACCTAAGGTTATTATAGTTAGAAAGAACTTTAATTAGGGTAGTAGCGCTAAGTAGGTACTAGCACTAGTGCTACGCTACTTCTATAATAGTAAGAAGCTCTTTATTATAGGTAGTATAGTTTAGTTCTATACCTTATAGCTTCTAGAACTAGAACGCTATAGAGTACTAGTGTCGTATAGGAGTATTATTTTTATTTTACTAGGAGATTACTCTAGAGAGTATAAAATCTAAAGCGTTAGTCTCGAGCTAGAGAGGCTTACCTAATAAAAAGTAGCGTAGTATAGGCACTTATATAAAGGTAGCTTTAAGCCTATCGAAGGCCTATACTATATTATTACTCTATAGAAATAGGCCTACTTACTTCTCTTAGACTAACTCTTATATAAGTATAGTTAGTAGTAGCGCTATATAGGAGAAGCTCTTAATAAATTAATAGTAGAAATTAGCAAATCTAAGAAAGGTTTATAACTTCTTAAGGCTAGTTAGAGTAGACTAGTTAGTAACGGCTTACACTCGAGGCTACTCTATTATAACGCTATTACTACTAATAACGTAGCCTAGAAATACTACCTATATTGCCTTAAAGATATACTTCTTTAGTTTTATATAGAGGCTATTCTTATATAGGTAGTCTAGTACGCTTCTAATAGCTAGGTAATACTCTTACTTATCGCTAGTATAGATTAGAATATTATCTAGGTATATAATATAGTAGTAGTCTACTAAGCTACTTAAGTACTAATATATATAAGTCTAGAACGTAGCTAGGGCGTTAGTAAGGCTAAAAGGCATAATAGTATATTTAAAGTAGCTATAGTAATAGTAGAACACTATTTTCTATTTATCGCTATACTAGATATATACTCTATAGTAGGTATCTATAAGGTCTAGCTTACTAAATAAGTATACGCCCTCGATATAATTAAGCATCTTAGTAATTAGAGGTAAGGGGTAATAGTTCTTAATAGTAATATTGTTTAGCCTATAATAGTTAATATATAGGCGTAGTAAACTATTCTTCTTAGGAACGAATAGAATAGAAGACCCCGTAGAGCTAGTACTATACTAGAGTCGACCTGTCGCTAAGCTATTATCTATATACTCTTAAAGTACCTAAAGCTCCTTCTCGCTAAGGGAGTAAATAGGTCCCTAGAGTAGCTATTTCCCCTCTTTAATATTAATAGAGTAAGTAAAATTATTACCTAGTAGCGCTATTACTACGCTCTTATTAAAAACGTCTATATAGTTATTAAGCTAGTATAGTAGAGTTAGGGCGCTAAGTTCGTCCCGGCGTATATATACTAGATAGAGCTAAGTATTAGGCTAATTTAGCTCCTAGAAGAAGAAGAGTATATCTAGGATCGACACCTATATAGCGCTAGTACAATGCCTCTATATACTAGCGCTCTACTAAATCTTAGAGTTGTAGGACAATAGCTATAGTAGGCCTAATACAAGATTATAACTAGTTATATTAACACTTTTAAATCGCTAGCGTAATACTTACGTTATTTCTTCGCTGTCCTTAATAGTAAAGGCTAACTTAGTATATCTATAGGTAGTTAATTCGTGTTTATCTAAGCCGCGCACCTAGTATACTACTAGGGGGTCGATAGCGATATAATAGCGTATAGTAAAATACTAGCTAATAAAGTTACTATCGGTACTACTATCTATTAGAGCTACCTCTTCGATAGGGCCTTTAGGTAGGTTAACTACAACGTTAGTACAAATTTAGTATATATTCTATATCGCGCTAAAGCTACTTAGAGTTAGCAAATATAAGGACACTATTCGTTTTAAAGAGTTCTTCTAGGGATAGTTCGGCGCCTAATAGTCTAGGCTCTTATAGATGTTATAAAGGTAAGTAGCGCTAGGTCGGAGAGCTATAGAGGTAGCGTTAGCGCTACTCTACTAGTCCTTTTAGCTCTTATAGTCTTTATTATAGTAAGGCCTTTTAGTAAAAGTATTAGTCTTCTCTCTAGCGTTGTACTTATACTACCTCTATATAGAGTTAAAGTAGCCCGGTAGGTTCTACTCTAAATAGAATAGATGTACTAGGAGTTCTGCCTTAATTAGAGGTAGATTCCTCTAATAGAGTACTTCTAAGCGTAGCTCTAGCGTAGTATAGGTAATAAGCTATATATAGTAGGCGTTGTTTAGGAGTAGTACTATCTTAATATAGAACTCGTAACTATTAAGGAACATATAGAAATTAGTAATTAACTGTTCTCTACGCTAGCGTAACGTAAAGAACTTTACTACGTAGCTATTACTATAGTTTTTAGAACTCTAGGCTTAGTCCTAAAGCTAGAACTATATTAGGCTCTATAAGGGTATAACGCTAGCGCTCTTAGTATATAAGTCCTAATTATAGCTAAGCTAACCTTTTAAGTAGCTAGTAGCTATATAGTACTAAGTAACTTCTTTAAAGTAGATATTTAGCGCTATCTTAAAGACATTATTATATATGTATATAAATTCCTTAACTCTTACTATAATAGTAGACTCTAAGGCCTCGAGGTAGTATAAGTTTAGTATATACTCTCTTATAATTTATAGGTTTATTAGGTAGATATTATTAAGTTATATATCGTTAAAACAACTATATAGCACTAGCGCTATAACTAGAGAGCAACTACTAAGTATATTCTTAAGCTAAGTAATATAAGTAAGAAGCGCTTCGTATATAGTATTATTTCCTATATTAGCTATACTTTCTATAGGAGCTACATTAGCGTAGTATAGTCTTAGCGCTAGCTCTTCCCTAGCCTAGTAATCTTTAATAGGAGTTATCTCTAGAGTTATAGCTAATTCGGTAAATGTCTTACTAATAGCTAAGCTATTAGAGAGTTATCTATACTAGTGCTACTCTAGTAGTAGTTAGTTATTTCGCTAGCGCTAAGTATAGAGTACTATCTTGTCTATATAGCTCTATCTAATAGAATATAAGAGAGATTAGAATTATAATAAAGATAGAATATTAGAGCTAGAAAGACAAGTATATAGGAGTAGAACAGGTGTTATACTAGTATACCCTCGATTGTTATAAGACTAATCTCTACTCTATCTATTCTATAGGCGAGAAGTGTTTTATCCTTCTATAGAGAATAGTATCTCTAGGATAAGCTAGCGTAGTATACTTACTACGTTAGTTCTTATATATACCTAGACCTATCGAACTAGATAAAGAAATATAGGAGCTATAGTATAAGATAGAGAAGGTTTTACATTATAAACTTATAAAAGAAAAATACTACTATCTTATTTACTAGAAGAGATATTAGTATAGTAAAGTAATATAGAAACTAGAGAAGTACTTTACCTTATAAGTAATTCTAAATTACTAGATTAAGAACCTATCCTAAGTAAACTAACTAGATAGACCTAGCACTTCTAATACTAAATAAAAATAAAAGCGCCTAAGAAAAATTACTTAAATAATAGAAGTACCTTAATTGTTACTAAATAAGGAACTTTAATTAGAGTTAGGTATAAATAATTACTAATTCTATAAAAGGACAAGATTTACTAATAATAGTATTTCCTTCTACTCTAAGACTTAAATATAAGTCTTCTCTAAAGAGATTACTTTCTCTACCTTATTCTTTAATTTTTATATTACTTTATATAGGTAAAGCTTATTACCTATAGCTCTTTAATAAGCCTCTTTTACCTTTCTATAAGCTTCTTTAGCTTTCTTTCTAGTAGCCTTAGCTATAACTAATTCCTTTTATAAACGAATATACTTAGACTAGAAACGCTACTATTTTAATTTTGTTACTTAAATATTATAACCTAAGTAGTTACTTATAATATACTAGCTATAAATACCTAACTAAATATAGACTTTATAGTCTAGCCTTTTTAACTTATAACAAGAGTAAGCTTATAGTATATTAGTTCTAAATAGTTTAGTAAACTCTAAGAGATTCTTTCGTATAGATATACTAGATTTACTATACCTTTAATAACTAGGAGACATATTTAGTATATAGCGTATAAAGATAAGAAAGAATACTTACTTATTAGAACAACTTAATTAAAGAAGAAAAGTAATATTATAAACTAGTAGAATAGCTAGAATATAGAGATATTAGAACTAATTAAGCTACTAAGGTTATTACGTAACCTAGCCTAATATTTACCTAGCTCTCTATCTTCTCTAGTAGCTCTACTCTAGAAACTATAGAGTATATAGGTTACTAGCGGACGTATACTCTATATTGCTCTTAACTCTCGCTATAGAGTATATAGAGTATATAGAGCACGCGGATTAGAATATATATATATAGAAATAGTTCTTACCTTATATAAGTACTATAGTTAACCTTGTCTAGATAGTAAACACTAGTATTACTAAGGCTAGCCTTTATAATACTATCTAATTGTACTTTATTATCTATAAGATATACCTTCTCTAACTCTTACCTTAGTGCTATACTACTATAGAAGTAGAACTACCTTGTTCTTAGCTTAGCTTAGACTACTAGCGTAGGCTATATTTAGACAGTTTATAACATAGATATAGTATAAGGTTATAGGAGATCTATATTAGCTTATAAGAGATTACTTATATTAAATAATTTAATACTAAGAAATAGTAAAAACTCTTTATAGCTACTCTCTCTCCTCTCTATACTATCTTTATACCTCTCTAAGTTAGATTAATTAATCTACCTTAGTAGCTAAACTAGATTAATACTTAATTTACTAGCTAGTAAGAATAAGCTACCTATCTTAGCTAGTAAAATAGCTATTTAGCTAAGCTATAAAATAGGTAGCTTATCTAGTTTAGCTACTAAGATAGGCACTAATATTACTTATATTAATCTACCCTAGCTCTTTTAAGTATCTTAGCGTAGTACTAGTGCTTAAAGAGGCTTATCTAGTATTAAATCTAGTAAAGAAGGCCTTTATTAAAGGCCTAGGTATCTCTCTATCTATCTACGTAAATACCTCTTACTCTATTAAGATTATAGTTCTCCTTTTTTAGCTTAAATTTAACCTAAGATAATAGCTTAATATTACTTCTAAAGCTTCTTTTACTCTTTAACTAGTTAAAAAATTTAGTTAATACCTTATAGAGATTAGTCTCTAAGGTAATAGGTAAGAATCTTATATTAGTAGAAGAAGGTATAGAGCGTATATAAGAGCTTAGAGTAATTATATTAGTAATATTAATATAGTTAATAAGAGTTATTAAAGGCACTAATAGTACTAGTAGCGCTAGTATTAGTATTAGAGGTATTAGAGAAGTGCTTAAAGAGATACTTCTTATACTATATAGCTTACTCTAGGGTAGTTATAGGGTAGAGTAGAGTAGGGTCTTACTAATCCCCTCTAACTCTATAGAGTTATATTACCCTTAAAAATTTTATATAATTTTTACTTCTTTTCGCATTTTTACGTGTAAATAATAGTATATAGACTAAAAAAATTATATTATTAGAATCCTTAAAAATTTTTCTATATTTTAATATATTATAGTATTACGTAAGCAATAGATTAGGTAGGAAAAAACGTTTTTTTGTGATTTAAAAATTGAGGTTTAGTATTACGTAAGCATTATATATATCATTACGCGTAGAATTTAATTCTCTATATTTTACTAATATAAAATTTTTAAAAAAAACTACTCTATCGCGTGTAATTCTAGAAAGACACGAAAATAACACGAAACTATAACCTACTTAATATTACCTACTAACTACCCTAGCTTACTCTAATTAAGTAATAGAGTAAGGCCTAGAGAGAGTTACTTAAGTAAGGCTCTACTATTATAAATAGTACTAAACTAAGTAAGTTTATCTACTATAGAGACTTATTAGTACTTACTAGTTATAGTATACTAGTTATAGTATACTAGTAAAGGCCTTAATAGTTAGTATAGCTACAATTACTATAACTTTATAAGCTCTCTAAGTCTAGCTCCTTATTACTATTTATGCCTTTAAGTGCTCCTTATAACTAGCTTATTACTAACTCTTAGCTTTATAAAGATTATAACTATAGTAGTACTAATATAACTAAAACTATAGTTTACCTTACTAGAGCTAGTCTAAGGCTTAAAAACTATAAAGGCCTTAGTAGAGGTACTATTAAAGAGCTTAGAACTAGTATAGTTAGTACTAGCTATACTATTTAAAGAGGTAGTATAGAGTTTATAGTAGCTATAGATTTTTTTATCTTAGCTATAAAGCTAACTTTAAGTAACTAGTAGCCTTCTTTAAGCTACTCTATAAGCTTATTAACTAGCCTTTATATCTTAGCTAGCTAGAAGAAGGCTAATTTCTATATATTACTATAACTAAGACCTTTATAGGTAGTAGAGTACTTAATAATAAGTAGCTTAAGTTAAGCTTAAGTAATAAGACTAGCCTTCTCTAGTAACTACTCTAAGATTAATAACTAGCTAATATTAATAGCTTTCTTAAATATATACTTATTATTAAATAGCGTCTTACTACCTTACTTTACTACTAACTTTACCTCTACCTTATAACTATAATATAGAGTATCTAAGTTATCTAGATTACTCTCTAGTAACTCTAGTATCTATAATAACTCTAGTACTTATATAGCCTTCTCTTATATTATATTTACCTCTTTAACTAACTACCTTAGCTAGTCTCTTACTAGTGTTAATCTAATCTAGAAGTGTACTAGTTATACTATAGCTTAGAAGGTATAGTGTCTAGCTTACTTAGTAAGTCGCTTAAGAGCTTAGTTAGTATTTAGAACACTTAGATAAGCTACTACTAGAGGTACTTAAGGTACTAGAGTATATAGCTTAATTATTAGTCCTTAGTAGAGATACTTCTCTACCTTATCTAGAGAGCTTAAGGAGAGAGTTAGTAACTATAATAATTGTCTTACTAGTAGTAATAATAGTAGTAATAACACTAGAAGACTAGAGTCTATCTCTATTGCCTCCTATGCTACTCTAGAGAGTCTCTTTATATAGCTAGTATAATAGCTAGTCTATATAGTAGTACGCTTACAAGCTATAACTACTAGCTTAATCTATACTAGTGCTCTATTATACCTTATTTTAGCTTCAATTTTTGCTTAATTCAGCATTAGTGACGAGCAATTACTATCTATATTTTCTCTCGACCTCTAGCTACTAAATTTTGGTAATGCGAAGTCGGCACAAACTATCGCCAAGCCCGGGGGTGGCTCGTTTGAAGCGAATTCGACTGTAAGAAGTGTATTCCATTATGTCAGATTGAAGCTTTTTAGCCTGAGATCTGGCTGCCGCAAAGTGGATCTGCATCACGAATATCGGTTCTGGCCGCTACATGGCCATTAGGGTACTGCTTTGATTCATATAAAATGCATTGTTTAATGCTATCCTGTATACTTTGCTAGACACAGACTCGCATTGGTACCGCCGAATCCGAATGAGTTAGACAATGCGACCTTGACCTCACGCTGCTGAGCACGGTTGGGTATATAATTGCAGTTGAAGTTTTCAGGAGGGTCACCAGGCTGGTCGAGATTGATAGTCGGTGGCAAAACGTTCTGCGTAGTCAGCGACTGGATCAATTTCTTCAGAAGGGGCGCAACTCACTTCATGGACCGCAAGCATCGCAAAGATTGCCTCGACAGCTCCTGCAGCACCTAGCAAATGACCAATGGCACCCTTTGTGCTACTGACCTTGACGTCAGAGGATTTGCTCAGTCCCTGTTCTCCAAGCATGATCGTCTTGATGGCGGCGTTCTCAGCAGCATCACCAAGCGGGGTGGATGTGGCGTGAGCGTTGATGTAGTCGACGGCTGAGGGAGGAAGCCCGGCATGCTTTAGAGCTTTCTTCATGGCTAGAAGAGGACCCTCGCCGTCTTCCCGTGGTGCTGTCATATGATGGGCATCTGATGAGAGCCCATACCCTTTGACTTCTGCATAGATCTTCGCTCCGCGTGTTTTTGCGTGCTCGAGCTCCTTTGACGTTGTTAGTAGTGGTTTGATCTGTCTGCAGGAATCTTGTACTTCGAGAACCACGACGCCTGCCCCCTCTCCGATCACGAAGCCGTCTCGCCTTCTATCGAAAGGCCTCGACGCCTCCATTGGCGAATCGTTGAACGCAGTCGAGAGACTCCGTGCTCGAGCAAAACCTGCAATCGCGAGCGGGTGGATACATGACTCTGCACCCCCTGCGACCATAACGTCGGCGTCATCGAACGAGATAAGCCTGGCTGCGTCGCCAATGGCGTGCAGGCCCGTTGTACAGGCCGTCGTTGCTGCATGGTTGGGACCTTTGAAACCGTACCGCATGGAAATGTGGCCGCCGGCAAGATTGATGAGCAGACGCGGAACAAAGAGTGGTGATACCTTCCGATAGCCCTTGCAGAAGTCAGATGCGGACCGGTTTCGCGTGTCACTATCTTACCCCATCGTTGAATGCGACTGCTGTGTCGTACGCATCATCGAGAGATCCTATACCTGACCCGATGTACACTCCCTGAGATGCTGTTAGTGGGAGCTGCGATGATCCTTAAAATCCGTACGGTGGAGCGGAGATCTTCCTCACGTTTCGGTGACCACTCTGCGTCTTTCAAGGCTTCTTGTGCGGCTGCCATTGCATATTGTGCGAATGTAGCCATTTTGCGTTCGTCCTGAGTTGTCAGAGAGGGGATCGAGTACCTGTGCAGCCACATACACCTGGTAGTAACCAGTCCCTCGGGTCCCATGCCCCTGCCTCAAGTCCACCATGTTTTGGCACAATCGCGGCGACTTGACTTGGGAGACCCGCAAAATTTGTCCTTTCCTTGAGTGACTGGACACCGCAATCACCGTCAAGCAGACGTTTCCATGTTCTTCTTATTCCTTCGCTCCATTAGACAAGCTTGAGCATCGAATGTGGATGTCCTACCAACACCAAGAGGCGTGACGGCTCCAAGACCAGTCACTACCACTCTTCTCATCTCATTGTTGAAGGCGAGTCAATCACAGGCCATTCAAGGATGATCTACTGCTTTTGTGGACAGAGGTAGCAGCGGATGCTTCGGTCGAAGCAAAGCAGATCTACAAAGCGGAGCCGCATTCTCTAGCCGAGGTCCACGCCACCACCTGCCCGTCAATTCTTGCAGCTCACTTGTTAATTTTCCTCTCTACACCATCTTCCACAACAAATTTCTGCTCAAATTGTTGCGGACGGCTGCAATCTGATCAAGGTTTCCTGATTGGATCGAAATGACACGTGCAGCCAAGGCCGTCAAGGTGTGGATGGACCTTTCTAATATGCTTCCTGCCGCCGGACTACGTCACTGGTAGGAATACACTCCTTGGCCCAGCTCTTGGCCTCCTCCGGCCATGTCTCAACGCGATCGTCTTCCGCCCTCGCCAATGTTAATCGCCAACGGACCGCTCTGGAAAGCGTGGTAAGGTTCCTTGAAGGTTGACCTTTCAAACTCTCCAAGGGACCAGTGGCTTGTCCGGAACAGTTTCTCGTGCGTGATGTCACGGTAGGTCTGCATATATCCTACCAGTGTCGTCGCGGCCTGAGCACGTCGCTCGCTGTCGCAGGCTGTGAGAGGACAAGACTCTCAGCGCTTGGTCCTGTGCCGTCTCATATAACAAGACTAGAGACTTCACTTTTCTTTCACCTTTGTTGTTTACTGACCACAGATCATGGCGGAGATCCAGCCTCTGAACGACAAGGAGATTGACGATTTTGTCAAGGCTCTAGATAAGGACCAGGATGGATGCATCTCATATGCTGAATTGGAGCATAAGCTTGATGTTGTCTACAAAGAGCTGCTGCCAAACCCTGAGGAGTTCTCATTCAATCACCCATCAAGGAAGGATGAACAGCGACATGAATTCTTACGGGGAATGATGGGCTCAGAGAAGGACAAGATCCTTGTCAATGACTTCAAACAAATCGTCAAGTCATGGAACCTACCGTCATTGCAACAGGAGAAGAAGAATGAGGACGACAATGATCACTATCTCGACAACGTGGGCTGGGGGCGGAGAATTCGAGCTGCTTGGGAAGTCCAGGGCCCGGAGTATATTTTCTTAATCACGGTGGTCGGCCTACAACTTGGTCTCGGAATCTGGCAATGCCTCAAGTACGCTCTCAATCCAGACATCCAGGCAGCCTTCGGCTGGGGTGTGGCGCTAGCAAAGTTTTGCGCTGGAGCATTGTATCCGACGCTGTTCTTTCTGCTCCTGAGCATGTCTAGATGGTATTCGACATTCATGCGCCGCTTCTACTATATCTCGAGGTTCATCAATTGGGACCGAAGTCAGTCGTTCCACATCAAGATTTCGATGGCGGCCCTGTCTCTTGCGACACTTCACGCCATCGGCCATCTCAGCGGCACGTTCGTCTTCGGCAGCCGGCCTCGTCGACAGGATGCTGTGGGTGCCTTGCTTGGGCCAGATGCTGTTCCCCGCCCATATGTCGCGTACATCCGATCACTACCAGGTTGGAGCGGTCTGACGGCGCTCGGAATACTCTGGACAATCTCGCTACTCAGCATGCCGTACGTCCGAAAGTGGTCGTATGAGATTTTCCAAATTGGCCACTTGCTAATGTTTCCATTCATCGGTCTGCTGATGGCACATGGCGGTCTGGCGCTGTTGCAGTATCCCGTGCTCGGATTCGTTCTGGCGTTCCCAACGGTCCTCATCATCATCGAACGAACTACCAGAATTGTCAGCGGCTTCTGGCGGGTGCCTGCTCGGCTCGAGGTCCTGGATGACGAGACCGTACAAATTACATGCACCATCCCCAAAAGGAAGATCTGGAATTACGAGGCAGGACAGTATATTTTCCTCCAGGTCCCACAACTTTCGTTCTTTCAGTGGCATCCGTTCACCATCTCGACTTGCGTCGGCCGTGAAATGCAGCTGCACATCAAGACCGATGGCAACTGGACCGGCAAGCTCCGTGACCTCCAGGACCTCAGATTCGTCGGAATTGATGGTCCGTACGGCGCTCCCGCGCAACGCTTCTACGATTTCGACCAGACCATCATTGTTGGTGCTGGCATTGGTGTAACACCATTCTCCGGTATCTTGAACGATCTGCAGCACCGTGAAGACCATCGATGGGTTACCTCTCGCCGGGACTCGACGTCTTCCAATGAGTCCAACGAAGAGCGTCTCGCTCGCCGCAATCGTCGTCGAAGTCTTGCATCTATAGTTCCGGCCCGATCACGCAGCCGCTCCGTCATCCCAACAGAGTCCGAGAAAGACGCCGACACCCTCGCAGACCCCGACCGCCAACCCTCCAAAGTGGCAGACTCACCTTCTCCCGACACCGAGAAGCCCAACAACCTCTCAGTGCCACAGACCGACCACCACCCCTCCCTCGTCCGCGAAGTCTCCCACCTGCCCAACAACCGCCACATCGACCTCGCCATGTACCGCCGCGTCGATTTCCACTGGATCGTCCGCGACAAGAACTACCTCTCCTGGTTCTCCGACCTCCTCAACCACATCTCCTCCGGCTCACACTCCCCCAACCTCGACGTCCGCATCCACAACCACCTCACCAAGAAGCGCACCGACATCAGCCAGCATGTCTTCCGATGGCTCCTCGAGCAGCATAGGACCGAGAGCCAGCCTATGTCGCCACTCACGGGGT
Source organism: Elsinoe ampelina (assembly GCA_005959805.1). Taxonomy (NCBI): domain Eukaryota; kingdom Fungi; phylum Ascomycota; class Dothideomycetes; order Myriangiales; family Elsinoaceae; genus Elsinoe; species Elsinoe ampelina. Next base: position 1,058,685 of record SMYM01000010.1, read on the forward strand.
TAATCGCGCCGACGCATTTCGGGAGGCCGGACTTTCCGAGGATTTTCGATGAGCATTATAAGGAGATGTCGGATTTATTTAGTAGGGATAAGAAGCGGAGAAGGAGGGTCGGGGTGTTCTTCTGTGGGGCGCCGGTGATTGGGGCGCAGTTGGCGGATCTTTGTCATGAGATGACGCTGAGGGGGAGGGAGGATGGGAGTGAGGTGGAGTATTTCTTTCAGCTGGAGGTGTTTGGGTAGATTGGTTGTAGGGGTAAATTCCGATGTAATGTCCATGAGGTTCTGAGAAGGGATGGTGGTGCATCTTGTGTGGAAAGTGATGATCTGATGTTGGATCTCTGGTAGGTGCGATGTTCAGCATTCAATGCTAGTCTTTGGGATACCGAAGTATGTCTTCTCCATTCTCGAAATTGATTCCCTCGCTTCTTGTCGGAAGTGTGAAGATGATTGCTTGTGTTCGGGTCGGAATTGTGAAAATGGTTGCTTGCGTGATCCTATGGGGCGTCTTCTGGTAGTTTTTGACCTGGGCTTCACCACTCCTCTTTCCACCACAACTCAACATGTGACAAGCCAGACCACGAAAACTGCTCGGCATGTGACAAAGACTTGTATCCAATCAAATCCACACGTAGGTTTTCGTGTTCGCAAATTGCATCCTTTTCCACAAGCTTTCCCTCCGTACAGCATCTCGGGTGGCGACGTGACACCTTACGTAACTACCACAACTGGTGCCTCCAAATATCACTTTTGATGCTGACGATACCGGAGTAGTCCTTCGACGTTCCCAAGAGGCTCTACAACTCCTGCTTTGTCCCCTGGAGCGTCCCATAGCTCTGCCCTCCTCTTCAATCGACTGCCACCAGGAGCTACCAAGTTACAGTTCAGCCACTCAAAAATGAGCGAGGACAGTTCGGCTACCTACTGTGTGCGCTGCGAGGAGACGTATGCAGGGCGTTGGCATAGTTCTCTGCGCAGCGGTCCATGGGATCCTCGGCTGCACTTTGGAAATGGAGATATACCCACCACCAAGCTGTCCCTGACAACGACGACTACGGTCTTGAGCACGCCCAAACACCTATGACAAGAACATCCCTGCTCTTTCAGAGCTCTTACTGCTTCGCTATGGGATCCTGCACTGGCAAGCGCCGCCTTGACGTTTTGCTCGCCGTCTACTCTCACTAAGGGTCCAGATGCCAGCGCAACACCGAGATTTGATCGATTGACCTCCACAGCTTTCCAGGTCTACGATTTACTGTTGGAAAGGTCACGCTCGATCTCACCGTCGGCATTGGACGTGGCTACTGCGCCGTTCCAGGTCAGGTGGCTGTTTCGCTTCGCTTGGATCCTCAAGCATACCCTGACATGATACGACAGACTCACAGATGCTGTGCTCCGAGGAGGGAGATATGGACATCCCAAGAGATGTACGGATGTCAGCTCTACAAGCCAAACGGAGCCCTAGATCGAATCAGTACTCCCATGCTGGAACCTGGTCTCATATCTCTTATCGACGTTTGCACCAAGGACGTCATTCGACTGGTCTACAACGAAGCAAAGATGACTACCTGGACCAGCTCACGCCGCTACCCCGCGCCCAACTGCAAGATTGGCTTGCTCGCCGCCGCTGGCTTCATATATTCATGAATTTGCCACCTCACGTTGAATTCGTCTCACAACACCTCCAATTCAATGGTATAGACCTCTAGACTGGTTGGCGCAATGGTAGCGCACTCGTTTCCGGTATAGGACGTACGAGAGGCTGCAGGTTCGAGTCCTGCATCAGTCGACCGCTTGATTTTTGTCCTGGAGATCGATATGGACCGGAGGTGAGGTTTGGGAGGAAACCACCGCAGGCAGGGAAGCGAAGCTTGAGCGAGAGCGAGGACGACGGGACGACGGCGAGGGCGCGAGAGTGTCTTTTTGAATGGAGAGACCACGGAGACTAAGCAAATTGGCGCGTCAGGGTCGTGTGGCCCGACACGGTCAGGGCAGGGATCAGGACCAACTTCTATCATTCCCTTTCCGTTTGAGCTTCTTCTCCGCTCTCTTCCCTCTTACATTCATCACTATGGCAGTTGCTGGACTCCTGTTCGTCTTTTCGGTGTGATGTTGTGGCGACACGCTTGACGAACGGCATGATTGCGGGGAATTCTGAAAGTCGGCGGAAGTCTCGTTGGACAGTGTCAGCACGAGCATCCGACTATCTCACAAGATCGAATAGCAGATCCCCTTCACAAGCAGCGACCCTGCCACAGCGTGAATGCCATTCGAATTTTCTCATACTCACATGGGCGAAGCGGCGCAAGAGTGATGAAGGCTTCGCTGTTGAGGCCGGACCGAGTGAATGCATCTTGAATGCATCCGGCACAGATCGGGAGCATTGCTTCTGGGCCATCTCTTGTTGCAAGTACTTCCAGACAGAGGACCAAGGGCTTGGAGCCGGGACAAAACGCTATCCAACGTAGGCGTACGGGACTGCCCAACGAGGATACTCGCTGTCCGCGGAGACATACTGATAACAGATAGCTGTCGTCCGTATCTCGTTCCTCAGTCGGCGGAACGAGACGTTGGCTGGTCAGAACGTACACCATTCCTCACGTCAAATTAGGGGCAAATTAGGACGGAATTGGCTTAGTAATTGTATTGCCATATCGACGGTCTGCTTCTCGAGAAACTACCAGCATGTGGACAGAAATGACAGCATCGTTGCTCAATGCAGCATCCATCTCCCATTGGGACGGGTTCGAGCCGACAGTCTCGGGTACAACTGTCCCACGTACAAGTCAACCAGTCTGCAGACAGGAGGACACCATCCAGTTCACCAAAATTGACACAAGCCGTGCTACATCCGGAAGTGACATTCGGCCACTCACGGTTACTGTGGACCTTACTAAAATCGGATATGCCGACCAGCTGGACCTAGATGAGCAAGTCTAGACACGAAATCAAGTGCCAAAGAAGCCGGCGACATGCGCCTTCACTCCTCTATACACCAGGCCACCTGTATCTACCGCAGAGCAAGTCTGCGACATAGTGATCGTCCATACTCGACACAGCCAGTACGAATGTGAGAATGGGGCAGAACTGAGAAAGGAAGTCCTCGACTATTACTACTCGCCCCCTGGAGCGCCCAAGCCGAAGTGCGCCATCCTGATGACCTCAACCTTCACGAAGGACATCGAGAAGTTCATCAGGAAGAAGACACTTGCCAGGATCCTCCGAGCCGCACAGAAGTCCAGCCAAAGTTTCCGCGCCTCATCGTTGGTCTGGGCGGATTCTCTACCGTGGAAGAGCATCCCCATCAACGAGTACAAGTACCAGAAAGTACCTGGTAGTTTCTGGTTCAAACAGTGCAGAGGACCAGGTGCGTACCTGACCTACTACCGGCTCGACGGTATCCTCGACCCCAACAACGAGCAGCCAAACTACCAGACTCTGCGCAAGAAGCTCAGAGCAATCACCAAAGGGCGGATTGCTGGTAGTACCGCTTACCAGTACATGATCCAGGCGCCAGAGCATCAAGGATACGTTGCCAATGCCGAGCACCGTGGTAAGCATCAGAAACTCGTCACCATGGAGAACGCACTTCGTCACCGAGAAGGCAATCACGACGGTGCGAAGTACAAATGCCGATTCTGCCCATGCTATTGGATCAAGACGTTCTCGAACTGCAAAGAGCACGAGAAACGTGTGCACGGACCTGCACTTGCTGCTGCTGAAGCAAATCGCACTCTACCAAAGATGGACAAGGTCGACAAGGACAGGAGTATCGTCGACAAGGTTTACCAGACCACAACGATACTACCACCAGGAAGCGACGGAAGCTCACTCCTATAGACCTGAGTATGTCTACATTCTTCTGTGATCGCATCTTGCCGTGGTGGGACTGTCCTGGATCATGGGACTGGAGAACGATACCCATGAGACATCCTACCAGGAGGGTGTCGGCATGTGGTCGCAGAAGTGGGAAATTTAGGAAGTACCTACCAGATTTTTTCTTCTTCTGACATCTATTTCATCTTTTCTTCTATGCACTTTCAAGAACGGTCGGATCGCCTTCAAGGTGGAGGGTGAGCTGGTAGTACAAGGTAATATAGCGAGACGTGTGGAATAAGGTTTCTTAGTGGTCGATCCGAATGACCATTTGGTTGGGCATGCTTGTGATTCCAGATCACCGACTTTCTGACAAGTGATAATTCCTCACCTCTCACATCCACACTGCCTTCCTGTAGACTGGTCTTGCGCATCACATTCCAGTCCGTCAATGACAACAAGAAGACATGGCCAAGGGTCGTGGCAGAGATAATGGAAGCAAGGAGGCTGGAGGTACGGCGCATACTTTCCATGTGTAAACACATATTCACATCATAGGTGTCTCGTCACATCGCCACGGGAACCCCTACAAGAGGCGCAAGATTGGGGGTACAACAGAGCTGCCGGAAGAAGCAGAAGCGCAACCGGCGGTGGCTTCGACGAGTGAGAGTCCCGCGAGCAGACATTACAGGCTCGATGTCGAGAAGGAGCCAGCAGAAGAGCAAAGTCAGACCGCGCTGACTGGTGCCGAAGTCGGTAATGGATATAGAGGACAACGGGCCGCGATTGACATGCGATAGGCAGCCGAGGATGTCAAGAAGACACCAAGGATCCATGTGCTCCAGACCAAGGCCCTTCGCGCCCTCCATGCTGAAGGTATTGAGCATGTGTGCTCACCTCTGATGGATGACTAAATCGCTATAGTCGCTGCCAACATAGAAGCGGACGACATCTGCGACGATTGTGAGAACTCCCCTACAACGCCGTCTGACACGACTTAGACGTACTAATGTCTGACAGCCGGTGAGCCGTGGATCCCGGAGGTGATCTCAGCCTGGGAAACTATCGATCCTCGAGCTGGTTCGTACACCCTGCCAAGGATCCGTTATCACTCTGACCACTTCAGGCGATGCCCGAATCCGCGCATATTTTGCCGAGCGTGGAATCCAGAAAGCTGTCAGATACGATAATCGCCAGCTCACAGATGCGGATATGGAAGCGCACGATAGTCCTACACCGGAATCGAGCGTGGCGAGCGACGAAGACATGCAAGATCAGCAGCAGGAGTTGAGCAAGTCCACAAAGGATGCAGGCGATGTCGGTGTGAAGATGGATGAGTAAGTGGCTGGTCACTCTTTCCACGAACGACTGCGGTGGCCACGCGAGATCCGAAAAGGTGGCCTGGACTAACGCTCTACGCATCCAACCCATGGATGTTTATTCTGGTAGTATTTCAGTATCTTTTCCTACCAGAGGTTCATGAACTGTGAATGGTATCATCGTCAATCGGCAGCGGCGTAAGTGAGCTCACTTGACTGTATCATGTTCTCTGATACTTCCTTATCTCCACATCCTACCAGATCCCTCGCCTCACTTCACCATGCTGTTGGTATGCGGCAGGTCATGTGGTGAGCTTCTCCCGAAAACAAGACCACTTCTGGTAGTTCAACGGTTACATACTACAATGTCCTCTCGCGCTGGATGCCACCACTTCTGTTAGACTATGTCCTGAGCCTGTCTTGCTAGCGATTTGGTTCCTGAGTACTTGGACCTTCTAGTTCCTTCCAGACTCTAGGGCCGTCCCGCCCACCCACTTTCCGACGTTATCACTACAGGGTTAACGCTTGTACGGTCTCACCCTTTAGCTGGGTTTCACCTTCGGTGTCCTAGGCTCTTGTAGTCCGATGTATTGATGTCCTACCAGGTATAATAGCAATCGACACTGCCCCTTCCGCAGAAAGCAAGTCCCTGTAGTCGTCTAGCCACCCGGGTTCTCCTAGCATTAATCCTCTGTTGCTATGCCTCAACATCTATCCCAACTGTCTTTCTCACAGCCCCATCGATCAAGCTACTCATTGCCCACCATTCCGTGATTGGCAAGTCATCATGGTACTCAAACTTGTGTGGGAGCTCTTAGTCCGTCATCTCCTTCTTTCTTAGTCATTCACTATTCTCGTTTCCTTCAGTCTGTCTGCTGCTATTCGAGTTATGGGATTTGCTATTCGGCCGAATAGCAAACGAAATGAGGCATTCCGTACGCTCGAAGATATCCTGTTTGTTACAAAGGACAGGCTCAAGTCTGTGGTACTCTTTCGAAGTCGTTGTGAGCGATATCGTGCATATGATGCTAGACTCCAGAACTCTAGCAGTGCGGGATGATGACAATCAGATGCAGGGTTAGGAAAAGACCGGATGCGGTGTGAAAGGGAGATGAGTAGAGGCAGAAATATGTGCTCGGTGTAGTTGCACATGCTTCCGATACCCTATGAGTGCGTGCCGATAACCTGTGAGTGCGTCATTTGAATATCGATAGAGATCAAGAAAGAAAGGGAAGACCGATGACACAGGCATGGTGGTAGTAGATGCATGTATGAGCGCAAACAGCGGCAGCTTTAGTAGCGTAGGGGGTGGTACTTTGCGGCGGTACACTGCCCAGCGTGTCAGGGCAGACGCCAGGGACTGAGGCCCATTCCTTTTTGAGGCAGAGCAGCAGAATCCTAGAGATCTTGTAGGTTGCTCCTCGAATGAAACGTCATCGCTGACTCCAGACAGGGGTGGAGAGGACGAACGCATGATAGGGTAATATTTCAGGCTGGCTTGGATTCGAGGTGGTCACGCAACAATTGGGGTTCCAATGTGAGACGTCGCATTTGACAAGTCTATCCTATCTGACCTAGGAACCATATATTACAAGCTGACGTATCGCGCCTACTTTGACCGGTACTATCCATGGAGTCAAGAGCTGATCTGAAATCATCCTCGGCCTCCTGGTATATTCAGTCCCTTTCCTACCCTCGGTGTCCAGCAGCTCCGATTCGGCAGTTTGGCCTCGTAGCCTCTGGACGAGCATCCTTGACTCCATCTGCCTTGCGAGGTTTCGGACGCAGGGAGCTGGGAGAAAGCGTCCTGGTACCGCTCATTTCTTTGGCTAAGTAGTTGTCTTGTGGTACTGTGGAATCATAGGACGAGGATCCAGGTCGGTGAAGCTCTCGTTGTAAATAGCCAGTTGGGCTTCATTCTCGAATATCAGGTGTTCCCTTGGGTACTCGAGGACGTCGTCATTTCTAGGTGGGAATCCTTTGATGACGTTGATTGTATCACGGCTTGCAAGCACCATGAGGGATACCGCGTGCCACTTATCCTTCGGCAGTGTGCTGAGACGCAGTTTTGGTACGATCTTCCCGGCACGATTCGGCTCTACTAGGTAGGCTAGTAGGTTGTTGTAGATGAGTGTGGACAACTGGCGAATGCTGGGATCATCTTTGTTGATCATGGCTGCTATGAGGCTGATGTCTTGTTGATTGACATTGTGAGGACTGAAATGGTTAATGACGAACACTTTGCTCTCGACATTGCATACCTCTGCTCCCAATTTGCACATAGTAGAAACCAGGTGAAGCCGATACCGAATTCACGAGTCCATATGCAGAGCTTTTCTCCTTTGCTTTTGAAATGGTCAACATTCAGCCTGGCAACCTCACGTTGCTTTCCCATCTCTGAGACGGCAAACTTTGTCGTAGTTGGAATCAAGCATTCCAGCAGGTGGTCAATGAATGTGTCTGGGAAGTCTGCAGCTTGCTGTCCGACCTCTCGAGACTCCATGTGGGATTCGTTGGTTCCATATCCGTTCGCGGAGAAGTCGGCACACAAGCGATCGTAATGCTCATAGAAATGGACGTGCAGCATAGCAGACTTGATGTCGGCGGCCAGATCGTCCTGTTGGAGGGTGACGAGGATGTGATAGATGTGACAAAGCTGCTGGATCGCCTCGCCGCTGCTCAGGACCTGACCTGCTTTGACATGAACACTGCGCCACTGGTATTCTTTGACCGTATCGACCAGCTTTTCCAGGTTGTTGGCGAACTTGTCCGGCGAGAGCGATTCCTTTAGGTTATGTTGCACGTAGAGGAGGGTGCTAGGTGTAGGTAGCACGACGCCAGCCAATTTGATGAGGACGCTGCCCCAGAGTGGTCGCTCTCCTGGTTTGACGTCCGCGAAGTCTGATTTGAATTGCTGCATGAATGACGCCATATCAGCCTGAACATCTGAATAGTACTTGTCCGTCTCCTCCACCTATTCATAGTCAGTCAAGGTCGGAATCTGCTGCTCATCTCGGAGATCCGTACCGGCCAGAATCCGCTCCCAACTCCGCCTGCTCGCTTGTCGTCTGTCGATGTGCCAACTTTGAAGGCCTTTCCGCACACAGCATTCTCCCACTCAGATGATTCCTGGATGATTGTTAGTTGCTGAACGAGTCTGGTTGAGTACAACGGGAAGCTCACCAACGAATCTAAGAATTGGAGCGTATTATTGAGTACAACACCGAGATCCGGCTCGTATAACGTATGAAAGGCCATGGCGCTCCCGAATGCTGCCTTCTTACGCCAGACCGACAGCCTTTGCTGAGAAGCTTCGTCCATATCCTCTTCGATGCGGTTGATGCGATCGACGGTGATCACGGCGCGTATCCGGACTGGACCTGCGTGAGTACCGTCCACGTCATCTTGATCGGCCATCTCGATCGAAAATGCGACCTGAGATCACGACACCTCTTGTAGGTGTGTCTGAAATAGTCCGAAGAGCTGGTGAGGAGGTGATGGAGGTGGTGAAAGAGAATGCAGGAGATTCAAGGTCATGTATCAAAGGAAAACTCACCTCGCCACCAAACGCAGCCATTCCACAACAGGACTAGTGTGTTTACCTTTCACATGCTCCCGATGGTCCAGTACTCACCTCACCTTCACTTCACCTTCACCGCATCGGACCTCTGCTCCTCATTACCGACAAGTTCGCACATGCCTGACCGGGCCCCACCTAGCGCACACATTATGTATTCTCCAAATACTATCTCCTATCTATCCCAAGCACACAGTCATGACAATCATAACTCAATCTCTCCCCTAAACGATCACACCAGGATTCTCCATCCGCCTCCTCGCCGTGCCCACGCCGGCAACACCCTGCTCCTGATTCTCCCCCAACCAAGGCTTCTTCGCATCCCCCAACACCCCTTCAGTGCCGTAGTACACGAAGAAGCCCACGATGATCAACACAAACGCGATCGGGTACATCCAGTGAATGCTGTACCCAAAGACCTTGACGCCAATCGCCACGCCCCAGAAGCTGCCAGTCAGCAAACCAATGTTGAAGAACGCCGCTGAAGCCATGCGGAAGACGATGGGCGCGAGTGAGTAGAAGATGAACAGCAGAAGGGTGTAGCCAGTCAAGTAGCCGCCGACCTTGGGGCTCCAGGTCGCATTGCGGAAGGCGCTGCGGTCGAAGATGCCGGCTTGGGCGCCATTGATGAACATGCCGTAGAAAGCAAGCTGGCCGAGGACTTCATACAGCGGACGCTTGGAGACGAGGAACTCCTCGATGACATTGGAGAAGCCGTACAGTGTCGCCGCGAGGAGGATGAACAGGTCGCCCTTGACTTCGCTGGACGCCTGGCCGCCGTTGGAACCCGTGATGTGGTCGGATGCGATGAGCACGCCGAAGCCGCCGCAGCAGATGAGGATGCCGACGTACTGCGCGACGTGGTAGCGGACTTTGAGGAACGCAAAGGACAGGGCCACGACTACGACGATGGTCCAGAAGCCGATGAGTTGGGCGGAGAGGATGGTGGTGTAGCGGTATCCGAGGACGATGAAGTAGTTGCCCTCGACGTCGAAGAAGGCGAGGATGAGGTAGCGCCAGCCGTCCTTGATGATGAGCTTGAACCAGCCTTTGAAGCCGTACTTGTAGATGGTGTAGACGGTGTAGACTAGGTTGAGCAGGACGTAGACGAAGAAGGTCTGGAAGGCGGGGATGGAGGTGCCTTCCTGCGCCAACAGGCCAGTGAAGGTGTTGGTGCCGGTCTGGCAGAGAGTGATGGTCTGAGATAGGGCGAGGACGATCCAAAAATTGCGAGTCCTGAGGTAGGCGAACCACTGCCCGCGACGTGAGGTGTCGGTGGTCACTGGAGGGGTTGGTTCGTCTTTGTCTACCAGCTCAGGGGCGCCGTGAGCATGGCTGTTGGCAGAGCTGTCGGTGGAGCCATTGGTACCGTCAATGCCCTTGGGAACGACATTGACGCGCTCGGCGGTCGCCTGCTCGTCGTAGGCAGAGATATTGTTGTCCTGGGACTGCATGATGAAGTATCCTTTCCTGGCTCTTTGCTCTGATAAGACCTCTTGAAGTTTAGGTTAAATCACACGTGGAAGGGTTTCTAAGCAAAGCGGACGCAAACCCTCCAAAGTCGCCCGCAAGCAATTGTGTCGAACTGGGTGGTGATGTGGTAGTACAAGGAAAGAAAAGACCTCCACGAAAATGTATACTTCGCCGCTCGGGCAGGGTTGCTCACATGGCACATGCAGCCCACCCGAAAATCTCAGCGCACGTGAAAAATTGAGGGGCCGACGAGCGCTGTGGACAGCAGTGATTGGTTCCAGACCGCACGAGTCATCATGTGAGGGTTAATCGTGCTAGGATGAAACGAGTCTAGCAGCGTGGGTGAACAGGTCGAGGTCTTTCCCGAAGAATGGGTCGGGATTTTTCTGATCTGCTGATCTTCAAACCCGAGCGTGGATCATTTGATATCAACCTTGCCATTCATCAATCTTTGACGGAAGGCGCCGACGGGAGGCAAGCATCGATCTTGGACATCCAGCGATTCGATGGCCGGCAATGACTTCAATGGCGTCCTGTTGCGGCGGGAAGTCTCCTTTCCCATAGTCTCTCGTCCGCTGGTTCAGCAACGTCCGGCCAGCAACGCGCCACGGGAAGGATCTCAACGTAATCCGACCCGCGCAACTTCAGATATCCTGGGATGGACCAAGAAGGTTGGTAGTGAGGAGCAAGTCTGCCTTGAGTATGCACCTCTCCGGATCAGCTTCTCTCTCTGCTCTCTGCACGTGGAAAATGAAGATCAGCATCCCCCTCCTGCCCCTGGATCTTGGCCTTCAACTGCCTCGCATGTGCTGTGCGTCCGCTCCAAGAGCCAGGCATGCATGATGCAGGCACCGGTGTTCTCATGCACAGGCGAACCTTGTGCGGCCGCAAATGCCAGATCAGGTCTGTCTCGTGTTTCCCTGCTTTCCAATCTCTTGGATCCACACGTGCATGTCAGATGGAAATTGAAGTCAGAAAGTAGGTTTTGATAGTCTCAATTCTATAGTGTTTGTGCATGGGACCAGCCCTGGCGTCATTTCAAGATAGGAGTGAACCTGTTCAGAGCCTTCTTCACTCAGACATTGTTCCGTCAAAGCCAATGTCATACCAAACGCATTCCAAATCCCGAGGTCATATCGTCATCGCTGATCTGTCGAAGGGAGTGTGTCCGTCTATAGTTCCATGCCAAGTTTGATGAGGGAAAGTCATTAAAGATTTAGGTCGTATGTTGTAAGGTCGTATAGTCACAAGTGGTAGCACAGAGTCTAGTGGGCGGACACAGCTTGACTTCTGCGGATCAGACTGAACCGAGCCTTCTTCTGGGGTGGTGCTTGGGGCGAAGTCGGTGCCACGTCGATAGGCTTAGTAGAGTGAGCAAAGTACTTCTTGGCCGGTGGTGTCGACTCCTCGATAGTGATGACAGGGGCCTTGCCGAGCTTGCGAGGATCCATAGGGTAGATGCGCTCCTTTTGCGCAACCACAGGAGTCACCATGGGAGAGTCGTGAGGGGAGCCATGTCTTGATGGAATCTCGACCACTTCTCCGGAAGAGTCTGACGAGGTGGATGCAGAAGAAGACAGGTTGACATTGTCATTTGGAGACGTCGAGCGGCTGTCAGTTGGTGTCTCATCTGGCGACTCCATTGGAGTAGATCCTGTAGATTTGTCAGTCAAGTCTTACATTGGGACCTCACGCAACGCACCAAAGTTGTGACCCATGGGCTTCCGTGTGCCTGTGGGACTTGGGTGGGCGTAGGAGTGGCGGAAGGGTGGGTTTGGTCTGGCCAAAGGCATTGACTGGAGATGGGCCTCCAAGCTTTGTGGTTGGAGGTAGCTGGAGCTACGGGAGAGGCTGCGAGGTGTGGACGGCCCAGGAGTGGATGCCTGGGAAGTGTACTGAGCCGGAATGGCGGGAACAGGAACATCACCGGCGGCCAGTCCAGAGACGCTGACATAGCTGGACGAGCTGGAGGCAAAGCCAGTAGGATGAGCCGAGTGTCCTCTGGAAGAAGATGGACGACTGCTATCCATCATGGCGACTGACAAAGCGCTGGAGTTCCTCGACATGGACAGTCTGGAGGACAGCTTGGGGTTGGACCAGCCATTATTGTGCATCTCTCCTTGCTCTCTGGCGAATCTTTCTTGGTGAGCTTTCCGGAAGGCATCATAGCTGTCTTGCTTCCACGACGTAGGGGCACATTGAAGAGCGTCTCGAACGGCGTATCTTGGGATGTATGGTTCCCGCTTGACCGGAGCTTTGGGTTCGTCGTCTTTTGGTGCCTTGGTATCTTTCTTCTCCTTGGAGCCCTTGAGCTTGGAGAAGATGGCCATTGCTGGTGGGGTATAGTATCAGTGAGTGAGGTGGAATATGGGTGTACCAGGTAAGGTTGCAAAGTCCAGGGAGTTTGCTGATGAGCTGCTGAGCGAGGGTAGATAGCGAGTGAGATCGTGAGGGACAGAGCTATGAAACGAAACGGAATACTCTAGATAAGAACCCTTCGTATATGAAAGAGGGTCAGAACTTATCCTTCGGGAGATGGGCCTCATTTGAACACCGGTGATGATGGCGCTTACTCCTTCTCAGCAAGCCCGAGTGCCACATGGTGGACAGGGCAAAACGTGAACGAGCTTGTTCAGATCCAAGCTAGAAAACGCCAGGCGCGGGAGTATCGGAGGTGAATTGATAGTGGTGAGGCTAACGGTCAGTGTTGGGCTACCAAGCCGCAACGCTGAGGCGCAAAAAGAGGGTACATGAGCGAGACGGAGCTTGTTGGCCAGAGTTTGGTCTGGGTGGTATCAAACACGAACGAAAGTGCGCTGGCGGCCTGGGAAACGCCATCAAGTTCTTGCAATCAACCTTATCACCTCTGCAGATGTAGTGTTTCTAGTGCCCACTGGCTTGCCGAATGCGTCCAAATCGAGTCGTAGATAGAGTAAGTTCGCCAACCCAGCATCCTCCATGACGATAGGGTTGACAATTGCACGCGCCGGAGCTGTGACATGCCAACACGTGTCTACCTCCTGTCAGTTGGTCCTGCTTCAGTGTCGTCGTCTCCTGTTGCTGTCCGCTGTCAAAGCTGCACCCCAAAGTCTTGGCTCCGCTGGGTCCGACCAACGGTCTCGTTTGTGCAAGACGCGACTTACGCGAGGACTCTGACGATCCATCGAGACCATCCAAGACCATCCGTCGTTCGTGCAACCATCATGTCGACCCGAAACATGCCTGATAGCCGGAAAGACGAAGGGACGGAGCTAGTGGTACCTCACCAGATCTATGACTATACAAACTCAAAACAGGTTGTGAAGAGATGCGGAAAAGCGGGCCTCCCGAAGACTAGCGACTCTGGCGTGCACACAGCGCGTGGTTCGTGCGGTGACAGCTCACAGACAGGGCGGCAGAGCAAGCCACGCATTTCCTGCTCTGGGAAACATGACGATCGAAAAGACTTTCCCCCCTTTAGGTGCGGCCCTGTGCGGCCAGAGGACGACCGAGTTTAATGGTTGAATACATTATCCATTTTTGCGGCTCATCGAGAATCCTTTGATTGAATGATTCCAGTTTCCTGGAAAGTGTACTCTGTAGACGCCTGGTCGATGTGTGAATACACCTTGTCGACCTGTCGCGTACCTGCAGGCAAACAGGAGTTACCGACTGATTCACAATGGAGAGCTGTACGCAAAACGCTGGCCTGCCCTGCAGCTTCAAGAGACTCACCGGAGCTGTGACCGTTCTCCAGCTCGCCGCAATCGCCGACCACCGCATTTCCAACGCAGCCCGTGTCGCCATGATCTGGCCTTTATCGAAATGGACGAGTGGGTCTCGAAAGGAGCGATAGTTCAACCTGAGACTTGCAGAAACGATAAGCATTTGCTCATCAAATGCTCGCATGGACAGGGATTGTGCATGAATGATGCAGGATAAGGTGCACCTGCAACCAATGATCCAGATTGGGACGGGCGGCTCTGCTATGATTCCTCTTTGAGAGAGGGCGCTAGCCATGGTTGCCTCTTTCCTTCTTGCTCGGTCATGTACTTTAGATACGATGTCTGCCGCCTCATCAATGGCTGATCTGGATCGTACGGTCTTCCCGATGCCCACACATTCGGTATCATTATCGTTGCGAGGTGGCTTTTGTGGTATCAAAATAGCTGCAAGCAGTAATCTGAGACATGCTCTGGATAGTTCGTTGAGCAAGCAGACCATTCTGCCTGCCAAGGTCTCGCTTGTCATTGAGACTCTCCATATCGGCAGGAGAAAGGATCCACGTGGGTCTGCAAAACGAAAAGGAAGTGATAGTATCGGTGTGGAAATTACTTATCGACGAATTCATCGAGTGCGTGATCATTCCCGCCCTGAAGACTGCGGTCGTGCTGTGAGGAACGACAACGGTTACGCCAGACGGTTAATGTCACAACGGGTGGGTAAGCGAAGGCAGGGAGGTCTGGTGTAGTACTACACTGCTGAAGCGGGATGAAAATGTGCAGCTTTGGTTAGGTACCTCCCACCTGCCTCACCATCGACCAGCAGTGACTTTCCATGAACACGCAGTTTCCAACCACAATGACGACGACAATGCACGTATCCTCAAACGACAGCAACGACGCCTTGGCTCTGTTTGCTGGTCCGTTGTTGATGCTGTTCGACATCGAGAGGCCAGAAGCTATGTCGAGGACATGGAGTTAGAAGCTGTCTCAAGAAGCACCAAAACGACAGTCTTCCAGAACACGTTTCACCTGGTTGGAAAAACAAGCAAGATCGCCCCGAAAGTGATCAGCCTGTGGAGATGCAAGACTCGAGAAGAACAGCTTGCTGAACCCTTGCCCTGTTCCATGCTCCACAACGACAAACAGATCAGGTGTGCGTACATACTCACTGCTAGCTTCTAGAACGGTTTTGCCCATGCAGAATGTCAGTATTCTTTACGAAATGAATAATGCCTGCGCCACGTACGGTTACGTCGTCTGCGGAATAGCATCATGCAAGAGTAAGTGATCATTCACAAGTACATGAAAATAGTATAACTACGAGTCATTACTTGGCATGGCTTCACGGGTACATCCGAGTAGGGAAATGCCGGGAGTCCCGTCGCTCAAACCTTTCCGGTGACGTTCGAGACCCAATGTCAACCTTCCATCCAAGTTACGCGCCAGATCAAAAATTCCACGTTTCTTGTCGGCACTTCCCCTGCACGTGCTCAATCGGACGCTGGACGTCATCGCTATACCACCTCGACTGGACAATTGACGATGGGTTCGCAGCGATGAACCTCGTCCGTTGCCTAGAGCCTCAATCTGTCTCCTGACGCTTTGCGCACCATCCTTGTCGGATAGGTTTTGAGCACGCGAGCAGAAGGAGACTGTACAGTACCGACCTCGATCACTTTGCGCAACACCTACACATACATACGGACTTCATTACACCTTCTTAACGCGACATTTGCGACGTCGCCGACGCGAGTAGACGGTCGCACGAGCTCCGCCGATCGCGCAACTCATACCTCGCCACACCACATTACTCTTACAAATCTCCTCAAACTCACAACTCGACCTTCAAAGATCTCAGCAGGCGGGTAGCATCATTTGCGCACTCAAGCGCTCACTTCTGAGAGATGGCGACCAATGCTGGAGCTCCCACTGCTGAGCCTCGAAAGCGCGTCAAAGTCTACGAACTGAAGAACAATGACTGGTATGATCGGGGCACTGGTTTCTGTCATGGACATGTAATAACACAAGAGGACGCCCGAATTTTTGTACAATCAGAAGATGACCCCAATCGGACGCTGTTGGAGACTCGGATAGCAAAAGATGACGGATATCAAAAGCAACAAGATACCTTAATTGTGTGGACCGAGCCGACAGGCGTGGACATGGCACTGAGTTTTCAAGAACCCGAAGGCTGCTCTGCAATTTGGGAATTCGTGTACGAAGTGCAACAGCGACTCCTGGCAATGGCACCCGACGACTTGGATGACGATATGCTCGAGAATGGCAGCGCGATAATGCTTCCCGCTCCAGAGCTTGGCAATCTTCACGAGGTGGAGAATATCATGCGGAACGCCAGTCAATCTACTCCAGGACGTGATGCGCTCGCCAAATTCGTCATGGCGCCCGACTCTCTGTACATTTCGAAACTCGCGCCTTTGGTCGAAATGGCCGAAGATCTCGAGGATCTACCTGACCTGCATAGGCTTTGCAATATCATGAAGACGTTGATCTTACTTAACGATACAAGCATCATCGAATTCATTGTAAGAGACGAGCTTATACTTGGTGTGGTGGGCGCTCTCGAGTATGATCCGGACTTTCCCAGTCACAAGGCGAATCACCGACAATACCTGGCGAATAACTCGAAATTCAAAGAGGTGGTCAAGATTGACAGCATGGAGATCAGGCGCAAGATTCACCACACATACCGGTTGCACTATCTGAAGGACGTGGTATTGGCGCGCATCTTGGACGACCCGACCTTTTCTGTCCTGAACTCTCTCATCTTCTTCCACCAGGTCGACATTGTCAACCACATCCAAGGCAACACCCCATTCCTTACCGAACTCTTCTCAATCTTTGGCCCGCAAGAGCAGGACAGACAACGGAAGAAGGATGCGGTACTCTTCATTCAGCATTTGTGCGCCGTGGCCAAGAACATCCAGGCAACGTCAAGAGCACAGCTGTTCCAAAACTTCATCAATGGCGGTCTATTCAATGTGCTCACATTTGCGCTTACCCACCCGGATGCTGCAGTGCGAGTTGCTGGATCAGATATACTTGTCGCGCTTATTGATCATGATCCAGCCATGATGCGCACATACATCTTCAAAGCGATCAACGAAAAGACGAAACCATTGACGGACACATTGGTGGAGTTGCTATTAGTGGAGCAAGATTTGGGCGTCAAGACACAAATGGCGGATGCGATCAAGGTGCTTCTGGACCCGACGTCCAATTCAACATCCATGGATATGTTGGGGCGTACAAATGGAGACTTTCTCGCCAAGATCAGGTCAAACGCGACAACAGTGCCGCAGACCGAAACGTTCATCCAGAACTTCTACGACGAGTCCGCGAAGAAATTGTTCCAACCGTTGAAGGAGCTTGAATCTAGGAAGGATCTCTCGAACATATCCGTGCAAGAAGCATCACTACACGAGCACCTCGTCGGTATTCTGTGCTTCTTTCTCCGAGCACACGCTTACCGTGCGAAATACTTCACACTGTCGGAAGGATTGCATGCTCGGATAGCACAGCTCATGACTTGTCCGCAAAAGCACCTCAAGCTAGCTGCAATCCGGTGGTTCCGAACATGCATCAGCTTGTGCGATGACTTTCACAACCGGGAGATCATTAACAATCGTCTTCTCGAACCTATACTTGCTCTTCTCGAAGGAACGTCGCAACGAGACAATCTCCTCAATTCTGCTTGTCTCGAGTTCTTCGAATTCGTAAAACGAGATGGTGGCAAGCCTCTCGTCATCCATCTCGTAGAAACTTTCCGCCCTCGTTTCGCTGCGATCGAATACGTGGACACTTTTGCGCAACTGATCGAAAACTATGAGAAGCTCCAAGCAGGCTATCAGCCTATTGCAGAAGAGTCATCCTTTTCCACCCAAGGTGCCAACACACCAAATCGCGGTCTCATTAATGGTGGCGCTCGATGGGGCGCAGGTCTCAAGGAAGCCGATGCTGATGAAGAGGCTTACTTCAACACTTCTGACCCCGAAGATGAAGGTGAAGAAGATGAAGAAGACGGCCTCCCAGCCAATGCTGCAGTCAAGCCTCTTACCAATGGGGCAAGCCCAGCTCGACCTCTTGTCGCCTATGGTGACGACGAAGACGACGCAGATGGTATGGATGTACTCTCCGCCAGTCCACAACAGGAGGAAGAACGACCTAGCGCTCTACCGAAACTCAAGTCGCATCGGAAAGACCGCCACCAGGGCCCTGGCAGCGGACCCACTAGTCCTGATCCACTGCAGGAGAGCCCGCCTGAACGCGCCGAGAAGCGACGACGAGAAGAAGACGAAGAGGATGCACTTGACGCCATGGCCAGCGGCAATGTCAGCAGCAAGCGGCGGAACAGCGTTACACGAGACGCGCCGCACAAAGAAGAAAGGGACGAAAAGATGGAATTGGAGAGCAAGAAGCGAAAGAGCAAATCACCTTCACCCGGATCGGGGAAGGAGAATGGCCCCAGTCTTCGGAGAAAGGGAACCTTGCGGAGCAGGGATAGTCCTATGAGCAAAGTCACGGGATTGGGTGGCATCAGTATCAGCTTGAAAGGCAAGGATGGAGACGATTAGTGGATGACGGAGCGAGATGGTGACGAATTTTTGCTTCCTCTGGAACCGGCACGAGAACATAGGGATCCACACAGCCTTTTGTATATCATGACTTACGCCCGGGGAGGACGTACGGAAATGGAAGGAGACATTCTGTTTGCCTTTGGGCACGACATATATCTGCTCTGTCCTTGCCACCTCGTATCCCTGCCGTGTCTTTGTTCCCCTTCCCTCCCCCCTCCTCACAACCACATCTCCCCATCCCCTTCCTCCTTCCTCTCCCGCTCCTTCAGCCAAATCCCCTACGCCCATCCCAACATGCCCACGCCCGTCCACCCCGCCAACCCCATCAACCCCAACTGCGCCAACCAAAAAAAACTCCCCTGCAACCTCGCCTTGCCCCCCTGCGTATCCCTCCTCGTATACCCGACCGCATAAACCACCCTCCCGACATTCCACACGGCGCCCAACACGGACGCCGCCACGGGATACCTCACGCCGGCAACCAGCATCGTCACCAACACCCCGGTCTGGTTCTCGAGAAAGTTACCGTGCGCTCGCTGGGCGCAGTTGAACAGGTGCAGAGCTTGTTTCTTCTCCGGGGACGGCGCGGAGGCGAGTTGGGCGCTGTCGGCGTAGGGGGTGGGGTAGGGGAGGCTGGCGGCTTTGCGGAACGAGGTGACGCGGATGCCGTGCCAGAGGGAGTTGAGGGTCGTGAGGGTGGTGAGGACGAGGATGTACCCGTATTCCCGCGGGAGGGCGAGGGGGAGGGATTGGACTGGTGCCATGTTTGTTCGTTGGTTGGGAGGAAGCGGGAGTTTGGGAGGTGGGTGCTTGTTGAAGGGTTTGTTGGAGCTCCGCTGGAGGGGGATGCTGGGGATGGAAGCTTGCTTGAGGGGTGGGATTGATGCTTTTTGAGCTTGGGGAGTGGGTCAGGCAGCGGTAGAAGTTCTCGGGGATGGAGGAAAGGAGATGGTGGTTGTGAGGTGTTTACTTAGCTCTGGCTTTCTGTCGCTTTCGTCTGCGTTCGGAAAGCGGGCGGGGCGGAGGAGAGATGCTCCGTTGTCTGTGTCACGGTCGACGGCATGTTGATGACGATTCAATACGGCCTTGTGAGCAGGGAAATGTATTTCATGGGCAGTAGGACGAGGCGAGAGCGAGATGAGTCTTAGATATGAAAGACAGACGAGTAGAGCGGAAGGACGAGGTATAGTTAAAGGTCGGCTCGCCTTTGGTCAGCACGCCATCAGGCTCAGTCAGCAGCACTCACTCGTGGCTGACCTCAACCTTGACGGATCTTGTTGTTTGAACGGACCATTCCTCATGTCTCCTCTTCCGTCCAAAGTGTCCAGATAATGTTTCACGAGATCCATGTTCATACCGTAAATCGTTCATATGGTCTCGCTCCTCAGTGGTAAAGGCATGTGTTGGACATATTGCTCGAAGCTGAACTGTAATCACTCGTGCTGTTCAGGCTGCTGGCAGGGCAGATGGAACTATACGGTAGCCACAGTCATTCAGGCCAGCGGACAAAGCCTACAGGTAACAACTCCTTCATGTCCAAAACACCATCTCTCTTCTCCCTTCTCACTCCCACCCCACCACCCACCCACTCTTCAAGGACGTAACAATGGTCCATGGCATGGACATGACCTCCAGCGCCACACTCCAGTCTCCATACCACCCTGACGCAACGGCACTCTCTACGTGCCAGGCCATCAGTCCCGTGAAGAATCTCAGAAATCTGGTTATGTTCCAACCGAACCAGAAACGAAAGGCGAGTTCTTTGTGCCATGCGATGCCGAGTATGGAAATAATCATGACGAGAGGACTGAAGCGACGGAAGCGGTCCCGGACGTTGCGCATGTCGGTGGCGCGATTGCGAGTTGAGGTGGTCGAGGAAGGGTCGTCGGCGGCGTAGATGTAGTAGTAGGCTGTCAGTTCGTGGATGAGCCAATTGACAATGGTGATGGCTAGTAGTCTGAGGATAGAATCGCGTATATGCTTGTTGATAATGGTCGTGGGAGGGCAGTCCTGCTGGCTATTTGACTGTCAGTACGATTGATAGTGAGCATGCGTCTCACTGACCCCAGCTGGAAGCTCTTGCGCACAATTTCTTGAATTTGCTGCTCATACTTGTCACCATCTGTATCATGCGTGGTCGTCATATTGTGGTATCGTCGCTGATAGTAATCGAAACAAAAGTCGTAGCCATATCGTCGTGGTTATGAAAAATTGTGTTCCGCCTCCCTTGCTTGCCATACCTGCAGCTAAGCACTAGTCTCGTCTCTGCCGCCATGTGGCACGGCGAGACTGAGCGTTCGTCCAGCCATCGTCGGATCAATCAGTCCACCTGAGCTTCCATCCGTCAGGGTTCACCACCGCGAACACTCCGACGGCTGCGAATACCAGCTCGCCGAGCACAGCCCAGTCATGATCAGCGACATTGCCACTATATATACTGCCCAATAGTGGACCGCTGATTAGGTGCATCGACCTCAGTACTAGCCAGGTGTAGCCGATGGTCAAGGCGACTGCCTCATGCCACACTCTGACCATGACGACCAGAAGAATGACTAGTGGCGTATACCGGATCATTTGCCGCTTTGCGACTCTGGCAGCTTGAAGTTTTTGCCATGGTGGTGTTCGCTGGCTGGGACCGCTACCAATAGATGCATCCGAACGAGTGCGGGAGTAGTATTCCACTACGTAGTGGAGACAGAGTAGAATCCCGATGAGACCTGCAAGTACCATGAAAGCCTTGAACGAGGCACGATGAAGGAGCTTGTGGCCGGTGATCTGATGCTGGAGTTGTTTGATTTCATTCTCAAGACGTTCGCGTTCGGCGCTGAATATGTTAGCCTGAATCTTGCAGGAGGGATGTTTGATGAAGCGGACTTTAGCAGGGCTAGCTCTTCGAGAGTCCATTGCCGATTTGGTGTCGTGCCTGGCTGCGTGTCATCCATATTGAAGGAAGGTACGCATGTGGTAGAGCGAAAAATGAAAGAGTCTGGGTCATTGCTATGATGTATCGCCCGAAGAGTGCCTGATGCAAACGCGAGGTGTCCCTGCGGACTTTAGGCCACCACATGTTGACTGCCAACTGGCAACAAGACCGCCACCCACGTGAGCAATCTAATCAGAATAGAAAGATGATGTCGTTTGATCTATGCTAATCTATTTCCATAATTGCGGCTTGCTCACTGAACCGTATTTTGCCTGCCATGCGAAAAAGTACAGCAAAGCCGCAAGTGGCTGTCCTACCAAGCAGAATGACACCCAGAAAATAAGATTACCAAGTAGTTTCCCATTGATCCCCTTCATCTTTTTGAGAGGGTCCGTCAGAAAGATGAGTGGTAGCTGGAACATCATGCCTGCAAATGCCACGCCGATGATGTTATGAGTAGGCACTCCAACCAGCAACTCATGAAGCACACCGGAGAAGACGAACGTGATGATCTGAGCAACAGTCGGAGGTACGCCGCGTCCAATCATCGGCGAGTAGATGTGCCGCTTCATGAATTGTGAGACTGGTTTGTTCCAACTCGTCCAGTACGATCGGACACTGTGCGAATTCCACCAATCACCATAGAATTCTCGATCACCAAAGCGCATGATTTCTGCTAGACCGTTCAAGAAAGACTGAAAGAGGGCGAAGAATCCGGCCAGCCAGCAAAAGAGGGAAATGGTGGATAGCTTCATGAGTCGCTCCACGATGGTGGTGACGTCGAGTTCAGAGATTCCTCCCAAGGAATTCTGGAGCAATGGCACCGCGTACTGTGCGCTCGCAACCCAGATGACAACGCTCAAAGCGACCACTTCGACACCACGTTTGAAGACGAAGCCCCACCTGATATGTTCTGTCCTCGGGTAAACTGGTTGATAGACGAGCGTCGGAGCCCACCAGAAATAGCACAAATTCTTGAGGGTGACATTCTTTGGGTAAGGACAGTCCTTGTAAAGGTCTGGCTCAGCTTCCTTGTCAGGATTTAGCAGGGCGTGACGGAGGTCTCGATTCGTGAAAGCATAGCTGCAGGTCTTGAGCCAGACAATGACTGCGTGGAGCTCGCACAGAGTGCCAATACCGGGATGATGGATGTGATAGTACACTACCCAAGTAGCAATGACCAGGTTCATCGAAGCATTAACGCCGTGGGCGAAAGCAATGAAGTACCAGGTAGCACTGATGGTACCAAGCTCCTTTGACCGGGCCTGGGTCTGGTCCGAAGCTCGCTTTTGAGCACGAAAGAGTGCTCCCCGAGCTTGTTCCGAGGCAGCGTACTCGATGATGAAGGCGACAAAGAGATGGCAAGGGACGAGGAAGTAGAGGATGCTTCCATAGATGACATCCTGCCTGCGGTAGTCGTGACAACGAATGCAAATGAGGACACCGTACTGGATTATTTAGATTCATGCTGTTAAAGTAAGATGGCTGATCTGACCTTTTTGAAGTTCTCAATCATTAAACGAAGATTCGATACAACCAAGACGAGCGCCATCAAATTCCTGAATCCGAGAAAGCTGGGAGAGGCTTGCGAGTCATGACTCAAACATGAAGCTCGAGATGTCGAGTGGACCGCAAATGTATGGCGGTATGGCGGCGGCTTTGCTGGCTGGACAGGTTTGCCATTTGTATCTGGTGGTAGAGGTGCGGTTTTCCTGGCTCGATTGAGAGTTCCATTGACGTGACCATTGACCGTGTCACGACCCGTGGCCGTCGCCGTCTTGATCTCTGTAGCCATCGAGGCTGGTGGGTTGAGCTCTGTTGATTTCGCAGTTGTACAGACTTTGATGGCGGAATGCGATCAGTCAACAATTCTGCTTCAATCACCGGAATCTATCGGGCAGAACGAGTATTCGGCAAAGGAGGAAGACGGATTCGACCGGATCATCGCATGAAGAGAAACCTTGAGGAGAGGAGGAAACATGTTCAGGGACGGCATCAAACGGTTCAGGAGCTTGGGAGCAAGGTGGACAGGTCGACGTCAACGTTGAGGCGGGCACGTTCTTGGGCGACGGGGAAGCTTTCCTTTGAGCTCTGAGCTTTTGCCAGAGCTGCAGCCCGCTGTGAGCTCATGCCCTTTCTTTTCCCACGCGTCCCCAACCAAAGGAACCCGTCATCAATCCTCGTCCCTTCACATGGCATTTTCCAATTGACCAATCGGAATCGTTGCTTGTGGGCCAGCTTGAACTTCCACTTCACGACCTGAAGCAAACCTTCCTGCGCAGCCAAAGCAAAAAGCTTCATAAAACACCCTTCACAGACATCCATCATCGTCATCACCATCAAAATTCTCCATCAGTACCACTTGCAGATTATACCCGAAACGATTCTTATTGCTCGGCATCGTTGACAGTCTTCTCCGCTATCCGCCATGGATGGCGGAGGCTTTGATCATGGCGGCGGCGGCGATTTCGGACAGTCAGGTCGACCGCGGATACGGAATATGAAGAGTCAGTAGTGTCAAACTCGAGTCGGTGAGTCCAGTACTTACATGCCGCCAGGACCTGCCATCGACTATTCTGCGTCGTTATCGAATTGGGTACGGAACCGGCGACCGCTCTACCAAGGCGACAAGGGCTTTGAAGCCGAAAGACCAAATCATAGCTATGTCACTGATGTACGTGCATCATGTACTTGGATACACTTGACAGATCTGACACTGCTACAGATGCTTCCGCCTTCTGCGAAGCGGGGTCGAGCAGTCGATGCCATACCTGTCAAACACCTACATTCATCTCTCAACAAGATTAGACATCCTGTAAATGTCGTCAAGTGGACCCCAGATGGTCGAAGATTACTTACAGGCTCCACAAGTGGCGAATTCACCCTCTGGAACGGTATCAGCTGGAACTTCGAGACTATCATGCAGGCTCATGACAGCGCTATTCGAGCGGTCGCCTGGTCACATAGCGATGAGTGGCTGATCTCAGCCGACCAAGCTGGTATCGTCAAATACTGGCAACCAAACTTTAACAACGTCAAATCGATACAAGCACACGATGAGCCTGTTAGAGACCTCTCATTTGCGCCGACAGACGCAAAGTTCGTCACCGCAGCTGACGACGCAAGTCTGAAAATCTTCGATTTCGCTGCTGGCGAGGAAGAATCGGTTCTGTCTGGCCATCAATGGGATGCAAAATGCGTTGACTGGCATCCCACGAAAGGACTAATCGTTTCTGGCTCGAAAGACCATCAGATCAAACTTTGGGATCCCCGACAAGGACGATGCTTAACAACTCTACATGGACACAAGAACACTGTCAGCAAGACATTGTTCGAGCCCACGCATGGAGTCCTGCTTGCATCGTGTGCCCGTGATAGTACAGCAAGAGTCTTTGATATTCGAATGATGCGAGATGTATTCTTACTGCGAGGACATGAGAAGGAGATCAGTACCATTGTTTGGCATCCCTTCTACTCCAGCCTTCTTACGACGGGTGGTGGCGACGGTGCAATGCATCACTATTTACTTGACGAACAGAATTTGCCGGTTGGCCAGAACCCTACTCTGTCACCTTATGACGCTCCAGAAGATTCCGATCCTCCTGCACAAACACTATACCCCGCACACAAGGTACCAGCTGCCCACGAGTATAACATTTGGAGTATGGACTGGCATCCCCTTGGCCACGTGCTGGTCAGCGGATCTAATGATCGTGCGACCAGGTTCTGGTCTCGACCCAAGCCCGGAGACAATTCCTGGGTGAACGATCGATGGCACATCGGCCAGGCTGCGGCAGAGGCGCAAGGAACATGGAAGTCAGATGCTGCAGCAAAGAAGGAGAATGAAGAAGCAGAAGATGAGGATGAAGATGGCCTGGTGGATCAGGCAATGCCGAGCAAAAATGGTCCACCAGGATTACCTGGGCTTCCCGGTATTAACGCTGCTCTACCTCTACCATTCTCAGGAGACGGGACCAGCACCGGTGGGGCACAGCCTTTTGACCCTTCTACTTTAGCAAACCTCGCCACTGTTGGAAAGAGCTCCAATGGTCTACCACCACCCATTCCCAATCTGCCCGGTATGCCTGGTCTCCATGGCCTCCCACCCATTCCTCCGCCAACGAACGGCCAGCCTCCACCATTCCCACCAGGCATGGATATGGAGAGGCTCAAAGCCATGTTCGGCGGCCAGCTTCCTCCTCCACCACCCAATGGCTTCCCCATGCCCCTGCCAGGTCAAGCTGGAGCTCCACCATTTCCACCACCACCAGGAGGATTCCCAGCTGGCTTCCCTCCTCCTCCGGCTGGCTTCCAATTGCCACCGGGTATGCCACCTCTACCAATGCAAAATCAAGGTCAGGATAGCGGCAGTGTAAGAAGGAGAGGTCCACTTCCAAGTCAGCAGGATAGTCTTGCGGAGCAGATGCGTGCTGGTAATTACAGGACTGCCAAGTAGGAAGAGGATCAGTCACGGCGCGGACGAAGTGCATTGCGTGGACGAGCTGCATCACGTAGTCGGAGATACTTTCGAAGGTGATTGGAGAATTAGATACCCTAAAATCATCGCAGGATCTACCGTCTATATCTATGTCCCCAGTCCCGGCATAAAATCATGACATATTTCGCGGCGGATCACTCCTTCTTCTCCCTCTGACTATTCCCTTCCCCCTCGCTTCCTCGCAGCTCCTCATGCCCCAGATCCTTCTCACCACCTCCCCCTCTGCCCATATCCATAACCTCCTCCCTCCTCCCATCTCCCCCCCTCCCATCCGCTTCTTCCCCCTCAACCCCCGTCCCCCCTCCCCCCTCCTCATCCCCCATCCCCACACCCCCAGCATTCCGCCGATCCTCATCCCCCTCTGGCGTCCCCTCCCTACAAGCCCACCCATCCACATACCTCAACAACTCCCTGTCCCAGAAACGCCTCATCCACGTCAACCGCACCGGGACCAACGCTATGATCACCACGGGGAAAGCAGGCCCCGCGACGGTGAGGGTCATGATGAAGATGCCGACCGTGAGGAGGATCTGGACGAGGGTGTACAGGTGGATGGGGGCGTAGCCTTTCCAGCTTGTCGACAGGAGGTGGGTGGAGTGGGAGAGGCGGGTGAGGAGGGTTGAGAGGCGGTTAGGGGTGGAGGGGGAGGAGCCGGAGGAGGAAGGTAAGGGGAGGTCGTCTCTTGGTTGTAGCGGCTTGGGGAGGTCGGGGAGGTCCGAGACCGGGGTCAGGAGGTAGAAGAAGCGGTAGAGGATTGGGTTTACGGCTAGGGATTGTTGGCCCATGAAGAGGAAGAGGCCGGCCAGGACGGAGGTCGGGGTGAGGCCGAGGACGTGTTGGAGGGGAGGCGAGACGAAAGCGAGGATCGCGACGGCGTGGAGGAGGTGGGACCAGCGTTGTTCGTGGACCGTGCGGATTTCGTGGGTGGAAGGGTGCTCGGTGCCGTCTGCTGCGATGACGGTGCAGGGTTCGAGGGAGTCGTGGAGGAGGGATTCGGAGTGGAGGGGGGCTTGTGGGAGGAGACCGTTGGCTGGGGGGATGCCGAGGATGCCGCATAGGGCGGTGGTGAGGCCGAGGAGGAGGATGTCGAGACTGAAGCCGCCGGGTTTGCGGGTGTTGTAGCGCGAGATGGTGCAGATGATGGAGGAGACTTCGTGATCAAAGAAGAAGAGCATAGTGATGATCAGGCCGGGGATGATGGCGGCAAAGACCCACTCGACGGGGAGTTCCCAGAAGGGGACGAGGAATTGAGAACGGCTGGGGAGAGTGGGGCGGAAGGTGTTGCTGACGGGGAGGGTGCCTTTGTCGAGAGTGGCGAGCTCGCCGGCGTATGGGATGCCGATGAAGAAGATGATGGAGATGGCTGCGGCGTATTCTGTGAGGCCGAGGCGGATGTAGCGGTGGAAGAGAGGACGCCATGACTCTGCAGTGCTGAGGAGAAGTGCGAGGAGGAATGTCCCGACTGCACCTATAATGGCGTAGAGGAACGCTGCTTGATCGAGGTTGGCATGTGCGCGCTCGAGTTCCTGAACTGCCTTGTGAAAGTAGATGATACTGTTCAGGAGAGAGAAGATCTCGGTGCTGAACGTGGTGACGTAGCACATGGTCCAGTCATGGGCGTTGAAGATGGCAAGCAGAGCATGCATCCAGCCAGCATGAATAAGAGTCCACGCCATGAAAGGCAGGAAAGGGACCTTGAAAGTATTGGTGCATAGTTCGTAGATGTTCTCAGCCAGGACTGCGAATGGACCAGTCACACCAAGAATGGTGAGAGGTTGAATAGCGAACAGACTGAAAATGGTTCCACATAGTCCTGTGCTGAAGACGATCTCGATAGTCCCCCAGTTTTGTGCAGTATTGACATACAAGTCGGATGCAAAAGTTATACCCGGCAGCAAATTTGTGAAGAAGACGTATACAGCGCTGGCAAATACCAATTGGTTGAATGTCGTCCAGTCACTGGGATAGCGCCTTGGTAGATTCTTGACATCTTGAAGCAGTAGCCGGAAGGGACGTAGTTTGCCGCCTTTTCCAAGATGGTGTGATATGGTCGACTTCCACCCTCGGCTTGATGGTTTGTGGTTTGATTGTGACCGTGCTTCCATGCTGGCGGCGAGTCGGAACAGGACGCAACAGGGTCAGGCGCCGAGATTAAAGATGCAGAAGATGCCGCGGCTTCTCTAGACCTCCACTTTTCAAAGCCTGTGGTTTGGAAGAAAGTGCATGTTGGAAGTCGAGCAGATCCCAGGAAGTGCTGTCAGGAATACCTACATCATTTGAATCTCAAAAACGATTGCGAGCAAGGCATTGTTGATAAAAAAAACCATCATAGGCAGAATCTTGGGGCCAAGTGACGTTGTTGCCCGCGGCCGAAACCCTCGGCGACGACGAGGTTGTTTTGATACTTTTCCTACCATGAATCTCTCATACTTGTCTCATTTCGTCTCTCGGCGGACAGCGCTGGTCCGGCTCTTCATGTTGACACCAATAATGTTGAGAAAATACTTCAGTAATGGCAATAGATTCCTCCATGATGTTCTTGTCGGGCTTTTTTTCAAAAGTGCACGTGGGCTTGTGAAGGGCCGTCAGAGGCAATGGTCATGCCAGACATTGCCACCCAATCGGAGACGCGATCCCGACAGGGTTGAACCACACCCTGGCACATCCTGGCACATCTGGTCCTCTAGCGTGATCGACCGACCAGCAAGTCCAGGAACAAGCCATGAATCCCCCCGCGTTCAACCATGTCGGGGCCGAGGCTTTCTCTCTCCTCAAGTCGCATATCTGATACACTCAACGCGTTTCATTCACTTCTGGCCGTCCAGCACGACCCTTTTACTTCCTTTTGCGCCCGCCCTGCCTACTAGGATTACACCTGCGATCTGTGACAGGCTTGTACTATATAATCCATTCTTGGCCCCAAGCCTGCACGAGTCTTGATTTTTCTTGTCGAGTCTTGTCGCTGCCAGTCAGTCCGCCCATCGTTTCATACTTGAACCTCAATGAGTCTGACCCCGCATCATGTTCACTTCCAAACTTCGTGAACTGGCCTCACGCGAGGAACGGTCCAACATGTATTCCGAAGTTGCACAAAGCGAAGCCGCCGGCGAGGAGAAGGCATCGTCCGGAGAGTTTACAGAGCTGTATGGCGACTACCGACAGATGGAACAACGACTCCGGAATCTCAAAATATGGATATACAGCCTCGGCACACTTCTCGCACTCACCACTATCGGTCTGGTACTCGTCAGTACAAGGCCTGTGGGTCACAAGGCCGAGTGGAAGCCCACGCCTGTTCCAGAGAGTAAGCATGCCGGCTCGGACCAATCTCACAGAGTCTAACATCACTCAGTGCCTATGAACACAGTGACGTTCCGCAAGGAAGAGATTTACGCAAACAACACTGCCCCAGGCTCAGCCGAAGCCTGGTCGGAGCTCATGCCCGTATGTAACAAGATCCCCTTACCTGCTAAGACATGCTGACCGTCACGCAGAAAGGCGATGGATTCGTGGTCGTAAACAACCCCGAGCAGTACCAGCTACAGCCTGGCAAGCCGTCCAGTGAAGGACCGCTTTACGATATCACTCTCTTCCATCAGCTACACTGTCTCCGCCACATCCGCGTGTACCTGTACACGATCCTCGAAGTCGCCCAGACCACATACAACAGCTCCGAGGCCCATGACATGTTCCTCGCCCATCAGGACGAGCACGTGCACCACTGCTTCGATTACATCCGCCAAGGACTGATGTGCAACGCCGACCTCACCGTCGAGTGGCCAAAGGAGGAACCAGATGGAGGCAGATTCGCTGTTGATGGATGGGGCATCTCGCATCAGTGCAAGAGCTGGGTGAGTAGAGACACTACTGTCGTGAGAAAAAAAAACCCCCCATGCTGACAATCTCAAAAGGAAGCAATCCAAGCTTGGATGGAGGAGAACCGTTTCCATCACCCGTGGGAAAAGGGCGACCAGTCATGGCGAAACGAGGGTAAACCTCCTGTGTAAACACCGACAATGCATGGCTTGAATATATCATCCCGGCCAAAAGTGATTGCTACCACCTGTGACGGGTGCCCACTCCTCGCGCTGCTCCCCTTCCTCGGCGCAGTGTGGCTGGATCGGCCAGTCATCGTCGTTCCAGGTGATGAGTGCATGTGCGTCGATTTACCGTCGTCCGGCATGTTTTGGCCACAGTGTCGTGCTATTTAGCCTCCACCATCGCCTCAGGAGAGGAGGAGGAAAGGAAGGGGCTTGCTCTCCCGTTGGCTGATAGAGTAGGTGGGTCTCCGTCTTGCAGATGGCTCAGATGCAATCTTGATCGTGACCTGTGCTGTACTTTCCTGACAAGTCACGAGCGGGCAAGGAGGGCTGGTAGGGGTCACCGCACTGACGCTCGGCACTAAGCTTGCATTTCAGCAGAAAGCCAAACCCGGACTTCATTCATGAGCATGAGCGGATCCGAGCAGGTGGCTGTAGTATCCTTAAGATCCCGGACAGACGGGCCACGCCATCGTCGTCCCTGCGCTGCTGCACGGCACAGAAGCTGCCAAAGCCGCTCGATCACAGCGTCTCCAGTGCCTGCCGTCTTGACCTTAACATCGGGTTGATATGGTAGGTCATGACCGCCGACGACAGGAGCACCAGCCCAACCGGGAACATTGTCATGACAACGGTATCTTCGTTGAGCGCCATTGCGAATGCCACAACGAGGGCCGTGATCTGCAAAATGAGGGGCACCAAGACACATGTGCGTGCCATGAGCCCGTCGACGGCGTATATTCCCCAGCCCGTCATCCTAGGCTCAAGGGGGCTTTGCGCCAAATCCTGAGGGATAAGCGCCATCGTCCTGCAGGCTTTGAGTACGCCTCTGGGGTGACGCAAGCCATGCATGATTTCTCTGGCTGCAATAAGGCGGTGCATCTCCTCGTGAACAGTCCTAGTGTACTTGTATTCGTGTCCGCAGGCGTTTGTGCAATGACAAGGGAGACTCCGTCTGACGGCACAGACTTCGCCGTTTCTGTTGTTCGAGCACACGAACTGAGGAGAATGTCAACAGGCTGCGGGACAAAACTAGCAAAGGGGAAAAACTAACTTGGACAAATTCAATATCGACGATGCCATAGAGTGCAAAGAAAGATCGGAAACGGCCTTTGACGGCGTTGTACGTCCGTGTGAATTGCCGGAAGAGGTCGCGGTCATCTAGACCGTCGGTAGCGATGTCAATCCTGGAGGTGGAGATAGGCGGCGACCAGCTTTTGGCAACGCACCAGTGTATGAGGCCCTGACGTGGTGATACATCACTTTGTGTGGATGATGCTATCCTGTACCCATGTGTGCTTCCATGCGAGGTAGCGAAGATACCATCAGTATTGTCCTGAAACTCTGCTTCCTCGATAGCATCAGCTAGAAGCTGGCATTGATGACGATACACCACACCATCTGGATGAGGGAGATTGATGGAGAGGGCTTGGGTTCCGAACTACACAGATCAGCATCTCTGCAAGGTCGGATTCGCATGATCTGTAAGTTATACTCACCCTCCACTGCAATTGCATGACAAAATCCGTGTTCGGCCTTCGAGGCTCTCTACAGGGCCACCACTCAACCCGACCAACGTTACTCTCGAAGCTCTGCTGCCATCCATCCAGCCATGGAGCTGGCTGAAAACATGTCTCAAAGCTCAACACTCGAGCTCCGTTCCAGTAAAAGTCGTTTGGTACCTAGTCGTTCTGTTAGAACGATTAACGATGAAACAAGAGGGCGAAATAAACACCGATGTTGCGAGATAGCGTTGCAGTCCGAGTTCAAGTGTCGGGAGCATCATCACTGACCGCACCAATTCCAGCATGTCTCTCTGTGAACCCTCTCCAATGACGTGAACGACTGCGCGCATGATTTGTTCGACCGTAGCCTCTTTATCATACGGCGCCTTGTCCAGAAGTACTTCATTCTTCAACCAAAGGCAGATAAACGTCAACCATCCATCCGATCCACGAGCTGCGTGTACTGCCAGTTCTAG
Organism: Elsinoe ampelina; assembly: GCA_005959805.1. Classification (NCBI taxonomy): domain Eukaryota; kingdom Fungi; phylum Ascomycota; class Dothideomycetes; order Myriangiales; family Elsinoaceae; genus Elsinoe; species Elsinoe ampelina. Next base: position 1,090,607 of record SMYM01000010.1, read on the forward strand.
CAGAGGCATACAGAAAGTCCACAGCAACAAGTCCTCCACGGGTGCGTCTTTGTGTACTGAATCTCTATGGAAAGCGCATTCGAACAAATCCATGTGCGTCGTGACCGGTGATTGTAATGCTCAAAACACTGGTACGACGACGTTGGTGTCGAGGACTGTGTATAGCTCAATGTCTCGGCACAAGAGTCTGCTCAGTATGATACGCTTTGGGGTGGATTCCAGTGCCTGCAAGACTTGCCTAGCGAGGATGCGGGCGAATCGAAGCACAGGATCCGAGGCTTTGGGGGTTGCTAGCCGGTCATCGTGTGATCTGATCCCGAACCAGTTGTTCAATTGCACGCCGGTTTGCACCAGCACGAGTCGATTGAGGTTGGGATTTGCAGGCTGTGCGGGCGAAGCAGCTGGGGTCGGCGCGGCAGCCATCGTTGGTTGGTCCAGGAGACTTAGACTGAGATACAATATCGATTCAAGGTAAGTGTGATGTTTGTCAGGCCGCTTAGGCGTGTTGGGCTCCTTTATTACTCAGTCGGAGAAGTGAAACCCGCGAAATACCGTGCTATCATACGTTGGTGGCCAATCCGACCACGTCACCATGTCTTGCCTTCTACGGCCTGACCCTTGCGTTCCACCTTGCATTCCACCTTGCATTCCGCCTTGCATTCCACCTCGTATATCGTGCCCCTCCTCTTCGTCTCGCGTCGCTTAGATCTCTGGCCTGTTCGCGTGCGCGTTGGCTTTTGCTGCAACAAGGGAAACGCGAGGAAGGGTCATTAAGCCATAGAGCAGCGACGAGAAGCCATAGGTTTCAGATGTGGTAGTCGGCGGACCCACGAATGGATGGCTGGATTTGCGATCCATTCCGAGCGAGACATGTGCCAAACTCACAGCCTTCCGCGGCAAATACTACTCCAAGCGTCGTATTGTTGATGGTAGAGGCCCTCGAGACCGAGACTGTGGTCGTGCGTGATGAGGCATGATTGACTCGTAGAACAGTAAGATTGATTTGATCAAGCATCATGGCTTGCGAAGCCTTCCGTCATCGGAGACAATGTTCTGAGTTTCCAGCGACGACCCCTGTCCTTGATCATCTCGTTGATGAGGGCTGAAACCATGCAAAGGATGCAGCCAGTAAAGCTGCGAGGACACCCAATACGGCCATGACTAGCTGGAGGCCATAACGCGCGAAACCCAAACTTATTACAACGGCGATTGCGATCATGACCGCAAGCCGGACACAAGAATATCGGGTATTCACTCCTTCCACAGCGTGCGGACCCCATGCTTTGCCGTTTTCCACAAGTGCGGATGTCGAAAGGTGGCCCGGTAACAGATCAAGAAGCGAGTCACAACCGCTTCGGTTGAGTTCTCCATTTAGACCAGCCCAGATCTCTGCTGCAGCGCATTGGCAATAGCTTCTCCCATCGTCATCCTCCTGCACGAGGTATTCGTAATTTTGGCATGGGAGCTTGCAGTCGTCGCAAGTGAGAGCAACTTTTTCGCGACATATTTGTCGACTGTCCGGATCAATCACTTTGAATCTGATGAACTCAACGCCGCTCCAGTCTTTCCGTGACAGCCATCGTGCAAAGAATCCGTTCATGTTGTTGTAATCTTCGCGAAGGCGGCGAAGGAGGCCCGCATCGTCAAGATCACGAAGTTGTATGACAGAGTAGAAGGATAGTTTGGATACCGCCCAGCCCTTGGGCACGCACCAATACAGTTGGCTAGTCCTAGACCTCGTCGAGATCGGATGAAGTGGACCAGTCTCGAGACCAGGACCTTGCCTGTAAGTGTTGTTTTCAGTGGGAATTCTGCTCGCCGAGTTGTTGTGCTCAGACGTTGCACCGTGCAAATTGCCATGTGTTGAGACTCGGAGAGGGTTGGCCGCTGGCCCCCTAGCGATCGGTTCCAATGGTATGCTCGTCGTACTTGCGTTGGTAAGAACCGAGATTGTTGGAAGCATTCTGGATGACCTGATGGCGATGCTTAATTGATGTCCAGGTTGCAGAATTTCGGAGAGAAGGATGCATCTTGAGAAGAACTTATCCGCCAAAGCCGCGTCCATATTAGTAGAATAGCTGTGATGCGATGCCTGAGAAACTTGTTAGAAGGCTTCGAACACGTCCTGATTATAGACTTACCATCCAATCGACACGCCATAAATCGTGTCCCTTGGGCCACAATTGCTGGAGGAGGAGAATGCACCCATGGCTCCCGATGCTTGTGAGCAACCAGTACAAAGCCTTTTCGGGCGATGAGCTTGTGATATTGCTGGAGCGTGTTACAGTCCAGGTCCGTTGGTATCGTAAGTAGACACACATTTGAGACTGGAACGGTCAGCAACGTCATCTTACTGTTCGCAGCAAAAACATACCTTGCGAATAACGCCCAGGATGTCATCAATCTGCAGACCAACACTGGCCGTACCCATAAATCTTAGAAGCGCTGGACCTACATCATCGGGAAGACGTCCAATATGATGAAGATAGTGATGAATGATATCCATACGTCTCAAGGCGTCGGTGAGCTGCCCAAGCTGGCCATGACGTGAAAAGGAGAATTGCTCTCGTGCCGTCTGGAGAGCTTCGAAGCCTCGGCAAGCGCACAGGATGACCTCCAAGACGATCATTCCCACTCGCCACCTTGCTCGATGTTCTCGGTCGAGAGCTAGATTCAGCGAGTAGTGCCTGAGATGTTGGCGTTTCCTGCTGGCCCAACCTGCGGTGGTGGACGGCAAGCGTGCAGTGAGTATATTCGAGTCTGCATGGCGGATGATGTCGACATTGGCTGGAGATAGTCGGAGTATCTCTTTTGGTTGCAACATTCGGCCGAGATTTTGGAAGGAGGCGATTATCGGCTCGAGCAAGGCTGTCATAGTCGCTGGGTCGTCCACTGTCGAGAAAAGAGTTTCCAGACTGCAGACATACTGGGTGGTAGTGACGAGAGTTGATCGCATCGTGACATTGCTTGACGTCGATGGAGTCTTCGCTGATATCTTGAGGAGCTTGAGGCGACGGAAAGCAGCATCGGCGCACCGTTCTAAGTGGTCAGGCTTGGCTGCTTTCAGGACAAGAGAAGTGTTGGCGATGATGGCTTTGTGCAGGCGAAAGCCGGGCTGTGCAGGTACGCCGACCTGGCGGGTGCCCACGCGAGCCTCACGCTTGCCGTCGCAGATTTTCGGTCTCGCAGGTTGGTGTGGCTCGGGTATAAGGCATGCTGAATATGAAGCAGGGTTGTTCAAACCAGTCAGGCCATTGAGCATTGATAATGGTCGTTGTGAAGCTTCGGCAAGACCACCTGTATGGTACAATTGTTCTTGCAAGCCCGACACCGTCCACAGAACATCTTTGAGGAGTGAGGCTATGGCCTCTGAAGGCGTTTCCAGACTCTGAAGGTAATTCTGTATTGGAATATCAAGCATTTTGTCATAGAATTCCTTAAGCTCACGCTGCACCAGGACTGCAGAGTGCCACTTGTATAGCAGGCCAAGAAGCCGATGCCCCTGCATCAGATTGTCCAGATCCAGTGTCAAGCGGCATATGTCCAGCTCCATGACTTGCAGATAGGCTTGCTCATCCTCGCGGCAAGTTGTTTCCGCAATGTCCCGACCAAGATTGGCGCGGGCTACCAAGACAGCGGATAGAATCTTCAAATGCAGCCTCAGATCGTACAATCGCTTCTCGATGGTCCAAAGGCTGTGCGGTAAGCAGGATGCGAGCAGCATGAGTATCAACAGGGATGAAGTCAGGAAGCACCAGGCCTGCCATGACTGAGTGGCGAAGAGTGTTGTCGCAGACAATTTGGCGAAGTCCATGTTGTCGATCAATATTTTGAGGGCCAGGTCCGAAATGCCACCGCAGGTATGTTAATGTCGAATAATGATGACTGTTACGATTAAGAAGTGTTGGATATATAAGTGTCCAGAGATTGCTATGTTTGAGCTTGACGCTGAACGCGAACACAAACAAGTCGTGTGTGAGTGCTGCGGAGACATCCCTGTCGCAATCATGCCTAGACCAAGTAGAGCTCCCTCCTTACTCTGGAGCCAAAGACATTGAGCTGAGATTCTAGAGATCGTGATGGATGGGTCAAAGACAAGCTAACGAGGTGACAGAATGTTTGCCGCTGGAGATGGGGTTTCGCAGGGGTTCCAGATGCCGTTTCCGCTTCCATGCTAACAGGTATCCTTGTGACAAGCAGGCTGTCCGGGACGATTTAGCCAAAGCCTCATACACTGTGAGTCGCGAGGCAAACCATCATCGGTCCTAACAAATGAGCGGCACTCATTCTGCTCGTGACGGCTTGGACCGTGTCGGCTCCTCACCTCAGGCAATCAAGACTGGCTGCGTAGGATGCTTGTCGCGGCTCCCGTGTCGCAAAGCACATACTCACAGCAACTCTTCCACGCAGATTTTGAGTCTGCAGCGTCAAAGAGGACAAAACAAGCTCGCAATAGATCGAACCTGCCATGGCAAGCTCGGTGGTGCACGTCCGGCGCGATTCGTCCTAAGCACGTAAGAGAGAGGATATTGTGTAGAAGCAGTCCCTACAGCCCGCCGCTGGGACAGGTCAGCCTGTTTTGTGACAGTCGAGCCCTTGCGTGGCATGCAGACACTGAGCGTGGTCGTGATTGAGCTGCATACGATTGGAAGATGACGAGAGTGAGCTCCAAGCTTCGACCTTCTCGCCGACTTGGAGTGACGCGACACTGAGTGATAGCTCTTACAAAGACCCCTCGCAATGAGTCCACGGTGCCCGGGCCGCTTACAGCAGTGATGCCAATGTTGTGAGATTATCAATCAATACCCTCAGACCAGGATCAGAGCCTTCGCTCGGTGGTGAGGTCCAGGTCATGGCAGCGTGCTCCTCAGCCTAGATTGGTTAGACCCCGTATACCTGATCAAGGAAAGACATATGTCCGAACTCGCGTACGACGACTGTTGACTTGTTCGGCATACCTTTGCGTGGCGGTTCAATCTTGTGGGAACATCTTTGGCCTTTGCGACGTCGGTTCGACTTGCTCTGCCAAAAATAGCGACCCCACACTGCCCGCCGCATTTCGATATACCAAGCCCGAGATCAGACAACACTTCCACCCCCACCATATTCTGTTGCCAAATACACTGCTAGCACTGTTGGCTTGATATGATGGATGCGATACGTTAACGTCAGCTCGTAAAGCAGCCAGTGACCGGCCTCAGGCTCACCATGGCGTCGAATACGCTGGCCAATCTTCTCCGCCAATCCACAATCGACGACCACGAGGAGCTCCTAAAAGCAGCCAACGCTACAATAAAGACCTTTAAGAACGATTTGGAAGCCCAGCATGTCAAAACTGTCGCTCTGCTGAAGCTAGACCGCTTCGAAGAGGCCCTACACACACTAGATGCAGGTGGAGATAAATTGAAAGAGCGAGCACAATTGGAGCATGCATACGCCCTATACAAGACCGGCAAGCCACAGGAGGCCGCCAAGATTGCCGCGCAAGGCAAAGACAGAGGAGCAAGGCATGTCGAAGCACAAGCGGTAGGCCAAATTCAGTTGCATGACAATGCGCTATGATACTGAGACTGGATACAGAGATACAGAAGCGAGGACTTCTCACGTGCGGCGCAATTATACGCGTCTCTTGCTAGCCAACATGCAGAAGTCTCAAACGAAGACATTGATCTCCGAATCAACTCGAGCGCAGTCGACGCGCAGTTGGAATGGTCAGGTCAAGGACATCTGGTCAAGAACAAGAAGCCAGGCCGGCAGGATCTCGAAGCTTTCGAGACGGCATACAACGCGGCATGTGGCAGTATAGCTCGGGGGGAGCTGGCACAGGCGGAGATATTACTGAAGCGATCCAAAGGTATGACGAAGAACTGCGGCAAAGTGGTCAGTGGCTGATTGATAGTAGATCTGTGCAATGCTCTAGAAGATCTCAACGAGGACGAGAAACGAGCAGAGCTTCTGCCAATCACTGTACAACAGGTATATGTCCTGACCAGGCTTGGTCGTAGTCAAGAAGCGCATAAGGTCGCCGACGGCGTCAACGTGGAAGAGTGAGTCTTCGTTCTGTTTGAGATCGTTGTTCAGAGTAATCTGACTACCTAGAATCTCGGACGCGACCTCAAAGACCATTTCACGAATAAACAACCTTGCATCCGCTGACAGTGAGAACGCTTTCATCCTCCAGAGGCTTCTCCAGTCGACAACAGCTATTCCTGAAAGCGACAAGCCATTCCAATTCCAAGCATCAGGCCTGCAGAAGAACGAAGCTGCTGTGGCCTTAGCATCCCAGAAGTTTGACGGGACTGTGAGATCCACTGCTGCAGCCATCAGCTCCAAGTCAGCTCCCACACTTGACTTGTCGACGAACGCTTTGTCTGTCCTCAATGCCGCGGCTCATGCAAGGAGTCAGACCGGAAAGGCAGCTCTGAAGCCTGTACTACCACAACTCGAGAAGAGGCCAAACGATGTTGGCCTCATACTGGTCATCGTTCAGCTGTATGTCCTGACTGGCAACACTGAGACCGCGACGATCCTATTGGAGAAGTTCCTCGCGAAGCTAGAAGAATCATCAAAGGGCGCCAGTCTGGAAGCTCGGTACGCTCCTGGGCTTGTAGGTACCTTGATTTCACTGTACTCTGGCAGGGGTCAGATGAGACACTTACGAACAGAACTTGCGAAAGCCGCCAAATTCTGGCGGCATAAATCAAAAAGCGATAAGGACTCCCTGACGCCATCTGTCGTCAACCTCCTGAAGGCAGCTGGAAGCGCACTCATAGAGTCAAGCCTGGAGGATCAGAAACTCGCTCACGATATCTTCAACGACCTCTCACAGATCTCATCATCGGATCCATACATTAATGCTGGCCTCATTGCCTCCGTAGCACCAACCTCCCCGGAATCCGTGTCGCAATCTCAAGCCTCCTCACTCACACCAATACCTAGTCTGACCGCCGGAATCGACGCAGCCGTTCTCGAAGAAGCTGGTATTGCCAAACCTCCAGCCCCCACCACAACTACAGCAACCAAAAGACCCGCCGAGAGTACTCCCGCGCCCCAGAAGTCAAAGAAGCCCAAGCCAAGCAAGTTGCCAAAGGACTACGACCCAAGCAAGACTGCAGATCCCGAGCGATGGTTGCCTCTCAGAGATAGAAGCACGTACCGGCCAAAAGGGAAGAAGGGCAAGCAAAAGGCAAACATGTTTGCCCAAGGCGCGATTGATGATAGCGCGGCAAGTAGACCAGCAACGCCTGCGGAGAAGGTGGTGCAGGGCGGCGGTGGAGGTGGAGGCAAGGCAAAGGCAGGGAAGAAGAAAGGAAAGGGAGGGAAGTGGTAGTTGGGGGGTTAGCATAGCCATTGCAACGCATGAGATGATGGTCTCATGGCAGCCATGGACTGCACGACCAGCTACCATGTTAATATCACCCTGGAATACTTGCACAATGTGATATGCTACTGATGGCTGGCTCGCTCCCGAGCTGTACTTGTTTGACTATGTATCCAGTCATGGCCGAGGTGGCAATACTTGCGACCCTCTGATCGTCAATTGCGCCCCTCGCAGCGAGCATTCGACAATCACATGCCTGGTCTTACAAATGCCCTCTCCACTGCCACAAACCACTCACCTCTCCCCACACGCCACCTCAACGACGCCTGCGTATTTCACCCACTATAGCGAAGCAGACCCCATCCCGTTCTCACCGCCTCGCAAAATCACACGGCTCATCGACAGCTCTGCTGCCTCGCGCCATCAACCCGCTGATACACGGTGTGAGACTGCGTGAGCCACTAACGTCTCTCCAGACATGTCGCCCCTCACCCAAGCCGCAACTTCCGCACAAGCCTCCACGATGACCACACCGCTCACATCGACTCCAAGTCCTACCAGCAGTCTAGCCACCCCGGAACGCCCAGGGGCAAGAAACGACACCACCCTCTTCGCCATTCTCTTCGGCATCGTCCTCGCTGTGCTTCTGGGTGTGACGTACCTCTGGTGTCGAGCGTACGTTCTTATCCCCTTCCTTTGCCCCTCTCTCTTTCCCTATCCCTCTCTCTTTGCCTCCCCCTTTCCCTCTCCCGATCCCCTCTCCCTTTCGCCACCGCTACCCCTTCTCCTTTCCTCGCCTCTTACCACTCACCCCCTTTCCTTCCCCTTCCCCACTCCGTCCCCCCTTCATCCAGCGCCCATTCCCCCTTCCCCCTATCCTCCATCAACAATGGCCTCCTAGACAAGACCCTAACCCTCGCAGCCGCAAAACCTCCACCCTTCTCTCCACCCAACTACGCAGACTCGGCACCTCCGCCCCCGACGCCCTCGATACCGCGGCCGAGCAGGAGGGACACAGGGGACGACATCCCACCGCCAGACGAGCTGCTGCGTTCAGGGTGTACCCGCCTGGGAGCGGGTTGAGTATGAGCGCGCCGGAGTTGATTGTTTTGAGTGCTGAGGGGGTGAGGGAGGGGGGTGAGTGGGAGCGGAGGGGGAGGGCGGAGGTTGGTGGTGGGGTTGGTGATGGGGTTGGTGATGGGGGGAGCGCTGGGGTGGAGGGCGGAGAGAGGTCTGGGGTGAATGGGACGGATGAGGTGGATTGGGCTGTCGAGAGGAGAGATACGCCCGTTGCTGGAGGGGGGAGGGGTTCTGGTAGGGAGCTCGGCGGGGAGACGTTGGAGACGATTCAAGAGGAGCGGAGATTATGTGGGTGAAGTGATCTTAGGTCGCTGGCTTCATGGGAGGCGACGGATGGTGTGGTGCGTTCAGCGTTGAATGATGAGCTGAACTACCAGGGTGGTCGGATAGTGGTGGGATATCAGGACCGGGTAGACTGGTATGAGAGTCCCTCCTGCTGTCATCCGAATCGGCCGAGCGTTTCTGGTAGTATTCCCGCGTGACGGACGTGGTAGTCGTGGCTCTATGTCAATCGGCCCCCGATATGATTCCAGTCGGTGTTCGTTCGTGTCAGTGCCTTGCCGGACGAGTCTTCACTCAGTCATATTCACAGATCTTCCTCGGCTTAGTCGGCATCTCCCAATCCGTCGCCTCCATAATCCTATCATAAGTCAGTACTCACACCCCACTTCTCTCCATTCACCGTGCACTCACGCATAACTCTCAAACGGCACCCCCCTCGCCCTCCTCACCTTCTTCTTCTCCTTCCCTTTCCCCTCCTCGATCTCCTCCCAAAACTTGGGCTCAAACCCCTGCACCTCCCTCCACGCCCTCACCAACTCCCTCCAATAACACGCCTCGGCCGCTGGACTCAAATACCTATCCCTAAACACCTCCCTGCTCCGTCTCGCCACCTCCTCTGCCCTGCGATCCCCCTCTTCCTCGAGCAACCACCTCATCACCCTCCCTAGATCCTTCCAGTCCCTGCGTACCTGGACGTAATTCTGCTCTTCCCCTCCCTTTCGCAGAAGATGCGTGAAGTGCTCCACGAACTTGTGCTCGTGCGCGATGACCAGACTCCCGCAATTAAGGAGGTATTTGAGGCGTGCAGAGTAGGTGTTGCCTTCCGTTTGCGCGACGAATTTGTATCCGCAGTGGTCTTCCATGCCGATCAGCTTGGCCGCCACGTCGGTTTTGTTCCCCCAGTCCATGGCTGCTACGGCGCTCCAGGGTTTGTCTTGGCTTTGCTCGATCAGGGAGGCGCGCACGTCGTGGGAGCCGACGTGGACGGAGCCCCGCCAGATGAGCTCGGACTTCTTGTCTGCCCAGGCTTGTTCCTGCTCTTGGTCTTGCGCGCCGGTGGTGGAGGGGGTGGTGATGCGTCGTCGCATTTCGCCGTAGGAGCGTAGGTTGACGTCGGGCCAGGCCCAGAAACCAAAGTCGGGGATGAGCCAGAGGTTGGGCTGGGAGGGGAGACGAGAGTAGGCCCAGGTTGTGTGGCCTGGTTCGCCCGGCTGGACGCCAAAATCGGGGCTGTCGTGGTCGGTGATAGTGAACTCGATATCGGGAAGGTCTTCAGGGGAAGAGACAAGCGCACGGTGCAGGGCATGAAGAGTTGCCAGATGGCGGGGCCGGTGGTTGCGGTCCCAGACAGAGCGAGCCTCGATGATGTACAGCTGATTAGAGTGGATCATGGCGCGAACTATACCGTCGCCGCGCCAAGCCGTGGTAAGCTCGGAGGGAGTGATGATATTGTGGGCGCGGTGGGCTTTGGCGCGGTCGATCTCGGTGAAGAGGTGGGGAAAGGCGGAGTGGCATTGACTTTCGGTCAATGTAAGGCGGTGTGCGTGGAGTGCTGGGTGGTAGCTCCATGGTGTGGTCTCGTTGGGTGGAAGCAGGGGGTGCGAGGCTGTGAGCCTGTCGAGCTCGTAGTGAGCGGCATGGCTGTGAGAAGTGATCGGATTCGAGGGGAAGACAAGAGAATGAATGTAGAACAAGATCAAGCAACTGAAGAAGAGCGCGGCGGTAGTAGCAAGGATGCGCCGCATCTTGACAGTGATCTCTCAAGACATTGAGGATGGTCAATGGGAAAAAGGAAAAGTAGGGAAGTCTCCCTAGCTCGACAAACATGTCCACGTCTTAGCTACGACAAATCTGGAACGCACCACGCACACACAAAAGAGAAGACGGCCTGAGACTGTGGGCACCTCACCTCGAACCAGCGAGACACGGCACAGAGGGTTTGCGTTGATAGGTCGCAGAGTGGCGCAAAGCGGCAGGATTGCGGCGCAACACCACTCTGTCGGCTCAATAGACGTGGCACGGGCTCGCGAAAGACAGGGACAGCCACAGAAGAGATGTTTTGGCGTTCAAGATAGGCGTGTGATAGGACGAAAGACTGACGAAGGAGTTTACGAGGCGAGATTCATGCCAGTTGTCGATGCGGCCCGGGGCCGACCAGGTTTTTCTTGGCCGCCGGGGCACCTGCATGCAGCCCACTGGCGGCAAAATCTCAACCCGGCCCGCAAACCTTGATGAGGGAAAGCTTGAGATTGACCCGGGCTGCAGCACAGGAAAAGTGTTTGCTCTGTTCTTGACAGCGCAGTATTACTACCAGGGTATCATGGTCATGTCTCTAGCTATTCGCAACGCCATCGACTCGCCCCACCGACCGTGCCAGAGTAGAAGAATCATGGCAGAGACTTCTGCAAGCATTTGCAACGCGGCTCCTTATGCACCAAGCTTCTACCCCAGAGCGATCCTCCGCATGTTGGTCGGCAGCGGCCTTGCACGACTTCATATACACCACCCGTTTCAGTCCTGTGCCTCGTCATCACCGCACCTCGATCTTTGACACCTCGGTCTTGGCTTCCTCCCACACCTCGATGTTTCGCTTGGCCCAGTGGATCTGACACCGGGCAAAGTTCATCTATATGCATGTCAGCTCCCTTATGTGGTAGCCTTGTAAGAACGCTCACCATGTATCGCCTCAGATCGTCCTCCTTGTCGGCCTGAAAGCGCTTTAGGTCCTTCATGACGCCTTGACTTGCATCTTTCACATCCTTCTCCGACACTTCAAGGGCCTGTTCGAGCTGGACCAAGCTCTCTTTCGTCTTCCCGATCTGATCACGTCTTGCTCGTTCAGGGTCAGAGTCGAGTGCGCCATTGAAAGCGTGAGTGAGACGGCCAAAGATCTTGCTTGTCACGAAATTGCCGCCACTGCTCGTCGTTCGCTTGTGACTCGGTTCCTGGTTCGCGGGCAAGCCTTGACTTGCTGATGGAGCAGGTGACCCTTGCGTGGGTGGAAAATCCGAGTCAATGCTGGCCGTATCGTCCTCTGCTCTCCTAGGCAGATTCTCTCTGGCCGGATTCTTCTTGCCCACGTTGCTGCCTGTGCTGGCACTTCGTCGTGGGGGTGATCCCGGGCCGCCTGCTGAGTCGAGATACTGCTGTATCCGCTTCGCTTCCAGTTCGCTTCGTTCCAGTGACTCCAGGCTGTTCCTTTGCTTGTCTAATTGCTCTCGTGTCATCTCCTCTTGGACTCTTTTCAGGATCCGGTACCGTAAAACATTACGTACGACCCCTGCGAATTGTGCACTTTCGCGCATGGGCTCTGAGAACTGAGCACTGAGATTATGTGACAACTCCTTCGTCTCCAGACTTGTGGTGTCGAACGCCTGACCTGTCTTCTCGACAGCTGCACCCACAGTCTGTGATTGTTCGGATAGGGAGAACGCATTTAGTCTAGCTCCAAGATCGACCATGTCTTCGCCAAGCTTGAACAGATGTGACAGCAGACGCTGATTGACCTTCTCCATAGATCCTTGAAGAAGAGTCTCTAGCTCTTTTGATGAAGACTCGAATTGTACAAAGTAGGGGTCTAGCTCAGCTTCTCCAAGTGATCCAGCTTCCGGAGGAAATCGACCGAATATCTGGGGTCCAGGTGTCGTGTGTGAAGCTGAAGAGACTTGAGATCCGGCCATCGACGACTGAGTGGGTGTTCCAGACGCTGATGTCCCAGAAGAGGAGCGGAGTTTCGCGGAAGATGACGGTATTGGTAGATACTGGTGACCAGGAGAGGGGTTGGCAGGGTCGAGCGGCGGGGCTTTCAAATTGTTCTTGGGAATGGAAGCAACAGGATGGGAGTGTAATACCTCGTTCCAACTTGCGTTGGGATCCAAGAACCTCCACCACACGCCATCTTCTCGTACCCCCTTCATCCTCTTGCATCTGTTGAGGAATGTGGCCAGCATACGCTTCCGCAGCTCGATTATGCCTTCGTCTTCTTTTGCCTTTGTAGGCTTCGCGGCGTAATCGGCCATTGTGTGTTTCTCGGGAATGGGAGGGATGATAAGAGTTGGGTGAAGTGCAACGAGTGTTTGTCGAAGTGAAGCGAATTCTGAATATCTCCTCCGTACCTCGATCTCCTGGTCTGATGTCAGCCGCCCGCCGGCTGTGAAGCGGTCATGAATTCTACCCCTGTACGGATTGTATACACGATGTATCCCCCACCTTCGGCATTCTTGCCAGCTGCGACAATTTGGATCTCTAGATCCGGATTCTCATACAAGATCTGCTCTATCCGGCTGTCGTAACCCCCCTTTTTCGGCTCTATGCGCCTTGGTTCGCCCGTGTCGACCTCATCATCGTCGAGTTGCTGAGGCGCAAAGGTGGGAGTGATATTGCCAGCATCGGATGGCGGTGTACTCTGGCCTTGGGACAAGCCTGCATTGGCTGTCAGCTCCTGTACCTCTCACCTCACTGTCATCACTTGCCAGGCACATCCGAAGTCTCAGAATCTCGGCGATTGAAGCTGCCATATGGATTGTTGTCCTCGTCGTCCCACATGATGGCAATGGCGGGGCGCAGAGATGCCCACCTTGCTGAACCGTATGGCTGTGTGGAAACGCTGTCGTTGACTTTCTAGATGATGTTGAATCGTGAGGCCTGACGCAGCACTTCTCAATGCGGGACAGGCTCGGGGCAAGGCCTCAAGTTCGCCGACGACTCGTGGAGCTGGCAATCTGCATCGGAAGCAGCCGCATACGAGACGTCATGGTCAGTCGAAAGTCGAACTGATCCTGATGACTAAGCATCTAATGCGGCTCTGCACTTTTGGAGAAACCCCAAATTGCAGGGGTGAGCGTCTCCCCGCTTTTGGCTCCCCTCCGTCCCCTCCGAAAAGGCGACAGCTTTAACCGACGTCTGAGCAGGAGCTTTGCGGCAGACTTTTTGTATGGACCACAGAACCCAACTTGCATTGCCGTCTGTCCGTGGGAATTACTCTAACTGGCACGGAGGAATTCAAATTGATCGAATGTGGTTCTAGAGGTGGATCTCCGTTCTCGTCTTCCGCCTATCACTTTCGGGATCTCCAGGTCAAGTATTGCCACAGGTACAGTACAGTATGTGTATATAGTGTCCCGTGCCTTGGCCGTTGGGGTTGGCCTCCCATCTTGTATTTCTACGACTGTCCTCATATTACCTCTGTATAACAACGCAAACATGAGAGGTCTCGAGCTCTTCACCCTGGCTACTGCCGTTGGTGCCTTCGCCCTTCCGCAGCAGGACAAGAAGAAGAAGGCATGGCCTGGATTCAACAAGCTCAAATACACCTTCATCTTGTAAGTCTCCTTTGCTGGTCGATGTAACATGTCCAATATTAACACACCCCAGCGGCGATTCTTACACGCAGACGGGCTTCAACCCCAACCTGACCCAACCGACGATCGACAACCCATTTGGCAACCCGCCATATCCGTGAGATATGCCGTGTCCCGCACTGTGACGTTCATCTGATATGTCTTTAGTGGATACACCTCTTCAAATGGACCAAACTGGATTGGCTTCTTAACCACAACCTGGAATCAGTCCCGCTTGCAGACTGTCAACCTTGCCTATGGTGGCGCCACCGTGGACTCAGCACTGGTCAAGCCATACCAAGATACTGTGTTGTCTTTCAAGGACCAGGTAGAGAAGGAGTTCCTGCCGTATTACGCCAGCAAGCCGGCTGCAGTCCCCTGGAAGAGCGAAGACTCACTTTTCGGCTTCTTCTTTGGCATCAATGATGTCGGCAACAGTTGGTGGCTCCAGAACAGCACTCTCTACCCATCCATCTTCGAAGTCTACAGTAGCCAGGTCGAGAAGATCTATCAGAGTGGTGCACGCAACTTCCTCTTCCTCAATGTCCCACCTGTTGAGCTCGCTCCTCAGAACGCAGCCAACTCGGCCGACCAGAAAGCCCAACAGGGAGCCAAGATCCAGGAGTTCAACCAGCGTATCGCCACCCTGGCCAGCAACCTGGCCGCGAAGCACTCCGATGTGACCATCTTCCAATTCGACACCCATACACTCTTCTCCAAGGTCATCGCCAACCCTGCAAGCTACCCCGAAACCGCTCCTTACTTGGACACCAAGACATATTGCACAGCTTACCAGAACGGAGCACCTACTTGGTATTATTCTGACCCGTCTTGCGCCTACTCGGTCGACAAGTACCTTTGGCTCAATGCGCTGCATCCTACCTTCAGGATCCACAACGCCACTGCGAGAGCGATTGCCCAGCTGTTGTCGGCCAAGAAGGCAAAGCTGTGAAGTACCCAGCGTGGTTTCTAGGATACTATACTTCCACTGTATATATTTGCACATACAAAATTATCGTGTTGTGGTAGTTGATACCTCCAATTGTTCAAAGAGTTGCTCCGCATGCATGTGCCCTGCGGACTGACATCAGCGGGGAAACTTCAACAAATTTATATCAACAAGTCGTACTCTTTCCATCTCACTTTCCTGTGACAAACCCACACTCAGCTCTAGCAGTCGACTCGCCCTGATCAAACACTGCCTTGCACGTCAATGCTGGCCTTGGCTTCATTACAACAATGAATATCTCCTTCGGGTTGAACGTCAAGCCCAACTCCTCCGGTCCCCTTCCTCCATCCAAAGCACCCAAACCAACAATCTTCGACTCTGACTCCGAATCCGACACACCTGCCCCCAGCGCACCCCCATCGCGAACCAAACCCTCCCGCAAACCCCCAACTCAACCTCCCTCCCTCTCCTCCCGACCCCGCCCCCGCTCTCCAACAGCCTACACCGACCTCTCCTCCACCCGAGAAACCACCCGCCTCGCCGAAGAAGCCACCACCCTCGACCCCAACATCTACGACTACGACACCTTCCACGCCTCCAAATCCGCCGTCGAAGCCCACCTCGCCTCGGAAAAGAAGCGCGACGCCCAAGAGCGCAAACCAAAGTACATCACCAACCTCCTCTCCGCCGCAGCGCAACGAAAACAAGACCAAGCCCTCGCGAAAGAGAAAGCCCTCCAACGAGAACGAGAAGCAGAGGGCGACGCCTTCAAAGACACCGAGACATTCGTGACAGACGCCTACAAAAAGCAACGCGAGGAGAACGCCCGCGTGGAAGAAGAAGAGAAGCGCAAGCGGGAAGAAGAGGAGCGGCGGCGCGGCAAAGGCTCCGGACTAGGTGCGTTCTACAAAGGCGTGCTGGGCGAGCAAGAGAGGATCTTCGAAGAGAAGCGCGAGGCCGCCGAGCGGGCGCTTCGCGAGGGCGTGACTGCCTCCGACCCCGCCGCCACGACAGGGAAAGACACCTCCGACCTCGAAGCCGCTCGCCTGCGCGGCGTCAACGTCCTCGTCAACGAAGACGGCGAAGTCGCCGACAAACGCCAACTGCTCAGCGCGGGGTTGAACGTGGGTAAGTCGGGAGCAGGAGGAGGAGGAGGAG
The DNA here is from genome assembly GCA_005959805.1 of Elsinoe ampelina. Lineage (NCBI taxonomy): Eukaryota > Fungi > Ascomycota > Dothideomycetes > Myriangiales > Elsinoaceae > Elsinoe > Elsinoe ampelina. The sequence goes on from SMYM01000010.1 coordinate 1,106,736, forward strand.
GGGCGGAGCATTTACGCAGCGACACAGGGCAGAAGCACAGGGAGAATGCGTTCCGGCCTGCCGCTGGGCGGGGAGGGGACCGCGGGGCGCAGAGGGAGAGGCAGACGAGGTTGATGGAGGAGCAGTTGGAGGCGAGCGCGAAGAGGAAGAAGGAGGAGGAGGAGCTGGAGAGGGAAGAGTTGGAGAGGAAGGCGAAGAGTAGGAAGACGGAGGGGGAGGTGTTGGGGGCCAAGGAGAGGTATTTGGCAAGGAAGAGGGAGAGGGAGGAGGCGGCGAAGAAGGGGGGCTGAGGTTGTATTGGACGATGGGAAGTGAAGAAGCAGCTAGAGGAGGTAAGTTGCTGCCGATGAGAGCACTTGAGTCAATAGGGAAGACGGATTGGCCGCCCCCTCGAGAAGGCTTGCTCGGGACAGGCACTTCCTTCGACGGACAGATAACAGAGCATGTCCTCGTCCTGCTCAGAGGACCAGTGTCCGTCATGGAACACCAAGCAGCTCAGGATCGAGACGGTCGTCAAGACTGGTCAGCTACATACCAGCCGTAGCCCCATCACCATGCCATCTCGATTACTTCCCCCTCATCCTCGCCTCCGCCGCCCTCGCCCTCCTCTCCCTCTCCAACCTCGTCCTCATCTCAGGCGTCATCCCCCTCGTCTCCTCCTCCGCCCTCTCCTGCGCACTCATCTGCCTCGGCGCCGCCGCCTCCAAGCTCTTCCCCTTTCCAAACCTCTTCTCCCTCCCCGCCTCCTCCTTCTCTCGATCCTCCCGCCGCAACTTCTCCAGCTCCTCTTGCCGTCGCGTCTGCTCTACTGCTTTGGCCGCGTCAGCCTCGGCTTTGTCCTGCGCCGCGCGGGCGTCGGCCTCGGTTTTGCTGAGGGGGCTGCCTACGCCAGCGACGTCCCAGTCGAAGGCTGTTTCGCCGAGGGTCGAGCGGGCGAGGCGGAAGGCGTCACGTGTGGGGCGGTCGCCGGCGAGGTCGTGCGGGGTCTTGCCGTCTGGGGATTTGAGGGTAGGGTCGGCTTTGGCTTTGAGGAGGAGGGCGGAGATGCAGGCGGCGCTGTTGACAGAGGCGGCGAGGTGGAGTGGGGTCGGGGCGTGGTGGTTCTCGGGCTTGTCTTTGGGTAGGAATTCAAAGTTGGGGGAGATGGAGTTGGAGGTCATGTAGGATACCAGGGCTGGGGCTTTGGAGCGGCGGATGAGGGATTGGAGCTGGGTCGTATGTATGAGACCCTCCTCTTCTTCTTTCGAGATCTTCGGTTTGGCTGGCTTCGGCGCTGGCGCCGGTCTTGAGGATGCAGCTTCGGTCTCTGCTCTGGCGGCGTCCTCGGCCGCTTTCTGTGCCAGAGCGAGCTCGTCGACTGTGGTAATTTTGACCCGAGTGAGCTCGACAAAGCATCTCATTAGCTCTGCCTGGGTGGCTCTCCTGGTTGAAAAAGGGAACCCTCTAATTCTCTGATCTCGTGACGATAAGATACTCCCGGGGTAATCATCGAAAAGCGTCCTCCTGTTTGTAGTCCCAGTAGCTCGTATGAAAAGCAACTCTGCAGCCTGTATCAGGTGTTTCCATTCCTGTAGCAGATTCCGCACATCAGTCGTCAAGGCCGCCTCGTTGTATCGACGAAGTCCAGCACCAGCTGAATGTGCGTTGCCTTTTGAGTTGTCGTTGGCAGACTGTGCTCCACCCTGTTTCCGCCTCGTAGTGTATCGGTGGAACGTCTTGTGAGCAACTACAGTTGCTGAACGGTCCTCCACGCCACCTTTCCTAGTGACATGAGGTGTTAAAGATATGATCATCCCGGCAAAATGTCCTCCTCCGATCATGCAGAGAAAGTAGAGCGGTCCTTGGGCTATAGGCTGACGCATAGACGCCGGGAGCTGAACGCCACCGGCGTCTTCATCCTTATCTTCCTTGGGCTTCGGCGCTGCTGGCTTCAGCTGTCTTCGCTGTAAGGACTGTACCAAAGTTGTGCCGTCGGCCGTCTGCTCCTCGACCGGGAATATAGTCCTGTAGACCCCCAGTGACACATTTGATGATAGCTTTGTGGACGAGAACCAGATCAAAGGAGGTTTGCCGGCGCCTCGATGTCGTTTCTTTGGGACAAACTCGCCATCCAAGTCTTCTACGATAGCAGCTTGCTTCTTGAGAAGTGCACTGAGCGTAGATTGCTTCTTCGCATCATCTTCATCTTCCTCGTCTGACCCAGAGTACGAGGATTCTGATCCCGATATACTCTCATCGAGCTCTGCGTGACGATGTCAGTGACAATTCGCACATCATTGATGGAAAAACGTACCTCCCACAAGCCTATCAAATTCTTTCTCATCCACTGCCTTTGCCCCCCGTAATTTCTGCTTCAGATTGTACGCGTGAAGATCAGACCTGACATGAGATCTCTGGCCATTCAGGTCCGCAAAGGACAAGCCACAGAGTGCACATGACAGGGCAGCTGGGATGTCTCCGTCGGCCTCGGTCTTCAGGTCATCGGCCGGTGTCGCCCCAGATGCATCATTTGTGATGACGGCGTTTGCAGCATTGACGTCTGCGCGTAGTTGTAAGGTGTACAAAAGTTCTTCCGGAAGATCGAAGACTGGAAAGAAGCTGTGTCAGTATATCACGGGTGGCGGCAGAGAAGGATCTTACCGTAGAGTGGACGCTTCAGAAGAGGGTGGTCTTGTGGGTTTGCCATATTTGTCTGTATTTACTCAAATGCTGTATGTTCTCGATGAGAAATAGAGGGAACTTGTCGCCTCTAATTATGGTGCCGAAGATGCGTGTGAATCATTGAGTCATCCGCATGGTCGTGGGAGAATCTCGCAAAACGTCACCACAAAGTGCATCCTTTTTGGTGGCCGGCTCCACCACATTTCCATACAACAAAATGATGTCGAACGATTATTCCCTGATAGACTATCTCATACTACATCAGCACGAGACGAAGCCAAATCTCTCCTAGTAGTCGCAACCACGTCGTCATTCATAGACGTGCTCGAAGGTTACATATCTGGAACAGTGCTCACACAAAATAAGATGTTGCAAAGCGGCACTAATGATATCCATTCTCATGACCAAAAGACACGCTTATGCATGCAACCGCCCGAAATCCTATGCCCAATCATCGCATCGTTATTATGCCGTCAATGCCGAACTAACCCCCATGATCCCCATGCCTACGAAAGCAAACACCATGCAAAGACCCCGGCTATGCGTGAGATCCAAGCTCTCGCTAAAGAGCGACAATGCTACACTCGTCATAATACCACTCGTGACGGCAAACATGCCACCGTAGACACCTTCCCCAGGCGCCATGTTCGTGTGCCCTGCAATCTTGAACCAGAGCGCTGCTATGCCGGCTCCCAATGGCTGGCTGAATCCACCTAGCAGGGCGGACCATGCCATGGCCTTCCACCTCGACTGAAGAGCGAGGTACAGTGGCAGAGCCATGGCGAATCCTTCGGTTATGTTGTGGATAAAGAGTGCGAGAAACACGGAGAAGCCTAACCTCGGATTGGCATGGTTCGTGGCGTACGTGATAAAACCCTCGGGTAGCTTGTGGAGAGCAATGGCGATCGAGGTCTGCAGGCCGATGGACAGAAAGGCATTCGTCGGGACATGGTGATGATGCTGCTGTGGTTCTTCTACCGACACATCGGACACGGCACTCGTCTTGTGTCGATGTAGGACTGCGTGATCGTACGGGGTCAGCGTGCTCGAGTCAGAGACTGGTTCCGAGTTGTGATTGTCGGTGCTCTCAACGGCGGGCTCATCCTTCGGTGTCTGGGTACCCGCAGAGCCTCCCGAACTGTGACCACTTTCTCGAATATCTGCCAGAAGCGGCGTGGATTCACCTGGCCTGTCACCGGCATGATGCGTATGCCGTGATGGAAACTGAAATTGATCGATCTTGGGCCTTGTGCCTTTTTTAATCGGTCTAGCGGGTTCGCTGCTGAATGAGCCCCTTGATTGCACAATCTTGAAGCAGTCCTTGCCACAAGGATCTGTGAAACCGTGGCAGGGACCTTTGCTGTCACATTTGCACCCGTCTGTTGGCGCAGTGGACAGCTTTGATAGCGTTCTGCTAATGTGCGAGCGTAATGAAGGTCGACTCGTCTGAGCTGTAGTGAACGTCTCCTCCCGTATCATCTCTCGCGTCGGCTCAAATGGCGTTTCTGGCACATTGCCAAAGTAAGATGGTGATTCTGCGTTCCCATTGACGTTCGGGGGCCAGGCTTCGCTCCGGCTGTGTGGCTTCTTCTTCGATGATTTCGATCGCCGAAATTTGCGGGATGGACTGTGACTATGGCTATGCGAATGCTCCTTCTGATCCTCTTCGTCATGTGTGTGCTCACAATCGACGACATGAGAGGGTATGTAGTGGTGCAAGACTCGAGACACAAGTTGGATACCAGCGGCGCCACCAATAAAGCAGATGATGAGTACCCATGCAGCAACCTTTGGACTCATACCGCTCTCATGTAACGAGTTCTTCGCAGACGGAAGCATTTTGTACAGAGCGGAGAAGAGCTGTGGCAATATCAGTGGAGATCGTGCTCAGCCTGGAATTACACATACCATGACGCCGAAACTCAGACTGAGTGATGCTGATAAGAATGCATCGCTATCCTGAATTCGAAAATCCTTCTTGCCGGGAAACTGTCGAACAATAATGTCGGCGCAGATAATGGCAGCACCCAAGACACATGCTGAGAATGATTAGGCTAGGCTTGCGAAAACTGCCTCTCTGTACCTACCAACGCCACTGATAGAAGTCATTATCCATCCTCGGGTATCGTTAGAGAAGCCCATGATGTCGGACAAGATCTCGCCCCTCAGGACTTTGTGCAACGATTCTGTGTCCACTTGTGTTCTAGAATCGCATGTCGCAATGCGGCTGGCGTCGGCACTCGGCTGGTGGCGCTCTGGAATGAAGATATCGCTGGACGATGTTGAATGACCAAGGACGGGAGATCCGCAACAATTTTGTATTTGTTTTTCACCGAATATAAGAATAGACGTCGGCGTGATTACGGTCTACCAAAGTAAGTTATTGAGATGGTCCGGGTCAGGTCTCTCGAGTCACGCTGTCACTGTATGTCCATCCGGGTAGCCAAGACTTTTCAAAATAAGCAGTTTTAATGCGCTGTGATTGGTCAGATTGATCTCCATATAAAGTCTATAACATCACAAGTTCTACGCACCGGAACCACAAGCTTTTTGTTCGTTATCTGGTGGTATAGAATTGAAAGGTACTGCCAGCTGCATCTACCCCTGTGACCTGAAAGATCATTTGATCAGCCACCTAGTAGTACTGGCCGCTCGATTACTACCATCACGCAGCCATGTCACATTGTCATGATTCTCAGTGACCTGGATGTGTGGTAGGTAAATTTGATTGAAACTACCAGACCGCGACTATCGAATCGCTCCTATCCTCGTGCCGACCATGCCCCTGGTAGTATCTACCGTCAATCCAGGTCCTCCTCGAGCATCCCCTCCTGCTCGACTGTGAGGCTCGCTCCGTCCGCCACTTCCCAGTCCATGGTCACCCTCGCCTCAGCCAACGAAGTCCTGCGGCTATCTGGCACCTCCCTCTCCTCGCTCTTGATGCGGGCGTTATGGTGATGTTCGTTGTGCTTCGGAAGGACGCGGCGACACGCTGGACAGGTCCCGGCGTGGAGGAGCCAGGGGACAAGGCAGTCTTCGTGAAAGTAGTGCTTGCATGGAAGGGTGATGATAATGTTGTCGACAGCGAGATCGGAGACGCAGATCATGCATTCTTCGCCGGCCTTTTCGACGAGAGTGGTGGGAAGGTTGCGGATCGTTTCGCGGGTGACGGCGGTAGCCAGGGGAAAGTCGTTGACATTTTCGTACTCGCTCCCCTCTTCTTCATCGGACTCGTCGTCCTCTTCCTCGACATCCTGGTCACTGCTCTCCTCGTCACCGTCATTGTCGTTGTCATCGTCCTCGCTGAATTCGTCTTCGCCCTCGCTCGCCTCGTCCCCTGCTTCCGGATCTTCGAGTTCCTGGTCGAATTCGCCGCCGCCTGCAGCCCTTTCCCCCTCGGAAATGCGAATCAGATCAAGTGGGTCCACGTCTTCGTCCATGGTGTGATTCTTCACTGTGATTTTGTGAGAAACGTGTTTTCTGTCAAAGCGCCACAGCGATTTGTGAAAAGGCAGCAAGCAGCAGCAGAGCAGCAGCGAGCGGCCGGCGAGATTGTTAGTCGCTGGATTGTTAGCAGCAGGGTGTGCTTTGTGTGGAGTCGCAAGGTGTATTTCCTCACAAAATTGGCTTTGTGAGTTTGTAGTGTGATGCGAGGTTGGTAAAGTGTCACAAAATCTGCCAAGGCGGCATCGAAAAGGAAACGAGAAGACATGTGATTTTTACCATGTCTCCTGCTTGTACCTGCCTTGCTTTTCCAGCCTATCCAAATATGCTTCTGCAGCTTCCTCACTGCTCCCCTGCTTGTCCTTGATAATATCCACGAATGCCTGCCGCACACCTTTTGGCATGTTCCCGGACGACCCACATACAAAGATCTTGCCCATCCTTGCATCGATGGCCTCGAAAACTGCGTCTGCCTCCTCCTTGATCAAATCCTGTACATACTTCCTTGGAACATCCTTTTCCCGGCTGAGCGCAACATGCGTCTGTAAACCTTGTTCCTTCAATTCTGTCCATTCATCCTTGAAGAAGTAATCTGCCTTGCGACTTCGACAGCCGAAGAAGAGCATGCATCCATCTAGTGGTCTACCCTGACAGTCAAACCCACCCTCCTGAGCGCACTGCAGCCTCTCGTATATCAGACTCCGCATAGGCGCAAGCCCAGTCCCCGGCCCTATGAGGATCATAGGCACTTCGTAGTCCTTTGGCTTGACCCCGAGATATCCTGCTTGCATACTGATGCTAAGTTGCTGACCGGGTCTCAGCGTTGCGATATACCTTGTGCATACACCGTGCCGTTTTCGGTACTTGATGATCGGATTCGGAGGATTAGCGATTGCGACGAGTAGCTGTACTCTTGTGCGATTCTCCATGTCCAGCTCATCATTTTTCCATCGACCACCAGAAGCGATGCTGAATTGTCTACCTCGCATTATCGGCAGCACAGAACAAGCATACTCCCAGGGTATCTTGATTGAAGTAAATTCTGGCATGATCTCTAGGATAGTTCTCCTTGGTCGGGTAGTGTAGTCCCACAATTCATCGATCAGCTCAGGATTAGCGAGCTCCATAATCCGTTCTTGCTGGTACTGCTCGTCTTCGGTACCACATCGGGTGAAGTAAGCGAGCGAGGAGAAGAATGATCGTCGTGGAATTGAGAGAATGTCGAGATTGTTCGTAAGAAGTGTTCGTAGGGTTGTTTCCGGTCTGAGCTCAATATGTCGGAGCGGCGAAGGCGATATTTGTGAAGTGTTTGACGCAGTTGGAACGAGCTGGATGGGTAGATCTGCTACGGATGACCAACCTTGCTCATTGATGAAGTCGTCCACGTCCTTTGGGAAATTCTTGGGGTAAATGACTGCTACTGCACCGGCACTGTACGAGATCTGAGCATGTAGTGAGAGATCCATCAGACGCACATCTTGGAAGTGATCAGATGGGGTCAATCTCGCATTGCTTGTCAGGTCTGCAAGCACAACGTCCCTGATCGGTATCAGACTCTCGTCCGGATTACCGTATGCTTTTGCAGGCTCGCTAGTGCCATTGGACATTGACTTTGCCACCGGCGCAAGCTGTAGTTTCCATTTGGGCTCGATAAAGGTTTTCTCCGGTATGATGTCTTGCCCTTCTGGCAGAGGAAAATGCTTCTCCAGGTTCTGTCTCAAGTCCAGTATCCAAGTTCGAAAGTCTGCGCTGTGACCTTCGGGGTGTTGTTCGTTCCCCTCGCCACGTTGGCAGAATGACTGGGCACCTAGCTGCAACAGCCGTCCATGAAGCATACGGTGCACGACATTGTATCTAGGGTATGAGCTGTCACCCAGTCCGAATGACGAGAACCTGACACGCCGGAGGATGCCTGGTTTCAGTCGACTACTGAGCAGAGTCTTCCAGAAAGCCCGAGCATTTTGGGGAAATTCTCCTTGGCCTGTGGTTGATATTGAGATGATTACAACAGTGTATTTCAACAAATCACGCTTCAGCCGTGTCAGTGAACATTCAGTCAACTAATCACAACTGCCTACAATCTCTATCGAATCGAGATCAAGTACTACTGTCTCGAATCGAAGTCTTTCTGTCAGCCTACCAATCTCCTCGGCGACATCTTGAGCATTGCCCGTCTCTGATCCGTACAGGACGAGAGCTGAGCGACCTTGTGAGCTGAACATGACCATCAGCATCCACTCATGACCGGAGATAATAAGACCAGGCTTACCCATTCTGTTGTTTGCCACCAACAGGTGCCGGTTCTGTTCGCTCTATAGCGCCTTCCGATTGCATCCAGGCGCGACCAAGGCAACACGAATCAGTCAGCAGCAGATCCGCGCTTGCACAAAGGAGAAATTTGACAGCAGGTGATTTCCTCGAGACCGGGAGATGACGTGACGTCCGGCAGGAATCCACGCCAAGCAGGAAGCGGCGACTCGAGTAGACGTGTCTGATTGGACGGCAGGTGCACGCTAATTTCGCCAGGGAGCAGCTGCGAGCAACTGAAGAATTTCTGTCGCCGCACAGCTTGTCTCGCTCTCCCTTCTTCGACAACATCAAGACACTTCTCATCGACACCTCGTTGCAAAATCAAGCTCCCCCCAATCTCTCTTCGGGCACGTAGCTACCCATCCAACTCTCCCTCGTCAAATCAAGTTTCCTCCAACTTCCGGCGGCCTTCGACAAGTCAAAGCTTCTGTACCGTTCCCATCAGGACAGCACAGTTCCTTCAATCTTCCGCACGTGCGCATCAGACCTATCGTCTACTCGATCCCACGTGTCGTCAAACATTTCAACTACAACATCAATCATGTCCGTCGACGCTGTATCCGCCCAGCTGGCAAGCACTGGCCTCAACGAGCCCTCCAAGACCGCCGAAGGTACCTCTGTCGGTGCAGGTGGAGAGCCCATCAATGCATCGCAGAACGAGGCGGTCATTGCGAGCGCCGCTGAGGGCAGGAGGCTTTATATTGGAAACCTCGCATACGCGACCACTGAGGGAGAGTTGAAGGACTTTTTCAAGGACTACCTTGTGTAAGTTTGGACACGTCTTTTGCTTGTGGAGTTGGCTGACATATTACCAGTGAGACTACATCGATTCCAACCAACCCACGCACTACCCGTCCTGTCGGCTACGCCTTTGTCGACGTCTCCACTCCATCCGAGGCCGAACGCGCCATCGCAGAGCTCAATGGCAAGACTATCCTCGACCGTAAGGTTTCCGTTCAGCTCGCCCGCAAGCCTGAGCCGGCCACCACCACACCAGCTGCTGAAGGAGAAGGAGCCGAGGGAAACCGTCGCCGTGGATCTACTCGTGGCCGTGGTCGCGGTCGTGCTCGAGGCGGTCGTGGTGGCCGTACTGGACGTGGTGAGAAGGCAGAGGGCGAGAATGGACCCACAAACGTTCCAGGCCAGGTCCTTCCTCTGACCGACACTACCAATGAGGCTGTCGCCACTGAGAATGGCACTTCGGGTACCACAACCGTCGACCCATCGAAGACTGGCAACACCAACGCTACTCGCCCTCGCAAGCAACGTGGTCCACCAGAGGATGGTGTCGCATCAAAGACCAAGGTTATGGTCGCCAACCTTCCTTACGAGATGCGCGAGGACAAGCTTATGGAGCTCTTCGCCGCATACCAGCCCGCTTCCGCCAAGATTGCCCTCCGCCCTATCCCCAAGTTCATGATCAAGAAGCTCCAGGCCCGTAACGAGCCTCGCAAGGGTCGTGGCTTCGGCTTCGTCACCCTCGCCACTGAGGAGCTCCAGCAAAAGGCCTGCTCCGAGATGAACGGCAAGGAAATCGAAGGTCGCGAGATTGCCGTTAAGGTCGCAATCGACAGTCCCGGCAAGGAAGATGAGGACCCAAGCGCTCCTCTCGAGAACGGCGCCGATACTGATGCCGCTCCCTCCACTGCTGAGGGCTCTGCCAGTGTTCCTCCCACCGCGACTGCTTAAACGACTAGCAAATCCAACATCGGCCTTGACCAGAGGTAGCTCCGTTCCGACATCACAGCCACTGAGCATCCTCATCAGACCAGCATGCTTCCCCCACAATCGATTCACAAGCACACATTCGTCTCAACATTGTCAAGTCGCACGTCAAGTCCTTCGACTCCCGTCAATTATCCTTCCACCCCTTTGGCCGACAACCCAGTACTCTTCCAATGGCTGTATCTGATTCAGTGATAGCCTCCTTTTAGCATGTACTATTAGATAATGACGAAAAAGTTCAATGCCTTTTTCTGATGATCAATTGACTTCTTGTGTCGCTTGTGGGTACATCTGTGAAATTTGTTCGATGAGATATTCCAGTCTCTTGATCGAAACGTTGCTTCACATGTTTTTCGAATAGGCCGAGGTGCGGCTCTGCTCTCCGCACTCAAAGCTGGTTCCGACTCCCGATCCATCAATCGAGGAGATCCTTTTCTAACCGAACCACTTCTTCCCTTCTCCGACAGACCTTCAAACGTCTTTCTCTGACCAAAGACCGCTACAATGTCAGGTCTCCGCATCCTCGTTCCCGTCAAGCGGGTCGTGGACTACACCGTACGTCCTCCTGATCACTCAGCCACCACCAACCCACTGACGACCCCCAGCTCAAGCCCCGCATCAACAAGACGCAAACCGCCGTCGACGTCTCAGGCCTCAAACACAGCATGAACCCCTTCGACGAACTCAGCATCGAAGAAGCGGTCCGGCTGCGCGAACGCAAAGTGCCCGTGGACGACATCCTCGCCTTCTCCGCCGGACCCGCCAAAGCGCAAGACGTGCTCCGCACAGCGATGGCCATGGGCGCGGACCGGGCACTCCACGTCGTCGAAGAGAAGGAAGAGCTCGAGCCCCTTGGGGTGGCCAAGCTCCTCGCGCAAGTCGTCAAAGACGAAGACCGCAACCTCGTGATCCTCGGGAAACAAAGCATCGACGACGACGCGGGACAGACGGGGCAGATGCTCGCTGGTCTACTGGGGTGGGCGCAGGCGACGCAGGCGAGTAAAGTGGAGGTGAACGGGGAGGAGATCACGGTGACCAAGGAGGTGGATGGTGGGGTGGAGACGGTGAAGGCGAAACTGCCCATGGTGGTGACGACGGATTTGAGGCTGAATGAGCCGCGGTACGCGAGTTTGCCGAATATCATGAAGGCGAAGAAGAAGCCGTTGGTGAAGAAGGCATTGGAGGATTATGGGATTGATCTCAAGAGGAGGTTGAAGACGGTCAAGGTGACGGAGCCGCCGGTGAGGAAGGGTGGGGGTAAGGTGGAGGATGTGGATGGGTTGATTGGGAAGTTGAAAGAGTTGGGGGCTTTGTAAAGGGGGATTGTGAGTTTGGGCTGTAGAGCTATAGATCTGGATGCTTCTAGGGGTTCCAGATGCCCGACGCATGCAAAAAAAAACGTGACTATCCCCTGACCTCGCTCCGACCTTGAACGCCAAACATGTGTCTACTTTACTTCTACCAATCGCCCCAGCCTTCGTCCTTTTTCTTGGCTCCATCTGCGCCGGGCTTCTTCATCGCGCTGGTTCCTATACTTGTTGGCTTGGCAGACTGACCGGCCGCGGCAAAGTCGTCCCAGAAGTCCTTCTTGTCGTTGCTCGGTCCCTTGGGTGCATCACCGAAGCTGTCCCAGAAGTCTTGCTTCTCGGGTGCTGCACTCCTACCTCCACGAGCTCCAGGGCGTTGGTCGCCTTCGACGAAGTTGTTGAATTGGGTTGCCGCAGTCTTTGCTCCTCCTTGTATCGTCTGTCCAAGCTGTCCAGCTGTCATTTGTGCGTTCTTCGCAAAGTCACTGGCGGCAAGCTGGTTTTCTGTCAGCACATATCTCATGGCTTTCGTATTTACTACTGACCTTCTCCATATTCGGCTGCAGCCAGCCCTTATAGCCAGCATTCGCCTGCTTACTGACCGTGCTGCCCAGCCAACCGAACCCTTTCGTGAGCGCACCCACGGGATCGGTCTGGAAGTCGTTCACGCTTGGCGCAGCACCAGGGTCATCCGATCTGTCTGGCATGGGCGAGCTGCCAAAACCACCGTACTTTCCACCTTGGCTGGGTGCCACGCCATCGGGTCGATTCGCGTTCTCCGCACCCATACGCGCAAAGTATGCTTCGTTCTGCGCTTTCTGGCCCCCAACAGCGGGTGATGCTCCCCTCGCAAGGGGCGTACCACTTCTGCTCCCCACCTGACTGGCATTCGCGCTGACATCAGGCTTCTTCCGTTCCACCTTCGGCTTCTGGCCAGGCACATACTCTTTCCCCTCGACCTTGGCCGTCAATCTGTCCTTCCACTCCTCGCCTGCATCACTGTCATACCGTTCTTGGATCGTGCTGTCGTCAAATGTTCGTCCCTCGGCCTTGTTGCTGGGGTGTGCGTCGAAGAACTCTTTCCATGGCTTGTTGCCCCCTTTTGCCATTCGCTCGACCTCGTTGACTTTGAAGGAGTCCATGGTGATGGAGCGGACGAAGGAGATATGGACGCCTAGCGAGCGGTGCACGCCGGAACATGATAGGCAGAAGAAGATGCCGAGTTTAGGTGAGGCCTGGTCGCGTTAGAAGCTATTTGGGGAGAGCCTGGCTGAGGGACTGCTCACCCATTGTGGGCTGGGAGCATTGCAGTCGACGCATCTATTGTTCTCGTTTGTCTTCTGGATTTCTTGAAGCTTGCTCTGCGTCTGCGGGTCAATCTGGGAGGAGTGAGTGACTGTCACATGCGCAGCGGTCTGACCTCGAGTTTACGGACCTCCCATAGCTTGTTACTCATGATGTGCTCAGTGCTGCGCCTGGGGCGCTGATGGATCGATGGAGAGTAGATTTGGTCACCGGCTATCGCATGGTTTGGGTTGCAGTTTCAAACAACGTCAATTGAAAAGAGAAAGGTGTATGTTTAATTGTATGTCCACGTCTCCCTTCACTATGGCAGTTCCCAGGGTCCTTATCGATAGTTGTCTGCGGCCGCATAAACTTCGGCCGAAGTTTGGCCTGATACAGTCGTTTTGAGTTCAACCGAGCCACCCCGGGCTTGGCGGTACTCTTCACCGACTTCTACTCACCAAAATTGGCTGGCTGGAGGTCTAGAGAGAATATAGAGTCGAATAGCTTAACAACGCTGTCTATTTAAATGAAATTAAAGCTAAAAAAAAGGTATAATAGACTAGTTAGTATATACTAACATTACTAAATTATAGCTTATAAGTGTTCTTCTTCTATAACTAACTATTACTCTAGCTATACGAAGAAACCTTTAAGGGCAGTATAGGAGGCAATTATAATATTCTTTACTTCTCTATTATTACTACTAGTCTCTTCTTCTTTAAGGCACTTCTTAAGCTTATTAGAGGAGATACTAGATAACCTTCGTTATAGTCTAACTATCTAGCTAAAGAGCTATATACTAGCGCTAGTATAGGTAGCACCTTATCTAGAGGTTATATCTACTAACTTAGCTCTTTAGAGACTTATAGAGTAAGCTATAAACTAAGTTATACTACCTTTATAAGCTAGATCTTAGTAGCTATCTCTTTAATTAAAGTTTCTAACACCTATACTAGACTAGCTAAGGTAGTTAATTAAGTTAGATATAGTACTAGAGGAAGAGCTAGATATATAGGTAATAGAGGTACTATAGTTATTATAAGTACTAAAGTTACTAGAGACTAATTCTAGTAACTTAGATATACTCTATCTTAGTTAGATAGTAGAGGTAAGGCTAGTAGTAAAGCTTAGAAGTAAGACTCTATACTATAATAAGTATATATTTAGCTAGCTAAGTAATCTATTATAGTTAGTACTAGCTAATTAGGTAGTAGAGAAGAATAGTCTTATTACTTAAGCTATACTTAAGCTACTTTTACTTAATTATACTACTACCTATAAGTATCTTAGTATATAGTAGCTATTTAGAGTAGTAATATTAGAGCTAGCTAAGATATAGAGGCTAGTTAATAAGCTTAAAGATTAGTGTTATAAACTGTCTAAATATAGTCTATACTAGTAGTCTAAGCTAAGCTAAGAATAAGATAGTTCTACTTCTATAGTAGTATAGTACTAAGGTAAGAGTTAGAGAAGGTATGTCTTATAGATAATAAAGTACAATTAGATAGTATTATAAAGGCTAGCCTTAGTAATATTAGTGTTCGCTATCTAGACAAGGTTAACTATAGTACTTATATAAGGTAAGAACTATTCTTATATATATATATTCTCCCTTATATACTCTATATACTCTATATACTCCGTAGCGAAAGTTAGGGGTAGTATAGAGTATACGTCTACTAGTAACCTATATACTCTATAGCTTCTAGAGTAGAGCTACTAGAGAAGATAGAGAACTAGGTAAATATTAGACTAAGTTACGTAATAGCCTTAGTAGCTTAATTAGTCCTAACATCTCTATACTCTAGCTATTCTAGCTAGTTTATAATATTACTCTTCTCCTTTAATTAAGTTATTCTAATAAGTAAGTATTCTTTCTTATCTTTATACGCTATATACTAAATATATCTCCTAGTTGTTAAAGATATAGTAAATCTAGTATATCTATACGAAAGAACCTCTCGAAGTTTATTAAGTTATTTAGAACTAATATGCTATAAGCTTACTCTTATTATAAGTCGAAAGAGCTAGACTATAAAGTCTATATTTAGTCGGGTATTTATAGCTAGTATATCGTAAGTAACTACTTAGGTTATAATATTTAGGTAATAAAATTAAAATAGTAGTATCTCTAGTCTAAGTATATTTACTTACGAAAGGAATTAGTTATAGCTAAGGCTACTAGAAAGAAAGCTAAAGAAGCTTATAAAAAGGTAAAAGAGACTTATTAAAGAGCTATAGGTAATAAGCTTCGCCTATATAAAGAGATATAGAAATTAAAGAATAAGGTAGAGAAAGTAATTTCTCTAGAGGAAACCTATATTCGAGTCTTAGAGTAGAAGGAAATACTATTATTAGTAGATTCTATCCTACTATAGAATTAGTAATTATTTATGTCTAACTCTAACTAGAGTTCTCTTTTTAGCAACGATTAAGATACTTCTATTAGCTAAGTAATTCTCCTTAGGCATTCTCGTTTTTATTTAGTATTAGAAGTGCTAGGTTTGTCTAGTTAGTTTACTTAGGATAGGTTCTTAATCTAGTAATCTAGAATTACTTACAAGGTAAGGTACTTCTCTAGTTCTTATATTACTTCGCTATACTAATGTCCCTTCTAGTAAATAAGATAGTAGCGTTTTTCTTTTATAAGTTTATAGTATAAAACTCTTTCGATCTTATACTATAGCTTCTATATTTCCTTATCTAGTTTAATAGGTCTAGGTATAGTATTCTATAGTACTTTCTCTAGTAGTAATATATAAAAGACTAGATAGATCCTTATATATCTCGGTAGTTCTAGTTTATATATATTCTTATTTTTCTTTTCTAGGATCTTAAAGAGTTCTAGTTTAGTGTAGTTAAGTTTCTTACTTAGTTGTTTCGTTCTAATGTTTTTTACTAAGGAGGTAAACTTTCTCTCCCTTCTATAGAATTAGTCCTATAATTCTCTTCTAGTTAGTAAACTCTACTATTCTTTATAATATAAATACTATATTATAGTATAGCTAGTTATATAGTTTCTTAATGTTAGCTACTAATATATTAGTATCCTTAGATATTAGCTTAATTCCGAGTATATTATAGTATAGATCTAAGTGTATTCTATAGTTTATATAGAATAGTAAAATTCTATTTACTAACTTTCTATTGTTAATAGCAAGCTCTATAAGTAGTAGTAGTATTATCTATAAGTCTTACTTATAGTTTAAGTAGCATTATAGGTACTACTCTAGTACTTAATTTACTTATTTAGTTTATCTATTCGTTTATAGATAAAAGGAAGTTAATAGCTTATATTTAACTCCTAGTAAGTCTATAAATAATTACTAGAATTATAACGTAAATAGCTTATCTCTATTAGTTATTAGGTCTTATAGTACTCTATGTTATAAAATAATTATTTAGAGGAAGGTAAAGGCTATATCCTCGGTAGTTACTATTGTCTTATATAGTATAAAGTAGTAATATTTTATAAACCTATCTACTAGAACTAGAATACTATTATACTTTATACCTATAAGAAGCTCTTCTAATAGTAGTAGAGGTCCTATAAAGTCTATTATAACTAATTACTATAGTTTATCTAGTAGTAGTAAAGGTTATAGTAGGCTATATAGTTTATATCGAGAGTGTTTAGACTTATAGTATATATCGTATATAGCGATATATATCTTAATATCGTTTCGAAGTTCTTTCTAGAGGTAGTTTTATATAATAAGTTTAATAGTCTTATTAATCCTACTATGTCCCGCTATTAAGTTATTATAGTATATTTAAATAATTTCTTTTTTCTATTCTTATATAAGCTCCTAGGTAAGGCTATATAACTACTCTATCTTCGAGTACTTATAGACTAAAGCGCTATCTTACTACTTTAGTATAGAGGCCTCTATTATTATTATATTCTTTAAGTAGTCTAGTTGTCGGCTAAGAGCGTCTACTCTACTATTCTCTAATTCCTTAATATAGTAGATCTAAAAGTTATAGCTTATAAGTGTTTCTAACTATCGAACCTATTATCTATTAAGAACCTTAGTTATTGTCTAATATAAAAGGTTCTTATAGTTAGTATAGACTTGTACTAGTAAGGTTATCTCTTCTAGGTATACTCTCTATTCGTAGAACACTTCTATAATTGTAAGTAATTCCTTATTATATATATTATAGTTAAGTTTAGGTCTAGTTATTTTTCGTAAGTAGTATATAATTAAGTAGCATTATTCTTCCGCGTCCTTCTATACTAGATATACTTCTATTATAAAGTCTAAGGCATTTGTTTCTAGTAGTACTTATTAGTCTAGGTTAAAGAGTACTAAGATAGGTACTATTATAAGTCTAAGCTTTAGCTCCTTAAAGGCCTACCTATAATTTTTGTTAAAGATAAAGCTAGTTTCCTTTTTCGTAAGGTTAGATATTAGCGTAGCTACTTTAGAGAATCCTTTAACAAATTTATAGTAGTAGTTAAAGAATCTTAGTAGCGCTTAAACCTCCTTAACTATTATAGGTTCCGGCTAGTTATTTACTAACTCGATCTTCTTTAGATTAGGTCTAATACTATTAGTAGATATAATATAGCTTAGAAATTGTATCTTATATTTATAAAACTTATACTTAGAGAGCTTTACTAGTAAGTCTTTTTCTTTTAGTTTCTATAGTACTTTATAAATATATCTTATATATTTATTATATATCTTTAAGAAGATAATAATATTATCTAAATATACTAAGATAAAGTTATTAAGGTATTCTTATAGAGTGTTATTAATTAACTCTTAGAAGGTTATAGAAGTATTAGTTAACCTAAAGAGTATAACGAGGTACTTATATAGACTCTATTATGTCCTAAAAGCTGTTTTCTACTCCTTACTCTCCTTTATTTATACTTAATAATAGGCATCTCTAATGTTAATTATAGTAAACTATCTAGCTCTAAGTAGTTAGTCTTAAAGTTTATTAATCCTTAGTAGAGGATAGTAATTCTTCCTAGTAAGTGTATTAAGTTTCTAGTAATTAATATATATTTATAATATTCTATCCTTTTTAGGTATAAAAAGCACTCTATACGTAATAGGTAATTTTAATAGTTGTATAAATCCTTTAAGTAAGTACTTATCGATATAGTTCTTAAGGACGTTCTCTTCTTATTTCGATAGTAGTATAAGACCTTAATAGTGTATTAGAGATTTACTCTCTTTAAAGAGTATTTTATAATTCTATAGTTTATATTAGAGTAAGGCTATAATATCTTCTCTTTCTTTAAATAAGTCCTTAAAGTCTTTATATTCTAGTAGAAGTACTTAATTACTTACGCTAGTAATAGCTCTAACTATTAGTTATACTTATACTATTCTTATAGTTAGTATCCGTAGAGCTAATTATACTCCCTACGTTCTATAATTATACTTAGGAAATTTAAGTGTTTCTTTAATCTAGTCTATGTCTAGATTATATTATTAAAGCTAGTCTATACTAAGTACTATATTATACTATATATTAACTATATTAATTAATTATCTTTCTATATATGTTTCGATTTAAATTATAACGTTTTATAGTTTCTAAGTAACTTTCCTATTCTTCTCTATAGAGGTTCTATCTACTATAGTAAGTAGGTAAGGTAACTCCTTCTAATATTAATAAGGTTTAAGCTAATTAGTAACTGTTATAGAGACGTAGCTATAGTTAGCTTCTAAATCTATTATTGCTCTTATCTTATTTCCTTATATCTAGATTTCTAGTATAAAGTAATTTAATATATAGATCTTTATTATACTAAGGCTTTAGCTAGTGTTATTATCTTACCTTATTAGGTAATAACTTACTAGTTTTTTGTTATTATAGTGTTACGAACTAGTAGAACAGCTAGAATGTAGGGACGTTAGGACTAATTAAGCTACCGAGATTATTACGTAACCTAGCTTAACATTTACTTAGTTCTCTATCTTCTCTAGTAGCTCTACCTCTAAAACTATAGAGCACGTAGGTTACTAGCGGACATATACTCTATATTGCCCCCGACTCTCGCTACGAAGTATATAGAGTATATAGAGAACATAATAGAGAATATATATATATAGGAATAGTTCTTACCTTATATAAGTACTATAGTTAACCTTGTCTAGATAGTAAATACTAGTATTACTAAGGCTAGCCTTTATAATACTATCTAATTGTACTTTATTATCTATAAGACATACCTTCTCTAACTCTTACCTTAGTACTATACTACTATAGAAGTAAAACTACCTCGTTCCTAGCTTAGCTTAGACTACTAGTGTAGGCTATATTTAGACGGTTCGTAACATTTTAACTACCCTTACTATAGTATAGCACGCTACGAGGTTAATAAGTAACTCTTGCTCTAAGTTACTATTAGTATCTTCGATTACTAGTAAGCTAGAAAAGCTTACTATTAACGACATGTCTACTACTAGTTTAACCTTAGGCGAACATAGAAGGTCTTTTAGTATAGAAGGACAGAGTAGGCCTAAGTTAGAGGTAGAACTCTTCTACGGGGACTACGCTTACTTAAGGCGCTTCCTTATTTAACTTAAAGCCTTCTTTGCTCTAGAGAGAGACAAGTATAGCAACGACGCGGCAAAGGTCCTCTATGCCGAGATATACCTTAGGGGCGCCGCCTTTAGGTAGTTTAAGTCTTATATAAGTAGCTACCTAGATAGACAACTAGGCCTAGATATAAAGGCTATCTTTAAGAGCTTTAGCATCTTCTAGGCAAAGATTAAGTAAGTCTTTAACGTATCTAACAAGGAACGCGTCGCCGCGACGAAGATCTAATAATTATAATAATATAGGTCTATAGCCTAGTACTATTTCTAGTTCTAATAACTCGTAATATACCTAGACTAGAACGATAGTACTAAACACTTAGTATTCTATTAAGGACTAAGCGACTTAGTTAAAGACTAAATAATACTCGAGCTACCTAATAGCCTTTAGGAACTAATAGACACCGTAATTGCTATTAATAATAGACTTTACAAACGACGTATAGAACGTCGTAGGAGATATAAGGTAAATACTAGATATATATATTCCTCCCGAAACTATAGAGACCCTATAGAACTTAATACTATATACGAAGGCTACCTCTTATAGGTACGAGGCTATAGTTATAGAGGAAAGTTCCTTAGTAGAAAAGAGAGAGAGAAGTATAGATAAGATAATCTATATTTTAAGTATAAAAGACCTAGGCATCGGGCTAGGGACTACCGATAAGAGGCGCTAGCTAATAGATTATATATAATAGTTGCCGGGCTAGTAGAAAAAAAGGCTAACACTACTATAGAAGACCTAACGACCTTTAGCATAGGTAAGGAAACATAGAAGAGGTCTACGACGACTCGAGAGGTAATAGAATTCTCTCTAGATGTTATACTTAATATCTCTACGACTAATAGCGAATAATAAAGCTAACACGTAACGCTATTATAGATAGCATGTTATAATAACTCTTATTATATTCACTTGTTAGACAAGTAAGGATCTAGTTAGTTCCTATATAAGCTATCTAAGCGTAGGTAACTAATAAAATAGCTAGACTAGAGGCTTAACCTAGAAAGGCTCTCTATAATTAGTAGTAACATTAACTAACCTTAGAAGGTAGTTAGCGACAATTACTAATATACGATTATCGAGATAAAGTATTAGGACGCAAGTACTACGTAATAATATAGTAGTCTTACCTTTAGCCCTTATAGCAAACTATAAGGAAAAGTATATTATATATCGCTCTAGAAATGTATAAATCTAAATTACAAATAGTACTATACTATCTACTTATACGATATACTCGGAGAAGACGCTATTAGTCTTAAATACACTATAGACTTCTTAGTAATTAAGATAGGTAGTACTATTCCCTATAGCTAAGTAAAAGAATATACTTAGTATAGCCTTACTAACTATAACTATACTAGAGGTAGTAGCGATAAAGAGAAATATAACGAAGAATACACTAAACAACTATAATATAATAACATAGATAAGAACTTATTCGACAATAACGATAATAATATACTACTATCGAGCAGACGACTTAAAGTATACCTTATAGAGATATAGAGGAATTATATAATAATATACACCTACTACTAGAATAGGACGCAACAAGATAAATCTATATAACTTGTTTTTGTCTTTAATACTAACGCCTAGCTACACCTAGAAGGAATAGTTATACCTATATAGGTATATAATACTACTTAGTATAACTAGTAGAGAATTATTAAACTTTATAGTTACTAAGGGACTTAGGCGCTAGAAGTTTACCTTACTATATTAAATAGCGACAAAACATAACTTGCCTAATAGATATAGTACTAATAGTAGATATATATAGAAAGGAATTAGCTACTTATCTAAGGAGCTATAATGACAAAAAACTAGCTAGTTATTACCTAATAAGGTAAGACGATAATACTAGCTAAAGCCTTAATATAATAAAGATCTATACGTTAAACTACTTTATACTAAAAGTCGAAATATAAGAGAGTAAGGTAAGAGCAATAATAGATTTAGAAGCTAACTATAGCTACGTCTCTATAATAGTTACTAATTAGCTTAAACCTTATTAATACTAGAAGGAGTTACCTTACCTACTTACTATAGTAGATAGAACCTCTATAGAGAAGAACGGGAAAGTTACTTAGGAACTATAAAACGTTATAATCTAAATTAAAACATATACGGAAAAACGATTAATCGATATAGTTAATATATAGTACAATATAGTACTTAGTATAGACTAGCTTTAATAATATAATCTAGACGTAGACTAGATTAAAGAAACACTCGAATTCCCTAAGTATAATTATAGAACGTAGAGAGTATAATTAGCTCCGCGGATACTAACTATAAGAATAGTATAGGTACGACTAATAGTTAGAGCTATCGCTAGCGTAAGTAATTAAGTACTTCCGCTAGAATATAAAGACTTCGAGGACTTATTTAAAGAAAGAGAAGGTATCGCAGCCTTACTCTAATATAAACTATAGAATTATAAAATACCTTTTAAAGAAGGTAAATCCCTAATATACTATTAAGGTCTTATACTACTATCGAAATAAGAGGAGAATGTCCTTAAGAACTACATCGATAAGTACTTACTTAAAGGATTTATACGACTATTAAAATTACCTATTACACACGGAGTGCTTTTTGTACTAAAAAAGGATAGGACGTTATAAATATACATTAATTACTAGAAACTTAATACACTTACTAGGAAGAATTACTATCCCCTACTAAGAATCGACAAACTTTAAGACTAACTACTTAGAGCTAAATAGTTCACTATAATTAACATTAGGGACGCTTATTATTAAGTATAAATAAAGGAGAGCAAGAAGTAGAAGATAGCTTTTAGGACGTAATAGAGTCTATATAAGTACCTCGTTATACTCTTTAGGTTAACTAATACTCCCGTAACCTTCTAAGAGTTAATTAATAATACTCTATAAGAATACCTTAACAATTTTATCTTAGTATATTTAGATAATATTATTATCTTCTTAAAGATATATAATAAACATGTAGGATATATTTATAAAGTGCTATAGAAACTAAAAGAAAAAGACCTACTAGTAAAACTCTCTAAGTGTAAGTTCTATAAACATAAGATACAATTTCTAGGCTATATTATATCTACTAATAGTATCGGACCCGATCTAAAGAAAATCGAGTTAGTAAATAACTAGCTAGAACCTATAATAGTTAAGGAGGTTTAAGCGCTACTAGAGTTCTTTAACTACTACTATAAGTTTATTAAAGGATTCTCTAAGGTAGCTACGCTAATATCTAACCTTACGAAAAAGGAAACTAGCTTTATCTTTAATAAGAGATATAGGTAGGCCTTTAAGGAGCTAAAGCTTAGACTTACAATAGTACCTGTCCTAGTACTCTTCGACCTAGACTAATAAGTACTACTAGAAACGGATGCCTTAGACTTTATAATAGAAGCGTATCTAGCGTAGAAGAGTATAGAAGAACAACGCTACTCGATTATATACTACTTACGAAAAATAACTAGACCTAAACTTAACTACGATATATATGACAAGGAATTACTTACAATTATAGAAGCGTTCCGTAAATAGAGAGTATACCTAGAAGGGACAACCTTACCCGTATAAGTCTATACCGACTATAAGAACCTTCTATATTAGATAATAACTAAGGTTCTTAATAGATAATAGATTCGATAGTTAGAAACACTTATAAGCTATAACTTCTAGATCTACTATATTAAGGGATTAGAGAACGATAGAGTAGATACTCTTAGCTACTAGCTAGATTACTTAAAAAACATAATAATAATAGAGGCCTCTATACTAAAGTAGTAGGATAGCACTCTAGTCTATAAGCACCCGAAGGTAAAGTAGTTATATAGCCTTACCTAGGAGCTTACGTAAGAACGGAAGAAAGAAGTTATTTAAATATACTATAATAACCTAATAGTAGGACATAGTAGGATTAATAAGACTATTAAACTTATTATATAAAACTACCTCTAGAAAGAACTCCGAAACGATATTAAGACGTATATCGCCGCCTACGATACATGCTATAAGTCTAAGTACTCTCGATATAGACTATATAGCCTACTATAACCCTTACTACCACTAGACAAACTATAGCAATTAGTTACAATAGACTTTATAGGACCTCTACTGCTATTAGAAGAACCTCTTACAGGTGTAAAGTATAATAGTATTCTAGTCCTAGTAGATAGATTTACAAAGTATTACTACTTTGTCCTATATAAGACAATAGCAACTACCGAGGATATAGCCTTTATCTTTCTCTAAATAATTGTTTTATAACATAGAGTACTACGAGACCTAATAACTAATAGAGATAAGCTATTTACGTTATAATTCTAGTAATTATTTATAGATCTACTAGAAGTTAAATATAAGCTATTAACCTTCTTTTACCTACAAATAGATAGATAAACTAAATAGGTAAATTAAGTACTAGAGTAGTACCTACGATACTATCTAAACTATAAGTAAGACTTATAGATAACACTATTACTGCTCGTAGAGCTTGCTATTAATAATAGAAAGTTAGCAAATAGAATTTTACTATTCTATATAAACTATAGAATATACCTAGATCTATACTACGACATACTTAGAATTAAGCTAGTATCTAAGGATACTAATATACTAGTAGCTAATATTAAGAAACTACACGACTAGCTATACTATAATATAGTATTTATATTATAAAGAATAGTAGAGTTTGCTAACTAGAAGAGAATTACGGGACTAATTCTATAGGAGAGAGAGAAAGTTTACCTCCTTAGTAAAAACATTAAAACGAAATAACCGAGTAAGAAACTTAACTACACTAAACTAGGACCCTTTAAGATCCTAGAAAAGAAAAACAAGAACATATATAAACTAGAACTACTAAGACATATAAGGATTTATCTAGTCTTTTATATATTACTACTAGAGAAAGCACTATAGAATACTATACCTAGACCTATCGAACTAGAGGAAGAAATATAGGAGCTATAGTATAAGATAGAAAGGGTTTTACGTTATAAACTTATAAAAGAAAAACGCTACTATCTTATTTACTAGAAGGGACATTAGTATAGTAAAGTAATATAGGAACTAGAGGAGTACCTTACCTCGTAAGTAATCCTAGATTACTAGATCGAGAACCTATTCTAAGTAAACTAACTAGACGGACCTAGCACTCTAAATACTAAACAAAAACGAGAACGCCTAAGGAAGATTACTTAACTAATAGAAGTACCTTAATTGTTACTAAGTAAGGAACTCTAATCGGAGTTAAGTATAAATAACTACTAGTTCTATAGTAGGATAGGATTTACTAACAATAGTATTTCCTTCTACTCTAAGACTTAAATACAAGTCTCTTCTAGAGAGATTACTTTCTTTACCTTATCCTCTAACTTTTGTATCTCTTCGCGTAGGTAAAGCTTATTACCTATAGCTCTTTAATAAGCCTCTTTTGCCTTTTTATAAGCTTCTTTAGCTTCTCTTCTAGTAGCCTTAGCTATAACTAATTCCTTTCGTAAATAAATGTACTTAGACTAAAGACGCTACTATTTCGATTTTGTTACTTAAATATTATAACTTAAGTAGTTACTTATAATATACTAGCTATAGATACCCGACCGAATATAGATCTTATAGTCTAGCTCCTTCGATTTATAATAAGAATAAGCCTATAGTATATTAGTTCCGAATAGTTTAATAAACTCCGAGAGATTCTTTTATACGGATATACTAGATTTACTATACCTTCGATAACTAGGAGGCATATTTAGTACATGGCGCGTAAGGATAAGAAAGAATACTTACTTGTTAGAATAACTCGATTAAAGAAGGAGAGTAATATTACGAACTAGTAGAATAGCTAGAATATAGAGATATTAGGACTAATTAAGCTACTAAGATTATTAAGTAACCTAGCTCGACATTTACTTAGTTCTCTATCTTCTCTAGTAGCTCTACCTCTAAAACTATAGAGTACATAGGTTACTAGTAGACGTGTACTTTATATTACTCCCGACTCTCGCTACAGAGTATATAGAGTATATAGAGAACATAATAGAGAATACATGTATATAGAAATAGTTCTTACCTTATATAAGTACTATAGTTAACCTTGTCTAGATAGCGAACACTAGTATTACTAAGGCTAGCCTTTATAATACTATCTAATTGTACTTTATTATCTATAAGATATACCTTCTCTAACTCTTACCTTAGTGCTATACTACTATAGAAGTAGAACTACCTCGTTCCTAGCTTAGCTTAGACTACTAGCGTAGGCTATGTTTAGACAGTTCGTAACATATAGCTCCTTAGATAAGTAGCTAATCCCTTCCTACACGTATCTACTATTAGTACTATATCTATTAGGTAAGTCGTGTCTTATTACTATTTAATATAGCAAGGTAAACTTCTAGTACTTATATTCCTTAATAACTATAAAGTCTAATAATTCTCTACTAGTTATACTAAGTAGTATTATATACTTATATTAGTATAACTATTCCCTCTAGGTGTAGCTAGGCGTTAGTATTAAAGACGAAAGTAAGTTATATAGATTTATCTTATTATGTCCTATTCTAGTAGTAGATGTATATTATTATATAATTCCTCTATATCCCTATAAGGTATACTTTAAGTCGTCTACCTAGTAGTAGTATATCGTTATTATTAGATAAGTCCTTATCTGTATTATTATACTATAGTTGTTTAGTGTATTTCTTATTATATTTCTCTTTATTACTACTACCTCTAGTATAGTTATAGTTAGTAAAGCTATACCGAGTATACTCTTATACTTAGCTATAGAGAATAGTACTATCTATCTCGATTACTAAGAAGTCTATAGTATATTCGAGACTAATAGCGTCTTCTCTAAGTACATTATATAAGTAGATAGAATAGTACTATTTATAATTTAGATTTATATATTTCTAGAGCGATATATAATATACCTTTCCTTATAGTTTACTATAAGAGCTAAAGGTAAGACTACTATATTATCGTATAGTACTTGCGTTCTAATACTTCGTCTTAATAATTATATATTAGTAATTATCGCTAACTACCTTCTATAGTTAGTTAGTTTTACTACTAATTATAGAGAACTCTTCTAGGTTAGGTCTCTAGTCTAGCTATTTCGTTAGTTACCTACGCTTAGATAGCTTATATAGAAACTAACTAGATCCTTACTTATCTAATAAGTAAATATAATAAGAGTTATTATAGTATACTATCTATAATAGCGTCGCGTATTAGCTTTATTATTTACTATTAGTTATAGAGATATTAAGTATAATATCTAGAGAGGATTTTCTTATCTCTTAAGTCGTCGTAGACTTCTTCTATATTTCCTTACCTACGCTAAAGGTCGTTAGGTCTTCTATAGTAGTGTTAGCCTTTTTCTTTACTAGCTTAGTAACTATTATATGTAATTTATTAGCTAGCGCTTCTTACTAGTAGTCTCTAGCCCGATACCTAGGTCTTTTACACTTAAAATATAAATTGTCTTATCTATACTTCTCTCTCTCTTTTCTACTAAGGAACTTTCCTCTATAACCTTAGTCTTTTACCTATAAGAGGTAACCTTCGCGTATAGCGTTAAGTTCTATAGAGTCTCTATAGTTCTAAGAGAGACGCGTATATCTAGTATTTACCTTATATTCTCTATAATGTTCTATATATCGTTCGTAAAGTTAGTTATTAATAGTAATTATAGTATCTACTAGTTCTTAGAGGCTATTAGGCAACTTAGGTATTATTTAGTCTTTAACTAAGTCGCTTAGTCCTTAGTAGAATACTAAGTGTTTAGTACTATTATTCTAGTCTAGGTGTATTATAAGTTATTAGAACTAGAAATAGTACTAAGCTATAGACCTACATTATTATAGTTATTAAATCTTTATTACGGCAATATATTCTTTATTAGATATATTAAAGACTTACTTAATCTTCGCTTAGAAGATACTAAAACTCTTAAAGATAGCCTTTGTATCTAGACTTAGTTATCCGTCTAGGTAGCTACTTATATAAGGCTTAAACTACCTAAAGGTAGCGCCTTTAAGGTGTATTCTAGTATAGAGAACCTTTACTATATCGTTAGCGTATTTATCTCTCTCTAGAGTAAAGAAGGCTTTAAGTTAAATAAGAAAGTGCCTTAAGTAGGCGTAGTCTCTATAGAAGAGTTCTACCTCTAGCTTAGGTCTACTTTATCTCTTCTCTATACTAAGAGACCTTCTATATTTACTCGAGGTTAAACTAGTAGTAGATATATTATTAATAGTAAGTCTTTCTAGCTTACTAGTAATTAAAGATACTAATAGTAACTTAGAGCGAGAGTTACTTATTAACCTTATAGCGTGCTATACTATAGTAAGAGTAGTTAAAATGTTACGAACTGTCTAAATATAGTCTATACTAGTAGTCTAAGCTAAGCTAAGAATAAGGTAGTTCTACTTCTATAGTAGTATAGTACTAAGGTAAGAGTTAGAGAAGATATATCTTATAGATAATAAAGTATAATTAGATAGTATTATAAAGGCTAGCCTTAGTAATACTAGTATTTACTATCTAGACGAGGTTAACTATAGTACTTATATAAGGTAAGAACTATTTCTATATATATATATTCTCTCTTATATACTCTATATACTTTATATACTCTATAGTAAAAGTTAGAGGCAGCATAGAGTACACGTCTACTAGTAACCTATACGCTCTATAGCTTCTAGAGTAGAGCTACTAGAGAAGATAGAGAACTAGGTAAATGTTAGGCTAGGTTATATAATAGCCTTAGTAGCTTAATTAGTCCTAACGTCTCTATACTTTAGCTATTCTAGCTAGTTTATAACAATTAGCTTACTAAGAATTACTAGTAGCTTAGGCTTAGCCTTACTACCGAGATAAAGAAGATACTAATAGCTATAAACTCTATAGTAAATTTAAGAGTTATATAACTACCTTTAACTATACTAGTTCTAAGCTCTTTAATAGGTCTACTACTACTACCTTTATAGTAATTCTCCCTTAGATTAACGCTAGTAAGGATAGTATAGACTCTAGTAGCTAGTATAATACTACTATCTTTATAGGTAGTATAGCTAGTACTACTATTATAAGGTCGAGGCTCGGCGACGAGCTAATTATATAGTATACTCGAGGGCGTAAATAGTAATAAGAAGCCTCTATTAGAGTCGGTATAGACTTGTACTAATCGTAATTACTATAACTATAAGAGGTTATACTAGTATATATTAACTAGTAAGTACTACCGAATTATAATAAAGAATAAGTATACCTAGGCTACTACTATTCGTAATAGTAAAGCTACTATTAATCGTTCTCCTATAGGCCTTATATTAAGCCTTAATTACTTAAAGGCCTCGAGGAGTGTTAAAAGCGCTCTACTAATACTACTAATACTAATACCTTTAGCGTCTTTAGTGCCTTTTATACTTCCTCTAACACCTATTAACTATATTAATATTATAAACTCGATTGCTTCTTACTAGCTATAGTAGCGCTTAGGGCCTATAAACGACTTAAGATCCTTACCTATTACCTCTAAGGCTAACCCTTATAAAGTTTTAACTTAATTTCCTTAAGTAGATAAAGAGAAAGAGAAGCTTTAAAAGAGATATTTAGGTGCTAGATTAGGTTAAATTTAAGCTAAAGAAGGAGAATTATAACCTTAATAGTATAAGAGGTATACGCTCGGATAGGTAGAGAGATACCTAGGCCTTTAATAAAGACCTTCTATACCGGATTTAAAGCTAAATTAGCTCTTTTAAGCGCTAGTATTACTCTAAGATAGTTATATAAGCTAGATCGAATTAAGCGAGTTAGATACCTTACTATCTCGGCGGTTAAAATAGACACTTTTACCTAGTTTATAGCAGTCAATATAGATACTAATTTACGTAGCGCAATAGACAATTTAACTAGCTTAGCGGCTAAGATAAATGTTAATCTAGTTCGGCTACTAAACTAGACTTAGTTTATTTAACTCGGAGTAGTATATGTATAGTATAGAGTAGTCGTAGTAGTAGTAAAGAGTTTTTACTAGGTCTTAGTATTAAACTTATTTAATATAAGTAATTTCTTATGTACTAAATAGATCCCCTATAACTTTACGCTATATCTATAGCTCTTAAAGTGTGCCTTAGCGTGTAGTCTACTATATAAGTAGATAGCTAGCTCTAAGAAATTAGTGTATTTCTTGTACCTAGCGACTAGATTATAGTATTACTTTACCTACACCTTTAGCACTAAGAAGGATTACTTAATAGAATTAAAATCTAGTAAATAGAGTAGTAGGTATTTAAGGTAACTTCTATACTCTTATACTAGCTCCTTTACTTTATCGCTCTAGTAGATTAAAGTATTATCTATAATAAAGATTATACTAGCTAGAAGCTCTAGTATTATTATATCTATTAGCTAGCTAATAAAGATCTTACTAGTAATTAATCTATAGTAGATTAAGGTACTAGAGAGATAGCTATTAATAGTAATAGCTAGTAATACGCTTTACCTCTTACTATGCTACTTTAGCTAGATATCTATATACTTCTTACTAACGGACGCCTACCTATATCTCCTCTATACTATATACTTATTATAAGCTAACTTATTAATATAAACAATTCTATTAACTAGCTAAAGTATATACCTTCGAGTCTAATTCGCCCTAAGTATTATATCTCTTTTAGCTACTACCTTCTTAGCTACCTTTTAAGACTACTACTAGCGCTAGATTATATACTAAATTATACTTAAGTATACCTAGTAATTGTGTATCTCCCTTAAGAAAGCTTAAACTTCGTTAAGATAAGTAGTAGAAATGTTGTTTAGGTAGGCTATTACCTCCTTAGATAGGTTAGTATAGAAAGAGCTTAGCTATAAAGGACTTACATTTTCTAAGAAAGAAGTAAAAGTATAAGAGTATAGTATATAAGCTTTAATAGAAGAATAAGAAGTACTAAAGAACTTAAGGGATAGTTAAATTTGGCGGATTATAGCTCTAGCTACCTTAGTAGTAGCATAAATAGTACAATTAGTATACTCTTTAGTAAGTAAGAACTATACGTCTACTAGTTTTAATTTAGCTATTTAATAATTAACTATAATAGTGATAACCTAATTAGAGCGGTATAGCAACTATTACACCTTTTTTCAGCTTTAATTTATCGGTATTCTCTATAGACTTCTAGCTAGCCAAATTTGATAACGAGAGGTCGACGCGGAGTACAACACGCCAAGCCCGGGGTGGCTCGGTTGAACTCAAAACGACTGTATGCGTCCCAGCTTCACGACGAGTACTACAAGTCATCTTCATCACAGACCGTGATAACAATCTGCATGATCTTGTGTCCCAGTCACAAGAATGGCTCTGATGTTCGTGTATGATGGTATCCGGAAGACGTAGGCCATTTGCTCAGCTTTCTGCAAGCCCTGCGCGGTCTCGATAGAGCTTCTTGAGCAAGGTCATATGTGCGGAATTCATGTCCAACATTACTTACCTCAAGCTCAGGGAGAGGCATCCGACTGGAGAGAGACCGTAAATTGGCACACCGGAATGCTGATTCGGTGCTCTCCAATTTTCCTCTATGGTTCGCAGACTTTCATTGGCTGTGTGTGACAAGCTCTTCTCCTTTCTTCTTCACCACTCGCGGGGTAGCTGTTATACTCTGAAAGTCGTCGACAGGAGTGAAGCTTGTGCATGGCAGTATAGAGCATGAGTCTCGTGCCATGGCTGACAGCTCTCATCTGCCAGCGGAAGGATGTTGCTCGACGTCCAGCTAGGTTGTGCCTAATGACACTGCCCCGAACTAAACCATCGAAGGACAATGAACCCTCTACAGCTCAGTAAGCTGCGAAGCCTCTCGTCTAATAAACTCACCATATCAAAAGCAACCTTCTGCTCCACCGTCCTCGTGTGTTCTCCCTAATAAGCTGGTCCCCACCGTCTGTAGAATCTTCCTTCTTACAACATCCCACATACAAATTCGCACCACACAACGCACATCACACATCTACCACCACCAACACACAACATGAAGATCACAGCCCTTGCGCTCGCCGCCCTCGGCCTCGCCAGCCACATGGCCACAGCCTCACCAGCCTCCATGAAGAAGCCACCTGTCACAGTCGTCCTCCCAGATCCCAACACCGTCTCAAACGACAAATCCCCAGAATTCTGCGGCGTAAGTCCCTGCTTTATCCCTCGTTTGCACCATGACTGACCTACCCAGGTCCGCGAGCCGGTCTACAGCATCTGCCGTGGCGGCAAGGACCAGTACTGCAAGCTCGAGGGCAAGCACTACAGGTGCGAGTACGGTCGCTGCAGCAACGAGTGCGAGAGCAAGTGCGGTGCTTACAAGGCTTGGGATGCTGCTCACGAGCTTCATACCTTCATGGGTGTGACTTGCGCCTAAGCCTGAGCGCGGGCTTGGAAGTCGACACTGCGGAAGAGAGTCGGAGTGACCAATGTTGTCACAGGAGAGACTTCAGGAGAGTCTGAGGATGTAGCTCGGGGAGATGTTGGTGATAATGGAACGCATGAATGAGATTTCATACCAACCTGATCTGTTCGCTTACGCTGCTTGTCGGACTACCCTACCTGAGAGTGATCGTTCTTCTGGACGTTAGGTCAAATCCGATGAAGTGGTGTTGCATCCCATGGTAACTGAGATTGAGATCGTGGAATGTGCCCCCGTGACCCTCGCTTTCCCAGAATCACAAAGTGAGTGGAGTGGTCTTGTGTCTCTAACAGGAGTTGCGCAGCGAGGGATCTCCAGGCCAATTGACTGACATCGACTGGGAAGCCTGATCATGATCGCTGCTGCCCACAATCGAAGCTCGAAGTTCCTCGCACGATGACCTCGGGGCAATCTTCCAGCGAAACAGTCAGGAAATGTTGGTACTCAGGAACGGAAAAGCATCAACTCGAGACACATGGACACGTTACGCGTTCTTGATCGACCAGATATCTTCCTTCACAGACGAGTCTCGTTCAACCTAGTGGTAGATCGTTCGGACACCTTCTGTGGTGGGCATGGCTGATTGAGCAAATAACTGATGCAGGAGGTCAGCACCAAAAAGACAGGGCTGCATCGAAAACAGATTTGGGGTTCTTCCGTTGACATTACCGACCCAAGCTGGGCCTGAATCTGAGAGACGGGGGATTGGTCGATTTCCGTTTAACGATAAATCAGCGGGGGAATGGTGGACTGTTTGCCGGGAGCGCAGGGCCAATCGCGTCTTCTCCAGTGGTAGATCCAGGAGTTTCGACACTTGAAGATCATGTTGAATTTACAATTTTACAGCTTTGAAGGACATTCCGCGGCGATCGTGAATGAGATGTGGAACTTTCCATGAGGCTGCCTTACACTGTCAGATTGCCCGCGACGTGGTCGAAAGCTGTGCCGACTCTGAATTGAGCCTTGATCACTTGTGCTTCAACGCGGATGCTATATTCCGCTCTATGAGCCGCGGTGGACCTCTCAAAATGACATCCAAATGCTCAGGGACGATCTTCTGCCTCGAGGGACATGTCCCGCGATTGAACAATGGTCGATCTCCCTTCAGCCGCGCAAGACGCCATCATCGCGGAGGGGGTCCGGGCCACGCCGTGGCACATCCACCGGAGCTTGCAGCCACATCAAAGGTCCCTGCATGACCTCAATTTTTTGGTGAGGACTCGATCCTGCTTGGATGAAACTGGCATGGCAACGGAAAACGGCGCGAGCCTGACTTGCTGGGCTTGCTGTGTCTCCGAATGTTCGGCATGTTCTTTGCCGGGAGCCGTAGTTGGAGCATGCTTGTGCATTGTGAGGTGGGGGAGGCCTTGACAAGGGCTGCAGGGAATCACTGCAGGATCAGCAGGTCCATGAACCATCCCTGTGCTTCTTCGGTCAAGTACTTCCGAACATTAACCTCGTTGAAGCGCCAGAATAGGGCAATTGTCTTCCGAGCGGATCCAGTCGTCCCGTACCACGGTCAAGCCGGTAGTTTGGTGGTGGTTTTGGGTTCGGTGCGTCAAGTCTCGGTGTTTGCCAGAGCTGAGGTCCCCTGGTCTGAATCGACTTTGACCCTTCCCGCTGCACATCATTCCGGACATTGTCAATCAGATACCGTTTCAGGCTATCTGCCTCTCGACCGCGACAAGGATCCCCAATGATCGACGTCCAGGTCTAGGGATCTTTTCGACAACAAGCTGTCGAACGTGCATACGGCACAGTTGATTTTATCAGCTCTTCCACTCTATCACCTGCCAGACCGGCCAAGGTGTGTGCAGAGCTCCTTGCGGCAGCTGTCAAGCGTCTTGTCGGTCGGGTCGGTGAAGAACCAGGCCGGGTATAAGGAGTGATACCGGACCCATCAAAGCAGACAACCATTTTTCTGCCCTTGTGGTATCTGTGCGAACAATTGTTTTCTGTGGCTGATAGTTCTGTTTGAAGTTTGACAGTCGTCGTTTTCGAATCTGGTCGCTGGGTCTCGAGCTCTTTCCCCCGCCAAAACTTTCCCCCACGCAGCCGTTGAACAAGCAGGGCCTTTTTAAGACCGACACGACAACCACCGCCTGGCCTGGCAGGGTTTCTGCAGGTTGTTCTACCAGCATCCATCCAACATGCCTTCGAAAATGCACACTCACCCCTCTCGCCTGCAAACCTACCTAGAGCGAGCCACGATACCCGGCACATCACCCCTCGCGGCCTACTTCCTGAAACTGATTGTCGCCAAAAAGTCGAATCTTTGCGTATCTGCGGATGTCACGACCTCGAGAGAATTGCTGGCATTGGCCGAAGAGGTGGGAGATCAAATATGTCTGCTAAAGACGCATGCCGACATCATCCATGATTTTGGACACAATACTGCACAAAGTCTACAAGCAATCGCCAAGAGAAAGGGGTTCCTCATATTCGAGGACAGGAAGTTCGCAGACATTGGCAGTGAGTCTAGCGTGACTGGGACACTGCATTAGATACATGCTGATCCGGTTCCAGCTACTGTCCAATTACAATACACGGCTGGGCCTCTCCAGATTGTAAGGTGGGCAAACATTGTCAATGCCCATATCCTCCCAGGGGCGCCGATTGTTACAGCACTGGCTCAAGCTGCCGACGATGCTGTGACGGCATACAACACCAGTGTCGAAACCCAGATCTCTGGTCCTCCAGTAGTACATCAGGACGCCGACGACGTGCCGGACGAGCCTCTAGTATCTGGTTCTACCTCCGTGGACGGACAAGATGGAGATTGCCTCTCTTCTGCGGATGAAGAGTCCTCAGAAGACGATGAGCCGGGCAAGACATCCTTCTCGGATGATGATGGCATTGGCGACCTGAACGGCCCTACCGGCCGTCGCTTGTCGAGCGCCAACGGAGGTGAACGCAAGTTCAGCGTCGTATCCGTCAGCACTACCATCTCCACCAAGACCGAGCAAATATCACCACAACCGACTCCCCTCCACCACCGCGGGCTATCTCACGGCCTCGAAGGCCCCGACGAAGAATCTGATGTCAAGAAAGCCGTGCGAGCTCTGGGCGAGCCTCCCATGGCACGTGCCCTCCTCCTTATTGCCCAGATGTCGTCAAAAGGCAATCTCCTAGACCAAGCATACGCCGAAGAGAGTCTCCGCAACGCTCGTGCAAAGTCGGACTTCGTCATGGGCTTCATCGCTCAAGAATCGTTGAATACCGAGCCTGGCGACAATTTCATCACAATGACTCCTGGTGTCAATATCTCATCCAAGGGTGACGATCTCGGTCAGCAGTACAACACTCCTGAATACCTTGTTGGCGACAAAGGTACCGACGTCATCATCGTCGGCAGAGGCATCTATGGTGCTCAAGACCGGAGGGCCGTTGCCGAAGAGTACAGGGTGCGGGCATGGAAAGCTTACGAAGCGAGAGTCGGTGGCACGTAGAAAGTCTACAGGAGGCACGAGATGTTGGGGTGGCTCCTCTACCTTTTTTACTTGCTTCCAGGGGAGGAACTCGAGTCCGCACCGGCGATTTACCAGGATGGTCCGCGATATCGGGTTGGGATTAGGAATACGGTAGAGACTGTTGGATGTTTTGCGATCAAGGGCGATGTACCACCGTCGGACCTGCTCAGGAGCAGGCGCGGTATGGCAGCTGCGTACAGCAAGCGTTTTTTCTGAAAAACGGTGTAGATGATTTTGATTCAATTCGAGTAACCATTCTCATACTTTCACAATACATCTCCGTGTGCGTCGTTGGCTCTGCATCTACGAATGTAGTAATTGTCCCAAGAGCTTGTTATGAAACCTCAATAGATTAGCCAGACCTCCACGTCTCTTAGCTGATACGTCTCTCACGACCATTCCACCCAGACCGTTTCGGAACATATTCATTCAGTAATTACATACATCAAGCCACTATCTACACCTCCACCCTCCTCCTCCAATCCTCCCCAACCCGTTCAACATCCACGATCTCCACCCCCTTACCCAGCCCCACCATCTCACTCCCCTCCCACCACCCCACCCTCCGCTGCCTACCCGCGTCCTCCTCCCCTTCCGTCTCAGTATCCACCAGACCTCCCGCGCCATCATCCCCAACCACCACAATCGTCTGCCCCACCCAGCCCTTCAGCCCCTTGAGGTTCTCCCCGTCAACTCCGCTCAACGCGGGCGTGTCAGCGACGTACACCAACTGCGGCGCCAGATGGCGAAGCATATGCACGTACCCCGTCGGCGTGCTGAACGGGAGGATACGCGTCCTGTCGCCCGTCAACGCCGCGCCCTGCGTCGCCAATGCGTCCAACAGACGGGCGCCCGCTCCAGAACCACCAGACAGGGACAAAGTGGAGTAGCTCCCTCCCAGGGCGTCACTCGTGTTGTTACCCCGAGGATCATACTCGCTCACTCCCGGCGCGTAGATCAGGACGAACAACGCCGTGGTGGCCGGATCGAAGGACGTGGGCAGATGTGAAAGGATACTAGTGTGTTCTTGCCCGATTATGCTCTCGTCTAGACCTTCTCTTGGCTCGGCGCTCACGACGATCGCGACGGTGCGTTTGGCGTTGGCGGCTTTGCCTTTGCCTTTGTCGGGCCGGGCCCGGGAGGCTTCTTCGCTCCAGCGTTCGTGGTCGGAGAAGCCGTCTTCGCGGGCGGAGCGTTGGCGGCGGACTTCGGGGCGGGTGTTGGAGGGGTTGGATGAGGCGGAAGAGAGACCGAGGGCGGCGGCGCCGGCTGCGAGGGCCCCTGTGCCTGCGGCTACGAGGCGGCCTGCGGAGTCGTAGAGGCCTGGTGAGGCGGAGCGGACGGCTGTGGTGGCGCGGTTGAGGAAGTTGTCGGATTGAGGTGCGGCACGGGAGCCTGAGGATTGGGGAGGATAGGGCGGTGGTGCGGACGCTGCTTCGTCGGAGTCGTAGCGGTAGAGTTCCTCGTCGTCGGTGGGTGGGTATGAGGAGGAGGTGCGACGTTCTGACCAGATCCAGGCTGCTAGTCCGGCAGAGGCTAAAGTCAGAGTGAGGACAAGCGGGGCGTAGGTTGAGACGGTAGAGCGGCGCGAGGAGGGAGGGCCATATAGAGGTCGTCGGCGACGGTCGTTTCCTGACATGGTGATCGCTGGTGGGTGGAACCAGGTAGTTGGAATGTTTGCGCCGAGGCGCTCAAGCGTTGATTTGCTAGAAACTCATACAATAATTCGAGAAATTCATAGAATATAGCACGCACTGCAGTAGTTCACCTGGGTCGGATGCGATTGGGACTGTGATATATCGAGTATCTCGTAGAAGTGCAGATGGCTGGGTGATATGCAGCTCCACATGCCTGGCCTCGGGCGCAACTTTTGGCGACAGACGTTGATTCGGCAACGCTGATGCAGGAGCTTTGGCCAAGCAAAGCGGAGCCGCATCAAACGCGGTGAGGACTATTCTGCCGGCTTTGGTGTGGGAGTCAGTGATGGAGAAGGCAATGCTGCCAATCCAAGGCAAACATTGAGATGTACAAAGACACGATCAAGAGACGATGATATACTGGGCGACACGTACTTCGAATCGCACCAGAATGATATCGATGGTCGCTCCTCCATCTTGAATCGCCAACATTCTGTCCGCAACTTTACCCCTCCGCTTGCATTGTATAGGGTAGTGCTGGGGCACTCTACATCAGACCGAGATGCCACATTCTACTCTTCCACATCCTGGCTTTCAGGCAGTTGTACTATGCGGTCCAGGTGCATCCCTCGATACATTTACTTCCTCGCCGAAGGATTTTCCGAAAGCTCTACTACCAATAGCGAATCGGCCTATGGTATGGTATCCTCTTGATTGGTGCTACCGCATGGGAATCACCAATATTACGCTCATCACACCTCCCGAATCGGCGCATGCGATCGAGACCGCATTGGCGACGAATCCTCACCTCACATCACTTCCTGCACCAAGGCCAGAAGTGCTTGCGCCAGAAGGTCTTACGCAAACCACAGGCACTGGCGAGATTTTCAAGCTGGACGAGGTCGCAAAGATCATAGAGGAAGATTTTGTGGTCCTACCGTGTGACCTGATATGTGAGGTGGAAGGTGCAGCTTTCCTGCAGACATGGATGACGTTACAAGGAGGATTAGGAGGCTCGAGCTACAATCGACCTGCACTGGGTGGGGAGAAGAGCGGCAGACGAGGTGGACTGGCGGTATACTATCCAACAAAAGGCATAGAAGGAATTAGCACCAAGGCGGAGCAGACAGACTTGATTGCTACAGTCGCTTTACCGAAGAGTGAGCCAGCCCCACCAACTGGCAATCTCAAGGCACATGTCAGCAAGCTCGTAATGAGCGTTCCGAAGAGCACAGTGAAGGATATTCTTGAAGAGAAAGGTGCGCTCCCGATTAGACACACGCTTCTCAAAAAGTATGGCAAAGTCGACATGAAGACGAGCTGGAGAGATGCACATATCTACTTTTTTCCCAAATGGGTGCTGGAGATGATGAAGACCAACGATTTTGATTCGATTGCTGAAGACGTCATTGGCTGGTGGGCAAAGGCAGGATGGCAAGAAGGATTGGGAGACAAGCTAGGTCTGCGCGAAGTACTCGGAGAGAGCGAAGGCAGCGACGGAGAAGACGGGATGGTTGCGTCTGGCAATCTTGAGGACGAGGTCGATCTTCAAGGCATGAGCTCAACGAGTGTCAGGTCTGTGCCAAAGAAGCACGAATCGGAAGTTGCTTCGAGAGTCCCAGCTGCGGTGAAGCAAGCGTTGCATCAAACGCCACTGACAGTACCGCCAATACTGTCATATGTACAGCCATCTTGGACGGCACAACCAGAACAGCCCCTGATCAGGAGAGTTGACACAACAGCTTTACTCTTATCGATATCTTTACGGCTCGCAAAGCTGCCGTCGACCGCAGAGGCTACCGCTCCATCACCGTTTTCACACCCTGCGAAGGTAGCACACCCCGATATGATGCAGAAGCAATCACGAGTATCCGAAGTCGACTCGCTGGTCGCGGAGAATGTGTCCATCGAGTCACGAGTGAACATCAAAGAATCCGTAATTGGTGCCGGGTGTACCATTGGCAGTGGGAGTCGATTGACGAGATGTCTCCTCATGGACAACGTGGTCGTTGGCGAAGGTGTCACGCTCACTGGTTGCATACTGGGTCGGAGGTCCAAGATCGAAGCAGGAAGTCGGCTGACGGAATGTGAAGTCCAGTCTGGTTTTGTGGTTGAAGGTGGCACAGAGAGCAAGAGCGAGAAATTCATGGCTTTCGAAGGTTTGGACGAGGATGCAGCCATGGATGTTGAGGATGGCCAAGGAGATGATGGCGGCTTCGACATTGGATCCTGAATGTCAGCAGCACCACCATCTTTCTCCTCAGTTCTTCGTCCGACCATGACTTCAATGCAGGCACAGCAAAAAGATTGGTTGTTTGAATATCACGACGAGCTATGCTACGCCACGCATCGTGAGGCAATCGGGGTTGAATTCCGAATGGAGACGAGCATCGTCATTGTATTAGATAGGCAAGAGATATGTGTGGTAGTGAATGGTCGTGCCATTACTGAGAATGAATCTCAGGAATGAGCTGGCCCGAGTTTGCTGCGGCAAACGGCATGCCGTGCCTGAAGCGAAGGCCTGAGTGCATTGAAATATGTCTAAGGCACATGTGACGAACTAGACACGGCATCTATAGCTGAAGGCATCTGAAATGTAAGCGCGCGATTCCAGCGACCATTGCACTGGATAGTGTCCGTGTTACCGCGAGACTAGGCTGGGGCTGAGAGCGGGCGATGCTGTGGCTTCATGTTCTAGGCAGTGCCGGCCAATCAGAGATGGACATTGGTTCGAGTGGAGAACTACCACTCGTCAGGATTGATTCTTTTCTATACAAGTCTCAATGAGGCCAACTGTATTATCATCCTTTTTGTACGCCTTGCGGGCAGTGAATAGCGCAGGCGTGAGGCCGTGCCTCTTTAATATGTCGGTGCAATGTTTTGTGATATAACCCTGGAAGTATATCCGCGTTGTTCACACGATCAATAGGAAGGGCAAAACAAGCACAAGTTCTCACTTGTCTCATCACCGTCACACAAAACGAGTCCTTTCACGTGTAAAGATCCATCCCGCTGCGGCGCAGACCAAACTTACCAAACAATCACAATCACAGTCGCACAAGCGGTTGTTACTTCCTTCATCATGGCAGCCTCTGTACTTCCCTCCTACACTTCCACCATCTCACGGTGCGATACGTGTCTTTCACGACACAGTACACATCAATACTCTTCAGGACAGTGGCTTCCTGATCGCGACGGCATGGATCGCTTTTCAAGCTTCACCTCTCGCGTGAGGCGCAAAATGTCACGTCGCTCACCATCGCCACCACTGAAAAGTGGTCCTTCGTATTCATCCGACCCTCACGCCACGACTCAGGTATCTCGAAGCGCTCCTCTTTATCCATCTGACCCTCCGCCGTACTCGGCCCATGCAGCGCCTACATCTATTCCATCCGCCACACCGTTCCCTGCCTCTTCAACGACGAGCACTGCTCGTCCCGCCGCTTCTCAGGATGACCCATACGCGTTCCTCAGCACGTTCGACACATTGTTCCTCATCGACGATAGCTCCTCCATGCGCGGCTCTCGCTGGACCACAGCCCGCTCTGCAGTTGCTACCATCGCGCCTATCTGCACAGCACACGATCTTGACGGAATCGATATTCATTTTCTGAACGCTCCGGCCCAACCGTATCACTCCAACGTCACATCTGCTTCGACTGTCAACGAAATCTTTTCCTCAGTCGAGCCCTTTGGTGGCACTCCCACTGGGCAATGCCTCGACAAGATCTTGCGCGATTATTTGTACCGCTACGAGAAGAGCGTCAAGCGTTCCTCAAAGCCCTCCAGCCGCCGTGGTAGTCCCGACAGCATGCTCGGAAGGTCAAGACCGGACATCAAGCCCCTCAACATCATCGTTATCACCGATGGTGTCCCGACTGACGACGTTGAGAGCGCACTCGTCGCCGCGGCGAAGAAGCTGGACAAGCTTGACGCTCCAGCCTGGCAAGTTGGCGTGCAGTTCTTCCAAGTCGGCGATGACGAGAGTGCTGCAGAGTCACTCAAAGGTCTCGACGATGGTCTGAGCGAGCTTGCGGGGAAGCCGGTCAGGGATATGATTGACACTGTGCCTTTAGACAAGAAGACGAGAGGATCCGGTGGCAGGGGTGCGAGTGAGGAGTTGACAGCTGATGGCATCCTTAAGGTTGTTCTTGGGGCGGTCAACAGGAGACTAGACAGAAGGGAGCAGGGTACACATGCATGAAAGGCGCAAATGGCTTACAAGTGCAATCGTGGGACCAAGCGAATCGGAGGATAGCGCATTCACTCGGGCTCATTGGGCATACAAGCATAGTGTCCCCCACCGGGACTTTGCAAGTCAATGCGGCGTTTGGGCGTGGTGATGATACCCCTGGCGATTTGCTTTTTCTCTACCAAAATTTGTTTCTGCTTTAGCTCATCAATCAAAATCTAGTCATCTGAAGTCCGTCATATCAACGGCTGGCTGTCGTTTTCCATCAATGTGAGATATGGAGAGTGAAAAAAATCGATCACGTGGGTCCGCGTTGCACTTTCCGCGTCCGGTCGCGTCTCACCTCCTCCGCGGCTCTCCATCACATTTCACGTTTTGCCACTCGTGACATCTCTGCTGTTGACTGACACTGAGTCTCTGGTGCATCCGTCCAGGGCCTCTGATCTGCAGCCATGCAATTCAAGCCGTTCAAAAGGCCGTCGTTCCTCAGCAAGCCGCCTTCAACGACCCCGGAAGACGAGCCGGCAAGTCCTCCGGCCAAAAAGCGACGTATATCAGATGAGAAGGAGTTTCGAAGACCAGTGAAAGAAGAAGTGCAAGCTCCGACACCTTCACAAAATGCTCCGCAATTCCGACGTCCACTTGTGGCGGTTCACAATCCATCGCAACCGGACACTTCGCCACCCGATGCTGTTCGGGAACCCAAGAGGATGTACAGCGCTCTATGGTAGGATTTGACCTCGTCATTGTTCGTATCCTTGAGCTGATTGTTGATGCAGGCGCAAGAAGACAGCCAAAATGCACAAAACCTGGGACGGCGACGGAACCCTGACAGTGGCAGATGGGTATGCCTCACTTAAGAATGACAAGGGCAAGTATATGGGGCGAACAGCATGCAAGACACCCCTACTGCCTGGATCAGCACTTTCTATCAGCGGCATGGATGTGGAAGTGGAGGATGTGCTCTCCGCAGACAATACACTGGACGACGATGAACCTCGAGCAGCTTCCCCACCACCTTCTTCTGCACCAAAACCTACTTTCAAAACTC
The DNA here is from genome assembly GCA_005959805.1 of Elsinoe ampelina. Taxonomy (NCBI): domain Eukaryota; kingdom Fungi; phylum Ascomycota; class Dothideomycetes; order Myriangiales; family Elsinoaceae; genus Elsinoe; species Elsinoe ampelina. The sequence goes on from SMYM01000010.1 coordinate 1,148,856, forward strand.
GTCCGACGTTGTCAGTGCTGCCTAAGAAGCTGCCTGCGGAGTTACTGGAGAAGGCAAATCGGGCCACGCAAAAAGGAAAGCTTGAATCAAGACAAGAAGCATTCCAGATTGCAGCTGCAAACCCACTGGTCCGCACTGGTTCCCTTCTGAATGGCAGATCATCAAGCGGAGGCTCAACAGGACCGGCAGCTAAGCATGATCCGACGGCAGAAGGAGCCTTGGTCATGAAGCGACCGAAAGTGGCGCCACCTGGCAAGACAATTGTGGATGTCGTTGTTGATCCTGCCATCTGCAAGCATCTTCGAGAGCATCAGCGATCTGGAGTCTCTTTCATGTATGAGTGTGTCATGGGTATGAGGTGCAAGGAAGGTGCTGGAGCAATCCTTGCAGATGAAATGGGTCTGGGCAAGTCTCTTCAGACGATTGCACTCCTCTGGACCTTGCTCAAGCAGAACCCCATCTACCGAGATCCTCCAATTGTGCGTAAGGCTATTGTCTTGTGCCCAGCAAGTGTGACGAAGAATTGGCGGAAAGAATTCAGGAAGTGGCTGGGTTCGGAAAGGATTGGTGTCCTCCTACTCGACGATCAGAAGAAGATCAGGAGCTTCACTCGTGGAAAGAGCTATCAGGTACTAGTAGTTGGGTATGAGATGTTCAATCTGATTCAGAAGGATCTTCAGAAGTGTAACGAGATCGACATCATCGTTGCGGACGAGGGACACAGACTGAAGACCGCAAAGAACAAGACAACCACGGCCATCACAGAGCTGGACATCGAGAGACGTATTGTTCTGACCGGAACTTTGTTACAGAACGACTACAGCGAGTGGTACTCCGTGGTCGACTTTGTGAATCCTGGCTTTCTCGGCAAGTACTCGTCCTTCAAGAAGAGCTACCAGAATCCTATCTTGCGGTCTCGACAGCAAGGAGCAACACTCGAGGACATCGAGAAAGGCGAAGAGGCCGACGCGGATCTGAAGCAGCAGACTGGTAGCTTCATTCTTCGCCGTACTGTGGACATCCTTGCGAAGTACCTCCCAGCAAAGACCGAGTACGTGGTAATGTGCAGACCCACCGGATTGCAGGCGAGTGTATACGAGAGCATCGTGGCCTCGGGGACTCTCACTGCCGCCATCGGTCATTCTGAGCTTAATTTGGGGCTCATCAATATCCTCAAGAAGGCATGCAACAGTCCTTCTCTGTTAGCCGCTCCTCCACAGTCAAGCAGCAAAGCAAACGTCGAAGACGAAGCAGTGAATACCTCCGTCCTCTCGGATCTCCACACCAAGTTCTCGCCAGCTACTCTCCGTGCCCCTAGCTCAGGCAAACTCCGGGTCCTCGATTCGCTTCTGCTTCACATCTCAAAGTCCACGTTGGAAAAGGTCGTCATCATGTCTAATTACACCACAACTCTCGACGTCATCGCCCCATTCCTATCCTCGCAGTCCTACACCTTTGTGCGCCTCGACGGCTCTACCCCAACCGCAAAGCGACAAGACATGGTCGACTCCTTCAACAACACCCCAGCAAGCCGACAATTCATCTTCCTCATGTCCACCAAAGCCGGCGGCGTCGGCCTCAACCTCATTGGCGCCTCTCGCCTCGTCCTCTTCGACGTAGACTGGAATCCGGCCCTCGACCTCCAAGCCATGGGTCGAATCTGCCGCGACGGTCAACGCAGGGCATGCTGGATCTACCGCCTCGTCACCAAGGGCGCCATTGAAGAACGCATCTTCCAACGACAAGTCGTCAAGATGGGACTCGCGGACAGTGTAGTCGACAACCGCAAGGGCGAGAGTTCGTTCAGTCAAGACGAGCTTCGTGATCTGTTCAGGCTCGACCGGAGCGAGGGGTGCAGGACCCACGAACTTCTAGGGTGCCACTGTAACGTTGACGGGAAGACGCCGGATTTGGTCGAGGAGGAGAGGCAGAGCACTGATAGCGAGGACGATCTGCCGTTGGAGAGGAAAGGTTTCGTCACTGCTAGTAGAGTCGATAGAGACGACCCTGATGGCAGTAGGAGTCGGGAGAGTAGTCCTGTGAAGAGAGAGAGGAGGATGAGAGGGTTGATGCTGTATGGGCATTTGGACGCGAGCAGGATGAGGGCTGAGGCTGGGGATGTGGTAGAAGCTACTGAGGGGGTTCGCGTGGTGGATCCGGACCGGGGGCAGGACAGTGAGACGGAGGGTGAGGGGATGGAGAAGGAGGATGAGCAGGAGGAGGAAGGGAAGGGGTGGGCTATCCAGGATGGGATCTTGAGGAAGGTGATTCTCGAGAGTGAGAGCTCGGTTGATTTTGTGTTTGCTAGGACGAGTGAGAATAGTGCTGCGAAGGGGTAAGGGCTTTCGCTGGAGGTATATGAGGTGCGAGGTCAGCCGGGCTAGGAACACGTTGGGTGGATGGCATGTGTATCCATGTATAGACAGACCATTCTTAGATCTTGGAATCCAGTGTCGGTATGCACCACATCACGAATCCCATGGAGAAGTTGAGAAGATCCGTCCACAGCTATGCATGACGAAAGAAGCAGTATGTACAGCAAAGCAACACTTGGCCTCTCACTCGTCCCAGTCTGTCATGAAAAAAACCCCGTCATCAAGCCGTATCTGGCCTCCTGAGAAGCTGTCTCCTCACGCCATGCAACACTCCAGGAAAGTCGACCAGCGACGCCTGTCTCCGTCCTCGCCACAAAAAAAAAGTATATACAAACGCACCACTCTCATGCTCCCTCCCATCCAGCAAGTCCCCAACTCCCCTCTCCTCGTCATCCCCCACCCAGCCTATCCTAAAGCTGAAACCCCGCGACCGTCGCACAGAAATTACTCCTGTTATCCGCGTCCAGCACATTCCCATTCGGCAGGGTCACCATATTGATCGCGGCCTTTGTGCTCAACGCGTACATGTACAGATTACTATTCGTCCCCTCGATCTGCGTCATGTGCTGCTGGCAATTATTCGGGTAGACGCAATCTTGCGAGTAGTTCTCGAAGAAGCTGTACATGCCCGCGCCGTAGACGTAGACGTTGTTGGAGTTTTGGATGCGGAGGCCGAAGGATTTGACGCATTTGGCTTGGCCCGAGGGGCAGAGGGAGAAGTTGGGGTCGGACCAGGTGGCGTTGGGGGTGAAGGGGGTGGTGGCGAGGGGGTTGCCTTGGTAGTAGGGTGTTTCGGTTTGGATGAAGCCCATGAAGACGTTGGAGGCCTTTGAGATTTGGTAGTTGTACAGTGTGTTGTGTTCCGAGCTGGTGCCCCAGAACCAGGAGGGGCCGGTGGATTCGACGAGGAGGCCGCGGCCGTTGTAGATGTCGATTTGGTTGTAGGGGCGGATGTCGAGCTCGTGGTCCGAGACCCAGAGCCAGGTGTTTTCGAGGTAGACGCCTGAGGCGGACGGGGTGACGTGGAAGAGGAGGTAGGAGCCGATGCAGGCCGAGTTGGCGCCGTGGGCGACGGTGGGGTTCTTGGTGCATTGGGTTGATTGAAGGTCGGTGCCGGCGGTACCGCCGATGCGGAAGTGGACGTCCCAGAGGCCGGAGGCGCCGGGGGTGGATTTGAGATTCCATTGCATCATAATGGCGCCAGGGGCAGGGCCTTTGGTCTCGAACATGAGGTCTTGCATCTCGACGGAGCCAGACTGGCCTGGTGTGCCGACTTGCCAGAAGGGACGTGGGTTGCGCTGATCGCCGAAGAAGGAGCCGGAAGCGAAGATGAGAGGCCAGTGCTCGCCGACGATCTTGATATTAGGTGGGACGACAATGGTGGAAGTGATGACATAAGCACCATGGTCGATGTAGAGGATCTGACCACTGGTGATGGCAGCCATGGCACGCTGGAAGGCGGCGGTGTCATCAGCAACACCATTGCCGACGGCGCCGAAGGATCGGATGGAGATGAAGTTGCCGACGGCGACGTTCTGGTACTGAGGCTTGGAGCGAGTGAAGAACTTGCCAGAAGAGTCCAAAAGCTGGGCAGACTTGGTAGGAGCAGCGTTGCCGCCTTGGATGCGGCGCCCGGAAGCTGAGTTGTAGTAGCGTCCCTGTGCCCAGGACTGAATGACACGGTTACCAGCGAGGATCTGTCCGTTGTTGGCATTGACGACAGCGTTGGGTACATTGGTGCTCATATCGACGTTGTCGATGACCAAGCTGCCACCCCCGTTCGGGACAGAGACAGGGTTGAGGGTAAAGGCGGTCTTGATACCGATGGGGGTGTTGCTGATCTTGGAGTCCATCATGATGACTGAACCTACGGTCTGGTTGGCGGGTCCGTTTGACATGTCAAGACCGATACCGCAGTTGTTGATGGTGACGCCAGCCATGGTCCAACCCCAGTTCCAGTTCATGAAGATGGCTGTTTGAACGTTGTTGAAGACCAAATTCCCGGTGGTGAATTGCTGGGATCCATAGAAAGCACCATACTGGCCACCGTTGAAGGTAAGATCGGACATGAACCCGCCAGACCCGTTGTCCATGAAAATTCCAAGCTGTTTGCTACCAGAACCGGGGATCATGTTGAAGACAATGTTCTGGAGAGAGGTAGCCTGGGCAACCTGCCAGTGAATGCCGGCACCGGCTGTTTGGGGCATGGCGGTCAGGTCGATGACAAAGTTGCGAACCTGACGGAAGAAATTGTTCTGGTTAGTGAACCAGTTCACGCCATTGGCGTCGTAGGGGTCGGCATCGATGACGGCCATGCCCTGGAAACTGGCAGCAGCCTTGATTGTAGGGGGGTTGACAGCGTCTCCGATCAGCTGAGAGTAGTAGTACTGGATGATTGGCCTGCTGACAAGGTAGGTACCAGGCGGGAAGTAGACGATGGCTGGAGTGACGGTAGTAGAGTCACATCCCTGTCCGCAACGACTCCCAGAAGAAATGGCAGCGTTGATGGCATCGGTGGAGTCTCTGGCGCCAGTAGGATCGGCGCCGAAATCGGCGACGACATTGCGATAGAGCTTGTAGCCAGAAGGAGCGTAGTTTGTGAGAGCTTGACGTTTGATGTTGGCCAGCCAGTAGCTGGAGGATTGACGTGCTACCAGGTCTGACTTCTTGACATGGACAGCAGCGTCCGGCGCGGCGTGTGCGAGAGGGGAAGCAATGACAGTAGACACCAAGAGGGAGGCGACCAGCGCAAGCAGGGATGTACCCTTGAATGCAACCATGTTTCTGGTAGTGCAAGTTGCAGAGCTGAAGAGAGCAACGTCAGTGGATGCGAACAGAAAGAGTGTGAGTTGCTGCGAATGAATGTAAAAGGTCGAAAACGAATGATTGTTAAGGAGCGACAATTGAATGAGTGACTGAAGCAGAGGGGGTACACGAGGTTGGGAGGAATGCGAAGGGGGTAGGACAGGATTTGTACGATGGTTGGAGGAGGTGGACCACTCACGCTGAATGTCTGGTTGCTGTCGTGGCAAGGTGTGGTATCAGTCGGGCCAGATGCGCAGGGAATGCGTTTCAGATGCTCGTGGAGCTGCAGCTGATGGTATGCAGTATTGGTCGGCGACCATTGCGGCCTTTATACAAGCGAGACATTCATTATACCCCTCACCTCTTCTCCCACCCCATCTCACCGTCTGTACCTCTACGCTCGGTCATCAAGCCATACCAACATCGCGTAGATGACCTTGTGATCAATCCGCGGACAGCTCATGGTGAAGCCATTTTGGCAAACGCAGACTACGATGGCAAAAGCTTGTGACGTGGTAGTTGCGCCGCGCTAGATGATGAGACGGCGTATTCGCAAGCGCATGACGGGAGGAACAGCTCCATACTAAGGAAGCCCGTCCCTTGACAGAATTGATCATTTTCTTCCGATGTTACGTGAAGAAGCGTGATGCCGCGTGAAAGGTTGGAAAATGCAGTGCTAGGAGATGCGGGACGCGCTGTGATTGGTCGATGACGAATCGACGTTTGGCGGCTAGTCCTTCCACCGGCAAAGGCAAGATGGTCAAGGGGACGGGCAATGAAACACTTTTTCCCTGAATGTGCTGTCAGATGTCTGTTTCTACTGGCCAGTACTGTCATTTCGCATCACCCACACCACCCTCACGGGCCTTGACTTGGTCACCCATGCACAGAACAGCTGCCGCAGTCTCCGCAGACTCCGAGCACTTGGGGACCCAGCACGAACACGATCGACGAAGCTAGCAAGGCGATCCAGACAAATCCCCCACTCTTCCGCCGGCGCGCCCTTTGCTCGCCCACTTTTCCATCGCAATAATCCATGGAAGTGTTCCTGACTATCAAATTGGCCCCTTCTACCAGATTCTTGTCGCTGACGACTCCCGCCCAGTCAGGAGGAGCCTGCCAGAGGTAAGATGCGCGTCCAAGGGGCTCTTCACAAGCTGCGGCTCGCGACTGTTTCGAACGCGACCAGAAAAGATCACTGCAGATCCCTTCTGCTGCTCCAGTGGACATCGCCATGTGCCCCGGTCAGGCGGCGACCTCTACTCCAGACTCCAGACTACCACCAGTCACTCCGTCATTAGGACCTGACACTGGCATATGCTCGCTAATGCAGGTTCACAAACCTTGACCACCTCAAGAATCTCTTGGCCTCAGGCTTTTTGGACAAAATGGTGCGGGGTTTGAGGGTCACGCTGCAAGCGATCCTTCTAGCGCTTCTAGAAGGACACCAGTCTCTGCTTGGCCCTATACTAGTCGCCTCCTCAAATTTCCTACAGCTTCACTTGCTCCAACATAGCGCTAGAATTTCGGTCGACTACTTTTGCACCATCACGCGACCACTGCCACCATGTAACCTTGCCCGCAGCCAGCACAATTTCCTACCAGCCGTCCACTCGATTTTTGCCACTAAGCGAGTCTGACCGCTTCATTGACAATCGACATGACAGCCACCTCGATCATCGCTTCCTTGCCCTTTCTCTTGGATCCTCTAGTGCATTCAGTATCTGGTATTCAATCTATCACTCTTCATGGTGGCTTGCTCAAACCATGCACCGAAGTCTTCCAGAAGCTCGCTAGAAGGATTGCACGGCGCTAGAAAAGCTTGCGAAGCACCACCCTCCACCCACATCAGCCCTAGAAACGCCAGCTTCGCGAGACTATCATCTCCACGATCGCTTGGTAGTATAAGATCGGTCGGGAAACGGCTCATAGGCCAAGCCGGTGATGCAACTTGCAAGGACCGTGCTGACGGCGTTATCAGTCTTCACCTTTCGACACGGACCTCATGCTGCAAAGAGAGTCCCCAATGGACTCAGCTGGGGATGCATACTGGGGTGCATGACCGCTCCCACATCCCACGGCTCCCCCAGACTTCTCCAGACGCCTCGTGTGAGAAAATGTACGTCGTCCATAAGTGTACTATTGGAGGGCTCGAGGTCATTGGTAAGCGGGTCGTGATTGAGAAGACACTTGATTTCATGCTGGGTATTATCGACCGTTACCGTAGCTACTGCTTGCTATCCATGCTGCATGTTTCTGTTCCGTAACGCCTTGCTATTGTTAACATTCCTTTCTTCCCTTTAGCAATCTCATGACCAAGACCTCTTGGTCTGCGCGTCCCAATAGCCAAAGCGCTCGAATTCCTCATGTATCCCCTCAGCCACCTCAGGACCCGACAACAGGCACCTTCGACCCCTCCAACACCTCACTCGTCAGCCTCTGCAACATGGCCAAGTCGACCCCCTTGCCTTCCCTACTGAACCCCATCTCGTCCATCACACCCTTTGTCACCCACCCAAGCTTCGCGAGCCACTGGAACACCCACTCAGGCTTCTTACGCCTCATGAATGGCAAGTGGATGATGAGACTCTTGACTGGCCTTCTCGGTCCAAGCTCTGTGTCTGGTGCAATCTCGACGCCAGCAGGAGGATCACGCGGCACCTCCCTATCCAGCAGGTGAAGTATAGTCTTCATCAAAGCGGTACCGACGCCTTTCTTGGTGTGATGAGGTGAGACATAGACTTCGACTTCGCAGGTATAGCGGTACATGCCGCGTGGGTCGTTGTAGTCATCCGCGTAGACCATGCCGACGACGGTTGAGGTGCGGGCTCGGACAGCGACTAGGAATGGAAAAGAGGCATCTTGAATGGTATGCAGACGGCGTGTCATGGAGGAAATGCTCGTTGGACCGGCGTCAGGGACGCAGACGCTGTTGAGGACGTGATGATTGTAGATAGAGGTGAGTTGTCCAATGTCCTGGTCAGTCGCGGGACGGATGACAATGTCGATGGGGGGCTTGGTGGAGACCCACGGCTCGGGTGTAGCATTCGCCGGTGCAAGTCTTGTTGATGACGTTTCCAAGGTGTCTGGATGCGGCTTGACTGATAGAGGTGGTGAAGGAGGTGCCGCTCCAGGCTTCATCTGTCCTGTGATGGGCAGTGAAGGGAAATCTGCCTCCCAAGTGGTCGTATTCTGTGCAGGGTTGAAAGTAGGCTCTTCTTGCGGCTTCTTGTCCCAGGAGAGGCCCGGACGATGACGCTCCTCACGTGCATTGTCCCGACACTGATTGCGTCCCTGCTTGCGCTTGCCTTTGTATTTCTTACTGGCGAGGTACCTTTTCGCATGAGATTCGGAGCCATGGTCGTTCTCACGTGCGTCTTTTTCAGAAAGAGTCTCGCTATTGGGGTCGATCCGAAGCTTGAGGTTGTCACATTCGTCGACGACTGCTGGCATGTAATAAGCACCGGGCGAACAGTAGTAGCGCCAAAACGGTTGCCTCGTTCCGAGAGCGAGAGTGTGGTCGTCTTCAGTCGCATCTGGTGGCGCAGTGCGGAAGTACTCCCAGAATGAATCAGCGTTCAAGTTGTTCTCGACAGACTCGGGTTTCCAGTATCTTGGAGCAATGTCGCCCATCATCATGATCTCGGCATTGCCTGTCTTCGTACGTGATGTGCTTTTGCCGTTGATAGTGCTCGAGGTGGTGAAGACGGCAAGTATCTCTTTCCCCTTCATTGCGAAGCCGTGCTCGAGGGGCATTGGATACAGCTCATCTTTGAGAGCCTCGATGCATCCCTTGTTCCAGGTATGGATGTATGCCTCGGAGATATCATAGGAGCGACGACCTTCCCAGTCGACTGGTGCTGGAGCCCAATTTCCATTCCAGTCCACCAAGCCATCACAGCCCTCCGGAACATTGACAGGTGCCCATGCTGGCCCTTCCCACTTGTGGCTGTTTGCTTCCATGTTCCAGGCAGAATCCCATTCATTAGTGGGTTGTGGAGGCATCGCTGGTTTTTGCTCTACAGGGTGGCGACGGTTGTTGTAGAAGTTGTTGTTGCGATTGTTCTGAGGATGACGGATTGGATTAGGAGATTGACGTCGTGCAGCTGGCCGAGGTCTCAGTCCTCGAGGCGCATTGACAGCACGGGACCATTGTTGATTCTGCATCGTGACTGATGGTGAAGTGAAGCAGTCGACGTGGCAGTGATGACGGAGGAGGCTGATGGTGAGAGATTGGTGAAGTGATTCAGCCGCGCGGCAACAATAAGAAGGCGACAATAGGATGCCGATGACTCGAGCGAGGAGTTGAAATAGGGTAGGAGATCTGTCATGTCAGGCAGCAACGAGCAGAGATTTCATGAGTCTGTGAGAGTTATGGAGTATAAGCCTGTTTCGCAAAGCTTTGTGCTACCGAAATGGGGAGGCTCTGCAGCTTCCCGCCGGCAAGGAGTGCACAAGCCCAAGGCACGTGACCGTAAAGAAGGAAATTCAGGCTCGAGAACACCGCTACCTGGACTTGACCTGTAATTAACTCGAATTGAATAAATCCCGATCGCAATGTTGTCAGTTTTGCGGAAAGCGCGGTTAAAGGATAAGGAGATGAGGATCCTGATGCTGTGAGTCTCGAGGAGGCGAATGTGAGGTTGAAGTTGGAGCTGACAATGGGCAGCGGGCTGGATAGTGCAGGCAAGACAACGATTGTCAAGAAGATCATGGGAGAAGATGTCTACAGCGTATCGCCGACGCTGGGTTTTATCATCAAGACGATCGAGTATGATGGGTAGGTGCACATCATTCCATTCTGCGTCAAAGGAACTGATGAGCGCCACAGCTACAAACTCAACATCTGTCGGTATTGTAGCCATGGACTCTGTGCTCTTGACTGATCGTCGATAGGGGATGTCGGTGGCCAGAAGACACTTCGAACGTATTGGAAGAACTACTTTGAGAAGACAGACACTCTTATCTGGGTCGTGGACTCGACAGACAGGGAGCGGATACAGGACTGTCGGAACGAATTGAAAGGCCTGTTGCTGCAGGAGGTCTGTCTGGCAGCGCTTTCGTTTGAATGACATCGGCTGATATCGGTAAGCGTCTCATGGGCGCCAGTCTCCTAGTATTCAAGAACAAAAGTGATATCACTGGTGGGATGAGTGAGGCAGAAATCATTGAGGTGATGGATTTTCATGCCGACGTCCTCAAGCGTTCTAGCGAGACTAACAATATGCAGGCATTGGGACTCGACTCGATCAAAACACATCGTTGGAAAATCATGACTTGCAGTGCCATCACTGGTATGAATCTCACTGCCGGCTTGGATTGGGTGGTGCAAGATGCCAAAGACCGACTCTTTCTTTACTGATACCCAGATTGGAAGTTCCTCATACAGCTGGTATGGACATGAAGGCTCTGATCTGTTTTACATCACGAATGCATGATAGCTCGGTGTCGCAAATGTTCTCTATCGGGTATCGTTCATTCCTCGTCACTGCTGACTTCTTCACCGGCTTCTCTCGCTTGCTCCTTTAATCGCTTCTCCCTTTCCCGCTTCTTGTCCAACAACTTTCTCAGATTCTTTGCAACATTGAATGTGCCACCTGTGTCTGTTCCACACGCAGCGCATCCTTTGCCACCTTTTGACTTGTGCCGTTTGAGAGCACAAGCCTCGCAAAAGTAATGTTTGCATTTGGTCACGACCGGACTCTTGTACGGCTCCCGGCAGATGATACACGCAAACGGGATATTGTCCAGCATGCTCTCTTCGTCTTCCTCGTCGCCAGCCTTGCCATTCTTGTTCGCGCCGCCCACCACAGTGCCTTCCAACTTCTTGCCCTTTGTGACACTCTCCCACTCCTTGTCCAGCTGCCATCCTTGTTTGTAGCCTTCTCGAGCGTGTAGGAACTTGCATGAATCTCCAAAACCGCAGAAGCCCGTTTGTTTGTAGTCCTTGCAGACATCGGGTGCAAAATCGGTAACGGTGATGGTCCGGATATTCGTGGCAGCCTTGACGGGTCCTGCTAGCTTCTGGGGCGCGTTCGGATTCTTCTCGATGTAAGACTGGTAATTGCTAGCGCCTTTGTACGTGCCCCGGTCGTCATCTGTCGCATCCTTGGTGCCCGTCGTCTTTGGTCCGTCAAGCTCTTGCCAGTGAGCAGTTCGAGTGGCATCATCCTGATCTTTAATTGTGGCAGACCGATCACCGGCAAAGGCAGAGCTCTTGCTTAGATCTCCAGTACTCCTGCTGGTAGCAGCAGTGACCTTGACACCACCAACTTTCCGCCTCTTTACCCTGACACCATTCTCTTCCTCGCTTGAGAAGTCTGGATCTGTAGCTGAATCTGGTGGAGGAGTTGCGGGGCGTTTCCGGGCAGCGGCACTCTTTCCGGCGCGCTTCTTGAATAAAACGGGAGCAACGTCGGTCATGTTGGTGAGGATATATGTTGAGTGGCAGCAGTTGGAGTGAAGCGTACTCAAGTTTGGGAATCTTTAAGGATGACTAAGCTCGAGCTTTGAAATCGCGACTGCGTCACTTCCGTCCAATGAGAAGCTTTGACAATCACGCACCCTGGTAGTTTCGAAGATGCTTCCTTGCGTGACTATCCATCGGAGCCCTTGACGAATACTGTACGCATGATGAGATCGTTGGCTACTTGCCTTGCTAGAAGACCTCCTTTGGCTGTTCTGATCGAGTAGCATGACAATTAGCAAGCATGAAGATGCACAAAGTGCTTGTCGCGTCCAAAACATCTCGATGTGCCCCGTGCGTTATTCTGGCGTGGATTCGCCTTTAGTCACTTTTTAGTGTGTTGATCGGCCCAAAACAATTCGGTGCTGGCAAATGTGCCATCAGTCGCCCGTCATACCAATCAACTAGGATATTTGCGAATTGCTTCACACAATCCTGTGATTGCGAAACCTAATGCATAATAAAGCTTACGGCGCCTTCGTCTTCTAGGTGTCATCGCGCGACCACTTTCGGACTTGGGCATCTTTGTCCCGCACACCATTCCCGGCGGCTCTGACTCTCGGCGCGTTGAAGCCACAACTCGATAGAACGTACCACACCTACCACCTTCGCGAGGATCTCGTCTTTCACGTCTACCACTGCACATATGGGCACTATGGACGACCCATTCGTCGAAACACCGCCTCAGGCGCTACCACAACGACATGGCCCTTTCGATTCCGAAGCCTTCGCCAGCTCACCCAGGCAAGCCAAGTTGGCACTGGAGGCACACATGAAGGAGACAGACAGAAGGATACAAGAAGCCTCGAAAATCGGATCCACGCTCGTCCAGCAGAGAAAGGATCTCGCCGCCCGCATCAAAGAACTCGACGGGAAGAAGGACTCTGAAGAGATAGGTCCAGAGCTGAGGAAGAAGCTGGCCGAGTTGGAGCAGGACTATAGCGACATTGGCCGCGAGTCGGCGAGGGCTTTCCTTCCAAAGTCCCGAATGGCCTCGAGCGATCATGCCATCGATCCTACCAGAAATCTTGCAGATACTACCAGAAGCCCTGCCGTCTTTGCAGGCATCTCCGGAGCTTCGCCTTCCAAAGTCGCTGTGCCAGCATCCCGGAAACAGCGAAATCAGCCGTCACAACGTGTACACGATATCGAATTCGCCACAGAGATCAGCACGTCGCTCTTGTCACAGGTCAGGAACTTGCAGGCTGCCCTGGTAGAGAAAGACGATGCGTTAAGGCTGGAAACATCGGAAAGAGCACACTTGGAAACCGAGTACACTTCTCTTAGATCTCGACTACGACACCTCGATGACAATGAGCAAAAGTATAAAGACGAGAATTGGAACTTGGAGACACAACTGCAGGACATCACAGCTGCCATGAAAGTGGCGTCTGAAAAAGAGCAAAGAGCGAATCAGGCACTCAAGACGGCACAGTCCGAGAAAGAAGCAATGCTCAGAGACCTTGAAGAGCTGAAGCAGAATCACGGCAAGCTCGGAGATGACTACAGCGCGGCGAAACGTGCACAGGAAGGCGATCTACACATTCTGAGGCGCGATCTAGCTGGGCATGAGCATGAGAGGGAGCAGCTCCAAAAGAAGATCGAGGAACTCACGTCTCAGAACACCGAGCTGGCACGGGCTATCTCCTATCGTATGAACGCTGATGGCAATGGCTTTGACAACCGGCTCGGGTCTGGCGACGATGAATTGACCACAGACCGAGAATTCTCAGAGGCATCGCCACCGGCTTCCCCGACAAAGCGCGCACCTGGACAGGGTGTCCTAGAGACCGAGACTCTGCGGTCCTCCATCCAACATGCTCACCGAATGATTCAGACGCTCAAGAACAACATCCATCGCGAAAAGACTGAGAAGCTTGAGCTCAAGCGGATGCTTCAAGATGCTCGTGACGAGCTCGAGAACAAGCGCGGCGACAACAAGCTGAATAACCTCAAAAATCGCAGATCCATGCAAGACGCAGCTAAGATGAGGCGTGCTCGAGCAGATCAGCTAGGTGCCAATCGGGTGAGTCGCGAAGAGATCATTGCTGATGATCCTGAGTGGGAAGACCACGAGGGCGACATGACATTGCGCTCTTCTACAACCCTCCGGCCTCGGAAGCTGTCTATGCCAGGTGCATATCTGCCGTCCGAAGAGTCGACCGATGCTTTTGAGACCGCCAACGAAAAGGATACCAGCACCGAGACCGAAGCTTTCCAGACAGGCAACGAAGGCTTTGACGACGAAAGCAGCGGCGAGATCACCGAAACAGAAGTGGTTACAGCGAAGCCCGACAAGACAGCGAAGCGACTATCCTCCTTCCCAACCAGTATCCAGACCAAACGTGCTTCCTTCATGTCAACCGCATCTACGTCTGCAGACGAGGACGATGAAGAGAATCGCACGCCCGTCACTGCGCATCCGAAATACAAGGTGAAGAGCATGAGGACAAGGAGCTTCTTGCGTGAGGGCTCCGCATCTGCGAACAATAGTCCTGCATTCAGCTCGGTGTACCGCAACAGTCCAGCTTACAGCCAGACGTCTAGCAATAGAGGCACGCCTGTTGCAGCTGGTCAAAGTCTCGGTGATGAGCTCAACGGCCTTAGTGATGACGAGAGCGTCATGAGTGGGACACCTAGCAAGAGGGTGAGCATGATCTCTGCATCATCTAGTCCTCACAAGTCAATACGCACGCCATCCGTCACGATCAAAGCGACCATGGTCGACTCTGGCATGATGACTGAGCCATGGGAGCCCGAGGCCAAGGAAGAGAAGTCAAAGGGCGTCCTTGCTGCTACCGCCGGAGCGCTTGGTGGACTTGGTCTCGGCTCTCTCTTGTCCAGCAAGTCTGACGAGAAGGAGACCGCGGTACCTACGACACCAATATCATCTGTCTTCTCCAACATCTTATCCAGAAATACCGAGCCTGTTCAGCCGGCAACTCCGGAGCCAACGCCAGCTTCACCACGTCACTTCGCGTCTCTGTCTGTTCAGGCTACTGAGCCAGTCCGAGCGGAAGCACCTCCTGCATCACCGAGGCATTTTGCATCCATCTTCTCCCAAAATACTGAGCCAGTGCATGTCGAGCCTGCACCGCCTTCTCCGCGCGATTTTGCCAAATTCTCCTCCCAGCATACTGAGCCGGTCCAAGTGCCTGCTTCACCTCGTGGTTTCGCTTCGTATAGCTCACTGAGTACTGAGCCAAGAGCATCACCACTCCCTGAGCCGGTCCCACAACCTGTTCATGGATTCGCTTCTGTCCGATCTACGAACACAGAGCCTGTCGAAGTACCTCCTTCGCCGCCCGCTCCGCAAGCCGTTCACGGCTTCGCTTCCTTCAGGTCTACCGGAACTGAGCCTGTTGAAGTACCTGCCCCAGCGCCAGTGCCCGAACCAACATACGGCTACACTCCCATTCGATCGCATGGTACTGAGCCCGTCATGACACCGACTGAGGAGAAAGTTGATGAGACATCATTCTTTGCCATGTCTCCGATCAGATCACAAGCATACGAGCCTTGGTCGCCGTCGGAGAACAATGTGCTGTTCCCGCCACGTCGCAGCTCGCGCAGACCCGACGCAATCATTCTTGCGGGCGAGGACGAATTGGAGGCTCCCGCAGATAAGCTCATGGACGAAGGCAACGCACGCAGTGTCGGGCAAGAGAATACAAGTAGAGCACCCTTCTCTGAACTGTCCAACAATGCTGCAGGCGCTTTGCGACCTGGTTCTACTGCATCGAATGGCGCCACAAAGCGCGCAATCATCACATCGGACGAGGGCACTCAAACCACGGTCTCTTCTCAAGAAATTGACAGCTTGATGAGGAACAAGAATGCAGTGTCCAATGGGACGAACGTGGCATTCGCTGGTGCTGGTGCAGTTCGTCCGCTGGCCAACACTTCCAGTCCTCGACGCTCGTCAGAGCCTGGCCTACGTGTTGACGCCACCGGTGGTCTCCGCCGTCCAGGTAGTTCAGGCAGTATCCGTCGGTCACAAGACCCTCCTCCACCTCTACCAACAGAGGCATCAGAGAAGATCGCCCTGGCTGGTGGCAGACCCGTGCAACCATCAGCTGGTTCCATGGGTCCACCACTTCTACCAGCCTCGGCCTATCGCGCATCCCAGCGAGACCCCTCTGTCCGCTCTCGCACATCAACCATCAACACTGCCCAGAGAGTGGGGTCCGTCCGAGGCGGTCCGCAAAACGGCTCAGTCCGATCCGAGATGCGCTCACCAATCTCGCGCCGCAGCTCTGTTTCGTCCTTTGCATCAGAGGTTGACCACCGTCTTAATCCCAATGGTGCATTTGCTTACCCGACTGACCTTCCTGCCGGCACTGATCCTCGCATGATCACAGCCATTACTCAGACCATGATTGGCGAGTATCTTTGGAAGTACACACGCAACCCACTTTCCTCGAATACCATGTCTAGCAACCGCCATCGTCGTTTCTTCTGGGTTCATCCATACACCAGGACTCTCTACTGGAGCGAGCACGATCCTTCAACGGCAGGTAAGCAACAGCTCAAAGCTAAGAGTGTTGCTATCGAAGCAGTTCGCGTCATTACAGACGACAATGCCTATCCACCTGGCCTTTATGCCAAATCTCTGGTTGTTGTGACTCCAGCCCGGGAGATCGTCTTCACTGCTCCAACAAGCCAACGTCACGAGACGTGGTTCAATGCGCTCTCCTACCTTCTCCTTCGCACCAGCCCAGAAGACGCCAACGCCAACGCCGCGGTCGGCTCTGTCGTCGACGGCTCTCCTGCCATCGGTTCCGATCTGACAGAAGATGAGGTGGCCGAGTTCAATCCTTCGTTCGGTGGCGGCCAGCGTGGCACTCGCATGGGTCGACACAGCCAGAGCTACGTCAGTGTTTCCTCGTACAGCTCCACCGGCACAGGGCGGAGTAGACCTCACTACATGGACGTGCCGACTTTGACACCGACCAACTACAACCAGCCTCCAGCACAGTACGCTCAGACAGGCACCGTGCGAAGAGATGGTGCACTCAGCCCTGAGCCCCTCGCGAGTCCAATGCGGAGTCCACGCAGTCCCAGCATGTCCGGCCGCTTCAGCAGCATGATGAAGACGGTCGGGCGCAGAAGCGTGAGCAGTCGCCGCAGCACCACAGCAGGAGAAGGATTGCGGAGCCAATCAGCCGAGGATATGCGGAGACAAATCGAGGAGCAGGAGAGGCTAGACCGCATGGAGAACGTGCGGAGTTGCTGTGATGGTGAGTAATCGAGCTTTGCCTTTGTGGATATTTACTAATAAAGTCTAGGCAAACACGATGTCGGCACATTGACGAAGAGAGGGGAGAGTTTCAGAGGGAGAGGGGGCAGAGGTCATGCGCACCCTGCGCCGCAGGATCCGGGGAGTGTGAGCTCGCGGTGAGGCGAGAGGTACGGAAGATGACGGGTGGTTGCAGTAAGATGAGTGGCGGGGGAGGGAAATGGCGAGAGGAGACGAGGGGTTGACACATGGTTGACTGGCCTTACTACGGCCGACGTCGAGGTTTTTCCTATATGGTTTGCTTTTCCTCTTTTAGCATCTCGAGATACCAGATTGTTGTTCCTGTTTATAGATGCGAATTGGTATTGAACATGATTCACGAGAATATCAATTCCGTGTTGTTTCTTCGTGCAGGTACTGCTTGACGATCCAGAATAAACACATCTCATCACAAATCACCTGAAAATCTTCCAATGTGCACCGTCATTTACTGACATTTGCCACGATATATACAACCAACCCGATGCACAGTCCCTTCCACAACCAACCAGACATATACTTCCCTCCCTCAAGCCTCCACATCTTTCGTCATCCTATCCTTCCCCAACTCCTTCTCCCACTCCCACCCCCTCCAACCAGGCCACAATCTCCACAGTCCCAAATACGGTGTATTAACCGGACTTTCCCCCGTGAACAACAGTAGATCATACAAGAACCCGCCAAACGTACACCCGAGAAACGGGCTCACGCACGGCACCCAGAAATACCAGTTGCCCGCGCGGAACACGTTCGTCCCGTAACCCAGGATGTAGCTGGTCAGACGAGGGCCAAAGTCGCGGGCCAAGTTGATGGCGTAGCCGGTCTCCCAGCCGAAACAGGCGCCGATGCCGAAGATGATGAAGAACAGGCCTAGAGGGGTGAGGTTGCCTGCGCCGAGGTTGCCGTCTAAAAAAGATCAGTATCCACTGCCGGGTGGCGGGGTATAGGAGGGAGAACTTACCGTCCTTGAGAGCGTAGATGAGGAACATGAGCAGCGTGCTCGCCACGAATTCACTGAAGAACTGCCCAGTGGTAGTCATGAATGGCTGGGGGTAAGTGCAAAAGATCCCCGCGGTTGCGTTCTCGCTGTACCCCGGCACAGTCCTGATGTTGGGCCCGCCTTCGAATTCCGTGATGGCGGACTTGTAGTTGCCGTAGACGACAAAGGCGGCGGCCATGGCGCCGAGGATTTGCGCGAGCATGTAGGCGGGGAATTTCTTCCAGGGGAATTTGCGGAAGACGCAGTTGGCGAAGGTGACGGCGGGGTTGAGGTGGGCGCCGGAGATGCCGGAGCAGTAGCTGGTAGTTGTTAGTGTAGTTGTGGTAGTTCTTTGGCTGAGTACTCACACTCCGAGCATGACGCCGAGGCCCCAGCCCCATGAGATGGACTGGTAGTCGCCTGCTTCGCCGTTTGAGAGCGTCACTTGGGCTACGACGCCGTCGCCGAACATGATGAGGATGAAGGTTCCCATAAACTCTGCCAGTGGTTCGCGGATGGCGTGTCGTACTCTCGGCCATACGAGTTGCGGATGTGACTGGGGATTACTCCTCGCTTCTGCTGTTGCGGAACGGTCGATTGTAGGGCCATGCTCTGCGTACGGTGGATACTTGGGCGGACCGCCGCTCGATGCTGAACCAGTGCGGTCGCGCATGGTCTTGCCCACGTAGGTGTCGGCTTGGGAGTAAGGGCTGTCGTGGATGCTGGAACCGTAGGAAGGGGACGACTTCTTCTCAATGTAGTCGGTGTCCATTACTGCCAGATCGTCGGCGTCGAATGGTGAGTAGGTCTTCTTGGGTGGGGTGTAGGTGTAGGATAAAGGGATCGGAGGATAGCGGTAAGGCGAGTCGTACAGCCGGACTTCGCTCGGGCGGGTGGTGGTGCGTTTGGGTGCCATGGTGGGGCGAGGCGAGACAAGGCGGGTTATGTAGTTATGATCACGTAGATGATGGGGATCCTTTGGAGGGGTTTGTTGGCTGACTGCTGGACTACTGCTGTGCCGGGAGAGATCCTGCGGTCTGGCTGCCGTGGCGGTACGGGGACCGTTGTACTACCTGCACGGCTGGCGACGCTAGAGTGAGTGGTAGATGGTGATATCGGCTTGTTATCTCAAGGCAAGCATGCGAGACGGGAGCCGAGATGGTGCTCGAAACGGACTATCGAAAGTTCCTCTTGGGCCGGACGGGTGATGAGGTGCATGAACTACGGGCAGACAGGAAGGAAAAGAGGAGGTAGGAATTGGATATAACATGGACTATACCAACCTTGAGTTGAGGGTTCGGACGATCCCACGACCGGTCCTAGGTACGTAATGGGGCCTTGTCGCCAAATCGGTGGCAGGCGGGAGGGGTCCGGTGGAAGAGAAGAGACGATGTCACAGTCTTGGTTCGTACAGAGAGTAGCCTGCGGTTGACAGACGAGCCGCGCTACACCGCAGTGGGTCAAGGGCAGTCTGTGCGAAAGTCTGTCTTGGGCCCTTTTGTGGGTTGAGAGGGGCTGAAAATGGATGAGCGAAAGGGATGAGCTTAAACGACGATCCGGGGTTTGATATAGAGCAGTCCTCGATTTAGATGCAGTCTCTTGGTGATTCGGGCTCGGGAGCAGTCTCTGAATGTATTGACATGAGTTGAATCTGTCAGTGGATGGACATGGGATACCTCCTTCGATGTATGCATACATTGGTCGATTGTCTTCTCGATGCACTTGACATTGGTCTAGTAGATTGAGCAGAAAAGTGAAGCTGCTCATCGAGGTTGACACCTCCAGTCCGGTCGACCAATCACAATCCCATCGCAAAAGGCGCACACCGCATTGGAAGTTGGCAAATAGAAAGACCCAGCGTCAACGCCGGGCTGCAGCTCAAACCCTCTCAGACAGCCCGCCGATCGTGGTAGGTATGAGTGACGATCATCAGCACGTCCTCCACAATCGTCGGCGCTCGATGAAAAGCTTGTCTCTACCTCTTGCATTATTAGCATCAGCCCCTCAATGTCGTCCTCGTCGTGACGGCGGGGATCAGCGGGGTTGCGGCAATTGAGGAACTCGAGGGACACGTTCAACTGCCAAAGCACAGTCAAGGTTTGTATCTTGCTCTGGTAGTTTTCTGTCAGTGGGGACTTTAGACCTCACGCGACACCTTTGATAATCGGTCGGACTTTTTTGTCGGGAGGATTTACCCAGAAATGACCAGCGGTACGGCAGCCCTGGGAATAAAAAAAAATTCAAGGTTTAGCGCGCGCGCCGGCCACGCCGTGAGACAATGTTGTAACTCCCAGTCTTGAGCCGCGTAAAAGGAAGGCAGAGGTTCCATAATGCTTCTTCCACCGGCGCAAGTGGCGGCGTGCAGTGATTACTATCGGTTTGTCACTTCGACCTCGCATCTTCGGTCGCGTGGGAGGCCTGTAAATAAAGGGCCGAGATAACAGCGAGACGGCGCAGCACATGAACAGTCAAGGATTGACAGACCTTTCCCCCGAGCATCCCCAACATCCCACGTTCTGGAGATCTGGAGCTGGAACTGGAGCTGAAGCTCAACTTACTTCCAGAGCTGTGACAAGTGTACAGTACAAAGCAGTACCTGCCCCCATCTGCCCAGACGATAATCCCCCAATGGCGCGACTTGTGGTAAATTGAATCTCACTCTACCAGCGGCAATCCCCCTCGAGCTACATTGTACTCGCGCATGTCTGATCACCACCCTGCAGCAGAGGTAAACCTGGTAGTTATCAAATCTACCAAAACATGTTCGCATGTGCTTTCATCCTGCCAAAAAATCAGCGAAGTCGTCCCTGCCGCGACGGTCGCTGTTCGGCGTCGTGATCGCCTCAGCCACCTGCGCTCCTTCTCGAAGCCATGTCGTCAATGGCGCCGCCCCTTCCCCGCAATCGATGACTCGTGTGTCCTTCGAGCCAGCTCTTTGCCTGATCATCAAATCGCACACAAGAAAGGCGATGGTATTGTACGAGCACGATTGGCTGGTAGGAGACAGCTCCACTGTCGCCGAGTGGTGAAAGGATTCCTTCCGCGGCGCAGCATGTCACGGTCAAGAACTTGTCCGACATCGAGGCTTGTGGAGCTGCATCGTGGGTTGTTCAAAAGAAGTTGATTACTTCCAGCCCTCGGCGTCTGACACCAACATCGTGGCATTCCTTGGATAGCCGATACGAAAGTCTGAGCTCCATATGCAATGCCACCCTCCCCTCCCGGACCGCCCTGGGCCACAAAAGTAACTTTTGTTGCTGCGTCCAATGCAAATGATATGCAAGTCCCTTATGCCTCGGCTCAGGAAAGTGTCTCGCTTTGAGACTGTTCCTGTCGCACATGCTGAACTTTCGAGCTGGCAGAATTGAGATCAGCACCTGTCAAACGTTTGTCGACCAGAGCTCGCAATATGGTGTCGAAAATGCGAAAATCTGGAATTTCCCTGAGTTGTCCACCCATGTGAGACAAGGACTTGTTTCCGTGCCGCTGTACTCGAGCGTCCTTCTGGCATCCTTCGTTGTTGGAGCTAGAGCCGCATCGCAAGAATTGATGGCTGAGCACGGCACACCGGGGTGAACATTTGTCCGCAATATCCCGCCAGCAATATCAGGAGGCTGGCCGAGAAGGCATGTGACAGGTTTTCATTGTCGAAGCTGGCTTTGCCCTCTTTTTGGTCTCTTCTCCGCTCGTCATCCCGGGGTCTATCCGTGGTTGAGCATCTAGGCAAGCCTGGGCGGTGGGAGCCGCCCTCGTCAAGAATAATGCAAGTCGCGAAATTGTGTCTCAGATGTGAGAATGGTGAAATGTTCGTTTTCTTCGTTACTCGGAATAGACATGCTATCTAGCCCTGTGCCACGTCCGTCGCCAATGGCGAGCATGTCACCGTCCATTGCAATCCTCCCGCTGCTTGACATAGGAGGGGTGCTTGTGCGCTTTTCCCTCGAGACGTCTGTGTGACATGAATTAGGTACACATGAGCGGTAGGCATGGGAGTGAAAACATACCACATCGAACTGAACTTAGCTCTGTAATGGCCTTTTCCTTGGATGCCGTACCACTGGATCGACTTGGTTCTGTGAAGAACTGCATGCTGGAACTCTGGACGCAACTTCTATTCGCGAAACCAGGGATGCTTAAGCAATTCTGCAGCTGTCGGTCTGTCCGATGCATTGTATTGCATCATACGCCTGATGAGCTTGCAGATCTCTTTGGCATCTTCGTCGTCCACGTCGTCACCTTTCTGCTGTCGAAAGGCATCCTCTAGTGACGGATCGGTGTGTCGCGGTGAGCCGGGCGTGCCGTATGGTCTGATATGCTCGCCGTTGGGTCCAAACCACCTGTCGTGTCTGGTCCACGCTGACTTGATATTTTCAGGCAAAGGTCCCAGAATATCGTGCATCTGACACAAGTGAAGATCGTCCTCAAGTTTCCTGGGAGCGCCCAGTGCGAACAGTGGGAATAAGGCCTGTCCTGTGACGAACTCGTATAGCAAGCACCCTACCGCCCATATGTCAATGCCCTTGCCCACGCGAGTATTGCCGAGTATGACTTCTGGTGCACGGAGGGCAACAGGGGTGACGACCTTCTTTGGAGGATCGTCCGAGAAGAATGCTTACAAATGTTAGCAAGCCAATACCGAAAGCTGTCACTATGCACTCACCAGATCCGAGATCCGATAGCTTGGCAGAAAAGTCGGGTTCGAGGCGGACAAAGTCGCGGAGTTCCTGCCTGACGAACAGCTTCGCTGGTGCCCAGCGATCCTCCAACCCGTCGATACGCTTCAGCTTATGTGTTGAGAGGGGTCGATCCTCGTTCTGGCCTAAGTCGCGCTCGGACAAGAAATCGATATTCTCGACAGGAAACAGTATGTTCCCAGGCTGTACATCGCCGTGGATGACGTTGTTGTCATGGAGGAATGCTAATCCAGTAAGCGCACTCCGAGCTAGTCTCTTCGCAATCCATAGAGGGAATCGTCGCGGTCCGTGGGTTTCACTTGGAGTGCCGAGTTGGTCAACGCTAAAAGGCATGTCGCGGATCATTGATGCTGCTGAAGGGCCCATAGCGGGAAAGACGCAACACAGGTGCTTCCCATTTGGACCTTCGTGGTTGAACATGTTCAGTGGTAGTGTGACATACTCCGATCTTGGATCAGTGCTGCGAGCAACGGCGAGCCTGTAGAGTAGCGGAAGGTGAGCCGAAGAGCTCGAAGCTTTGGCAACCATGATCTTCAATGCCACGTACTTAGACGTCAGGAGATCCTTCGCTAGCCACACTGTAGAGAACGAGCCTTCTCCCAGTTTTCGTATGACTCGATATTGCTCTCCAAAAACGTCGCCAAGGTTGACAGGGTGGTAACCGCCGGGACGATATTCTTCAGCCCATTCACACGCAGCAATATTCTTTTCAAATCTCCGGTTCTTGGTGCGATGCAGATCTACGCTTGTAGGGGTAGCTGGTAATGTGGACGGCATGTCTGTGGAATGTTACGTGCGATGGAGTGAAGACAAAGAAGTACCAGGGTAGTTGTTGGCGACGTATGGGCGCGAACAAGAGCAGGTGCGCAAGGTGCGCAGCCCGGTCGTGATGACTCAGCTTTCTGCCAAGCCCGACCCAATACACGTCCCACTGTACCACCTCCAACTACACCTCACAGTTTCTGCTGGCGCTGCAAAGCGTCCCTGGGCATGTTGTTGGTTGTCGCCATTACACCGCTAGATTGAGCTACCCCCAAAGAAGAGACCGAGGAAGTCTTGTTTCTAGTTTCGATGCGGCGTACGGTTGACGTTGCTCGGGTGTGCTCGCTCAAACAACAAATTCTCACGCTCAAAACAACTTTTTGATATCTGGTGATTAGCGGACAAAAACGTATCTGGTAGTATTGTTGTTCCTCATCCTACCAGTAAAATTTTATTGGACACAGTTCTACGACGTCCTCACGCGTTGATAACGTCCTCCACGGGGATACCAGCCTCCGACCCGTTTTAAGCTTTCACCCAGTCAGACAGTTTCATTGCATTCTCCAGGGTTGCAACCCTAGGTCAGGCGAGAAGGAAGAATCCCTGTGGAGGACGTTCTCCATAATAAAATGCCCCGTGCGCTTTGCAGCCCGGTCAATCCCTACGTCAGCCAATCGGACAAATCTCAGGGCGAGACTCGCGGTGCGGGCTGCGGCCAGGCAAGTCCCAAAGTGACCAGCAAAGACCAGGCACGCGGCTTACGCGGGGCAGTCAATCTTCCCACGACATCCACTCTAGCTTAGGTTTCTCCGTGACGATACACGACCGGGACTGGCTCTGTCAAAAGCCACGAGGTCGGATTCTTGTCCTGCTTGCCCTGCCTTCATATAATCCCACTTGATCCCTGTGTCAGACGCCAATTGCTTTCAGGATACCCCGCTTGCTGCCACTTTTTTACCCCGCCATACCATACACTCATCCCTGCTACCACCAAACTGTTTGGCATAACACAACATGGCCGAAGAAACATTTGTGGGGTCAATCGACCAAGGAACAACGTCTTCGAGGTTCTTGATCTTCAACAAGCAGGGCGAGCCCGTCGCCGTACATCAAGAGGTCAGGAACATGCTAGCACGTGAGGCGCAACCACTAACCAGCACCAGGAATTCAAGCAGATCTTCCCAAACCCAGGCTGGCACGAGCACGACCCGGAGGAGATCATCTCCTCTGTCAACACCTGCATAGACAAAGCTGTGGAGAAGTTCACTTCGGCTGGCCACAAGCTGGAGAGCATCAAAGCCGTCGGTATCACCAATCAGCGCGAGACGACAGTAGTATGGGATCGCAAGACTGGCAAAGCGCTCTACAACGCCATTGTCTGGACTGACACGCGGACCAATGCCGTAGTACATGAGCTTAAAGCCCGCCCTGGCAGCGACAAGCTCATGGACATTTGCGGCGAACCTCTCTCCACCTACCCCTCCGTGACCAAGCTCCTCTGGCTCCTCAAGAACATCAAAGAGGTCAAGGAAGTCTACGAGCGCGGCGACCTTGCTTTCGGCACAATTGACACCTGGCTCATCTACAAGCTCAATGGCGGCCCATCAAAAGAAGTCTTCGTCTCTGATCCAACAAACGCAAGTCGTACCATGTTTATGGACATTCACACCCTCACCTACAGCGACCACATGCGCGACTTCTTCAGCTACGAGTTCGATTTCAAGAAGATTGCTTTCCCAAAAATCGTCCGCAGTGCTGACAGTTCTGCTTATGGTGAGCTCTCATCCGGCGCGCTTAAGGGCTTCAAAATCACAGGCTGCTTGGGCGACCAGTCGGCAGCACTGGTAGGACAAAAGGGCTTCGAGGCCGGCACCGCGAAGAACACCTACGGCACCGGCTGCTTCCTTCTCTACAACTGCGGCAAAGACCCCGTCATCTCCAAGAACGGCCTGCTTAGCACAGTCGCATACGACTTTGGCCCCGAGCACGGCACACTCTACGCTCTCGAAGGCTCCATCGCAGTCGCCGGGTCAGGCGTCAAGTTCTTGGTCGACAACTTGAACTTTGGAGTCGAGAGCAAGAAGATCACCGAGCTTGCAGGCACAGTCAACGACAACGGTGGCCTCGTCTTCGTCACTGCTTTCTCCGGTCTGTTCGCTCCCTACTGGATCGACGATGCTCAAGGCACCATGTGTAAGTCATTCCCCAGCACTTCCCTGACCACAAACAGTACCATACCAACAGTCCCATACTTACTCCTGCCCCATCATCTGCACACAGCCACTTACTCTCCTCCCAGTCGGAATCACCCAACACACCCAACCCGCCCACATCGCCCGCGCCACCCTCGAAGCCGTCTGCTTCCAAACCAAAGCCATCCTCGACGCCATGGCCAAAGACTCCTCGCAACCCCTCGCATCCCTCAAAGTCGACGGCGGCATGTCCAGCTCGGAACTGACCATGCAAACCCAAGCCGACGTGACCGGCATCCCCATCATCCGACCCGGCATGCAAGAGACAACGGCGCTCGGTGCAGCTATTGCGGCCGGTTTGGCAGTGGGCGTGTGGAAGAATCTGAGCGAATTGGACAATGTGAACAACGAGGGGGAGACGGTGTTTGAGCGCAAGATGGAGGACAAGAAGGCCGAGAGTATGTTTAAGAAGTGGGAACGGGCGGTGAATATGACAAAGGGATGGTTGGTGGACGATGAGTGATTTGGTCTTCGAGCCGAGATGAAGCATGGGGATGTGAGGAGGGTGGGTAGCATTTTGTTGATAATATGAAAGAGATACCTGGATGTTGTATAGGAACGAGGAATCAATGGCTGGCACGGCATCATACTCTGTCTTCCACTTCCGACAACGATGTGGTCCTCTCCGCGGCTAGAGGGTCACCAATGACGAGGCCATACATTTGCATTCATCGAGACCTATGCATCGATGGCAAGGCGCAATGTTGTCAATCCAAGTTGCTCTCACCTCACACACCCAGGCATCACAAGAACCCAGTCCCACCACCCACAAGGCACATCTCTCGTCTCGGTAGTTCCAATCGAAAACACCATTCCATATGCCCCAAAGGCGTGACTATCATCATCTAATATAAACCTATTCACCATCATCAACCATCCCCTGCCCATCCCCTGCCCATCCCCTCCTCATCCCCCCTCTCCTCTCCCATCCCTCACTTCCCTCCCTCCCTCCCTCGCTTTCCTGAAAGAAACATGTCATGACCACCCTCCCTCCCGTCCGAAACAAAGACGCGCAACCACCCTCCCTCCCGTCCGAAACAAAGACGCGCAAAAAGTGGTATCAAGAACCCTCCTCTCCAATCCGCCCTTTTTTTTTGGATCCCGACTCTGACCCGCCCCCACCGTGTGATTGAAAAACATGAAGACAAGAAATGAAAAAAAGATGTCGTGATATAACCCGTCGTTATCCCCTGCTTTTCCTCCACCTCCCTCTTACGCTTCTCGTCCCGTCCGAATCCTGCTCTTCCTCTTTCTTCCCAGCTGGTAGTTTCTCGTGTCTCTCTACAGCCCCGTCCAGATCCATCGCCTGCCACGACCCCAGCAGTCCTCTAATCCCTCTGCTCCTCCATCAAACTCTCATCCCCCGCCCCTTCCCTCCAGTCCCTACTCCGCTCATTCAACCTCTTGATCCCCGGTATCCTCACGGCCCACAAACTCTCGCTCGGCGTCCGGTACGTGAACCCTCTCTGGCTGCTGATCACCCCTATGGCCTGCAACACCGCCTTGCGGCTATCCCGCCCGAACACGGCGGGGTGCGTGATCCACTCGAGCGCCATCTCCAGCTCCGCGTCTAGTGCGTGGATGGTGGCCGGGTCGATGCCGGCTGCCGGGGTGAAGGGGCCGGGCGCCGGTTCGGAGCGCGGCGGGGAGGGGGTGCGGCGGTCGCTTGGGGTCGAGGAGGGTTGGATGGGGGAGGACTGTTCGGAGCCGGTGTTGGAGAGATTTGGGGTAGGGGGGAGTCGGGCGGAGGGTGGGGGAGGGAGGGGTGGGAGGCCGCCTTTGCCGAGGCCTTTGAGGATGGTGCGGGTTTCGGTGAGGAGGTGGTTGGCGCGGTCGGCTTGGTTGCGGGAGACGAGCGTGAGGGCGCGCATGAGCATGTCGCTGGTTAGGAGCTCCATGCGGCGTTGGACGACAGAGGGGTGGGGTGGGATCGGGGGGGAAATGGGCTTGCCGATGCTGGCTTTGCGGGTGTTGGGGAGCATGGTGATGGCGAGGAGGGAGGGGCGGGGGAGTTGAGCGCTGGAGCCTTGGCGGAGTATGTCGCCCCATGAGAGGTCGGCTTGGATGAGGGGTACTTCTTCAACGGATGCAGTGCGCATGTCGTCGCTGTCGAGGGGGCCGCCAAGGGCTTCGAGGCCAGATACAATGGTATCCCAGGGATCGCCCGAGACTTGCTCGGGGGTTGATGTGTCGGGTGCGATGGCGAGCTGTACGAGGATATCTCGCTTGTCGCCGAATCGAAGATCGCCAAGTGATGCTTCTGCATCTCGTCCAGTGGCGCGCTTGATGATTTGGAGCGCACCATTGATCTTGACGAATTTTGCCGTCGAGCCTTCTGGGAGACGAAGTTTCAGACGAACGTTCTGGTGTGAAGTGCTTTGAAGAGAGCCGAGGCAGCCGGCGATGCACTCTCTGAGCATCATCCAGTCCTTGACGTAAGTGTAGGTAGCCTTTGTCCTAGTGGATAATTCGATCATGGTATCTGGCTTGTGCGTGAGACCGAGACCGAAAGAGTGGATGGTGATTCTGGAAATGGTTAGTATGATTGAACTCTCATAAAGATGCCTGAAACTTACTTTGCAGCTTCAGCGCGAGAGACGACAAAGTCGACGCTCTCGCTGTCTGAAGTGGCCGAGTCGCTAATGAGCAAGATGCTCGAAAGCGGATTCGACGACTTGCGCTGCATCAGCAGATCCATGGCCACGTTCGCACCCTCGACCACATCAGCTCGTAAGCTCTTCTGGCCGAGCGGCTTGATCGACTCCAGAACCTTGCCCCAGCCATTCCATGTTTTCGAGGTCATACCGACAATGGGCATGCCACCGCCTGATGATCCGAAAGTTACCAAGCCCATGCGGTCCGACTCGCCCAGGTTGTGTACGAGGAATCGCAATACGTCGCGAAGAAGAGAGATCTTCAATCCCTGCATCGAGGATGACACAGGAATGACAACCACAATGTCGAGAGGGACGTGCATGGCTGAAGAAGGTCTGATGGTGTATGCATCGGTTCTCGAGCTTGTGGTATAGTCTGTGGGTGCAGTATAATTCGACCGACCAGCGCCATGTGATGATTGTAATGAAGAAGCTCGTCTTTTCGTTGTGTACTCATCCTCATCTGTGCCAGAGTTGTCAAGATCTTCTTCACCGTCGAATGCGGCGATCTGGTTGATGTTGACAAGCGCTCGTCGCCAGGTCTCAAGCTGATTTTGATCATTGAAGAGCAGGTGGAAGAAAGGTAATTCGGCGACCGAAAGACTCAGAGTGAGAATGGTTTGATCTGCTTGAATGTCAGATTTGTTCTGGTCGATCTCGGAGAGGACAATCTTACCATGTGAGACCTCCACCTGCTTCAAATGCTTTCTGATCAATATCGAGCCCTTGAGCGTGCACCTCGTCTTTCCGGTCCGTTGTGATGCAGAGTCGAGATATGGTGATGCCTGTGACTTTCTCTCCTTGACGCAGATCAACATTTCGGTGAAGAGATAGCAATCCAGATCTTGCCATGAATTGCGATCCTTGCCCACTCGTATGCTGCCGTGTAAGATGAGCTTGCCGAATCTCGCAAAGTCTAGACCGTGCCAGTTGTCGACCTTGTTGTGCAAATCCTCAGTCACTCTCTGCAGCACTTCGGGTGGATCCCGTGGGAAATCTATGCCGCGACTCCGTAATGACGGCTTGGGCGAAAGCATCTCCTCCGCAAGTGTGGGTGTCGGTCCTGGTGGTGGTCCTCTTATGTCTTCTGGATCTGGCCTCCATTTTCCATCCATTACTTCCACGGTGACAAGACATGTGAGACTTTGAGGCTGGCGACTTCGGCTGAGCGTTGGGAACTCGCTGCGGACTGTGACAGATGGGGGCGGTATGGGGTTCTTGCAGTTTGGTCGAGGACTGCTGACGCTCATCTCCATTGACTGTACATCGTAGTCGTGTTTCCGGCTGGTCGGAATGTGGTTGTCATAATCCACCGCAGAATGTCCACCAGTTGTGCCACTATCGTTCCGCGCATGTTGTCCATATTGGTCTGTCGATCGTACCCTGCGATAGTCGTGCTCGGAGAAGGTCTGCGAGTTGGACTGGGAGTGTAATGATCTGTTTCCCCGATAGCCAGGCTCCCACTGTCCAGAACCATGTGCTCTGGGCGATGCCGTGGAGCTCAGATGTGGTGTTCCTCTTAGGTCTGGAGTTTGTCTTATGCTTGGAGTGTTGCGCAGATCTGGGGTCTCGTGCGGTGTGAGGTTGCTGGAAAAGGCAGGGCTTTGTGAGGATCGGACAAGGAGATTTAGTTTCTCTGTGAATATGTCAGTTCACCGTATGAGTTCATGCGATTGCTCGGCGACCATACCAAAGTCCAGGTTCCCCCCTCTCGTTGTGTCCAGTCCTAGCGGCGCGCTGCATGACGGGCAATCTTGCGATTCAAACTCTTTAATATACTCGTAGAAGCATGCCTCGTGGGAGACGTGGCCGCACGATAGCTGAAGAATGCGCTCACCGCGCAATGTGTGTTCGAGTGGTTCCTCACAGGCAGCGCATTCTGCTCCGATGAATGTTCTCTCCCTCCGGCCAGTCTTTGCTTCAATCATACTGCCGAGGTCGTCCTTGTATGAAGCGGAAGAAGATCGCGCAGTTCTGGGTCGTTGATTGTATGAATGATCGGACCTGTCAAAGTGGTTGTCCCTGTCTCGGAATGGTGTTTTGGAGTCGGCACGACTTCTCAGAGACAGACGGTCGTCTTGGACGCTCGGTGGACCTGCGCGATGATGTGAGTGTCAGGCCTTCTGGAGGTGAGGAGCACTGCGATACACCGCAAGTGGACAGCAAACGGGCGGACAACGGTGCCAGTGGAATACTCTGGGAAAGGCCGTGTCTGGCGGTTTTGCAGCGCACAGGCGACGCACGAGCGAGGACTACAGTCACTAAGACAGGACGGAACGCACCCTTGTTCAACGGCTCGCGCGAAGGATAAACGTCGTACCAGTGGTGTTTTGGATTTTTGTGAGTAGAGGAATTCCTGGACGTTGACCTCTGCTGCGGGTACCTGCTGGAGTTTGAAGTCTGATAGCGTCCGGAAAATGGGTTGGAGAACTTTTGCATTGGGCGCGATACGGAGGGGAAGGGCCCCAAAGAGATCAGGGGCTAAAGGTACTACCAGAACAGCTCTCTGGACGTCGAAGGAACAGGTACCGAAATAGGGAAGCGTCCAAGGCAATAGTTGGGACGAAGCGAGCCGCCAAAAGGTGTGGTGTCTTTGCGCCCGGACCGTGGATGGAGGAAGAGTGTGGGCTTTGGCGGGCTCTGGCAGTGGGCTCTGACACTGACACTGACACTGTGGGAAGGGTGGCCGCCACAAGCTCAGCGCAAGGCGATTGGAGGGGCGAGACGCTGCGGATGCGGGACCTGATAGTTTTTGTGCAGAAAAAGTAAAGGAAGGAAGGTCGATGTCAAGACAACGATTCATGAGCTGTTCGTTCGTCCTTCTCAGCTTCGCTCATGGGCGATTGTTCAAGATTGCTACGCCAGGACGGCAAATTGACCAGCTGCAATTAGCACTGCTAGCACGACTCGGGCTCCTCATCTCGCGTGTCCGGATGTTGGCCCTGACTCGAGCCGGCCCAGCGCACTAGTCCGACCAGAAGTTCAGAACACCAGGAGATGTACACCTACAGAAGCCCATTCGCAAGATCCAGGCCGGCAGTGATCCTGCCAGAATCTCATCTCACGGATCGATAGTCCTCATCTCTCTCAAATACGTGCTCAGCCTCGTCCCTTGGTTCGGTCATTGTACATGGTTGTTGTACACTACCAGCTGAGGGCCTTATAGCACTCATCCGTCATGGGACCGTCATTGCTAGAAGAATACCATGCCATGTCACTTGGCCTGCAATATAATCCCGCAGAACTATACAAGAATACCGCGGTGGCCATATTCGCAATCTGTTCTTATTCGCTGCCGGTGGGTGTTGGTCGGTTGAGCTTGGCTTAAAAGTGTCGATCCGGTCTTCCACCGGGCAAAGAGTCCGCTAATGGGAGGCCTCCCTGTTAGTACCCTGAAGCTAACCACAAGCCCAGGACCAGAGGACTCATAGCGCCGATCATGTTCGCTTTCGTGGTACTGCATCCGAGCTCTGTCCGTGAAAGGACATCAAGTCGAGCCCGTCCGCATTATTCATCGCTGCAGATCGTGTCGACTGCACTTCGCATGGAGGCTGGCCCCATGCGCGTTGAGTACCGTTGCGTGTCGTTGAACCATGTGCTCTGTATTGAACGTAACGAGCGACCATGTGCGGGACAAGCATCGCGTGGCTGGAGAAGCGGTTGCACTACTGCTGTGCCCTCGTTGGAACTGGCCTCTGCCCTGCGTTCTGTCACTGTCGCCGTCATCATTATTGACATGCTCAAGGTCACTACCAGCTTCGGCGTCCAACAGATGTGATGTCACCAGTATTGAGGGCCAACCCAGATATTTCGTGTACCTACCAGCTTCTTCAACAACGACGCGGTCCGGCCTCCTGTACGAGCCCTCGACCGCGATTGCGAGACACGAGAAGCTTGGAAGATTGCAGGTGTCTTCCTCCCGGCCTTCGAAGGTGCGGATCTCCCAAACGGCGGCATTCAGCAGCCACCAAGCTCTCAACCTTGATAACGTGTCACCACCGGTGTGTGAGCTACCATCCGCCAGCCAGATTGCCCGTCTCTAGTGAACCAATCCAAGGCTGCCAATCGATATCCAGATTGCGACTCAGTACGGCGGCACGGTCCAATTGTTCGCTGCATGCTTCAAGACTTCATTTCTTCGAGAAACCTTGGTGTTTCCTTGATCTTCGCGGATCACTCTTAGCAGATAAGTTAGGGCTGATGGCGAGCAATGTCCGAATGGGTCTTGTCGTTCAACACGAGGGGTGCGCAACAATGCAACTCAATGGTCAGACAAGAGTGAACGTAATCGTCAAGGCTCTATTCTTGCACTCTGATTCAGCAACCACTCCTTGCCTGCACAACCCGACTCCTTGCATTCGACCTGCCCATCGTCATCACCACTCTTCTCGAACATTGGAAAATCGTGAGGTACCTACCGGAGCCGCAAAGGTCTGCAAAGAATTCGAGATGCGGACTACCAGAAAGGGTAATCACGGCCGTGCAGAAGTCCTGTATGTGTCGATCATCTGGTAGTTCTTCATCATGCACGATGTCTTCGCTCTTCAGCCTTAGTGACGAGCAAATGCCGACCAGTCATCTGCGATTCAACGCTTCGCTAAGCGACCATACGCGCCCGTTGCGAAGTATGTGTCTCTTCTACGTTGTGTCCCTTCCTCGTTACTCCCGCGCATCGCCGTTGTCTTTCTTTCGGCACTCTTGCAATTAACCTCTGAGTCAATTGGCCTTCCAGATCCTTCCATGCGCGGTCCATGGCCTCTTCATCCTCGATCTCGCGCTTCTAGATGCCATGATGCCGCGGACTTACTCCACGCCTGGACGTTGCAGATATTCAAGGTTGTACCACGATCAGCCTTATATCACAGCGGTCTCGGCTGTTGGTATCTTTTGTTCCTTAGCCTACACTTACTTGTACAAGGCATCTTCCAATGACTGCCTGAATCACGAGAAAGTAAGTCTAGAGATGTGAGTTACTGCAGCCGACCTCGCCCATAACTACATCGATCATGAACTACGTTCGGGCTTCAACTTGGCTCACTGTCCTTCGCCATCGTCATGTACTGTACCATGATCTAGCGAGCCTGTCATCTTCTCCTTCTTGATTTGTCTCTACTGCCCCAACGGTGACAGCCACGGACTGCTTCAGGCTCACAGATCATATGAGTAAACCAATATTGGATAGCACAATCTCATTCAGCTCGTTCCAGCGAGGGATGCAAACTACCAGCCCGCGGCCCAGAATGCGGCAAGCCTTGCACCATCGCAGTTGCGGTCGGGTTGACGACTTCCATGTCATTCATGACCACATACTCGGCTCTCTTGTATTGTGAAT
This sequence comes from Elsinoe ampelina, assembly GCA_005959805.1. Classification (NCBI taxonomy): domain Eukaryota; kingdom Fungi; phylum Ascomycota; class Dothideomycetes; order Myriangiales; family Elsinoaceae; genus Elsinoe; species Elsinoe ampelina. Next base: position 1,182,453 of record SMYM01000010.1, read on the forward strand.
GTCGATTTCCGGCAGTAGAGAGATTCGAGGAGTAGCGCCACGAAGGACCGTAGATAGCTGACGTCGGGAGGCATGTGATGCTCATCTGGGTAGTCTCGCGTTTGAGCCTCCCGAATTTGCGCCGGAAATGTGAGCCACTCAACATGACCAAATGCAAATGCTGTGATACTTCAATGCCACTACTATGATCACCTTTCACTTATGGACATTCGCAGTGCTGCTTTTCAGCGAGTAAGCTCTCATCCATCATACAACTGATATAGTTTGACTGATTCTACAAAGCTCAAACCAGTATGCGTCGAATTGAATCAAGCAGTCCTTGATGTACAAGGTCGCTCAGGTAATCCGGCACATGTCACAGAGCGACTTCATAGATTGCGTACGACTCTTGGCCAACTACCTCAACAGTCTCTCGATAGCAAGCTCGCTGAATATGTCTTCGTCCCTTTATCACATGTCCTGAGGTTGACCCAGTCGCTGCCGTTCGAGGCCGTCGAACTGACCTTTGAATGTCTGGCCGTACTCCTTCGAGACGGCTGGCGTGAGAAAGTCGTCGGCCCACTGGCAGCACAGCTACTGATACTTTTCACCATCACTGTGGACAAGTCAAAGCCAACGTCTGGGTCAGGACCAGCCAAGAACGCTTCACGCCTGCATGATGGCGGCCCTTCGCAAGCTCTGCTTGTGGCGGTACTCTCCTGTCTAGAACATCTACTTCATGGCCTAAGCAGCACCGAGAAAGGAAGAGCACAACTACTGGAATCAAGCACGGTACCGAATCTTGGTCAAAGTGTCGTCGTCATTCTAGAGGTGCTGGTTTTTTCCGATCAAGCAGCTACCCAAGTCGCTGCTAGCAAGGCCCTCGATAGCCTTGTCCGAAGCATTGGACATGATCACCAGACCCTGGCAAGCTTTCTTCCTGGCATCGTCTCATCCTTGACAAAGGTCCTCACTCCGAGCACTCAGATACGGCGGTCATGGAAAGTTCTCAGCAACAGCCTTCGAACTCTGAAACTCCTGCTGCTCGGGACAGTATGCAACAACGCTGCAGTGGAAGCTGGTATCACCTTGACCACTCCATCAGAAAACCCCGGACTAGACATGGATACAGCTGCTTCAGGAGACCGCAACAAGGGTAATACTACACTGCAGGACAGTACACGAAGCGCCACAGCACCAAAGCTGGGTCGACCATGGCTAGAGGCCACTGCAGGCCAACTCAAACTAGCACTGGCGAACATCAACAGATTACACTCCCATGATCGTCAAGAAATCAGACTCGATCTTTTTGACCTCTATTTAACCATCGTCCGCGACTGCTCTCAAACTCTCCCGAACTGCCGGCAAATGTGCTTGGAGGTCCTTACCATTCTCTCCGAGGATTCGGCCGCTGGCGACTCCAAGGCTCAACTTTACGAAGCTCTGAGGACAACAGCAGACCTTTCAAACAGTCTACAGTCGACGCTAAGAGATTGGGCTGTCTCTTTGCCTCGAGTTCTTGGAGGTGCCGACGAGGATAAGAAGAATCGTCGCTTGAAGCAGCTGTTCACTGCATACAACATGCTAGTAGACAGCGGACAGGAGACTCGTACGGTTGAGGATCTGATTATTGTAGAGCTCCCCGAGTTTGTCAACAAGATTCTAGGAAACAGGGTTGGAACTCGTTCGACCATTTCCGAGGTGCCTACCGTCCGCTTGGATGATCTTCCTATCATGTTGCACGGTCGAGGGTCCTTGACATTTGCAGATCCCCTGTCAAGCAACGTACATCAGCTTTCATTACTCCGTTCGATACAGCGCCAATTGCAACACCTGTCCGATGTCGATCGTTTGGCAGCTGTTGCCGAGTCATTTGGCTCACTGGTCAGAACTACGGAAGGAAATCTCCGAACTTCTGCTTTTTACCTTGCTCTATCCTCTTTGCGTACCACTTCCGACGCCGACGCCTTGTTCAACCTAGACACGTCACCATGGCGGGATGACTTGCTTGCAGATCTGTATGACTTTTCAGTCTCGATCTTGACCGCTGGCGACCCAAACGACAGCCGGAACACCCTGTTAGCGATCGAGACTGTCGCAATGCAATCCACGGCATTAGGTCAAGCATTCAGGCCTGAGCTGCTCGACGTTTTGTACCCTGTCCTGTCCTTCCTCGCCCCGTCAGATCCCCGGATCACCAATCATGCCATCACCTGTCTGAATATCATGGCTCAATCCTGCGAGTACGCGTCCGTCAAGGATCTCGTTGCTGAAAACGCAGACTACATCACGAATTCCATTGCGCTCAAGCTCAACGCATTCGAGGTAGACCCAGAAGCTCCTCAGGTCCTGGTGATTGCTGTGAATCTTGCAGGGTCAGATCTGGTTCCTTATCTCGGAGACACTGTTGACTCGATCTTCGCCATTCTGGACGACTATCATGGGTACGAGAAGCTAGTCGAGCTGCTCTTCGGTGCCCTGCGAGCCATAGCCAAGCAAGGCGCACAAGAGCCACGACTACAAATCGAAGGCTCAAAAGCGAAGGAAAGCTCATCCTACCAACCATACTGGACGCCCACTAAAGACATCGCATCTCTCGCCATCCGCCTCAAGGAGAGGAAAGCCAAGCGTATGTCATCCCCTGCTTTTCCTTCCCTCGACCTCCTCCCATCTTTCACCGTCTTCCCTCCACTGTCTTCAACCACATACTAACCCCCCTTCAGACCTACCCTTACCCCCCGATGATTCCCCCAACGGACCCCCCGACGACCCCCCAATCTCCATCCCCCCCTCCTCCCCTCCCCTTTCTTCCCCCCCTCTCCCCTCGGACGCCACCCCCGTCCTCCCCGCCCCCCAAACCTACCCCCTCCTCCTCCGCATCTCCTCCTTAACAGCACACTACCTCCCCTCCCCCTCCCCCTCCCTCCGTCTCTCCCTTTTGACTCTCCTCTCCGACATCCTCCCCTCCCTCGCCGCCCACGAAGACAGTTTCCTCCCGCTCGTCAATACTCTGTGGCCTGAGATCGTGAGCCGGCTTAGGGATGAAGAGCCGGGTATCGTGGCTGCTGCTCTTAGGGTGATTGAAGGCATGGGCAGGGAGGCAGGCGGGTTCATGAGGGGCAGGGTGAGGGATGTTTGGCCTGAGTTGGTGAGAGTTGGGGGGAGGGTGATGAGGGAGGTGGATGGGGATGCAGCTGATACGAGACGGGGAGGAGGGGCAGGGAGAGGAGTCGGGAGGGAAGTGGAAGTGAGGGATAAGACTGGTATGGCGGTGGGGTTGACCAGACGTATGGAGGTGGGGTACGTGGATCCTAGTGTCAAGGGCATGTGGGCGGCGCTGAAAGGGGTGATGGTTGTTGCGGTTAGGGACGTGGGTATTGGGGAGGATATGTTCGAGGACGCACTTGGTTTGTTAGGGCCGGTTGAGGGAATGGATGAGGAGGAGAGGAGGGTGCTGGAGGGGGTGATTGTGGGGGCGGTGTGGTTGGCGAGGTATAAGGAGGGGATGAAGCTGGATGTGCCTGAACGGATAAGGGAGACGGTGGGAATGTATAGGTGGGCTGGCGTCACGGCGTAGGGCATTGCAAAGAAAGTGTGGGATAGACTAATTCTGCCGTGTACAATATCCTACATGTGGTATGGCTACTTCTCCACAACCGAGCAATCTGCTTCCCGTCCTCCCCTGCCCCTGTCCACAATATCATCCCATATTCCATGTCCTACATCCCATTCTTCTTCTCCTTCTCTTACCCCCCCTGTCCCTCCCTTACGACCCCGCCTTCCCCTCGTCAACAAACGGCACCTTCATCCCCTCCGCCTCCCTCTCCACCTCCCTCCTCCCCCTCCACGGCACCCCAAAGCTCCACTTGCCCGCCACAAACTCCTCATCCCCCATGTCCCCCAACGCCTTCGCCCCCCTCCTCATCCACCCCACGATCTCCGCCAACGCCACCGCATCCACCCCCTCCTTTCCCCCAAACACATTCCTCCACACCGCCGCGCCCAACACCGCGTCCCCCTTGATCACCCCCTCGTCGTAACTCATCACGTTCCCGCGGTACGTATCGTACATATCCTTCAAATACCGACTCCTGATCCCGCGCGAGGTGATGTTGTGCATACCATCCATCTTCTCCTCCGCGGCGTAGAAAAAGTGATCCAGCAGTTGCTGGGACCATTTCCGTTCGTGCTCCGCGGGGAACATGCGCAGGCGGAGCTGGAGGAGATACAAGTGGAGGATCGTCAATTGGGACCACGTGCTGAAGGTGGGCGGGAGGGAGTAGGCGTAGTGCCATGTTTGCTTGCTCAAAGGGAAGAAGATGTCTTCGCCGGCGCTGGTTTTGAGGGGTTCGGGGGGCGCGGATTTGTTGTAGGGAGAGCGGGAGGGGACGGGGCCGCCGGGGGAGGTGGTGGTGGAGGGTGGGGTCGTGGAGGGGGCCGTGCCGCTGTAGTCGCCGGCTGAGGAGCAGGATTTGAAGAGCGATTCGGTGGTGCCGTAGGCGGCGTAGGGGGCGGTTGCGGAGCCGATGGAGCCTTGTTTGCGCAGGGTGGAGGCGAGTTTTTGGATCGAAGGGGCGTCGGGCGGTGGGACGGGAGAGGGAGCTGGGTCGGAGGGAGGGGAGGAGGGTGTGCTGGCTAGGGAGCGGGAGGGGGATTGGAAGGCGCGGTGGGAGGAGCGGAGTGCTTCGTTGCGTGTCGCGAGCTGGTAGCGAAGGGCCTGTGGATGGTCAGTGACGGTCATTGTGGTTGTCCGGTGTGCAATACCTGTGATCGCGTCCTCGCTCCTTGCGCTATCGCAGAGTAACACTGCCTGCCGGACATGATGTGCTGGACAAAGAGTGTGTGTGGTGCAAAGATCAATGTCGTGAAGTTGACGATCTCCAAATTTTTGAGCTTCACAGCTCCAAGACAAAATGGTCATGACATCACCAAGCACTATTTCATCTTCACAATTACGATCTTGGGCGAGGGCCACGTTCAATGGCGCACAGATGATTGAGAAGTACCGTTATCCATTCGACACTACTTCTTTGCTATCTAGGCCATCCGCGCCAGTCATGACCAGCGCCTTTTCTCATCGACGAATACCCCTACCCTAAAATTGCCTACAGAAGAAGCGAATGTCTTGTGGAATAAAAAGCTCAACAGACAAGTTTTGAAATGTGCAACCCTTTCATATCGGCGTCACAGACACGGCCATGATGTGCTCGACAGCCGGTGCCGACATGTGCCGTCGTCGTGGGTGGATCATTCTCGAGAATGAAGCTCGTAGGAATAAAGGCACGCTGTTCAAAAGTCGTGCGGCAGACTATTCTGATACATGTGCTGAAAGTCCCGTTTCGAAGTGAAGAATATGTGACGCTTTCGTGTCTCGTTTCCGCTGCATTGAATGCTCAAATACCTCCTCAAACAGGAACCTGCCACTTGACCATGCCGCTCTACTGCATGCCGTTCCTGTTCACTCGGCCTCTGCGCTGACCGTTCATGCCTTGTTGCTGTTGTTGTTGCTGCTGCTGCATCGCCATGTAGTTGGGCTGGTATTGAGTGTTGTACATTCCATTGTTCATGCCCATACCGCCCATGGGTCCAAAACCGGGAGGTGCGAAGCCAGCGCCCATCTGTCCTGCGACGGGCGAACCCATGCCTAGACCGGCTTGCGGTAGTGGCGATCCGTTCATGCTTGGGCGACCGAATGGATCCATGCTCGGGGAGGGCGACCCAAAGCCGCTCATCGGGACTGGACTCTGGTAGTATGCGCCTTGCTGGCGGGCTGCAGCGGCTTGTTGTTGTGCCATCAGCTGTTGTTGATACTGCATCTGCTGTGCCGTGATGGGCGTGACATTCGGAAGTGGTGGAGTGTGCGTATATGATGGAGTCATCATGTATGGGTCGAAAGTGTTTGACGAGTCTACGCTTGCAGTTCTCTGCGCCGACCCTCCCATCATCTGATCCATCTGTTGAGGAGACATGCCGTAGGGGGATTGACTGGCAAGATGAGGTAGATGTCCATTGGGCATGCGACCTCTTGACACAGATCGTGTCCTGCTTGCATCGCGACTTCCGGATGCTCCACCGTGACGGGTGGAGATACCCACTTCATCCATCAGTCTCTTGTAGCCTTGTTGCGGCTGAGCCTTGAGCCTGATCAAGACATTGCGGACGTTTTCCAGAACCTGTGGTCGAATGTTCTCCTCTAGGAATGGTGTAGTGAGCACCTTGAAGACGAAAGTGGCGCCGCATGTCTGATCGCTCAAGATATCCTGCAGAGTGGACGACTCTGGTGAGAGGAAGAGGGCGCGCAGTACAGCGTCCCGGGCTTCCGGCTCGCTTCGCTGGTTGATGATTTTGAGGACTGTGAGGTAGGCGACCTTGTGTGTGCACAGATGAACCAGATGGGCAATCAAACGTGGCGCGAGCACAGTCCGTCGGCGTGGGAATGTGCATGTGTCGAGGAACCATGTCAAGAGGAGCGCTCCGTTGGCATTGGTCGCGAGCTGAACACTGTGCAGTGCGATAGCAGAAGCCATCATCCTCTGCTGATCCTTAGTCGCAAAGTGGCTCTCCAGACACGCACGCATTGCTCTCGCGCCGAAGCGACCTTGAGCTACCTCCCAGAGCTTCTGCAGCATGGCGTCAAAGATGAAATCGTTGATCGGAGCGGCGAAGCGTAGGCAGCACTGCATGACGTAGTTGCCATACTGATCCAAGAAGAGCTGGACAGCGTATGGTCGAAGTGCATCTGCGATGAGCTGCATCTGCGCTGGGGTTTTGGCAACGTCGATGATCTTCTGGGCTGCCCATGTACCATTCTTATGAATGCCGATACTGGCCAGGTGTGGTCCAAGCTCACTCAACATCGCTTCCTTGATGGGCTCAGAGCAGAACTCGAAAAGCTTCTGCACGACCGTATTACCCAGGTAGTCCGAGGCCAGCTCAGCGATCTCAGGAAGCATCTCCATAGCAATGTTCTCGATCTCGACTTGTGAGCAAGTGTTGTTATCGATGCGTTTTCTGATCTCTCGAAGTCGGGGAGCGTCATGCATGCGGTTCGGGCTTGGCTCAGCGACTGGCGGAATCTCGCCATGGTACAAATCATAGCTGATTGCGTTCTCGATGAGGGTCGCAATACGACCCTGCTCGTCTGCAGTCGCGCCTAATTCTGCCACGATCGATGTAAGGTCGCTGCGAAGATCACGCAACCTAGGCGTCTTGAGCGCAGCGGCAGCGGTCTCAGCATTGATGTTCGCATTTGGTCGAAGGGTTGCCATGGCAGGAGCCAGCATACCACTATCACCGCCGTCCGAGCGGAACGGGTCTGGACTGGGCGAAGGATATGCATCGCCTGGACCAGGGGTACCGGCAGCGCTTGGTGCCTTTGCATAGCCAATCCTGACAGCTCCGGCGCCAGGGAAGATCTCCTTGTTGTGAAGCTGCGCCTTTGCCTGCACAGCACTGTCGACGTTCTCGAAGTTGACAAATCCGCAGCTCTTGTGGGTCAGGACACGGCTGGATTCGATCGGTCCGAATTGCGAGAAGATGACGTTCAAGGAAGACACGGTCGTCGACGGGGGAATATTGCCCAACCAAAGTGCTCGTGTGGGACTCTCCAGAAGTCCATCGTCGCCTGTATCAAGCATGCCTTGGGATTGAAGCTGCATCTGCCGAACGGAGTCCGCAAGACTATCCATGGCACCTGCGCTCGAATCGTCCAGATCGTTGACAGAAAAGCTATTGTCCAACCTTGACGGCGTTGGCAGGTAGCTCCTCAGCATCCTGTTTGATGGGGCTTCCACCATACCTGCTGTGCGGGCACGGGGTCTGCTAGCGGAGGCAAGCTGTGTAAAGGCCTGTACTTCGAGGTTGTGCTGTCTAACAGCCTCTTGTAGCGCAAGTGCCTGGGCGGCTGACACATCGGCAGATGGTGTCAACGGAGCTGTGTATACATCGTTATATGGCTCCAATCCTTCTTCTTCGTCATCGGCATACTTCTCCTTTGCATTGACCGAGTACGATCGGAAGCGGTTCGCATTGCGATTCATTTGCGCAGCAAGCTGAGCAACGAGGGGGTTCTGCAAAGGTGCCTGGCTGCCGCTGGACGATGCAAACCCTGGTGGCGCCGGAGTGTCAACAAGGCCTAGATAGTCCAAGGTTTTCACGTCGTTGTCGGCAAAAGAGTCTCGCGAAGACTGCGCTGGGGATGACGGGGCCCCTGAGGAGCGAATGCTCTGAAGAGTATTCGCACGGGAACGGGGTGCCTGCCATCCATTGGCGAAGAATTGCGGGCCGAAAGCCCCCTGAGAGCCGAGCAGATTTGCTCGCTGGGGCATCGATCCGGCACGAAATCGCGAGAGCAGGTTCTGTGTCTGAGCCGGGGACAATGAGGAGCCGAGGATACCGTTCGCAGTCATTGGAGAGGGCCCAGCATCGAGAGGTGTGTTCAAGGGAGAAGCCTGAGAGCTGCCACTCTGGGGTGCTCCTAGACCACCGAGTGGGTTCGGCCCTGGAAAGCGAGAAGGAACGGTTCCAGCTCTGGCGCGGCGCTGTTGGGTTGCAGCTGGTGAGGTCTGTGCTTGCAAGGAGGATTGGTCGAATTCAGGGAAGCTGTCGCTGCTCGGCGACTCGGGGATGGTCTCCCTCAAAGGAGTAGAGTGTCCGCTGCCAGTAGGCGGTGGCCCCCAGACCTGCGGGTTGAGGCCCTCTTGCGCCTGGATCTCGCGAGCTCTGTTGCTGTATCAGTATGTTTCTCTTATTGATAGTCCACCCACCTCCGAGCGGAAGACTTCAAGCTTCTTGTACCACAACGCTCGTCGATTGAAGGTATGCCACAACTCACCTCTTTGGAAACAGGCGGCTTCCCCCATAGTCCTTTGAGGGAGAGCCTGCACCTGTCCTATTTACCATGCCGCTTCCTGTCACGCTAGCCATGCTGTTACCAAGTGGATATCTCAAGTTGGTCGAGGCGCTTTCAGATGGAGAGGCACCTGTCGAAGATGAAGTGCGTATCTGATTGAGATTTGCTTGTGGTAGTGGACCCAAGTCCAGCTTGTGATCCGGTCGTGAGCTTGCAGGCATTTTCGAATGTCGTTTGTGATGAAAAGTGTTCGTCAAAGTCGATTAAGAATAGCCAGACTCGAGGCTAGTCTGGAGATAGGCGGATGGATCAGCCTTGGTAGCAATGCAGAGAGCATCCACCAGGACAGTCTCAATAGAGGAAGGTCAATGAGGATTATGGACCAGCTCTTTCTCGTGTAGTTTAGACGCTCATGTCTTGCTCGAAAGGCTGACAGCTTGATAGGACGAGGTCGAAGGGAGTGACTGTCGAGTCGAGCTCGAAGAAGAAGACGAAATTGGTAAGGTATTAAGCCCTGGCTGACGACGCTTGGATGGCAGGGCAAATTTAGTACTATTAGGCGAGGTTGAAGAATGCCAGAGGAGCACGCCCTAGATTAATTACCAGAACTGAAAGACTCTCTGTGATGGCAGGAGGTGGTAGGTTGGAGGAGAGAAATCGAGTGAGCTCTTCCAGTCTTCAGGGGCGTGTGCGTCTGCGTTTGGTGGGCGGCTGATCCACCCGTTCGCGAGCAACGTTGCACACGAGCAGAGGGCGATGCCGAATATGATTTGACCGTCCAGCGGAGGCAGGCTGTGAGAAGGCTGCGGAGCTGAGCGCCAGGCCAGAATGTACGGATCAATGGAGTGCGAGTGAGCAATGTCGAAAAGGACAGACAGGTGAGCGGCTGGGTCCTTGGGTCTGGTAGGACGCAGCTGCGGTTCTTGGTCGTCCGTCCAGTTGTGCGCCTTGTGGGAACAAGCACAAGGTTGAGAATAGTCGAGTGAGGATGTCTCGAAAATTGACCAAGAGAGGACAGCTCGTTCTTAATTCGCTGCCTCGGCTTTTGGTTCTAGTTTGATCTTCACGGAGAGAGAGAGTCTCAAGCAAAAGGCCCGACAGTTCTCATCATCTGGTCAAAGTACTAGGACGACCTTGTCATGTAAAGCGATCAATTCAGTCACAACCTGTTCGTTGCCAGCAGCCTTTCTTCCGTTCCGCACAGAGGACCTCTCCACTTGCAAGGGTCTCAAGGCCGAACGATCCAGCAACCTGAAACAAACAGTGGAGGGGTTTTGCGAAACACGTCGACACTTTCATTTGGCGAGAGATTGATGTGTCTTGGCAGGTACAGAGGGAGGACCTGAGGTACTCTGCTCGCCACTGGCACTCAATTTGATCGACCACGGCAAATTTGTCAAGTTTTCCACACCTGTCACAAGATGTAACAAGTTGACACTATTCAGGCTGTCTTTCTAATGTCCCAACCTCGTAGCATCCGAGATGACATCGCCACAGGATTTGTACAGTCCGCAACGGTGAGCGTCGGTGGCTGCCCAACTCCCCCTAATAGACATAAAGGACCAGAGTGTCTGGGTCCTCTTCCTTCATTTTCTTGTTCTTCCGCTGCAAGCTGATGCGCATGACCCACGTCGATGCCACAGCAATAGCCGAGAACGCAATCGCTGCCATCCATGCCTTGAGGAAACGCGGGTTGTCGCTCGACGGCCATAGGTAGGGGGTGTAGATACTACTCATGTTACCCAGACTGTTGCACAGTGCGAGCGCAACCGCTTTCTTCTCAGGTGTCTGACCCATCGTCGCGCTAGTCCATCCGAGCATGATGTTGTTGATGCCAAAGGAGAATGTGACGAAGATGAAGATGGCAACGAAGCGTGCTGCGACATTGGTGGTGACAGCTGGGATGATGAAGCCGATGATGATGAGCGTCTTGAACACGGTGATGTGCCAAGTTCGCTCGTTGTACTTGCCAGACGTGTAGGACATGACAATTGCCATCACGGCGGCCAACAAGTACGGAGGACAGGTGAGGGCAAGCGTGATCGTTGTGTTATATCCGAGCGTCCTGACCACTGTCGGTAGGAATGATTGGAAACTCACTGACGAGATGTGTGTATTGTACATCAAGCAGAATACCCAACATCTCCAGTCAGCCAGCGCTTGTTTGAGACCAAGCCAGACACTGGTAGCTTCTTCGCGCTGCGTGGTGTCGGCAGCGATACGATTGTGAGCTAGCAAGCGCTCTTTCTCACTCAACCAGCGAGTCTGAAGGGGGTGATCCGGTAGTAAGAAGAAAGACACAAATGCGACCAGGATCGAGAGACCGCCCTGGATGATGAAGAGCCTGGTCGGAATATCAGCTTTCTGTTGTGTCGACATGTCTTGCTGTACTACATACCATTGCCAACCTGCGAGACCGCTGACGCCCGAGAGACCAGCAAAGACACCGGCAGAGATAAGACCAGCGAAGCTAGAGGCAATCATGTTGCCAGTGTAGAAGATGGCCATGCGAGAAGCAATCTCTTTCTTGGTGTAAAACAGCGATAGGAGGAAAAGGGCGCCAGGGTAGAACTGTTGTTCTCTCGTCAGTCCTGGTAGTTCACATCATGATTCCCCAGCACTTACAGGCGCTTCGGTCACACCAAGCATGAAACGACATGCTAGCATGCCACCGAAATTACTAGCCTTGAATGTCAAGAGGCAGACGATCGACCAAGCCATACAGAAGCCTGGTAATTGTTAGTGTTTGCGAGGTAGATTGTAGCGTATACCCACCTCCTAGATACCAAGAAGGTCTGACACGATTCAATATCATGTTGCTGGCTGTGCATACATTAGTACCCCCGGGGCCTATACTACCAGGTGTGATAGTGCCACGTACGAATCTGTCCAGCAATGTAGCCAACAAACAAGATCGAAATGAGGGTGTTGTACTCGGTGCCCTTAAGACCTAGATCGGCATCCAACGTGTTGAGCTTGGCATTGACGAGAGCGTTACGGTCGAGGAAGTTGAAGAAGTACATGATCCAGAGGATGGGCTATAGTCCTGCCTCAGCAATGATGGTATGGAGAGGAGGGTGCGATACCTACCAGGATGGTTCGATCGAGCTTCTTCACTAAAGCTATCTCTTCAGGATTCGTCTTACTGCGTGCGCCGAACTCGTCCAGCTTTGCATCAACTCCGACCTTTGCGAGTGTGATGTCGTTGTCATTGGTATGAACCCTTTCGACATGACCACCCTCCGTTGCAGTCTTCTCATTGTCAGTGGTAATTGTTGCAGCCTGTGGTGAGCTGCGCCCGAAGATGGCCATGATGACTTTGGCGGAGGAAACAGATGAACGAGAAAGAGCACAACGGTACTTGACCTCGATGAACAGCCAGGCAAGTTCCTCGTAATATACTTGCTTGTCCCACCGCCATCATGACGCCCCCGACGACGTTCCAAGGATGGCCCAGAGTGGCCAACCCTTTCTGAGCATCTTGTTTCGAGAGAAGTGGCTTGAAATTGCTTGGTATTTGTCTCGTAGCGCAAAGCTTTGCCTCTTTTGTGGTCGAAAGTCTTGTGCTTCCCCGGACTTCCCCTACTCTTGTTCTTATACCAAGAACTGCTCCCCAGATCTCGCCCCAAAAGGCCCCGCAGATGACCCGGGGTCGGACCTTTCTTTAAGCGGTGCGGCCGATCCATTATCCTGCTCCCTCTGTCCGACAGACACAGCAGTCACAAAACCAGATGAGGTTCGAGAGAAGAACAAGCCATCAGATTGATGAAGCTGGACGCTGTGAACGCTCAAAGACGAAGCGGGGGAAATTTTGCTTCGATTGGTCGCGCGGCACGAGGTCAATGATAAAAGGCCCCTCGGGCGTGCAAAGCGAAAAGCATCACGTGACGACCGCTTGCATGCCGATGGATCATTCTCCGTTGATAAAATTACTACTAGGACTTGCAGAAGCACAGTAACTTTAGATGGATTAGATTGATGTACAATGCATCCGGGCTACACAATTAATGCAGGGGAATCAGCTCTGCAGGACCTTGACATGGCTCTGTCTATCATCGTCGGCTTCGATCCGTTGGCCGTGGTAGTCTGCGCCAACGCCGAGATATCTCCGGCTTTATGAACTTTTGACGTTCGGCGCGACCTGACACGATCTGTACATCCGCCCGATTACGATGTCCGACGATGACAGCAGCGATGCTAGCTCATCGCCGCCACCAGAAACACTCATTGCTGGACGCGCGCGACGAACGACTGCCGGCAATCGCTTGTCACACCTCCTGCAACACCTGGATGATGAGGACGTGAAAGCAGATCTTTTGGCCGACGAGCAAGATGACCAGAACGACTACTCTGCATCAGAGGATGGCGACGCTGATGTTGCATTCGACTCTAGTGATGACTCCGACGACGAGGCTAAAGAAGGAGGAGACGATGAGCTGGCCGGCGAGAAGGAATTACAGAAGCAAGAACGAGTCGAGTCAAAGCGGAAGCGCAAAGCGCGAGAGCTCGTTCGCGTACAGCCTCTCAAGAAGAAGGTCAAGATCGTAGAAGAGCCAGTGGTCAGCGAAGACAATCCACCACCAGCGCCTTCGAAGAAGCTGGAACGATTGAGCTCTTCGCATCTTGGTCCTGTTCGGCAGTCTTCTCGGTCCCAAACGATTGCCAGCGCCAAGGTCACTGAGGCGAGAGTCAAGGAGAACAAGAAGCGGGCCATCAGAACGCAGGAGATCATGCGTATAGCGGCAGAGAAGAAGGCAGCAGAAGCCGGACCAGAGCTCACGCAGGAAGATCGAATGGCGCGAGCACTGCAAATCGAAAAGGTCAACAACAAGAGCTTGAACAGATGGGAAAAATCTGAACAAGAACGCCTTCGACTGCAGAGGGAGAAGCTGGAAGCTATGCGGAACAGGAAACTTGACGGACCACTCATACGCTATTGGAGCGGACCTGTTCAATGGACATGGCGAGAAGGGCCAGATGGACCGGTCTACGCTCGTTTCAAGTATCTCAGGGAGCCGAGTCAGAAGAACAAAAAGTCCGACAAGCACGAACTTGAGGACGGGAAACAATCTCGACGGCAATCTCTTGCAAAGGTCCAAGTCATTGAGGAGACAAATGCACCTGACGGCGGCGACGCAGCAGTAGAGGCATCGACTACGAAGGACGAAGAAATGACAGACGCACCTCCTGCGCCGGCCGAAGCACCACGCTCAGCAGATGGGAAGACTGCCCCTGCCAAGTATCCGTCTTCCACCACTCCAGCGATCTCACACAAAGACGCCGAATCCTCCTTCCTGGACGGCATCCAACTCTACGCCACAGACACCCCTTCACGACCAGGCCCCGAAGCCTCCCGACCCTCCATCCTCATCTCGTCCGCAGACGCCCCCACGCTCATGGCACCCTACACCTCACCTCCCCTAGGCTACCACCCCTCCATGCCACCCTACGTCCCCATTCCCTCCCTCCCCGGCACCCACGGCTCCCACCTCCCCCTCCACACCTCAATCGCCACCCGCGTCCTCCTCACCCTCTCACAATTCCCCAACCTCCCCTCCTCCCCGCCTCCCACCCGCAAAGCCCCCACCACCGACCCCCTCCTCACCACGCACCTCCTCCCGGACTCCCACCCCCCTCTCTCAGCCGAAGAAAAACGCTACCTCACCACCCGCGCCCGCTCCTCGAAGAACAACCTTGATGTCCTCCCTGCTCCGCCCGCGCGTCCCACGTGCGCCATCACCGGCCGTGTGGCGCGGTTCCGGGACCCGAAGACGAGGTTGCCCTACGCGGATATGCCGGCGCACAAGGCGATTCAGAGGGTGTTGGCGAACGGGTGTGCGTGGAGTCCGTTGCTGGGGGCGTGGGCGGGGATTGTAGGGGAGGGGACGTTGGGGAGGACGGCGAGGGGGGTGCCGGCGGGGTGGTGGAAGGGGGAGGTGGGCGAGAGGGAGGTCATTGAGTTGTAGAGTGGTTTGAGAGCGGAAGTCTTGGGGTTGTGAAGGGAGGGTTTATGGTAGTGGTTGTTAGTGATTGGGTTCATGTGATTATGGAAACGGAAAGCAGGGAGCGGTAGATACCCCGAGCATTCGAAAATGTTTCGTCATGCATGTCATGCAGTGTTTCGGTGTTGGTTGTCTGATCAAGCACAGTGTGAACGATAACGTGCTCCGCCATAGACATACTGGGCACATCACCGTGCAGATTTACTGTTCAGAAGATTTCGATTCGAATGCACTCTACCCCTCAATGAATCATCAACGCCTGTCCGCTACCGTGTCCCATGATCTTCGAGACAGACAGTGACGCGGAAGTGCATGCGTATGTTTTTCCCTGGCCGCCGGCCGCCTATGCACCACGACCAGCAGAGCCACTCCATCACTACCCCAACCATCATCGAGTCGTCTATTTGTCCTTCTTGTTCTTCTTGGCACCCTTGGTCTTTGCTGTGCCGCGGAACTCCTTGGATCGGTTCTTCCTTTGCTTGCCTGTTGGTGCGTCAGTGACTGGTTTCGTCCTTCGTGTCTGCCCTGTTTCGTATTCCATCCATCCAATGTTTGCCCATCGATCTTTTCCTTGTCCATGACGTCCTTCTCTTCCCGAAACAATGACAATAAACATGATAGACGTACGTTGCTGCCTAGAAGCCTTCTCGATCTTGGTGGCGAGGCCGTATCTGATGAGCCTGTATCGGGGCTCGAACTTCTTCATCGACTCGGTGCTCTCGTAGACGAGCGCGAAACCAGTCGTCTTGCCGCCACCGTACTGTGTCCTGAGACCGAAGACCGAGACTGCATCCTTGGGGGCCTTGTAAAGCTCTGCAAGCTTGTCGCGGAGGTCGTCCTTGGAGACATTGGCGCGGTTGGGGTGGAGAACGTCACTGCGCGAGAGGGTTAGTGGATGGTTCCTAGAGATGTCGTGTGTATTCGTCTGTATTGCGAAGGGGGCTCCAGTGTCCTCTCGACAGTCGTGGTCGTCTTTCGTGGTCGAGAGAAATCTGTGCGGTTGTGGATGGGGCAAACTCACACGACCATCTGCTTGCGTCCGAGCAGTGGGTTGCGAATGAACTTGCGCGTTCGGAGAGTAACCTGGCCTTCCGACATGATTGCGGTGTTGTCGCAGGTCGAAAGTTGGTGTGTTGGTGATGGTCGCTACAGCGCTGTTCGGCTTGTCGTTGTTGGTCGTCAAGAATTTGAGGGTGTGCAGCTTCGTGGGTCTTGGTTCTGCCGCGGTTTCGCCGAACAAACGCCAAGATCGAAGATTTTGGTTGGACTTTGCCCGCTCAATTGAACAATCACTACAGGTTCCCATAATGGAGGTACATGATGAGGTCAAGATCCTTGTCAGGCAAATCTTACAGCTTGTACCTGCGAAGGAGTTGCGTTGGCCCACCCCTGACAATATGCGATCATCACAGAACCAACAATTCATCTACACACGCTGCTTCAATACAACAAATCCTCGAACTCTAGGACCTGGTAGGTATCGCTACTCGGTGCTCAAGCCGCTCGTGAAGAATATCGAAAATGCTATCGTAGATCCTGAAGAAGATGTAAGCTTAAGCTACTGGCGTGCCTGACCGAACGCCGCCTCTTTTCATATCCTTCCTGTTCTGATTCGTCGTCCGTGTTGCAGGAGATCTCAGACCAGCTGCTTGAGGCTTTGTCAGAGCTCATGGTTGAAGAAATGCCCTCAGAGATGGACGCCGCGCGGCAACGAAGCTGGGTAACATATGCAACTTCTAACGACGGCAAGGACAGCGATATCGCCATTCTGGAGAGTCGCTCAGTCATTTCTGGATCCGGCACCACAGGACTCAGAACCTGGGAAGCTGCACTCCACCTTGGATCGTATTTGCTATCATCGAAAGACTCAGCTTTGCCAATCCGGGGGAAGCACATCCTCGAACTTGGTGCAGGGACTGGACTATTGAGTATCCTATGCGGCAAGACGTTGCAGGCTAGCAGAGTACTTTCAACCGACGGAAGCGACGAAGTTGTAGAGTCATTGAAAACCAACATTCAAGCGAACGCGATTGAAAGTGTTGTCACAGCTGGTGTTCTGAAATGGGGATGGCACCTCAAGGACACGTTGCTCGCGATGCTAGACCCTGACGACCATATTGATACAGTCCTTGGAGCTGATGTGGTAGGCTTGTTCATCGCTGCACATGTGATTGAAGCTTGACTGACCATATAAGACGTATGATCAAAGCATTATACCTGCTCTTGTGTCTACCATACGGCACATCTTCGAAGTCTGGCCTCAGGTCGATGTAATAATATCGGCGACAATTCGGAACGAGGACACTTTTGCCGCGTTTGAGAACGCCTGCCGTAGGTAATCCTTCCCATTTCTGGCTTTGTCTTTGCTGAACCCCATCAGACCACAACAAATTCTCACTCATGGAGATCGACTTCCCCGTTCGACCAGTCGATGAGCAGCAACAACTCTTCCACTCTATCTCAACGCATATCAAGATCTTGCACATAAGAGCGCCGGAAAGTATCCGCGATCCATTTCGGATAGATTGAATGCTAAGACGACTGCATGGCAATGTCGTAGATCTTCTGGCGCTCCTCTTCCGAAATCGTGTTACGTGGAGCTGATTTGATAAATCTGGCTGGGTTCCCAGCGACCACTGTGTACTCAGCGACATCCTGGCACTAGTCAGCAGACTCTATGGATTTTGCCTGGCTTATTTACCTTGGTCACAACACT